>OY740716.1:97800022-99000022 GCA_963513945.1 Hydrotaea diabolus | reverse complement strand
TGTTAGTAATTTAGCTGAAACGTTGATTATCGAAGCCATTTACATTATCCTGCTGATTTCGATGAATTGCATGCATACGCTTTCCATTTCAATTATTACTGTTGTCAAACCGGTTTGAAAAATTAGGCTTATTCGCATTTAAATACCTGGCATATCCGGATGTAAATAGAATATCCATCGCATCCTCTAGAGTGCCTGGATTTCTACAAGCCAGTATAGTTTTCATTGGCTCTGGTATTTTCGCTTTAAATATATTTAGTGCCGTCTTTTTATCACTCTTAACGATTCCTTCGCTATTTAAATCTATTTCCGTTTCAATGGATGTTTTGTTATTTAGACCCCAAAGTTGGTCCTTGATTTAATTACAGAAATCAATGACACTTGACCTAAATACAACAGATCGAAGCATATCATATAGCTCCTCAAACTATGTCTTTCCCCGAAATTATTTGTCAGTACATTCTTTACTTCTAACCATGATTGGACATGAAAATTTATTTCAGAAAATTCTGGTAATCTTACGAGAAATTTAACCGGATCTAATATTAATGAGGTAGTAACAGAATCACTTCCCTGTTCCATTTTAAAAAACAAGGAAAACATTTAACGTTCAAATCAAATTAATATTATTTCTCTAACAAATGTATGTATTTATAAAATAAAATTATTTGTACAGTAATAACTTAAACATACCACTATTTGCCGATGAATTTGAAAAGTAATGGTTTGGAAAGAAACAAAAAAAATCATTTAGCAATATTTCGACAAGGCGAATTTTTTTTTGTAAAAATCGTTTAAATATAATCTTGAAAAAAGTGTATAAGTAAATTTGTCCGTAGTTATTTCTATATTTGTCTTTTTTGTTGCGTCAATAATGGACCTCTTTTCCTTCACTGGTCTCTGTTGTCCAATTTATTTCTGTAAGTCTCTTATGATTTGTTTTTCTTTTTAGGCAGAACAAGTTTAATTTATTTTACACATTTCAAGATTTCAGTTCAAAAAACTTTTTGGTTTTAGTGTGTATATTAAATTTATTTACTTACATATTAACGTTTTGGTTTTTTTCTTTCTTTGATACCGTTAATCAAAACATGTATTTTTCTTTGTTTTTTTTTAATGTATTTTGTTGTTTTTGTGAAGTTGTTCAGTTCAAATTATTGTTTCGTTTCTGTCTGTATATATGTTAAATTTTTATTTACGTTCTCTAATCGAAATATGACAGGAAATTGTTTTTTATCGTCAAATCATGGATTTTTATTTTTTGTGAACTTTTGAAATAAACAAGTTTTTGCACTAGTATGGTTATTTAAGTTCATTGAGTTAAAAATTTCGTGTACAAAATATTGTTTTACCCGTGCAAATATTAAAATGTCTAGAATTCTTGAAAAATATGATTTTCGTTCATATTTTAATTTCCAATGAATACCCGGGTATCTTACCGACTGCGCAATTTCGTTTACGGATTTTACTTTTGATTAAAATAAAACAATAATTAATTTATCATTTGGTTTTTTAAGAATTTATTTGTTATCCAATCTGTCATAACCAGCTATGGGCGAATGCAAAATGAAAATGCAAAGAGAGCGAATGTTGTGTACATATACAAAATTGATGAGCGAAGCAGATAACTTATCTGCTTCGCTCATCAATGCAAAAGAGCATAAAACCAACAAATGCACCAATACAGTGTCACATATGAGAAGCTTTCAATGTAGTGGTGCCCATACTTGGTCATAACCCTCATCGGTCCCCTGTATACGCACGCATACAATTTTGATCTTTAACCTTAAATAAAATAAAAACGGTTCAGCGGAATGACCTTGTATTTTGCAAAGTAGAATTATTTTGCCTGAACAACCAAAAAAACTCGTTTTTGAATTGGTACCCTTACCCTATTTGTCTGTGCAGTTATAGTTACGAATCGGTCCCTGTGTATGTACGCGCATTATTTTTGTGTGTGGATTTATAGCACGCTCTTATTTTTTCATTTTATGAAATTCAGTTTGTTCTGGAACACACATAAGTGAAGTTTGTTTGTGCATTTATTTTTATTTTGGTTGTGTTTCGAAGTAATTGATATAAAAAATGGATAGAGTTTTACGTAATGGAAGGCAGCGAGATGAACTAGAAAAGGATTTTGATTTGGAAAGCAAAGCGGGCGAATCTCCGTGCAATAGTGAGGATGATTTTGCATTATCAGACGAGGAGAATGATGAAAGTGAAGTTAGCGTGCATTCGGATGAAGACGACATTGAGAAACTTGTGCAAAATTTAGCAGAAGAAAATGCAGCAAATCCTGAAAATATATATTTTTCAAAAAATAAGAAAATTGAGTAATCTTTGTTGTGGGTTCATGTTCATTACATGTTTCATTTAGTTATAATTCAGGTTCAAAAGCATTAGCAGCTGCTAATATAGTTGATGTTTCGTCTGCATTTCACATGTTCGTTGGACCGGTTATGAATATTATTTTGAACATGACGAATTTATATGGTGTGCGAAAGTACAAAAACAAATGGGAAAACATTGATTTGGACACTCTACAGGCATACTTTGGATTGTTGCTGCTTTCTGGTGTATATCGGTCATACGGTGAATGTGTCACTAAACTGTGGAATGAAGAAAGTGGTCGGCCAATATTTAGGGCAACAATGTCTTTGAAAATGTTCAAGCGTATCCATGGTTGCATTCAATTTGATGACCGCGAACAACGTATGACCAACACTGTATCTACAAGTACTTCTGTTCGTGACAAATTGGCACCGATTCGAAATGTATACGATAAATGGAATCATAATTTGAAAGCTGTATACACACCAGGAAAAAACATTACCGTAGATAAGCAGTATCGTATCGTAGTCGATGTCCGTTTCGTCGTTATATTCCATTCAAGTCGGCGAAATATGGCATCAAAATTTGGGTGCTATTACCAAAAAGCTTGTATGCATACAAACACAAATTAATGTTGGTCGGAATTTGGTGGAAGGACTTTCTGACAGAAATGTAACGTGTGACAACTTTTTCACTTTGTATAAATTGGCAGATTTGCATAAGAATCGCATTACTATTTTGGGAACAATAAGGAAAATAGGACTGAAATTCTTTCAGTTTCTCTCGACATGCGTCATAAGCCAATTTACCATACACAAGTTGTATATCAGCATAAACTTCAAGCAGTTATGTTGTCATATGTTCCTCGAGGAAACCGATTTGTGGCATTGCTCAGAACATAACACAATATTGTCAGCATGAATGAGAATAGTGGAAAGAAGAAACCTAACATCATTGAAGACTACAACAGAACCAAGTGTGGAGTTGATATGGATTAAATGGTGGTTACGTACACATACAAACGAAAAGTCAATCCTTGGCCAATGGCAGCATTTTGTAACATGCTTGATGTTAGTGCATTAAATGCATTCGTGACGTTCATTGCATGGTTCCCGAATTTGAAAAATTCTAAAACGAACCATAATATTTGTCGTCGCCTTCTTATCGAGGAGCTTGGATTGATTCTCGTTGAAAAATAGATCACTAAACGTAAAAAACAACCTCAAAGTAATGATGCTTCCAGTGTTATTCAAAAAATTCGAGTGATTCGCCATTTACCAAGTACATAAAAACGAGGCCGATGCTACATCTGCACATATAAAAAACAAAAATCTTTTTGCTACACGCTGTGAAAAGTGTAGAAATTTCACTTGTGCTGAACATAATTTCAATTTATGCAAAAAATGTACAGATAATTGACAAAAGTTAAAAATTATTTTTTTTTCTAATATATGTAATATTCTAATTTTAATTTCATTCTAAATGTACCTTTATGGAGTTCAAATGTATTAATATGATATTTAACAATATAATAAACATAATAAATCACAAAACATAAATGGTTGTTGATTTTTTTTAGCTTTTTTACAATTGAAAATATATGTGTATTCGCGAATTTTGTATTCAACCGCGACTTAAGGTTTTTTAAAAAAGATTGCAAACAATCAAGTTCAGGTGTTAAGACAAGACTGACTCTTTATTAATATTTTTCTTATCCAGCTAAGTTACAATTCTTAATTATTATTACCGTTTTGCTTATTTGGCTAAAATTACATTTATTCGTTTGTATGTGTGATTATATGGAAATATGCTAAAATGTTGGAGGAAATATGATGGCTTGTGCAATGCACCGGAAAATGGGTTTGCATTACTGTCTGGCATTATTTGTTTTATTTAAGAATTCCTTGGAAATGAAATGGGGTTATTGGTTGGCTTTTTATTTAAGAATTCTTCGAAAATGGAATGGGGTTACTTTTTGGTTTTATTAATTACATTTAAGAATTCTTCGAATTTATCGGGTTCATTTGTATTCATATCAATATAACGATTTGTATATGTAACTACTCCCCCTTTTGATAAGAATTCTCCTGAATTCTATTGTTAAGTTTTATGTTAATATGTATAAATTTAGTCAGTGACATGGTAAATATTATTATTACTGCCATAATTGCAATTATGTTTCCTCCATATACAATTTTACTGGGCGTTTTTAGATAAGATATGTTTTTAAAATTGATTTTATTTTGTTCATCTATTTGTTCAAAAGTTAATTTTTCTTTGAAATTTTTTACATTTATGTGCTCTTGGCTTATGATTATTTCTTCAATTTTTTCAATGAAATTAGATAAGAAATAATAATTTATTTCTATTGAACAATTGTTGTATTTCAGTATATAGTTCCCATTTATAATAGTATTGTTTTTGTTACATGATGTCTTAATTGGCAAATTGATCACATTTTTTATTAAAACCGTTTTTTCATCTGCCTCTATAATTTCTAATTCTTTGTTGGTTATTAGTTTGCAATTGTTATTTAGTATACAATGAGTACTTATTTTTAGATGCATTAAATGCTTGTTTTCTTTAAACTTTACGGTATTATTTTTATATGTGAATATATCTTCTACTTTTGCTTCTATTTCTTTTTTATTTGGTATTGGTACAATTTTTCTTATATTTACTTAAAAAATTTTTTTCGGAATATTAATACCTAATATTAGTTGGGTGTTGTTAAAGTTCGCTATTCCTAGTTGTAGATATTTTAATTTATTAAAATCTGTTGGGTTAATAGTGGTGCTAAATAAGAAGTCGAGGTACACGAGGTTAGAAACAAAGTCAAGTTTATTCAATGACATTTACTTTAGGAGTGAGTTTGACAAAAATGTGTAATGATAAAGAAACTTAACAATAGAGAGAATAGTAATTGGAGTGGATAAGAGTATAATAGGGTGACCAGACTCTACATACCCTGCGTCAATCCAAACACTATTTGATACAAAAATAATATCAACAATTTTCAAACAACATTTTACAAAAATATTCATGTTTTGCTTTACATAAGCATTTAGTGAACAAGTCAGCAACGTTTTCTGCTGTGGTGACATATTTAATAGTAATCTCTTTGGAATCGTATTTATCTCTTATATAGTGGTAGCGAATATCGATGTGTTTGATTCTTTTATGTGCCACAGGATTTTGGACAAGGAACTGTGCACTTTGGTTGTCACACTTTAGAGCTGTTGGTTCTCGTACATATGCATCTAACCCGATTTCCCTTAAAAAGCTTCTATGGTAGACCACTTCTTTCGTACCCTGGCACATTGCCACGTATTCAGCTTCCATTGCACTCAAACATACCACATTTTGTTTTTGTGATTCCCAAACTATAGGTCCGCCAGACATATACAAAACGAATCCACTATATGACTTTCTATCGTTCACGTCAGAACCCCAATCAGCATCTGTATAAGAAACTAAAATATCATTATTTGACGTATAAGTCAACATACCCTTCGGTTTGTACTTAAGGTATCTAAGTACATGCTTTGCTGCGGTAAAAAGCTCTTTCTCAGGATGACTGTTGAACTGAGATAACTTCGATACGACGTGCGTTATGTCGGGACGAGAGTATACGGACAAGTAATTTAGTGAGCCGATTAGTGACTGGTATTTCATGACGTCATATCCACTGCAATTCTCCTTCAAACATTTTTCTAGTACTATTCCATTCGAACAAGGAGTACTTGCGGCCTTACAATCAGTCATTTCCCACTTTTCTAGTAGATTTCGTACATACTTTTCTTGATGAATGGTTATTTTGCCTCGTAATCCCTCTCTCTCGATTTCTATCCCCAAGTAGTACTTTGCTGGTCCGCTATCTATAGCATCAACATACTGGTTAAGGTTTTGCACGATACTTTTCATAACACTTTCTGATGAGCATGACATCAAAATATCGTCGACGTACACAGCAATAAAAACAGTATCTTCCATATTTTTCAAATATAAACAATTGTCTGATTTACAGCGCACAAATCCGATTTCTAGCAATATTTCATTCAACTTTCGGTTCCAGTCTCTGCCGGCCTGGTGCAATAGTGACGATGATTTTGCATTATCAGACGAGGAGAATGATGAAAGTGAAGTTAGCGTGCATTCGGATGAAGACGACATTGAGAAACTTGTGCAAAATTTAGCAGAAGAAAATGCAGCAAATCCTGAAAATATATATTTTTCAAAAAATAAGAAAATTGAGTAGTCTTTGTTGTGGGTTCATGTTCATTACATGTTTCATTTAGTTATAATTCAGGTTCAAAAGCATTAGCAGCTGCTAATATAGTTGATGTTTCGTCTGCATTTCACATGTTCGTTGGACCGGTTATGAATATTATTTTGAACATGACGAATTTATATGGTGTGCGAAAGTACAAAAACAAATGGGAAAACATTGATTTGGACACTCTACAGGCATACTTTGGATTGTTGCTGCTTTCTGGTGTATATCGGTCATACGGTGAATGTGTCACTAAACTGTGGAATGAAGAAAGTGGTCGGCCAATATTTAGGGCAACAATGTCTTTGAAAATGTTCAAGCGTATCCATGGTTGCATTCAATTTGATGACCGCGAACAACGTATGACCAACACTGTATCTACAAGTACTTCTGTTCGTGACAAATTGGCACCGATTCGAAATGTATACGATAAATGGAATCATAATTTGAAAGCTGTATACACACCAGGAAAAAACATTACCGTAGATAAGCAGTATCGTATCGTAGTCGATGTCCGTTTCGTCGTTATATTCCATTCAAGTCGGCGAAATATGGCATCAAAATTTGGGTGCTATTACCAAAAAGCTTGTATGCATACAAACACAAATTAATGTTGGTCGGAATTTGGTGGAAGGACTTTCTGACAGAAATGTAACGTGTGACAACTTTTTCACTTTGTATAAATTGGCAGATTTGCATAAGAATCGCATTACTATTTTGGGAACAATAAGGAAAATAGGACTGAAATTCTTTCAGTTTCTCTCGACATGCGTCATAAGCCAATTTACCATACACAAGTTGTATATCAGCATAAACTTCAAGCAGTTATGTTGTCATATGTTCCTCGAGGAAACCGATTTGTGGCATTGCTCAGAACATAACACAATATTGTCAGCATGAATGAGAATAGTGGAAAGAAGAAACCTAACATCATTGAAGACTACAACAGAACCAAGTGTGGAGTTGATATGGATTAAATGGTGGTTACGTACACATACAAACGAAAAGTCAATCCTTGGCCAATGGCAGCATTTTGTAACATGCTTGATGTTAGTGCATTAAATGCATTCGTGACGTTCATTGCATGGTTCCCGAATTTGAAAAATTCTAAAACGAACCATAATATTTGTCGTCGCCTTCTTATCGAGGAGCTTGGATTGATTCTCGTTGAAAAATAGATCACTAAACGTAAAAAACAACCTCAAAGTAATGATGCTTCCAGTGTTATTCAAAAAATTCGAGTGATTCGCCATTTACCAAGTACATAAAAACGAGGCCGATGCTACATCTGCACATATAAAAAACAAAAATCTTTTTGCTACACGCTGTGAAAAGTGTAGAAATTTCACTTGTGCTGAACATAATTTCAATTTATGCAAAAAATGTACAGATAATTGACAAAAGTTAAAAATTATTTTTTTTTCTAATATATGTAATATTCTAATTTTAATTTCATTCTAAATGTACCTTTATGGAGTTCAAATGTATTAATATGATATTTAACAATATAATAAACATAATAAATCACAAAACATAAATGGTTGTTGATTTTTTTTAGCTTTTTTACAATTGAAAATATATGTGTATTCGCGAATTTTGTATTCAACCGCGACTTAAGGTTTTTTAAAAAAGATTGCAAACAATCAAGTTCAGGTGTTAAGACAAGACTGACTCTTTATTAATATTTTTCTTATCCAGCTAAGTTACAATTCTTAATTATTATTACCGTTTTGCTTATTTGGCTAAAATTACATTTATTCGTTTGTATGTGTGATTATATGGAAATATGCTAAAATGTTGGAGGAAATATGATGGCTTGTGCAATGCACCGGAAAATGGGTTTGCATTACTGTCTGGCATTATTTGTTTTATTTAAGAATTCCTTGGAAATGAAATGGGGTTATTGGTTGGCTTTTTATTTAAGAATTCTTCGAAAATGGAATGGGGTTACTTTTTGGTTTTATTAATTACATTTAAGAATTCTTCGAATTTATCGGGTTCATTTGTATTCATATCAATATAACGATTTGTATATGTAACTACTCCCCCTTTTGATAAGAATTCTCCTGAATTCTATTGTTAAGTTTTATGTTAATATGTATAAATTTAGTCAGTGACATGGTAAATATTATTATTACTGCCATAATTGCAATTATGTTTCCTCCATATACAATTTTACTGGGCGTTTTTAGATAAGATATGTTTTTAAAATTGATTTTATTTTGTTCATCTATTTGTTCAAAAGTTAATTTTTCTTTGAAATTTTTTACATTTATGTGCTCTTGGCTTATGATTATTTCTTCAATTTTTTCAATGAAATTAGATAAGAAATAATAATTTATTTCTATTGAACAATTGTTGTATTTCAGTATATAGTTCCCATTTATAATAGTATTGTTTTTGTTACATGATGTCTTAATTGGCAAATTGATCACATTTTTTATTAAAACCGTTTTTTCATCTGCCTCTATAATTTCTAATTCTTTGTTGGTTATTAGTTTGCAATTGTTATTTAGTATACAATGAGTACTTATTTTTAGATGCATTAAATGCTTGTTTTCTTTAAACTTTACGGTATTATTTTTATATGTGAATATATCTTCTACTTTTGCTTCTATTTCTTTTTTATTTGGTATTGGTACAATTTTTCTTATATTTACTTAAAAAAATTTTTTCGGAATATTAATACCTAATATTAGTTGGGTGTTGTTAAAGTTCGCTATTCCTAGTTGTAGATATTTTAATTTATTAAAATCTGTTGGGTTAATAGTGGTGCTAAATAAGAAGTCGAGGTACACGAGGTTAGAAACAAAGTCAAGTTTATTCAATGACATTTACTTTAGGAGTGAGTTTGACAAAAATGTGTAATGATAAAGAAACTTAACAATAGAGAGAATAGTAATTGGAGTGGATAAGAGTATAATAGGGTGACCTGACTCTACATACCCTGCGTCAATCCAAACACTATTTGATACAAAAATAATATCAACAATTTTCAAACAACATTTTACAAAAATATTCATGTTTTGCTTTACATAAGCATTTAGTGAACAAGTCAGCAACGTTTTCTGCTGTGGTGACATATTTAATAGTAATCTCTTTGGAATCGTATTTATCTCTTATATAGTGGTAGCGAATATCGATGTGTTTGATTCTTTTATGTGCCACAGGATTTTGGACAAGGAACTGTGCACTTTGGTTGTCACACTTTAGAGCTGTTGGTTCTCGTACATATGCATCTAACCCGATTTCCCTTAAAAAGCTTCTATGGTAGACCACTTCTTTCGTACCCTGGCACATTGCCACGTATTCAGCTTCCATTGCACTCAAACATACCACATTTTGTTTTTGTGATTCCCAAACTATAGGTCCGCCAGACATATACAAAACGAATCCACTATATGACTTTCTATCGTTCACGTCAGAACCCCAATCAGCATCTGTATAAGAAACTAAAATATCATTATTTGACGTATAAGTCAACATACCCTTCGGTTTGTACTTAAGGTATCTAAGTACATGCTTTGCTGCGGTAAAAAGCTCTTTCTCAGGATGACTGTTGAACTGAGATAACTTCGATACGACGTGCGTTATGTCGGGACGAGAGTATACGGACAAGTAATTTAGTGAGCCGATTAGTGACTGGTATTTCATGACGTCATATCCACTGCAATTCTCCTTCAAACATTTTTCTAGTACTATTCCATTCGAACAAGGAGTACTTGCGGCCTTACAATCAGTCATTTCCCACTTTTCTAGTAGATTTCGTACATACTTTTCTTGATGAATGGTTATTTTGCCTCGTAATCCCTCTCTCTCGATTTCTATCCCCAAGTAGTACTTTGCTGGTCCGCTATCTATAGCATCAACATACTGGTTAAGGTTTTGCACGATACTTTTCATAACACTTTCTGATGAGCATGACATCAAAATATCGTCGACGTACACAGCAATAAAAACAGTATCTTCCATATTTTTCAAATATAAACAATTGTCTGATTTACAGCGCACAAATCCGATTTCTAGCAATATTTCATTCAACTTTCGGTTCCAGTCTCTGCCGGCCTGTTTCAGCCCATAAAGAGACTTTTTGAGTTTACACACTCTATCTGGATACTTCCTATCAGCATACATTTCAGGTTGCCGCATATAAACCTCTTCCTCCAACCCTCCGTTGAGATACGCAGACACGATGTCAATATGATTCACTAAGTATTGTCTCTGCGCAGCTACTGCTAACAGCATGCGAATAGCAGACAGTCTTATTACGGGGGAGAATATTTCGGTGTAATTTAGCTGTGGTTGCTGCGAGAAACCTTGGGCTACTAATCTGGTTTTGTGTTTCTTTTGGTTACAAAAATCCACTAACACCCCACTACATTCTTTTCGATCGGTTTTTCGACCAATTCCCATGTGCTCTCTTTCTGAAAATTCTCGAATTCAGCATTCATTGCATATCTCCATACTTTAGCGTTTTTACCTTGCATAGCCTCGGCAACCATTTTGGGATCTTCTTCAACGAACGAACTGTTTAACAAAGCATTTGACACTGGCTCCACCACACGAAGTTTTCTTGGACTTCCTCTTTGACCCGTCCTTTCCAATCCTGGTCTTCCCCTCTTACATTTCACGCCAGACACAACTTCTTCAGTTTCCTCATCTAGACAAGTTTCATCACAAGATGTTTCAGCACAATCTTCATCAGCGTTGACACTTTCTGTCTTTTCATTCTCGTCGACAACAACATTTACTGAAAACCTATTATCATTATTGTTTACGTTTTCTATGTCTTCTTCATTTATTTTTTCCTTTCTGTGGGAGAAACTGTCTTCGAAGAATGTGACGTCACGAGCGACAGTTATCGATCTTTGTTTTCATCATATAAACGATACCCTTTGGTTTGATGAGAATAACCGACGAACGTAAGCCTCTCTCCCTTAGGTATTAGCTTTGATTTACAGAACGCTTTCGACCAAACCAACATTCGTAACGTGTTTTATTTTGTAAAACTTTCGTAGGACAGCGATTTCGTAGATATGTGGATGTATTCAAAGCTTCTGACCATAGTGACCTGTTTGCCCTCTCGGCGATACCATTTTGCTGTGGTGTGTAGCAGACTGTTGTTTGATGATTTATACCTTCAGATGCCAGAAATCGTTTAACTTCATTACTCAAGTACTCAGTACCATTATCACTGCGTAAAGTTTTCATAACACATCCAGTTTGTTTTTCTGCTTTAAATTTTTTTAAAGCATTGAAGGCTTCACTTTTTTTCTTCAAAAAATAGACTGTAGTGAACCTTGAAAAATCATCGATGAACGAAATAAAGTAGCGTGAACCACCTTCACTACATACCCTCATTGGTCCACAGATATCTGTGTGTACTAACTCCAAAGGTTGTTTAATATAACAACTGCCACAACTTGTAAATGGTTTCACTGTAATCTTACACAATGAACAAGTCACACACGAAAAACGTTTTGTTGAATCAATGGACATACCTAGTACCTTTTCACCATTTGATAGTTTTAACATATCTCTGATGTTCAAGTGACCATATCTCTTATGCCAAAGAACACTATCATTGCTTTGATTTGCAAGCATTAGATGTTCACTTTTGCGGAATTTTGCCACAAAAATACCAGCTTCTGCCACAGATTTGAAAATTGTGTCACCTTCCCTTGTCGTTGCAGTTACCTTCTCTTTCGAAAACTTCACTCGGTTTCCATGCTCAATAATTTTATATACCGATAAAAAAATTGGCACTCAACTTTGGAACAAAGAAAACATTCGATAGTGTGATGTCGGCAAAGGCCGATTTAATATTTACATCACCTATCCCCTTTGCATACACACAATCACCAGATGCTAGAGTAACTTTCTGCTTATGGCCTTGTAACGAAGAGAACAACATCTTATTTCCACTCATGTGTGATGAAGCGCCACTATCTAAGATCCATATATTCTCTCTTGAGACATACTTATTTTCGCATGCACTCATCACCATTTCTTTATTGTTGTATGATTTGCATTGAGATTTTATGTGCCCACGTTTACCACATGCATAACATTTGATGTTTTTTCTTCGACTCTCATCGCTGTCTCTCGTTTTGTCTTCTGTTCTTTAAGTTAGCCTTATGCCTGGAATTTGCTGCAAATACTCGCTCTTCGCCGCTGTGCTCTTTTTCCCCACGTCTTTGATTTTCTTCCAATATTTTGACCTTGAGTTGATCTACTGTTGGCAACTTATTCCGGCTTTCCGTTGTAACTATAAAACTTTCGTAATCTTCGGGTAGACTGCACAACAACAAAATACTAATAAAATCTTCCGGAATAGTTATATCAAAATCTTTCAATGAATCGACCAGGTTGCTAAACTCATTAATTTGTTTCGAAAAAGCAGAATCCTCTTGAATTTTGAATCGCACTAAACGTTTAAATAATGTCACCTTGCGGGCGGGATTCTTTGTGAAGTATATGCCGCTTAACGTATGCCAAGCCTCTCTAGCCGTCTTACCTTTTAATATGGATTAACTCCGACGGTTTTATGCTGAGTGTAATTGTGGCTAATGCTTTCATGTCAGTCGCATTCCATGACTCCTTCTCCTCCTTAGTTGCTGCTGCCGGACACAAACCTTCAACCACCGACCAATAATCCAACGTTATCAGGAGACTTCTCATATGGACAACCCAACTTGAATAGTTGTCGAAACTCAATTTTTCAATTTTGAGCGAACCGGACATATTTACTTTATCTTTGTACAAATACCAAAAACGATTTTAACAAAATCACGTATTAACAAATACTCGACCGACATATACTTTCTTATTTAATTATTGGCACGCTGGGCCCATAACCTATGTTGGGTTAATAGTGGTGCTAAATAGGAAGTACACGAGGTTAGAAACAAAGACAAGTTTATTCAATGACATTTACTTTAGGAGTGAGTTTGACAAAAATGTGAAATGATAAAGAAACTTAACAATAGAGAGAATAGTACTTGGAGTGGATAAGAGTATAATAGGGTGTCCAGACTCTACAAATCAATATTGTAATTTCATGATTTGTAAGTATGCTTGGATTGATAAATCCATATATTGCGGATACAATATTGTCCTGGATTTGTAATATTTTATTTTTTATTAACTGGATTTTCATAAATTGTTCTAAATATAAGTTTTGTTGGTTTTCTTCGTTAATATCTTTATTAATTACATTCATGTTTCTTTCAATTTCTTTTCTGTCACTTTTTACAATATTTCTTATTTGGTCTATTGCTAAGTTAAAATAATTGTTTATCTGTACTTGCCCGTTTATTGTCTCATTAATTTCTAAAAAGTGGTTTTGTACGGTTTGTCTGTCGAAGTCATCCATAACTGGATTTTCATAAATTGTTCTAAATATAAGTTTTGTTGGTATTCTTCAATAATATCTTTATTAATTACATTCATGTTTCTTTCAAATGCCGCAACTCCAAGGCCGCCCCCAATATACCTACGTGAGAGTAGCTCAAATGAGCTAGTAAATATTATTGCCCAAGTTGTTGGTAGTGGTGGCTTTCACATAGTGCCAATAAAGAAAGGGAACATCAACGAGACAAAAATTCAGGCATACACCGAAAACGGCTTTCGCGCTATTTCTAGTTATTTTAACGATAGAAATAAAAATTTTTACACGTATCGTCATAAGAGTAGTAAGGGTATCGCGGTAATCTTAAAAGGCATTGAATCATTTGTAGGGCCAGACGAAGTAAAACGAGCACTGGAAAAAGAGAATTTTAACGTTCACTCCGTGGTGAACGTTCTTAACAATAAAAAGGTTCCCCAACCAATGTTCAAGGTCGAACTTTAACCTGACTCGCGGAAACTAAAGAAAAATGAAGTTCATCCTATATACAAACTTCAATATTTGTTATATAGAAGAATTACGGTCGAAGAACCCCACAAAAGAAATGGTCCCGTACAATGCCAAAATTGTCAAGAGTATGGACACACAAAATCATACTGCACTTTGCCAACCGTTTGTGTTGTATGTGGTGATCTACACCAATCGTCCGTCTGCAAAGTTAAAACGCAGGAACAGAAAAAGTGCAGTAATTGCGGGGAACAACATACCGCAAATTACAGAGGTTGTAGGGTTTACAAAGAACTTAAGCATAAACTAGAAGAGAAGCGTAAACTCATTTCTAACCGAAACGCGCCGAATCCTATAATCGACATCCAACAGACTCCAGTTTACTCTAGCAACGGAAACGGTATTACAAACGGTATAACATACGCGAATATTCTAAGGGCGCATACACCTAATGCCCCAGTGCAACAACATGGTAACTCTGAATCAATGATTCAACAACTGGAACAGAGTATAAATATGTTTATGTCAACTATGCAATCAATGATGCAAGAATTCATGCGAAACCAGAATCAGTTAATTCAAACTCTACTTACCAAAAAATAGGCCCTCTTAAGATATGTACATGGAACGCAAACGGTGTGAACCAACATAGACACGAACTGACCGAGTACCTAGATCGGCAGAATATTGATATAATGCTACTATCAGAAACTCATCTCACAGACAAATACAATTTTCAGATACCTAATTTTAGATTTTATGGTACTCACCACCCCGACGGTAAGGCTCATGGGGGCACTGGTATCCTAATACGTAAACGAATGAAACATGAAGTCGCTGAAGGAGTCTCACAAAACTACCTTCAAGCGACAACAATTCGTATCCAGATTCAAGGTAGTTTTCTTACAATTTCAGCAATATATTTCCCCCCGCGGTTCGCGATATCAGAAGATATACTTCTGAACTTCTTCAATGGTCTCGGACACAACTTTATTGCTGCTGGTGACTACAATGCCAAACATACGCACTGGGGATCCCGTTTAGCAAACCCTAGGGGAAACCAGCTGTATAAATGTCTAATGCGACGTCAAAATAAATTGGACTTTATATCTCCCAGTCATCCTACATATTGGCCTTCTGATATTAACAAAAAGCCTGACTTGATAGACTTCGGTATAATAAGAGGAGTTAGTAAATCTAACTTATCTGCTAGTACCTGTACTGACTTATCGTCAGACCACTCGCCAGTTATATTTCTTCTTCACGGGAAGACAGTACTTGTAGATGACCCACTAAGGCTTACTTCATACACAACTAACTGGTTAAAATACAGGAAGTACATTAGTAGTCATTTAGATTCGAATCATCTAATTTCTAACGCGGATGAGATCGATAACACCGTATCCAACTTGAACGTAATCCTGGAACAGGCGGCCATTCACGCTACACACAGACAAATAAAAGCGACAAATAGTTTGAATACTTACACTAACCGGGAAATAGAGCACCTTGTAAGTGAAAAAAGGAGGTTCCGTCGCGAATGGCAGCGAAATAGGTCACCAGCGGCACGACTAAGACTGACTGAAGCTACTAAAAGGTTGCAAAGCGCACTTAGAAAAGAAGACAGTAGACAGCAGGCTTGTTTCATTGCAAGTTTAACTCCGACTGCTTCAACCAAATTCTCATTATGGAAAACATTAAGAAATACTAGTATGCCCACCGAAACGCAATTTCCAATACGCAAATGGCAAGTGGGCAATATCAGAAGAGGAAAAGGCCAATGTTTTTGCAAACCATCTGTCACAGGTATTTCGCCCAAATCCTGCAAGTAGCGACATCCTTCTACCTGTTGATAAAATGTCTGCCGTAATTCCATTGTTTACTAACGCGAATGAAGTTCTGAATGTCATTAAAGAAACCGTGAATCCAGGTAAAGCACCTGGATATGATCTTATCACGCCTAAAATGATCTTGGAACTGCCCTATATTGCCGTGAAGTTCCTGGCAAAATTATTTAACTCTATTTTGAGACATGGTTACTTTCCTAAAGTGTGGAAAATTTCTCTGATTCAAATGATTTTAAAGCCAGGAAAGGACAAATCAATACCTTCCTCGTACAGGCCGATCAGTTTGCTTCCCTGCTTATCCAAACTATTTGAAAAAGTTCTTTTATCGAAAATAAAACCGTTTCTCGTGTCAAATAACATAATACCAGACCATCAGTTTGGTTTTCGCGAAGGTCACAGCACTATCGAACAAGTAAACCGTCTGACCCAAGCAATTGAAAAATCATTTGAACGGCGAGAATATTGCTGCGCAGTATTCCTGGATGTTGCTCAAGCATTTGACAAAGTCTGGCACTTTGGCTTGACCTACAAAATTTGCAAATACTTACCGGCAAATACGCATCGAATTCTTGAGTCTTACTTAGAAAACCGCAGATTCAGAGTCAAATGTGGACAACACGTCACCGATGACCGCGAAATACTAGCAGGTGTTCCCCAGGGAAGCGTCATGGGGCCTATCCTTTACATTCTGTTTACCGCAGATATTCCCACCTGCCCAAACGTGCTAACATCTACTTTTGCCGATGATACCGCTATAATGGCCACACATAAAAAGCAGGATATTGCATCTATGAATCTAGGTGTACATCTCAGACGAGTAGAATCTTGGCTCTCTGACTGGAGAATAAAAGTCAATGAGGCTAAATGCACACAGGTAACTTTCACACTGAATTTTAGCACTTGGCCGACATTGAAATTAAACAATATCCCTTTTTCTCAATCTGATCATGTTTCATACCTTGGAATCCACCTGGATCGCCGACTCACCTGGAGAAGTCATATCGAAGCCAAGAAAACTCAACTGAAACTTAAGGTCCATCAACTTCACTGGCTCCTAAACGCGAACTCAAAACTAAGCCTTGAATATAAGGTCCTGCTATACAACAGTGCAATCAAACCTATCTGGTTATACGGTGCCCAGCTATGGGGCAAAGCAAGCTCGAGCAATCTCGACAAAATCCAAAGAGTCCAATCGAAGACATTGCGGCTTATTACCGGTGCCCTTGGTATATGAGGAATGAAAATATCCACCGAGACTTGAAAATACCTCTCGTTAAAGAGGCAATTCAAAAAATCAATATAAAGCACAAAGAGAAGCTCGAACGTCATGATAACATACTTGCTAGACAATTATTGTGCAGTCCCAGCTCTTTAAGACTTCGGAGAAACGAACGCCGTGTTTTCTAATCTTCATCCGTAACAGTAATCGCGAACACACGCGCCCGAAAGACTGTGTAGAATCCTTTTCTACGTCACGTGGCTTAAACGCTCTTATACGTGATCTTTAAAACAGTCAATATCAATCGCGGACGAACACTCAAAAAAGACTGTGTAGAATCCTTTATTCTACGTCACGTGGCTTAGATGCTCTCATACGTGATCCTTAAAACAGTCAACGCGAAAAACCTACAAAACCCAAATTACGTCGTCCACTCTGCTATTCTAGAGTTATCCGTTATACTTACATAACTAGAGTTCTTCACTCTACATAATATCGCGAGCACTTTGTAAATGACTGTAAGGGTCCTCTGGACCTTTATCACGAGGTTTAAGTCAAACCAGGTTTAAAATTCTCAGACATGTGATCCATACCAGTTATATACTATTTTGACCAAATTAATTAAAATTCCTGCCAATTAGCAGAGATCCACATTACAAGAAATCCATACTAGGATTCATTATTGAATTATACTTAAGATTCGTATACTTATTGTTAGGCTGGAGCAGATTCAATAATTCAAATAAAGCTTATATAAAAAAAAATGTTTCTTATTTGGTATATTGCTAAGTTAAAATAATTGTTTATCTGTACTTGTCCGTTTATTGTCTCATTAATTTCTAAAAAGTGGTTTTGTACGGTTTGTCTGTCGAAGTCATCCATTGTTCCACATGCCCATTTAGATAACGTACCTACAGCATTTATAAGTCCTCTTTTTTTCTATTCGTTCTTGGTACTATCGTTTTTAATGTATTTCTTGCTTCGAGTAATTCTGTTTGTAGTATATTTTTTAGTGGGCTAGAGTATCTAGAGTAGCTTTTTTGAATAATTTTCTGTTCCTCCATTTCTTTGAACTGTCTCCTAACATCCATTTCATGTTGGGGTGGGCATCTGTATAATTTTGAATTGATTTGTTCCTGTGTTGTGGTCTTTATTTCATGTTGGATTTCCAATGTGTGGGTTAGTTGTCACCTTCTTTAAATAATAAGTAGTTAGATCGCTTTAGTAACTTTGAGATTTCCTTATGTTCCTCTGCATTCAAATGGTCTAATGTTATTCGTGATAAATATGGGTCACTAACTTCAAGGCTGTGAATTTCATTAAATTTGTATGGGTTGTTCAGGAAGTAACATTCTTTTTGGTTCGTAATTAGTTTTCCTTCCTCAATATCTATTTGAACGTTGAGAAATTTTAAGATGTCCATACCGATAATAAAATCATATTGCCTTCCTGTGAGTGGTGCTACTTTCTATTTCACTCGGGCGTTACTTGGTAGATGGAATTCTTGTGGTGCCACTGTGCAGACTTCATATTTTATTTCTTTTGTATTTATTTTTTTATTTATTTTGAACCGGATTGGTTTTTCAATTCTGTTTTGGAAAAATCCTTTTAATCATTATTTATTAAACTTAAACTTGTCCCTGTATCTCATAACGCACTATAATTATTGTTGCCTATTCTTAAGTTTATTCTGGGTAAAAGTTCTGAGGCGGTTTTGTAAAAAAAATACCTTCCTCCACTTGATCTCTTGGATCATGATCTATAGATCCTGCTTGGCTTTGCCTGTCCCAGGATAATCGATTTTGGCTGGCCTGCGGATCAGGGTGTCCTGCCGTTTGAGGTCTATCTTTTGCTTCTATGGTGTCTACTCCATAGGTTGATCTCTAGGATCACTCGTACGATATTGTCCGGAGTTCTGCCTCGGAGAACCTGTTTGTGGTTTATAATAATAATTGTCTGCATTTGCAGCTCTATATTGGTGTGTTCTTCCGCTTTTATTATTATTGTTGTATTGTTTATACTGCCCTGAGTTATTCTGCCGTTTTTGTTCTTCTGGTAGTTCAGAAGTTTGATTTTTATTTTTATAATTATTATTTCGCTGTCCTCGTTGAATCGTCTGTCTGTCCTTGAATTTTCTGTATTCCTTCCTAATGCAGCTGTCCTTTAATCTCCTACTTGTCAGTATTTTCAAAATTTTATTTAAATCCGTTCCCTTATATATTTTGTCAAGTAAAACACCCTGCGTCATTTATTTTACCGTGGTGACGAGTATACTGTCTACATTACTTAAATCGATATAATGGTCATCGTTGTAATATACAATTAATTCGTCCGTTTTATATTTAATATCTTGCAATTCAATCATGAGTTCACTTACATTGTATACGAGTACTTTAATGTTTGAGATTCTTCGGTATAGCTGGTATGGTTCTACGTCTGGTCTGTAGCGTAGTTTTAAGGTGTCCTTGATTAGTTTCCAATTATCCGGTTCTGGAATGTTTATAACTGCATTCTTTGCCTGTCCTTGTATGTTCCTATAAAACACCATCCATACCGCTTCCTTCTGCAGATTGGCGTTGATTATTGTCGAGAGCAAATACTCAGTACTGCTGAAAAAGGAATTTATTGTTACATCACCAGTGCCGGTAAAGGTAGGCATACTACTGATGTTCCTCATGATTTTGTCTCTGTTCGTTCTACTTGTTTCTGTCTGGTTTCTCAGCTCTAGGTAAGCTTGCCTCATAGCCCCAGTTGTTCTTGTCTTCTTGCCAACTCTTCCAGGAGTTGTGCCTGTGGAATTTCGTGAGCCTGTCCTTCCATCCTTCTTTGATTAAAAATTTGTTGCCTCTTATTTCTCCTCGTGGTGATGCCTTTTTAACTTAGTGTTCACTGCACAAAAATCTTTTTGTTTTGTGGTAACTCACTTTTAAATTTAGTTCTCACTGCACAAGTTGTTTGTGTTAGATTCTAGTGGCGTTAGTTATTTTTATTTAACTGTCAACGCACAATTGCTTTTGCTTTTTGTGGCGTTAGTTATTTTGATTGAACTGTCACCGCACAATTTGCTTTTGGTTTTTGTGGCGTTAGTTATTTTGATTTAACTGTCACTGCACAATTTGCTTAAGCTTAACACAAACGCGGTTCGTATCACTGGATTCTTTTTTTTAAGGATCCTACCGACTGCGCCAATTTTGTATTCAACCGCGACTTAAGGGTTTTTTAAAAAGATTGCAAACAATAAAGTTCAGGTGTTAAGACAAGACTGACTCTTTATTAATATTTTCCTTATCGAGCTAAGTTACAATTGTTAATTATAATTACAGTTTTGCTTATCTGGCTAAAATTACATTTCTTCGTTTGTATGTGTGATTATATGGAAATATGCTAAAATGTTGGAGGAAATATGATTGCTTGTGTAATGCAGCGGAAAATGGATTTGCATTACTGTCTGGCATAATTTGTTTTATTTAAGAATTCCTTGGAAATGGAATGGGGTTATTGGTCGGCTTTTTATTAAAGAATTCTTCGAAAATGGAATGGGGTTACTTTTTGGTTTTATTAATTTCATTTAAGAATTCTTCGAATTTATCGGGTTCATTTGTTTTCATATCAATATAACGATTTGTATATGTAACTCGCGCGCATACAATGGGACCGATTAGATGTATTTCTCGAGGGACCGAGCAGGGTTAATATTAATATTTAAAAATCTTTATTGTTTATGTAATATATTGTTTATTTAATAACAAATTTTACTAACAAGCAAGAATCCAATATTATTACTGAACTTAAATCGAACATTATAAGCTTTACTATGATTACAACAATTATAATAATAATCTGAGAATATTACAGTTGACCAATAGATTGTAATTGTTAAAAAAGTAGATGGTGGAAATCGTCGTGGAATTACTGAGACATATCTATATCTAAAGAGGGACTATTACGTCCCCCAGATGCTGAGCTTCAATAAAAAGACTCCCACCAAAACTGTCACCCACCAGTTAACAGAAACACCATTAAAACCTCTTGACATAATTCATATTGAAATTTTTACTATCAATGCAAGATGTATATTGACTATTATGCTACATGTGTAACACTCGCCTCACAAGCATATGTGTTTCAAATTATTGAAAATCGCGCATTTGTCTTTTGGGATTATCTACTTAGATTAAATGCGACCATGGATCAGAATTCTCATTCAATATCTTTAAAGATAAATAAATAGATTATTATTATATGTTTTTACAGCAATCTACCAGCAACTACCGGTAGAAATTCTATGTGCAAGCTTTAAAAAAAAATTCATTTTGAGAATTATTTTTGATATAGCAACTTACACAGACCATGACAAACTGTTGGATGAATCTTCTATCCAATTACTTTTTTCAGACGTCAACAAAACTATACCCGTATGAACTATTACTTAGTATGCCTCATAATTTTACTTGTTATAGAAGGTTTCTTTAAATCAAAAGAGAAAAAAAAACAGATCAAGGGCATAAATCATCAATCACAAGGCGTCAGAATAAAACAAAAAATTTCATTTCCATACGCAAAGGTTTCATTCAAGAAACTGGTTTCATTCAGAAATTTTTACTTAACTTGACTGTACGAAATTGACAGGCTCAATTGCAATCAGGACATAATGCGAGCCATTATTATAATCTATGCGGAATTAACATTTCGAGTTACAGCCTTTAAGCGAAAAAAAATTCAAATTGAGAGGGAATTTGGTATAGGGGCTTTAAAAATACATCGACCCAAAAGAGGAAACTGGTGACAACTGATCTCTAATAATATGAAGAAGATCGGAACTCATTTATAGATTCTAGAGAGATTACATTGGTTTGTCTAAGGCCCACTGTAAAACAATTACCCATATTACGGTTGTCATTGCCGAAATTCGACAAGTGTTAAGGCCCAATTAGTCTTGACGGTTGATTCTGCAACCTGCAGAAGTCTACCGTCGTCAACCGTCAAACTGTAGTTATCTCCCTCTAACACATGCAAAATGCAACCCTCAACTGAAATAGCTGATTGCCTACCGCCAACCGTCAAGACTAAATGGACCTTTAACATTATCGTAATGCAATAAAATAAACACTAGTCGTATATCGAGGACGAAACCGTAGTAAGGGCGCTTATATAAAGTTTCTTCTAGGAAGTGTAAGTATACTTATACAAACAACCTCTGACGCTTTACTTAATTCCAAAAATACTGTTCAATGCCTATAAAGGTCCAATTAGTCTTGACGGTGGACGGTTGATTCTATTACCTGAAGAAGTCTACCGTCGTCAACCGTCAAACTGTAGTTATCTCCCTCTAGCACATGCAAAATGCAACCCCCAACTGAAATAGCTGATTGCCTACCGTCCACCGTGAAGACTAAATGGACCTTAATAAGTTTGTTATAATGGGAGTTTTCAAAAGGGAGGGTGGCTCCGTCCATTTTTGCCACAAAAATGTTTTACATCAGTTGTTTCGAGTGATCAATCTAGAGGTATTTTTTTCAATATAAAAAAAATACAAAAATTCAAATCAAGTGTGGAATCTTTATTGTTCATTCGATTTTGGCCGCAACTACGCCGCAGGGTCTCCATTCTACGGGTCCAATTTTGTATGACTCGTTCGATCTTTTGGGCGTTATTGACACGCGCAAAAATGGTTTCCAAAACCTGAATCGTAGCTGGTTTCTCATCATAGACTTTGGATTTTGTGCAGCCCCAAAGCAAAAGGTATAAAGGTCACGATTTATTTGGCCAACTACCTGATCCAAAACGTTATAGATCCATTGAATGTCGACAAGATTACGGGCATACAATTACAGGTAGCAAAAAGTCCGATATTATGGCGCGATAGAGAACGCCATTTACGGTTACGTTCCGGACATCATCATTTTGGAAAAAAAAAAATGGACCGTTGATTCCACCAGCCCATAATACGCACCAAACCGTGGTTTTTGCTGGGTATAATGGCACCTTTTCTGGTTTCTCTTCAGTCAAAAAGCGGCAATTTTGTTTATTAGCGTTGCCGTTGAGCCAGAAATGGGCCTCATCACTGAACAAAATTTTTGTCGTAAACAGCGGATATTCTTCGAGCTTTTGAAGAGCCAATTTAAAGGCGTTGTTGCGTTATAAGTCATTAAATGATGAAATAACAAACAATACTGAAAAGAATAAAGTTTAACACAAATCACGCGTAATCTGCGAAAAACCCCTATTGAAAAAAATACATTTAGATTGATCACCTGTTACATGTACCAAACCTCACATTCTTACCTCTAGTAGGCTATGAGATGCGACCCATTCCAATTTTGAAGTGTGTTGGCGTTGACATGATCCTCCACACATGCTCATGTCGCTTCTCTTAGAAAGCCTGCTAGTAGGCCTTGCAACAAAATCCTCGACTCATTCGGTGGAGCATGTTTAAAGAATAACTGCAAGAAGCGGTTATAGTTTAAATGACAGATATTCAATAACATTTCTGGCTCTCTTCTTGTGAAAGGCATGTGCATCGGCATGTACTTCAACAATTATGCCGATCGCATAAATGTAATTTATGTGTTGCATTTGTTAGACTAATGTGCGAATTTGGTAAAATTTAAAAAAAAAATCGAAGACAACATTTAAAAAATTTAAACTTCTTAAAAGAAAAAGTTAATAATTCTAAATAAACCGTAGCGTTCTCTTTCATATGACTTAAATTACGTACAAATCGGTCAATCCATTCCAGAACAGCAAGATTTTAAGGAAAGAAAAAAAAAACATTTTTTTGGCCATTATTACGATTAAAAACAGTTTTCCTAACATTTCGAGCAAAAAAAAATAAATTTAGGTACGTTCTTAATATTCTAACCCATTGTTTTTTACGGAACTAATCTGTGTTCTACGGGATAGATTAAACTGTGTTTACTGTGAGCACATCTTGAAGAATATTCACCCATCAGTTTGATCTTAGACATCCATATTAACAACAACTGCAATTAAAATCGACACCTT
Organism: Hydrotaea diabolus; assembly: GCA_963513945.1. Classification (NCBI taxonomy): domain Eukaryota; kingdom Metazoa; phylum Arthropoda; class Insecta; order Diptera; family Muscidae; genus Hydrotaea; species Hydrotaea diabolus. The sequence goes on along the minus strand of OY740716.1, from coordinate 98,975,492 downwards.
AAACAGAATTACCCCGAATTTCTCCATATGTATTAAATTAAGCAATAATGCATCAGACTGAGTTCCTTGTGATATTCTCAAAACCGAATATATTGTGTAATTTTAATTAATATATGGGTCATTTCATGTCAAGTGACCCAATTTTTGAAATCAGTGTCTTCCGATCTGAATGAAAGTTGCACGAAAGTATGTCCTAGAGGTTAGTACTTTAGACATAAACTTTGAACGAGATCAATCAAGGACTCTCTGAGTTAGAGGGGTTAGAATTTTGGCCTAGTAGGTGTTTTTTTGCAGCTATGTAAATTATTAGCTATTGTTCCTAGGAAAATTTGTCCCGAGTTAAGATAGCTATTCAATCAGTCTTTTTAGAAAAAACGGGTATTAAAAAATTAATTTTTCAAGATTTGTATATAAAAACAGTGTTTTTATTTCTGAGTGGACATATTAAAGTATTATATAATCGAGGGTATTCAATTTTAGTTTGGCATGTTACATACCGTTGAAACTTTTAATTTGTCTAGTTTCTCAGTATACAATTTATTTTAACAACACTTACACAAATATAGAAAAAAATTTAAAAAAGTGCATATGCTTAAAATTAAAAATCGTTGTTTTGAATTACAAAACATTTTTTTTGATAACGGGGTGTAATTTTTTCAATGATGAAATGGCATCCTTATTGACTGCATCTCAAGTCGTCTCACAGACCTCCGCGTGGTAACATCCGGGCAACAGTGTTTTGGCACCCGTCAAAACAATGGCTAACGTGTGAGAGGCGAAACCTTCCTCAGGTCAAAGAGGTTGAAGTTGTGTTTGTAGCTTTTCGGAAAAACCCATTACAATGAAAAGCAAAAGAAATGAAAATAAACGGACTCCCCTTAATGTTGACGACCACCGCAAACGTTTTAAGGACCATGATTTAAGGATATGCACTTGGAATGTTCTAACACTCTTAAGACCAGGTGCCTCTATCCAACTAGCGGATGTCCTCGAAAAATACAAAGCTGACATCACCGCCATCCAGGAAATACGATGGAAAGGACACGGCGTTAATAGAATGAACAACTGCGATATATACTACAGCTGCCATGAAAACAAGCATCAATTCGGATGTGGATTTGTTGTGAACAAGAAACTACGTCATCTGGTCGTCGGTTTCACTCCAGTCGACGAACAACTGGCCACAATACGCATCAAGGCAAAATACTTTTTTATCAGCCTAATTTGTGCTCATGCGCCAACGGAAGAAAAAGACGAAGAGACCAAAGATAAGTTTTATGAGCGCCTAGAACAGACATATGACCGCTGTCCCGGCCATGACATTAAAATTGTTCTAGGAGATTTTAATGCCAAAGTAGGCAGGGAGAACATTTTTGGTCCGACCGTCGGTAAGTTCAGTCTCCATGATGACACCTCCGATAACGGAATGAGGCTGATCGATTTCGCCGCCGCAAGGAACATGGTAATAAGTAGCACCAGATTTAAACATCGCGAAATCCATAAGGCAACATGGCTGTCACCTGATCGAAAAACAAAAAATCAAATCGATCACGTTGTGATAGACGGAAGGCATTCATTCAGCGTGTTAGACGTACGAACATTCCGAACTGCAAACATCGACTCGGACCACTACCTTGTAGCAGCAAAGGTACGCACTCGATTAAGTGCCGCAAAGCACGTACGTAACAACAAAAAGAGAAAGCTAGACGTCGAGAAGCTGCATTCACAACAGACAGCTCAAGCCTACTCCACGAAGTTATCTCAACTGCTCCTAGCGAACCCTCCCCCACCTGATGATATCAGCGCACAATGGCAACACATACAAGAATCCATAAGAAAGGCCGCCGAAGAAGAAATTGGTTACCGAAAGCGGTAACCAATTTCTCTGTTGGAAAAGGTACTAGAAAATGCAGTGGTTATTAAAACTGGCACTGTTAACATCAAAGGCCACATTCTCCTCGCGTATGCCGACGATATCGACATTGTCGGAAAAATAGAGCGAGAGGTAACTGCTGCATTTTCTAGAGTTGAGAAGGAGACGGCAAAGATGGGTCTAGAAGTGAACGAGGACAAAACTAAGATTATGTTTGCAACTGCAAAAGAAACGTCGCGACGGAAGAAAGGCGACATTGTTGAGGCGGGCAGTTGCAAAGTCGAGGTAGTTGATGAGTTTAAATACCTCGGCTCCGCCATTAATACGAAAAATAATGTCAGTACCGAAATTAAAAGAAGGATCGTGCTGGCAAATAGATGCTACTTTGGGCTAAGCAAACAGCTAAAGAACAGAGCCCTCTCTCGACGAACGAAAATAACGCTTTACAACACGCTTATTCTACCTGTGCTTTTATATGGCGCTGAAGCATGGGTACTTGCGAAAGCAGACGAAGCGATGCTGGGTGTGTTCGAGAGAAAGATCTTTCGCAAAATCTATGGGCCCAGCTGTGCTAACGGAGAGTATAGACGTCGAACGAACCGTGAGCTGTATCCTGACATGAACGTGGTTAAGCGAATCAAAATACAGCGATTGCGCTGGCTAGGACATGTCAGTCGAATGGATCAGAATGCTCCAGCTAGAAAGGCGTTGGACGACAACTACCATGGAATGCGCAGACGGGGTAGACCGAGGCTCCGGTGGAAGGACCAAGTGGATGAAGATATGAAAATCCTTGGTATTACGAACTGGAGACAGCACGCACAAGATCGAAGTGCTTGGAAAACATTTCTGACGCAGGCTAAGACCAACAATAGGTTGTAGCGCCAACTTAAGTAAGTAAGTAAAAAATGGCAAACAATACTGCAAAGAAGAAAATAATAAAGTTGAACACAACTCACGCATAATCAGTAAAAAAAAACCCTATTGAAAACAAACCTCTAGATGATCACCCGTTAGATAAAAAAGCCGCATCTCACTAAGAGTCCATAAGCTTTTAAAGGAAAAGACATAAGCATTTTTTTGAGCAAAAAAGGGGCACTTTTTGGAAACAAAAGTAAACAAAATATTTTGTAAAAAAATTGATGTTTTTTATTTATTTTTAAAAAGATTGAATGAATTGTAATCTAAATCACTTCTGACAAATTTTGCTAGGAACAATAGGAAATAAGTTACATGGTGGCGAAAAAAACCTTGTTAGGCCAAAATGTCAAAATTTGAACCCCTCATAGAGTCCTTGACCGATCTTATTCAAAGTTTGTGTCAACAGGACATACCTTGGAGTAAGTTTCATTCGGATCCGAAGACATCGATTCCAAAAGTTGGCTCACTTGACATGAATGACCAACATTTATTACATAAGTAAATATTTATAACGCGTGATCCATTTCGAGGTTCCCTACTTGTTTAAAGAAAAAACACAGAAAATTCAAATTGAATGGGGAATGTTTATTGTCATTTGAAAGAACATTCTTTGGCATTTATTTTTTGAAGATTATGTCTATCAAATGTTGGCCGCGGTTACGTCTCAGTTGGTCCATCAGTTGAGTCCAATTTTCGATGACTCGTTCGAGCATTTCGACTGGTAACTGGCGAAGGACACGCGTGATGTTTTGTCCCAAGGCCTGAATCGATGCGGCTTTGTCGGCATAAACTTTAGACTTTACATATCCCCACAGTTGCTGCGAACGGCGCCGAAACGACTCTCACCGGCCTTGATGTACATTCTCAGCTACGTCGCTACATGTTCTTCACTTCGTGCTGGACGTGGTCTATTCGGTCGAATGTTATCCAATAACGAATGCTGGGTCTCAAGATGGGTGATGGTGTTGGGAATAGTACGCTCAGTAGGCCGATTTTGTTGACCATATGTTGAACGAAGTGCACTTAACACATTCCTCATAGAACGCGAATTTTTGTAATAAAGTTGAACGATTTGTAAAAGTTGTTCAGGCATACGTCTTTCCATGATGAAATGCCAAACAATACTAAACAAAAATAACATGACAGCATGACACGACTCACACGCAATCTGTCAAAAAAAGGCTATTGAAAAAAGTATCTCTTCTTTGATCACCCATTATAATAAAATAAATTTAGTTTAAACGGAAAATATTCAACTGTTACGTATATTTGTGCTCTCTAAATATTGATATTAATAAAATACAAAGAGAAAACAAAATAAGAAAAATGTAAAGAAGCCGATACCAAAAAAATAAGTAAAGTTGCATTTGTTTTGTCCCGGCCGATATTTTATGAATATTCAATATATTCAAATTTTCATTTCTTTCTCAAATAATTCTTTCATTCAAAATTGCATTTTTTTCTCAAATGATTATTTTATTTATATTTCCATTCCTTTCAATTTAAAAATTTTCATTAATTACACTGTACAACAGCCAATCTGGGGGGTGAGAAATTCCAAGTTAGGGTGATAGTACTAGGTCAGTATATTAAAACCCTCAAAGGGTTTTGCGTTCGTATGTGCCAGTTTGTATGACCTTTTACATTTTTTCCTTATCTTGATGTTTTTTCGCTTAGTTGTAAAATGTTGGCAAAAACGTAGTTTGACATAACTCGAGAACGACTAGTTCGATTTTGCTGAAATAAATTGAGAAAAATTAATAATTACATTTTCTTTAATCCATTAATATACTGTTTCTCTACCAAATAAACATTTTTGCAATTAGAAATAAATTGATGAAGAACATTTTTTTTTAAAACATATAAATCCCAAACGGAAAAACGTGTAGAGTCTTATAACTTTCACGTAAAGTCACATAACCTATAAACAAAATGCGACATAGATCATAGAAATCGATTAACGCGTTCTGCTTTTATTTACAATTAAGTGAAGGTATCCCATTTTGACAAGAATATTGATATATGTTTTTTATTCAAAAAAGTGTCATTTATCGCCTTTTTTATAAATTTTCCCCAATAACTCCAGACTTCAGGCCATAAACTACTAAAAAAATAAAGTAAAATTTTTTATAATTTTTTATTTTATTTATTTATTTTTATTTATTTTAATAAATATTGCCTAGACTTTTTCGATGGTGGTTGTTCGGGACTAGTGGCATCGCATTCATCGCTGTCATCAGTTTCTGAACCACACATAATGTCAATGTGTGACTCCACTGCTGGCCCTTCTGCACCTCCTGAAAATTCTTTATCATCAGGATCATCCTTGTCTTGGCACACAAGCTTACTCCACCAGCAAATTTCCGCAAGTATTGCACTCGGCGACTTTTTCCCTCTATATCTCATTTCAAATGGCATAGCAACTTGATGATAGCGTTCGCCTTGTTCATCAGATTCGGTAGCCAATTGTTTGCTGAAGTAGTCCAGATGATGATGTAAATAATGGATTTTCAAGGACATGTGGACACCAATTTCCGAGAACGATCTTAACATCCTTGCGACAGAAACATCGAAGTTGGTAGAACGATGCTTTCCCAACAATCCTTCTATTACTTCTTTGATTGCCTGCCATGCGTCCAATTCAGCGTCAATCAAAATATTGTTGAATGCGCCACTTTTAATCAGCTTTCGTATGTCTGGACCATTTAGTACGCCTGATTGGAAAAAATGAAGTTTTGAATAAAAACAGAACGCGTTAATCGATTTCTATGATCTATGTCGCATTGTATTGTAGGTTATGTGACTTTACGTGAAAGTTATAAGACTTTACACGTTTTTCCGTTTGGGATTTATATGTTTAAAAAAAAAAAAAAATTTTTTTTGGCAAAATTTTCTTCATAAATTTATTTCTAATTGCAAAAATGTTTATTTGGTAGAGAAATAGTATATTAATGTATTAAAGAAAACGTAATTATTAATTTTTCTCAATTTATTTCAGCAAAATCGAACTAGTCGTTCTTGAGTTATTTCAAACTACGTTTTTGCCAACATTTTACAACTAAGCGAAAAAACATCAAGATAAGGAAAAAATGTAAAAGGTCATAAAAACTGGCACATACGAACGCAAAACCCTTTGAGGGTTTTAATATACTGACCTAGTACCATCACCCTGACTTGGAATTTCTCACCCCCCAGACAATAACCCCAAAAATGTTCCACTGTGTTATTACAAGTTAGCTTCACGACAAATGCTTGTAACTACTAAAAATATTTGAAGTAGTCCCACCTTTAAGTATATAGAAATCGTTGTCCCATCTTTATGAAATTTGGCATAAGTAAGTTCTTTGGGTCAAGGACGAACGCTTTTGAAATTGAAAAGGTCAGTTTAGATTAAGATAACGCTCCCACATACATGTTCATTCGATTTTTAATGTTTTAAGATCTAGAAATCACATCGTACATTCAATATTAATGAAATTGTTATTATTGGCCAAGGAAGTTCGTAACTGAATTTGAAAAAAAGGTTCAGATTTATATTAAGGTATCACGTAGATATATGTATGTTCATCGGGTATTTTCGTTTTTATCTATGGACGCCTCATCTTACACCCATTGTTTATGAAATTTGGTACACGTTCGTTGTTTGGAGCAAAGAAGCTATTGTAAATAAAGAAAATCGGCTCAGATTTAGATATACTTACTTATACATATATGTTCATCTGATTTTATGCTTTAAGCTACAGAAGCCACATCTTACATTCGATATTTATTAAACGTAACACGAAAACTTTTTTGGGGCAAGGAAGTACGGTTTCACAATTGAAGAAAATTAGTTTAGATATAGCTCCCACATATTTGCTCATCCGATTTTTCTGTTTTTAGCTTTAAAAACCTTACAACCAATCATAATAAAATTTAGCATGAGTACGTTTTATGTGCCAATGAGGGACGTAATTTAAATTGAAGAAAATCGTATTAAATTAAGATATAGCTCCCACATGATTTAGATATAGCTCCCACATGTTATATATGTTCATCCGATTTTTTGTATTCGGCTCTAGAAGCTACATATAACATCCAATATTTATGAAATTTGATACAAGTTTGTTTTTTTGGACCAAGTAAACCCATGTTTAGCATGTCATTAAAATTGAATAAATTGTTTCAAATTTAGACATAGCTCCCACATATATGTTCATCCGATTTTTATGTTTTTAGCTATCAAAACCACATCTTGCATCCAATTTTAATGAAACTTATCACTTTTTAGTTTTTTGGGCCAAGCTCCATCATTCATCAACATTTCTTTATTACTAAATCTTTATTACTAATATTTGTTGACAGAAGTACATTATTTAAATTTCGGGATTTTATTTATATTTATATATTACAACAAATAAGACTTATAATCACAGATATTTGTTATAGCTAATACTTTAATATTCTATGAAAAGGGAAAATAGGAAAACCTTTATATGACTAAAATAGGGGTTTCAAATATCGTTAGAAAATACATATGTATGCATTTGTATTATTTTAAGTAATAATACATTACAGACATATTATTTCCTTTTTGGTACGAGTAGTTTATATTTGAGCTGCACTCAAGCCGAATCTTCCCTAATCAGTTTACAAGAAGAATTCTGGTTTTTTTCAACATATTTATTGTTCAGTTTTACAATGAAGTGATCTATATGTATAAAGAAGTTGTGTGGATTATCTACACTGCTTGTTGTTTATATTTTTAAGGCATATGTTCTGGGTTATGTGTAGTTTGTTTCGATGAGTTCCCGCAGCTTTACTCAAAATCGGACTGGCATATGTCAATGTGGGTCTTATGACGGTTTTGTACAGGGTGAAGCTCGGAAATTTGCTTATTTGGGAATGAAATAAAAAAATTATGAACTTTAAAAAAATTATTTTATATTTTACGTAAATATAGTGAACAGTAAAGGGATTTTTAATTTACATGGTTTTTAATAGTGTATCTGGACGATTGATATACACTTTTGACTTCAGGTAACCCCAAAGGAAAAAATCGCATGGAGCTAAGTCTGATGAGCGTGCAGGCCAGTTGACATCACCCCTGAAAGAGATAAGCAGTCCAGGAAACATTTGAATCAAACAATTCATGGTAAACTCGCTGTGTGTACAGTGGCACTATCATGTTAGAACCATGTATCCTCTTATTGTATTGCCGTCTGAAAAAAATCCTGTATCATAGTCAAGTACCGTTCGGAGTTCACAGTTACGGCAAGACGGTTATCCTGAAAAAAGTAAGGGCGAATGATGCCTACTCTTGATATGGCGCACCACACAGTGACGCAGTCCGAATTCTGAGGTCTCTGGTGAAGTTCTTTGGGGTTTGTTTCACTCCAGTACAGCATATTTTGTTTGTTTACGCACCCACTGGGGTGAAAATGTGCCTCATCAAAAAAAAAAACACCATCTCGTCACGGGGTATAGTTGCAAGAATGTCTTTACAAGAGAACTGCCGTGTCAAATAGCCCCGTGCTGACAATTGTTGGACCACGCACATTTTATAGGGTCAAAATTCAGTTAATCATGAAGAATCCGGTGAATAGAACGTCTGAAAATGCCAAGAGAGGGATTGCAACCCCACAAAGCAGGTGTGTACGAAGGTCCCCTTCGTACACACCTGCAAACGAATAAAAATCTTCCGAAAGCCACTATAAGTCATGCACACTCTCTACGACCAACAGTGCCGCCACAGCCTGCAGTGCAAAAAAGCTAATTACTGAGCTACACCCTGTATATAAGGTTTTTAATTATTTTATTAAGTGACGAACGTTTGTTCAGCATGGGCCAAGGGGCTCTCAAATGTTTTTTACCAGTTCGTTGTGCCATATACTTAAGTTTTTTACCCAAATGTCATCAAAATATTTAATAATTTTACCCTTCAAAGCTGAAATGGCAGGTATATCTTCACATTAATGGCACAAAGGTTTTTAATTTTGCTGATTGAAGGCAAAACCAAACACAAGGGCGGAGAGCTACACAGCATTTGTTTTAAAGATTACTTCAAAATCCTTGCACAGGTTAACTCGAACTTTCAACATGGAGATACTCACAACGTGGATAGGCATTAGTCGTTTCCTTCGGCCATTGTCTGCTATTGAAGTTTAACCAATTCTCGAGTATAGATTTAAACATCGTATAATTTAAATTCCATCGCGTAGGACAAGGGCTTTTTAAAGAAGTCGACCATCCTTGCTGCAAACTAGCCTTTTTTAAATATTTAACAAAGTTTTTTTCAGGAGTTTAATATCCCTTAAGCTCTGTTGTTTCATCAAAGGCGTTCTTTAACACATTTGAAAAATAAATGGCTGCTACAATTCAAGGGTGTGTTGTTTTTCAAGGCTTTAACAACATTAGATCATCTGTCCGTTATAAATGTTATTTCTGCAACATTTTGAACTTCAAACTCCGTAAACAAACTTTTTAATTTTCTCAAAATATTTTCTCCCATTGATCTTTCGAAATTCATTGATTTCATTCCCAGGACCATGTCAATCATTTAAAAAATTATTTGGTAGTGCAATGTGACAGCTATCACTCCACATACTTGGATTACAAATTTCGTTTTTGAGTTTGTTTTTGGTTTTATCTGCTGACTTCTGCAACGTACTTGAAATTGTTGTTGGGTAGGGCAGAATGTCTTTAACGTCCATGTTTTCCCCATTGCACCCATATCAATATAAAATTTGCCAAACTTAGCGAAGCCAGTTACCACTAATAACTAGCTGAAAATGGTCGGCAGTCTTCAATAGCCCATTTTGTTCACATGCCAATGACAGTCTTTTTGTCATCTGCTGGAACAGTTTTTAATATTGCCGATATAGATTTATTTGATTTGTTGCTAGAGCATTTTAGTAGTTTACGACTTACGCAGCAGTGTACGAATCTTTCCACAACAGTTTGGTCTTCTTTAAATATTTCAGATAATATATTCCATATATAACTTCTGCCCTTTTGTCGTTGTACTAAGGTGTAAACACCATTATCAATTTGACATTCAAAAAATGAGCTTGCATATCTGACATAGCACAACCACTAAAAATAATACATACATATATACGCATTTCTACCTATTTGTTATTCATATGTTGTTACCGTAGATAATTAAAGCAATGAAAGAAATGTTATAATTATTTGTTTTCTTTTTTCTGATAGAACACTGAAAAAGCACTGTTTTAGGGCTACCGAAAACTATTTGCCTAATGTTGGCAGTGTAAAAAGAACCAAGAAGTAACTGTATATTAAAAAATACCTCTTTCGTTGAGAGATAAACATCGCGTTATTATTATTCACTGAGTAAATGCAGTGGCGTTGAATCTTTGTATGCTGTTAACCCATTAACGCCCAAAAGAAAACTGTCGGTCAAAAATTGCTTTAATTGATTTTTATTAATTCATTACCGACTAAATAAGAGGGATTCCATAAAAAAAACTTAAAATTCATTGCTCACTTTTGAGAAAAAGGGGCGTCCCTACATGGGGACAATGAGGAGATTAATTATGAAATTGCCCAAAGCAGCTTCGTTCAACACAAAGTGTTTTTGTGCATAATTCACATCTCCAACTACACATTGCATGACAAACAATACATCGCCTCTATAGAGTGTTCTCTTATGGAGTCTAATGGATTGATCCATTTGATCTACACCTCCCATACCCTGGTTGTAATTGACGAAGAGTCTTGGTATTTGGAAGTCCACCTTTTTCCTTCGATCCTTACACCATCGTTTCACTTTTCCTAGTGGATTTATATGATCAAAATTTGCTGCCATCGTAACAACACTATTATTTTTCCAACGTACTATTGCGATTTCATTATTTTTGTCAGATCGATAATCATATTCTGCTCTCAAACTCTTTCAGACGTATTCATAAAAAAATCTTAATTGGGATTTAAAGTACATATTAGTTAACAAACACTTTTTGCCTCACAAACGATTGTTAAGAAAACGTATTCATAAACACTACTTTAACTAATATACAATTTATTTAATTTGTCGATTCAATGTTGGCAACACGGTCGTTTTGATTTGTCATTTCAATCTTAATGATGCAGTAATACGATAATCAATTATGTGAGTAGTCGAATCTACATATTTTTTGTATTGTTTATTTTACAAAGAACTGATTTAATAAACAAAAATTTATATATACTCGTATGCTTACTTGTAAAATAATAAAAACAAAATCATGTTTAAATAAAAGACAAATTGAGATCAATTATGTATTACTGATAAAAAAGGTATTCGAATAACGAATAATATTTTTCTTATTTTGATTGTTTACACGTCACTAGTGAACTTTTTACAATTTTCCTTTTTTTTGTGTTGTGTTTAAAGAAGTTTTTATAAATGAAAATGGAAGAAAGGCGATTCCAAACGAAAAAAAAAATTAACGTATCCATTCTGCTCGTATATTTTAAAAATATTTTTTTCTTCGTTGTATTCGAAAAATTAAAAAAATATGTGTGCAAATGTAAACAAACAAACACAAACGTCACTTTAAATCACTGTTAAAGTAGGGTCGAAAGAATATTAAAATGTACACATTTAATTATGGTTTACAAAACGATTATTAAGCTAATAATCGTTTATGAATACAGTTTTCATACATTAAGCTTAACAATCGTTTGTAAAGCTGTTTTAACTTTTTATGAATACGGCCGTTTTTCTTCATTTCTTTGACGGGTATAAGTGGAATTTTTTTTGTTCTGTTATCTCGTATTGTAGCAGTGGCTCTATATCCCAAACGTTTCATTTCACACAACAAATGGTAGTTTGTAAAGAAGTGGTCGAAATATACGATGTGGTCCTTTTTGCAAGCAGAGATTTAACAACTCGTTCGGCTAGAGGATCAGTGGTTACTTCTGCAGTTTTGCCACAATAAACATCGAAAGCGTAGCAGTATCCATCTAAACTTGATGCTGCCAGTTCTTATAACCAAACCGCACTGTCTTTCCCATAAAAAACTGCTTCGCAGAATGGCGCCTAAAATATTTTATCATGGATTCGTCTACTGACAAGTTTTCGTGGAGAACACCCCACACTCCGGTCAAGATTGAAGTTATGTCTGTTGTTTTGATTGGCGTATAAGACACTGTTTTTGATTATCAAATCAAGAATGTCGTTATCAATTATTTTTTCAAACAAACCCCCAATATCATCCACTCTACTCCTAACTGCACCATTGGTATTATAAGTTGTGGTGTAGGTTGGAAAAATATATCTCCATTTAGGATCTCCAAAATCACTTTGATCGAATTTTTTATAGCTAGACAGTGGCTCATCGTGACAAGCATCCCAATCCGAGTTGCAATTACTATCATCATGTGGTCTTGGAACAAGTTCAATAGTTCCCGACACATCATTTGGCATAGTTTCATCTATCAAATCATCTTCATTTCCCTAGTGATTTAGTTCCTTTAAGCCATGCAATTAAAGATTTCATTTCACTTATCGATTTAGGAGTTCGTACGGGCGGTGCCAGTAGACGTAAAACGATTAACTTTGGCATTAATAATATTGTCAATAGTATGTTTGTACATACAGAGAACAGATTTATTGCCACAACCGAATTTTTTGCCAACCGAATGTTGGTGGTTGCACGTACAATTCATGTATTCATCGTTACAATTGAATGTTGATTGCGTACACTGACTATTGGAACTAAATTTGTATATTTGAAAATAATTAATATTTTACTACCTTACAATCGGTCAATTGAGTAAAAAAATATGTCTTTGGATAGATGTTTTAATAAGCGTTGCAATGATGCCCCAATCTGAAAAGAATTAATTAAGGTATAGAACAACATTTAATGTCAAGGTTTGGGTAGGCGCAAATCGGTAAAAAGAGGTCGCTACCAAAAAAAAGTTGGATTGTTGTTTTGAATAATAAGAAGGTCTAACTATGGCGAAATTTCTGATCATGTATGAGTAATGTCGCTAAATTACAGTTAAGCATGGAAAATATTTTGTTATTTATAGTTATTTTATTTACACGACATTATCGATTGGAAGCATTAACCTTCTAACCCAAGAAACTTACAACTGTCTGACCATTTGATTTTTTTGTTTTTATAAATTTTTTGGGGATTTTGAAATATGTTTTCATCTTAAACAAATGGTTTGTTGTGACTAGAACCGAAAAAATATTATATGATTTATATGTTGATGTTGAAATAAACAATTTTATGTTACAACGGCGAACTAAACAGGGTTTGGTCACAACTAAGACCTAATCTGTTGTCACCACGAATTATTGGTACCAAAGAAACATGTGCATCACGACTGGTTGGTTGCCATAGACGACAGTTATCACATCTAGTTATTAATCTGAATTCGGTTGGTATAACTGTTTTATTGGCTGTGAATAGCGCGATGTGGTTGGAGTAACCATCATTTGAAATCTCGAACTATATTGACATCAATACTATGGAAATTTGGTTATTGCACCAGAAAGTCGATTTATCCAACCGAATTTTTGTTGTTCGGACCGATTTTCAACTGATTTTTGTCTGTATGTAGGAAGCAGTTAAACTGCTTGTCGTCAAATCAGAAAGTTATTCTGCCTTTTTATTACCTGTACAAATTTATCTGCTTCCTTAGAAAAAATGGAATATTAATTTTTCAGCACTGTTGATTAACATTAAATTCAAGAACCGTGAATGTTCTTTGGCTTTTCCTTTAAAGCATTCTTCGAGTCTGTACTTAGTAGGGACGTAAATACTGTTACACACGTTTTATGCTGTAAAATAATAAGTGCTGAATGTATTTGGACCAAATATTTTTTAATATATTTATTAATGTATATTGTATCCAAAAATAATCTACGTATATGATGTATATTGTATCCAAAAGAATCTCTTCGAAATGTCCGCCTTTTGCCTTTACACACGCCTTAAGTCGCACTGGCCAATCGTCAATAGCTGCACGAACCTCGTCCATTGGAAAATTGGCTACAGCTCGAACCAAAGCAGCCTTGAGAGATCCAATGTTTGGTTATCTTTTGTGACAAACCTTGTCCTCAAAAACCGTCCACAATTTGTAATCCAATGGGTTTTAATCTGGACTGCCTGAGGGCCATTCTTCAGAGGAAATGAACTCTGGCAAATTGTTTCTTAGCCAGGCGTGGGACGTTTTGCCCTTATGGCCCGGCGCAGAATCCTGCTGGACAGTCCTGGTTTTGGAACAGGGAATTGTTAAGAGGTTTCACAACATCTTCCAAAACGGTTTCTTGGTAAACTTTGGCCGATGTTTTGACTCCTTGTTCGTAAGCGACACCCCACCAAACCATGAATGAAGCTGGGTGATGACCCTTTTCCACCCTTGGGATCAGTTCAAATGTTTCCTTAAATGACCGCGCATACACTCTATCATTTTGCTTGTTTAATTTTTCCTGAACAGTATAAATTTTTTCATCGGTGAACAAAATTTTCTGTGCAAGTTATCAGCGTGCTGCACCAAAAGACATTTGGATTATTCAATCCTATTTTTCCTTAAAGCTGCAGTCAGTACGTCGTTTGAAAGCCCCAAGTCCCAATTTTTTTTAATGATTCGAATCATGGACTTTTGCGTGATATTCATCTTAAGGGCCATGATTTTAGGAGCGGATTTTTGTGAATTCCTGATTTAACGGCGTTGATGGCGTGCGGTGTTCGAACAGAGTGTGGGCTGCCCGACCGGTGGCGGTCTTTTACATCTCCAATCTCCACAAACAGTTTTATGCATCGGTACACGAGTGGCTAATCCCTACTGGCTGAAGCGTTTTGCAAATATCGCTGTTTTTCATTTCACACTTGAAAAGCGCTTTTACAACTATACGGTTCTCATTATCTGTCCACTCCACGATGAAAGTTGAAACAATTTTAAAATCGCGTTACAGACTAACGCTATTGAGGTTAACTTTCAAAACATATGACATTAACGGGGTATGTTCAGTTCTACTATTGAAATAGGTGTGTTCAATGTTGTAACAGTTTTTATGTCCCTACTAAGTATAAGCTCCGCTAGCAGCCTCATTTTACCAAAAGAATTGTGTTTCGTAGTACAGCAATTTCGTGCTTCCAAAATCGTTTGAATAAACTTCCAATTTCAATGTCGATAGAAGTTCTTGAATTATAAATATCAGTATTCGTATTTATGACTATTCTATTCGATATTATGTTTCACAATGCGACCCTGTCAGTATACTTGTAATTGTAAAAGCTCGCGTCAAATTCATAACCAGAAATGTTTTCAATTATACAAACAACAAATTAATGTTAAACATTCTATTACTAAGTGTCAGATCAATTACTGAATATTTACGATTTCCTTGGTATGGATAAAAAATTGGGCTGTTTGGGTGGTATATAAAAAAAAACATATGTCTGTGGAAGATTATACAGCATATTTCCCGGTGTGTTTCTGGTTTTGTGTTAAAATCTCCAAAAATTATGCAATCTCTATGAACCGTGCTTAATTTTTTAATATTGCTAGATGCATATTTTGGTATGTCATAGAAATAATATCGTTGTTGTTGATAGTAATTTCAATACAAAAGTTTAAATTTTTAGAGTCTGCACAATTGACATCAGTTATGATTGATAGATACAAGTATGCAAACCACCAGAGCGACACCTCCACCTCAGCAATCTTGTCTGTGATTTCGATATATAATGCAGTTTTTTTATAGCTTTTATGAATATTGTTAAGACGTGTTTCATTAACGGAGGATATATGAATATTTTCTCTCTCATGTAAACATTCAAATTGAATTAAAGAAGAGTAAAAGAAGTCATTAGTATTCCAGTGAAGAATTTTTTAATCAAATGCCTTGGCGAGGTTTGTCTTGTTCCTTTGACTCTGGTTTCAATGTAGAGAGATTGCAATTGATTGCCGTTAGCAGAAAGATTTGGGCAATATTTCGTGTGGCGCTGATAGGCACACATCATACATGCTGGGTGACGATTGCAGAGTTCACCTCTATGACCATAAATCAGACATCTCCAACATTTTAAGGGCCGATGCCATTTCTTGCCACCATTCTGACCATTGATGACGTTTGGAATGGTCAAGAGGTTTTAGTTCTTGAGTTAATTGCACCTTGTAAGCGTGTAAATGCAAGTCTGTATGCATAATGTTCATCAACGACGAGCGTGAGAAGTGCAATTGTTGGGCACGACGACGAGTTGAGGTGGAAGACTCTTCAGCCGCACTATCGCAAAGAGCAGCAATATTTTCTGCAGTACGAGCAAGCACTGGTTTTTTCACATTATTTTTCTGATTGTACGCACATTTGGACATTAACGAATAATTTTAACGGGTTTGCTCGCTTGTGTATTTTTCCATGGTTCAAATTGAGTAAGTCTGAAAAAATATCAAATGAAATGCAGAAAAAAACTTGACGTTTATGTGCGGTTCACATTCAACATCGGACCTTAAAATGTAACCATCCTTTATTTTTTCCATAATACATTTACATTGCGTATTGCAGTTATATTTCGGTTAAAGATACAGGTGAATTTATCATGCTTAGTATCTTCAATACTGATTTGTGGTAATTCATTCATGTAAAGGCGATTTTTCATTGAGGTAAGCTAGGGCACTTAAACGATTTTTTGGCATTGATGGTTAACCGAAAAACACACAAAGAGTAATCGGTCGCGACCATTTTGTTCCTTTATGTTTGATTTTTTAAACTGTATGGAGTTTGTTTTGGCCCCTGGGGCCATAGTAGGTAAAAGTTTATTATAACAGGAATGACATACATCATACATCCAATCTTGGTAAAACTTATCATGAGAATGTTTTTAGGCCAAGACAGGACGGAATTGAAGAAATCGCTTCAGATTTAAATATTGCTCCCACACACATGCATGTTTATTTTTTTTTTTTCATTTTATGTTTTTAGAAATAGAAACCACATTTTACACCCAGTCTTAATGAAATTCGGCACAGGTACGTTTTTGGACAAAGGGCGGACGATATGTTCATTCAATTTTATGTTGTTCGCTCTAACAGCCACATATAAAATCCAATCTTGCTGACTTTTGGTACAGGTTAGGAAGCTCCTTGTGCCATAAACACTGTTGGGACTGGAGTATACTGTTCAGATTAAGATATAGCTTCCACATATATATTAAACGGATTTTTCTATAACAATGCAATTTTTCACAAATTCAAATAAGACAAATATTTTTCAAATTTAATTCAAATCAAAGTTGGTTGTTGAATGTTCATCCACTTTTCATGTTATTAACTTTAGAAGCCATATACTACATTAAATCTTGATGACCAAGGAAGGACTGTATTAAAATTATAGAATATCGATTCAGATTTAGATATAGCTCCCTCACATATGTTCATCCGATTTTTCTGTTTTTAGCTCTTAACGCCTCATCTTAAATCCAATCTTGATGGAGTTTCGCTCGTTCTTCAAGGGGGATGCTATTGAAATTGAAAAAAACGATTTTACTCAAATGAAATTTTACTCAATGAAATTTCACGCCATTGTACAAAATGGTTATTACTCACTTATGGTATTTCTTGAACAAATGTTCTCTTAAAATTCCAAGTTTTTATATCAAACGGGTTATGACACATAAAGTAGTTCAGTCATTGTACTTATATATACATTTTTTTTTAAAATTTTAATGTTATCACCTTAGTAACCATTTATTCGCTACATAAGCGAACACAAACAACACGCCCATTATATAATAATCTAATAAAAATGTGACGTTACTATTTGAGACCTATGATATTGGCATGAATCGAAATACCTCGACCATTTAAAAAAATCGTATTTTTGGCCAAAGGAATGGACCGATGGTTATAACCTGTTTGTGATTGTAAATGAACAAAATCTACCCAGAGGGACACCAGAAACAGTTACTGAGCTCAAAGGCGCGATCTAACGCGTCATTGGTGAGATACAGCCTCATCTCTGTGAAAAGGTCATGGAAAATTTCTTAAAAAGGGTTATAGCAAGTCATCAGAGCCGTGGGGTCCATTTTACGGATGATTTTTTTCATAATATATCCGAACATGCCTTCTTTACAATCGAATAAAAACCACAAATATCTCCAAAAACACTTGTTTTTATTTTAAACCGAAAAAGAGCAATTTTACTGAAACACCGAAGCACTGTATGGTAACAACAATTCTGTTAGCTTGGCTCGATAGCGCTCGCCATTGAACGTAGCGGCCGCCATCGACCACACCAAAAAATAAATTTTAATGGATGCAAAAATAGTACTTTCACTCAAAAAATTATTTGATACAAATGCTTCGAGAGCAGATTTGCTTTTTTGTCAAAGTTAATTTCCCCAATTTGGAAGCCCTTCCCAATTTGGAAGGTCTGCTGAAGGTCTTTTATTTGCAGGCCTGCTAGAACGCGTTCCTAAAGAAGGCAAACGCATGTCAGAAAAATTCAGTCCTTACAAAAGGGCTGAAGGCCTTTGATGTACATGCTTAGGATTTACGAAAGAAGGCAACAAACATGTCAGAAAAAAATCAAAGAATAAATAGAATGATATTAATTAAAATAGTTTTCTTAAACGCCGTTTTTATAGTATCTTTGTACTTTTTATATGTTCCAATTTCAGACTCAGCGGCTTTGAAATTTAAACCTAATTTTTAAAAAAAAAAAAATATTCAAAAAGACGATTTTTTTTAAAAATGATACTTAGTAATCATATTTCAATAGATTTAGAAAATATGCAATGAAACTTGAATATACTCACCACTTATTTTAGTCAGCACCGTTTTTGGTGTCTAATCATTCATTTTGTACGTCAATAAGTTTTCTTGTGGTCAAAAGTAAAATTTATATCTTTATTAAATTAATGTGCAGTTTAAACGAAATGTACCAATGAAACTTAAGGGTATGTGTGTAAAAGAGGTATTAAAAGTACTGAGTTGTCGATAGGAAAAGCTGCGATTTTGTAATAATAGGTTTGATAGGAAATTTTTCTCTTCTAAGTCCCCAACATAAATTCCCAAACTTGAGGATTGGACAGGGATATTGTACAAATTCCTTAAATTTTGGACTTTCTTTCCTTTAACATACCCACCATTTTCATCGCTAAATCCAGTGATAATAATGGGTATAAATGGTTCCACAGAAGAACAATTGTTTGGACGGGTAGCACTGAGAAAAAATTTTCCGTTTGAAAACTTAATATGTTTCCCTTTACAGTTGTTTTAAATTTTACAGGCTTTGTATAAGATTATATTTGCAAGTCATGAAATTGATTGTGAATTTGTTCTAAAATTTTCGTTGGGTTCGGAATTCATTTTTTACATCATGCAATTCGTATTCGGAATTCGCTTTTTTACATCTTGCAAAAAGTTCTCAAAACAATAGGCGGCAAACTGAGGACATTTCACACTACTTTGTTCTTGAGAAATTGTTCTTCCGCCGTACTTATATTTACCCGAAAACGTTTTGGTGTTGACAATAATCTATAAGCTGCTCTTTCCTCTATAACAACATTAAGATTTTGCGTAGGGTTGCCAGAGTGAGGATTTGGCCCAGCCGTTGGTGGTACAGAAGTTTAGACTTACCTGCATTTTACTTCAGTACACTGTTGCTATAACTGCCATACGTTATACTTTCATTCAATATTTTGAGAATACACCACTGGCCAAATTATAATACAAATTATTATTATTATTATAATATTTTTGGAACTCGCTAGTGTTTTCCACAGACGGACGGATTAACATAGCTAGATCGCTTTAGATTTTGTCAAGGATCAAGAATATATACTTATCAGTATACTTTTGAAAATAGTATATCATATAGTCATTAGGAAAGGACATCTACATGAAAATATATTAAAAAATCGCTTTGGTTCATTTCGGATTGAAATTTAATATCATGCATACGCCGATTTTTTTTCTTATAAGTATATATGCTTTATTTGAATTATTGATTCTGCTCCAAAGGAGCCTAACAATAAGTATAAGAAACTTATAATCTTGAAATATACTCAATAATGAATCCTAGTATGGATTTTTTTTTTGGTTTGTGGATCTCTGCTTATTGGCAGGCATTTGTATTAATTTGGTCGAAATAGTATATAACTGGTATAAATCACATGTCTGAGAATTTTAAACCTGGGTTGGCTTAAACCTCGTGATAAAATGCCAGAGGACCCTTACAGTCATTTACAGCATTTTTGCGATATTATGTAGATTGAAAAACTCTAGTTATGTATGTATAAGTATAACGGATAACTCTAGAATAGCGTTGTGGACGACGTAATTTAGGTTTTGTAGGTTTTTCGTGTTGACTGTTTTAAGCCACGTGACGTAGAATAAAGAATTCTACTTATACACAGTCTTTTTGGAGTGTTCGTTCGCGATTTGTTTTGACTGTTTAAGAATCACGTATTAGAGCATTTAAGCCATGTGACGTAGAAAAAGAATTCTACACAGTCTTTTTTGAGTGTTCGTATGCGATTGGTATTGACTGTTTTAAAGATCACGTATAAGAGCATTTAAGCCACGTGACGTAGAAAAAAGAATTCACCGCAGTCTTTGGGCGCGTGTGTTCGCGATTACTGTTACGGCTGAAGCACAAGTGTAGATTAGAAAACACAATATTCTGCTTTTTATGTGCGGCCATTATAGCGGTATCGTCGGCAAAAGTGGTAGGGCTATCTGCGGCAAACAGAAGGTAAAGGATAGGCCCCAGGACACTTTCCTGGGTCACACCAGCTAGTATTTCGTGGTCATCGCTGACGTGTTGCCCACATTTGATTCCAAATTTGCAGACTCAAGAATTCTATGCGTATTTGCAAATTTTGTTGTCCAAGCCAAAGTGCCAGACTTTTCCAAAGGCTTGAGCAACATCCAGAAATACGGCGCAGCAATATTCTCGCCGCTCAAATGATTTTTCAATTGCTTGGGTCAGACGGTTACTCATTCGATGGTGCTGTGATCTTCCTGGGAACCAAACTGATGGTCTGGTATTATGTTATTTGACACGATGAATGGTTTTATTTTCGATAAAATAACTTTTTCAAATAGTTTGGATAAGCAGAGAAGCAACCTGATCGGCCTGTATGAGGAAGGTATTGATTTGTCCTTTCCTGGCTTTAAAATCATTTGAATCAGAGAAATTTTCCATGCTTAAGGAAAATAACCATGTCTCAAAAATGAGTTAAATAATTTTGCCAGAAACTTTACAACATTATACGGGAAGTAATAAGATAATTTTAGGCGTGATAAGGTCATATTCATGTTAATGGCATTTAGAACTTCATTTGCGTTAGTAGCCAATGGAATTACGGCATTTTATCATCTGGTGGAAGGAGGTCGCCACTTGCAGGATTTGGGCGAAATACCGGGGAGAAATGGTATGCGCAGACATTGGCTTTGTCCTCTTCTGATATTGCCCACTCGCCATTTGCGTCGCGTATTGGAAATTGCGTTTCGGTGGGCATACTAGTATTTATTACTGTTTTCCATAATGAGAATTTGGTTGAAGCTGTCGGAGTTAAACTCTCAATGCAACTAGCATGCTGTCTGCATTTCTATGTGCGCTTTACAACCTTTAAGTAGCGTCAGCCAGCCTGAGTTCAGCCGCTGGCGACCTGTTTCGCTGCCATTCGCGACGGAACCTTATTTTGTCACTTACATGGTTAGTGTTAATATTTAAACTATTTGTCGCATTCTTTTTGTATGTATAGCGTAAATGGCTGCCTGTTCCAAAATCACGTTCAAGTTGGATACTTTGTTATCGATCTCTTCCGCATTAGACATTAGATGATTACAATCTAAATGACTGCTAATGTACTTCCTGTATTTTAACCATTTAGTTGTGGATGAAGTATGGCTTAGGGGCTCGTCTACAAGTACTGTCTTCTCGTGAAGCAGAAATATAACTGGCGAGTGGTCTGACGATAAGACGATAAGTTAGATTTACGAACTCCTCTATCAAGACAGGCTTTTTGTTAATATCAGGAGGCCAATACTTAGTAGGGACATAAATACTGTTACAACAATGAACACACCCATTTCAACCCACATATGGGTTTTGAAAGCTAACCTCAATAGCGTTAGTCTGTAACGGGATTCTAAAATTGTTTCAACTTTCATCAAAGACTGGTCAGATAATGAGAACCGTATAGCTGTAATAGCGCTTTTCAAGTGTGAAATGAAAAAAGCGATATTTTCAAAACGCTCCGGGCACTTGGGATTAGCCGCATGTTCGTCTACGATGCATAAAATTGTTTGAGGAGACTGGAGATGTAAAAGACCGCCACCGGTCGGGCTGCCCACGCTCTGTTCGAACACCGCATGTCATCAAAGTCATTAAATCAAGAATTCACAGAAATCCGATCCGAAAACAGAAAATCAGGGCCCGTGAGATGAATATCGATGCCTTACTTCCTCAACCTCGTAACTTAAAAAAATACGGTTTTGACTTTTTCATATCAAACGATTGCTATTTTTGTGTTCTATTACTGCAACAACTAATTATCTCAATACGTTGCACTGTGTCACGAGGCTGGCCAAAAATGGTTAAAGTCAATGTTAGAATTTGAACGTTTTTGTATTATTATATTTTTTTTAACACTCTGGTTAGATGATATCTAAAATATCTTATTAAAATGTTTACAAATTTTAAAGTTATAGTGGTTCAAAGTCAAGGTTTGTGTACAGCATACGAAATTTATGGGAAAATCCCAAATTTCATGTTCATTTATAATACTAAAAATTTTAGTATTTGAATGTAACGGCTACCAAAATTTTTAACAGGGTGGTAAGTGATGCTTCTAGTTATAATTACAACACTGTTTTTGTTTACAAATATTGATCATATGTCAGATCCCGTTAGAAAAAGATAGTAGTGAGACATTGTCAAGATTTTTCAGCAACAGCGAACTTTCATAGAGAATTTAAAAGAAAGTAGAGATAACACTTTTCCAATTTTTTGGTATTTTGTAGCTACAAGTATGTATTTTAATATATTTAAAATTCAGCTGCTCGATTTTGCACGAATTTCATTTTTGATTGTTTTTCAGTGTCAACCTCATTGCGGATTCGCACTATTTTTCAATTGTGGCTAGAGATAAAGCAAAACAGACCATGCGATGTTATGCATCATGTTAAAGATTTTGCCGAAAAGCATTTTAAACGAGTATTATTAGAAAGTGAACAACAGAAAATAAAGCTTACTGTATTAAAATTCTCTAAGAATTGGTGTAAATATCATCGCATTAGAGACAGATTTGAAACTGAGTTGAGTGACTGGCTAGATAGCGAACTATTTTGTGAAATCATTTGTAATGTAAGTATCCGTGTAAAGTTTTGGCATTGCGAGAAAACTTAATTATTTTATACTATATTAGGAAGCAAGTACAAGTCGTAAAGGCCGACCGAATCTTTTTTATGAAGAGGGTTCAATGCGAACAAAAAGGAGGCGAGTGGAGGAACTTGTCGCTTCTACTTCATCTGAAGCTCTTAAAAAAGCCGCAGAAAGGTTAACAGGTTCAAATACTAATGAAAAAATTTCTGTTGAAAGTGCTCTAGCATTATACATTGATATGGATTTATCTATGAGGCAGTACAATATGATGAGGAAAGTAGTAAATTCTATTCACAAAGATTGCTTTCCATCATACTATATGATTGCAGAGGCTAAAAAAAAGGTTTTGCCTGATGACATTCAATTAACAGAATCTTCTGCAGAGGTACCCTTACAGAAGATTTTGGATAAAACCGTAAGAAGCATTTTAGATGTTAATGATATTGATACCAACAATGATATAGTCCTGGAATGCAAGTGGGGATTTGATGGCAGTAGTGGGCATAGTGTATACAAACAAAAATTTCAAGATGAGGAAGCTAGTGATGAATTTATGTTTGTAACTTCCTTCGTTCCTTTACGCTTGTTGGATTGGGCAGATGACCAAATAGTTTGGTAAAATGATAGACATTCATCTTGGAGGTTATGTAGACCACTTAAAATTATTTTTACAAAAGAGAATGCAAGTGTAATACAATCAGTATGGGATAGCATAAATACAGAAATTGAAGGTCTATTTACATATAATTACATTTCAAAAAACAAAAATCTTAACGTTCACTATTAAATGCAGTTGACAATGATAGATTGTGCAGTTTTTAATGTATTAAGTGGAAACAGTAGTAGTTCAAGTTGTGCTTTATGTGGAGCTAAGCCATCTGAAATGAACAGCTTATCGATTTTCGAAAGGCCTGTGAATGAGCAGTGCTATCAGTACGGATTGTCGACATTACATGCATGGATCAAATGTTTTGAATGCATTTTGCATATTTCTTACAAACAGCCTATAAAGAAATGGAGAGTGGTGGGAGAAGAAGATAAAGATCAGGTTGCTGAGCAAAAGAGAAGTATTCAAGCAAAATTTAAGTCTGAAATGGGTCTTATAGTTGATAAGGTTAAGACGGGGTATGGCACAACGAATGATGGCAATACTGCAAGGCGCTTCTTTTCCAATGTCGAACTTTCAGCTCAGATTACTAATGTAGATGTAAGCTTAATAAAAAAATTTTCTAATATTTTAAGAACACTTTCAAGTGGGGATTATATACATACATCAAATTTTGAAAAGCTTTTAAAAGATACAGCACTTTTATATATCAAATTATATCCTTGGTATTATATGCCTGCAACTGTGCATAAAATTCTAGTTCATGGTATAGATTTTATTAAATATTCCACTATTCCCATTGGAATGTTATCAGAAGAAGCAATAGAGACAAGTCATAAAATTATAAGAAATGCAAGATTGAAACATACGAGTAAAATAAGTAGGATTGCCTCCATGGGAGACCTAATAAATTATCTTATTCTGCAGTCAGAGCCATCAATTTCGATGCATAGTCAGAAAATACTTTTAAGGAAAAGTGATATAAATGATCTGAAAGAGTATTCAGTTACAAAAGAAAGATTTCAGAGCATAAAAACAGCGAATCTGGTAGAATCTGAAAGTGATGACAGTGATAGTTGTTAATATATTTTGATTGCCTGTAATACCTACTATATATATATTTTATGTATGTATGTATATTGAATATGTTATGTTAAATAAATAAAATTCATGTTTTTAAATTTCTTTTCACTAAATTAATAATTTTTGTAAAATTTTGCTCTTATATGATCACAATTTACAAATTAAAATATTTTTTTACTAAATATATTTACATGCAAACTTTCAATCTTGTCGGATCGGAACAGATAAAAATAGAAAACTTATTGAAAAAGTTAAAAAAATGTGAAAGAGGTATTGACAATTTTCGTGGACAAATTGCATCTTTTACGTATCAAGGATATAAGGGTGGTGGGCGTGTCCTTTGAGATAATGGCATATTACTCAACACAGTTATCAGTTATATATTAGAGACACATCGAGCCGAATTTGGTTCAATTCCAACAACAATTTTGGAAAATCGATTTTTTTTTCATTTCCGGATATATGGGAGGTGAGCGAGTCCTTTGAGATAATTTCATATAACTCACCACAATTATCAGTAATATATCTAAGACAAATCGAGCCAAATTTAGTTCAATTCCAACAACAATTTTGGAAAATATAAGTTTTTTTCATTTCAGGATATATGGGAGGTGGGCGAGTCCTTGGGCCGATTTTTTCAAAACTTCTTTTTTTTCCTTTCCTACTTATAATAGTAATGTGTACCAATTTTCATTCTTCTACGATAACTCCTTCTATTTTTGGCCGCCGTTTATATGAAAACACGACACTGTGCGTTGTCTCAATTCTGTAAAAATTTATAAAATATATTTTCGTATCTCATTCACTCCTATTTTCATAACTGCGTCAAACTCTTATATTAATATGTGCAATAGTTAAAAAGTTAAGAATTTTGTCTTGCTCTTTATTCTATCCTTCTTCACAATAAAGTTGAAGTGAATATGTACAGGTGCCTATATACAGAATTGCATTTTAGTTGCGATCTTTGTTTTCCTTGGTGAAGATCTAATTCTCAAGAATTATAGTTTTTATTGTAAAATGAGTGATACAATCCCTGTACTTGATGCACAAACAGGACATTTTGTCTCAGTTGATTCTGATCAGTCTAGCTGTTCCTCCAATTCAGATTTTTCTGCAAGTGAAAGCGAGTACCAACCCAGCACTGATTCACATTTGCCTGACAATGTATCTTCTTGTGTATTGTTCGATGAATCCTCTGGCGTAATTACATTTAAAAGAGCACGTAAAGCCCAGGGAAATAAGCAAAACTGGAGTAAAAATCGAAGAAAACTCAAGCGAATGCGTGGCCAGGAGTATTCATCGATAAAGCGGAACAAAGAATGGAATGGAGTAATGGAAATTAGAAGAGAAAGAACTTTGAAGGCTCGTTGTCGTTCGGAAATATGTTCAAAAAAATTCGGTAAGCAGTGCAACGAAATTACAGAAGAAGACAGAAAGAATATTTTTAAAATATTTTGGTCACTGTCCTGGGAAGAGAAAAAAGCGTATGTCGTTGCAATGGTGTCTCGTAAACCAGTCACTTCGAGAACAACTGGTACTTCTTCTCGGCGAGGAAACATTAGTCTACCATTTGAAAATTTCTGGGGAGATCAAGGTTGTTTGTAAAAAAATGTTTTTGTGTACACTCTCTCTGGGTGAATGGAGCGTGTCCAAATGGGTTACTGGCAATCTACAAACAAGCACCGTTGGCATGGTAAAGAAAAGTGGACCAGTCAATCGACAAAGCAAATCAAACATCGCCAAAGTAAATCACATAAACAGTTTTCTACAAAATTTGCCTAAGATGCCATCACATTATTGCCAACAGAGTACATACAACTAAAGAATATATAGACGTTCAGTACAAGACTTGGGTAGAAGTGTACAGAGATTTTGAAAAATATTTGATGGATCGCAACATTGATAAGGTTGAAAAGGCAACGTACAAATGCTTTTTAAACGCAGTACACAAGGTCAATATTAGTATATACAGACCCAAGAAAGATCAATGTGATATCTGCTTTGCTTATAAAAATAAGAACATCACAGAAGATGAATATCAACTTCACATAACAAGTAAGGAGCGCGCTAGGAAAGAAAAAGCCGAAGACAAGGAACGTTGTTCAAGAGGTCATATTCAAATGTTAACGGTGGACTTGCAAGCAGTGCAAACAATTCCTCTACTTTCAACTGGAGCAAACTACTTTAAACCAAACTGTGTGTGCACCAATTCACAATTTATAACGAGTTTGACAAAAAAGTTGCTTGTTACGTGTGGCATGAAGCCGAAGGCTTCATGGACTCGAATGTATTTGACTCTTGCTTGCTGGACTACTTACAGAATTTGAAAGACAAATCAAAGCCTATAATAATTTACAGCGACGGGTGCTGTGCCCAAAATCGTAATACGATACTTGCGAATGCCTTGCAACATTATGCAAATACCCACCAAGCAGAAATTCAGCAAAAATACTTGGTAGTTGGCCATACTCAAATGGAGTGTGATTCTGTGCATGCCTCCATAGAGCGAAAGAAGAAAGTAAGAGAACTTTATGTACCAGCTGATTTCATTACGGTTATAAAACAATCCAGATTGTTGCAACCTTATCAAGTACATTATTTAAATCATACTTTTTTCCGAGATTTCTCTTCACTCGATTATTTAAAATCAATTCGACCAGGCACAAAAAAGGCGACCCATGCGTCATAAATTTACGAACTCTCAAATATACCTTTAATGACGGAGTTCAATACAAATTATGTTTTGATGAAGAGTGGCAACTATTACCTCATCGTAAATTGAGACCACAAGTGCAGCACAATGATAGCATTTTACTACCGGGTCTCTACAATCAACAACTACCTATTTCAAAAAGAAAATATGACGACTTGCAAGATTTAAAACGTATGATTCCAGCCGACTATCATTCATTTTATGATAATTTGCCACACCAATGATATTCTTAATTCTGTGTATTAATTGAATATGAGTTCTTTTTTTCTTTCTTGCAAATAAAACATTCATTCTATATTAAATATTATTTTCGTTGAATAATTTTTGTATAAGGGCGTTATTTATTTCTATAGCTATGAGTGCAACAAACTCGTAACTCATTCAACAAGTAACAAGAATTAAAATTACTGTTAATGCAGCAAACTCGTATCTCAATAAATGCGTTTCATGCTTAAACTATACAAGATTAGTATATTATTACTACTGATATACATAGAAGTAATCAATTCCTTAATAATTGCATTTGAACTTCTACCCAAACACCGAAGAATAAAAAGATAACCGTTTTTTCTCTCTCCTGAAAAGTTGTATTTTTTAAGATACGAGGTTGAGGAAGTAAGGCATCGATATCACACAAAAGTCCTTGAGTCGAATCATAAAAAAAGACTTGGGACTTTGAGCTTTCAAAGACATACCGGACATTTATTGACTGTAGCTTTAAAAAAATAGGATTGAAAAATGTAAACGTCGTTTGGTGAAGCACGCTGATAACTTGAATAGAAAAATTTTATTCACCGATGAAAAAAATTTTACCGTTCAGGAAAAAATTAACAAGCAAAATGATAGTGTGTATGCGCGGTCATCTAAGGAAGCATCTGAACTGATCCCAAGGGTAGAAAAGGGTCATCACCCAGCTTCAGTCATGGTTTAGTGTCTCTTACGATGGGGTCACTGACCTGCATTTCTGCGAACAAGGAGTCAAAACATCGGCCAAAGTTTACCAAGAAACCATTTTGGATGCTCTTAACAATTCAATGTTCCAAAACCAGCCATGGACTTTCCAGCAGGATTCTGCGCCGGTCCATAAGGCTAAAACGTCCCAGGCCTGGCTTCGAAACAATTTGCCAGCGTTCATTTCCTCTGAAGAATGGCCCTCAGGCAGTCCAGATTTGAACCCTTTGGATTACAAATTGTTGACGTTTTTAGAGGACAAGGTTTGTCACAAAAGACACCCCAACATTGGATCTCTTAAGACTGCTTTGGTTCGAGCTGTAGCCAATTTCCAATGGACGAGGTTCGTGCAGCTATTGGCGATTGGTCAGTGCGACTTTAGGTGTGTGTAAAGGCAAAAGGCGGACATTTCGAATAAGTAGATTCTTTTTGGATATTGTATATATCATTAAATATGTCAAAAATATTTGGTCCAACAACATTTAGTACTTTTTATTTTCCAGCATAAAACGTGTGTAACAGTATTTAAGTCCCTACTAAGTATATATTTTGACTGGGCGATATAAAGTTCAATTTATTTTGACGTCGCATTAGACATTTATGAAAAAGTTTGACAAAAATATGCATTAACGCTGCTCTTCTAGTTTCTGCTTAAGTTCTTTGTAAACCCTACAAACTTTGTAGTCCGCGGTATGTTGTTCCCCGCACTTGCTGCATTTTCTGATCCTGCGATTTGACTTTGCAGACGGATGATTGGTGTAGGTCACCACATACAACACAAACGGTTGGCAAAGTGCAGTACGATTTTGTGTGTCCATACACCTGACAATTTTGGCACTGAACGGAACCATTTCTTTTGTGGGGTTCTTTAACTGTAATTCATCTATACAACAAATATTGATGTTTGTATATAGAATGAACTTCATTTTTCTTTACTTTCCCCGAGTCGGGTTAAAGTTCGACCTTTTTATTATTAAGAACTTTACCAAGGAGGGAACGTTAAATGTCTCCTTTTCCAGTGCTTGTTTTAGCTCATCTGGTCCTACAAATGATTCAATGCCTTTTAAGATTACCGCGATACCCTTACTACTCTTTAGACGATACGTGTAAAAATTTATATTTCTATCGCTAAAATAACTAGAAATAGCGCGAAAGCCGTTTTCGGTGTATGCCTGAATTTTTGTTTCGTTAATGTTCCCTTTCTTTATTGGCACTACATGTATGTGAAAGTTACCAAAACCAACAAGTTGGGCAATTATATTTACTAGCTCATTTGAGGTACTCACACGTAGGTATATTGGGGGCGGACTTGGAGTTGCGGCATTTGCCGAGGTTAAAGATTTAGGTTCTTGTTTACCAGTTGTTACCCGTGACGAACGTTGGTGGTTCTTAACCGTTCACAATTTTGCAACCTTTTTTGCTTGTGTTGCCTTTGGCAGGGCTGGATTTACGCTTTATAGTAATGTAACGATCCATGCCTGTCTGTACCGCCTTTAATGGTTTGTCTGGTGTCAGTTCGTTCTTTTCCTGTGTGCTTTCTATGTTCGCTGTGTTTACACCTTTCGCTGTGTTTACACCTTTTTTTATTAATGTTATTGCTAGCACTGCCGGGTGATACAATTTTTTGTCTTTGTTACCATCATCCATTCCATTGTTTCAATCGGCATTTATCGCGAAGTATGCATTCCGCGAACTTACTCTGCAGAAAAAGTGTCTGCGTTGTTCTAACTCTTGAGTGAGCGGACGGCTCATCAGGTTGTAAGTTTGTTTAGCTGTGTGTGTGTCTTTTTTTATTTTGGTTGTTTTTTCACTGTTTCTTACACAACTGGATTTGTTATTTAACTTTAGATTTTATTTTGTCAAAACTGCTTGAATTCCTTACAAGTTAATACGGACTGCTTTAATGCAAATGTGAATATTTATCATCAAAAATGGTTTTAATTGTTTTTCAAAGTATTCTCCAGCATGATTTATACACTTTTGCATGCGCTCAAACCAATTGTCGAAGCACTTTTTCCACTCCGATTGAGACAAAACATGGTTTTGAACGCTTCAACAGCATCTTCTGGCGACGAAAATCGTTGACCACTCTTTTTTTTTGATGTGCGGGTATAAAAAGAAGTCAGTGGGTGCCAAGTCAAGGCCGTATGGCGGATGACCTATCAATTCGACGTTTTGGCCGCAGGCGCTGGTTTGAGCTGATGTGTGAGAGCTCGCATTGTCATAGTGCACAATGATTCGTCTTTTCTGGTTCGTTATTCGAATTTCTCCTAAGACTTCAGGCAAACAAATTGTGGTGCAAGCGGAACAGCTTTCGTTGCATTTGGCTCGTCTTCGAAGACCCACACGGTCGACTGCTGTTTTGTTTCGGGCTCATACGCATAAATCCATGATTCGTCACCTGTGACGATCTTATTAACGTCTTTTGTAGCACCGCGATCGTATTTTTTCAAAATTTCTTTTGACCAATCGACACGAGCCTTTTTTTGTGTGATTCAAATTGCTCCGGATCCAACGTGAACAAACCTTTTACGGCCAGGTCTTCATGCAATATTGGATGCATGCTGGTGGAGGAAATGCCCAAGGATGCATCTATCTCATGTCACATGACGATCTTGCATTATCAGTTCACGCACGGCATCAATATTCACAGACAACGACCGTTTTTGGACGACCTTTGTCTTTGAGGTAGCGTCGGCCACGGGTGAATTCATTCAACCAGTTTTTCACAGTGCTATTGGATGGTGCTTTATCGCCATACAAAGATTTTAGTTCATCGATGTACTCTTTTCGTGATAATCCACGTCGAAAGTTGTGAAAAATAATGGCACGAAAATGTGCACGAGTTAATTCCATTTTTTTTTTTGGCAAATTGACTTTTTTTAAGTCACATCACTAATGATGGTCGTACGTCAAAACGTTCTGAGTACGTTTAAGCTAAAAAATTTCAAACTTTCCAATGGAAATGTCAGATCACGCCAAAAATTTATATAGGAATCCTGGTACTCATAATGAATTGAAACCATTTTAGATAATTATTTTCCTGGCAATAAACTTTCTTTATGCACTTTCCCTGCTTATTTTATTTTATTAGAATTAATTTCCGAGAGAAATTATTTTTACGGCCGTTCTCTTCGCACGCGGATAAAAATTTGATTTTAACTTCAAGACATTTTTCAGATTTGGTTGGGGATAGCCAAAAAAAAGTTACTGGCAATCCTGCTTCTACGTTGAAATTTTTATGATGGGATATTTCTTTTCATTTTTGTTGTTGCTCTTTTATCTGTTGTATTTATGCACGATGGACGACGAAACACTCGTTATATTCTCTTTTGTCACTTCTACTATAGGCATTCTTAAAGAAAGTGAAGCGGAACGTGTTAATTCCCTAAGCTTGCTTTTGGAAGGCCATCAGAAGGCCCTTTTGAAGGAAGGGAAGAGAACCGTGATTGTGAAACTCGCAACATCTTTTGCTTAGCTTACTTTTGGCCTTCAATAGGCCTTTTTAGAGAAAGGAAACAGTAACTTGGTTATCAAAATTGTAACAGGTTCTAATTACCTTCTGGTTGTCATGCCTTCAATAGGCCTTATTAAAGAGATGGAAGAGGAACGTGCTTGCATTATCTCCGCATTCTTTTAGAAGGACTGTACCATGCTATCTAAATGGAGGCAGAAATAAATAGAAAGAAAGCAATGGATAGGCCTTCTGGCATGCCTGATATTAGCATGCTTGCAACTGATCATAAATCAAGCCTTTCGCAGGCTTTATACTTTATAAAAAGTCCTTGCCAAATTTAAAATTTCAAAGCCACCGGTGTAATAAAATATTTCAAAAATATTTGTTACTGCATTTTTTCACTTGTTAAATTAAACATGCTTATTATATGTCGGGGTATAAACAAGGCGCAAATACCATTTCTTCATCCACTAAGAATTTTTTATTTTGAATACTGTTTTTAACTTATGTGTTCGAAAATGT
This sequence comes from Hydrotaea diabolus, assembly GCA_963513945.1. Taxonomy (NCBI): domain Eukaryota; kingdom Metazoa; phylum Arthropoda; class Insecta; order Diptera; family Muscidae; genus Hydrotaea; species Hydrotaea diabolus. The sequence continues at coordinate 98,943,024 of OY740716.1, read as the reverse complement.
AAATAATGTTGTAACTTTATCCACCGTAGAAGGTTCCAGAAAAATCACAATATGCTGCTGATGGAGTGAACGAAAACGACATTGAGGAGACTTCAGTGGATGACATGCAACAACCTCCACACCAGCACGCAATTGCAAGTGATCCTGCTGTTGTGGAACAACCAGTTGAAACACTTTCGCACTATTTGCTATCTATTGTTTATATGCCACACTCCATGCGAGGATGCCACAATCCACATCCTCGTGGATTGAAAAATTGAATATCGAATGCTCATTAAACATTATTTTTTGCGGAAAAAAACCGTTAACCAAGGAAAAGCTTGATAAATATTATGGGGACTCTGCACCATCGATTTCAATGTTTAGGCGCGTGTGTTCGCGATTACTGTTACGGCTGAAGCACAAGTGTAGATTAGAGGTAGGGCTATCTGCGGCAAACAGAAGGTAAAGGAGCTAGTATTTCGTGGTCATCGCTGACGCGTTGCCCACATTTGATTCCAAATCTGCAGATTAAGAATTCTATGCGTATTTGCCGGTAAGCATTTGCAAATTTTGTTGGTCAAGCCAAAGTGCCAGACATTTCCAAATGCTTGAGCAACATCCAGAAATACGGCGCAGCAATATTCTCTCCGCTCAAATGATTTTTCAATTGCTTGGGTCAGACGGTTACTTGTTCGATGGTGCTGTGACCTTCCCGGAAACCAAACTGATGGTCTGGTATTATGTTATTTGACACGATGAATGGTTTTATTTTCGATAAAATAACTTTTTCAAATAGTTTGGATAAGCAGAAAAGCAACCTGATCGGCCTGTATGAGGAAGGTATTCGCCCTTATTCTATTTGGCGTAGTCAACAGAAGACGACGTCGTTTTTTGTATTTTGTTTCAATTTCGTATTCCCGTTGGTAATATTGCCGTATTTCGATGACTGTTAAATTAAGTTTGGTATTCTGTAAGAAAAATTGGCGACGCCGTTGTTTTCAATTGGCTTTGATTTTGGCGTCGGTCATTTTAGTGTTGCCTTCAATGTATTGTTTACGTTAATTTTGATTTCATTAGAAAATTAAATGGAAAAAATTAAAATAACAAATAAGCGCCAGTTCGAGAAGCTAGTGGAAGAGCTTGAAAAGAATCCATCACTAGTCAGAGGATTTCACAAGGGCACTGTTCCTAATAATTTTAATGAACAGTGGGAGAGTATTGCCACTGTGGTAAATTCTCATGGACCCCCAATTAGATCTGGTGCTGGATGGCAAAAGGTAAGGTAAATAGTTTGGTTAAAAACTATGCTGTTTGATGGAATTCTTTCTACAAATTTGGAGGGACCGAAAATTCAAAGTTAAAAGAAAAATGGCTTTAAATAAAGCAGAAAGCAAAGCTACTGGAGGTGGTGTATTTAAGCAGCAAATGCTGAGCCCCTTGGAGGAAGCTGTGGCAAATTTGCTTTGGTTGTTTTTAAAATATTTTTTTTTATTATTTAGTGCCTTTTTTAATATATAAATGAAGTAATTAATATAATGCAAAAATGAATTCAAAGACTGATTAAATTACAGAAAACTTTGTTTTATTTGTTCTCTGATTTGAAATGCCTCTGAAGATTGTATAATTTCAGAGTCGTCATGCGCTTCAGCATCAGTTTCGTTATTTTCTCTTTCCTCATTTATGGTGGCTAACCCATATCCAATACATATGTTATTTAGTGCAGCGCAAACACTGACAATTTTTTTTGATTTTGCCGGTGTGTAGTGAAGTTGACGTGCGGCAAGAAGACAGCGAAATCTGTTTTTTAACACACCAATTGTTCGTTCAACTACATTTCTCGCCTTAGCGTGTGTCGAATTAAAATTAGCCTCTGCACTTCCCGGAGTAGTTGAGCGATATGGCGTCATCAAATATGGCTGAAGGGGATAGCCTGCATCACCTGATGAAAACCGTAAATTATTAAGACATTTAAATTTACCTTAAAATGTTACCTAAGAGCCAGGAGTTACGGTCGCCAGCATTATAACGTTCTTGTAATATTCTTCTAGCATCACTCACGTTCCAAATTAGCGAATCATGGCTAGAACCTGAGTGTCGGGCATCCAAAAATCAAATTCGCATCTTGTGATCACAAATCTATGTTAATATAAATAGTTATTGATTAATATAAAATAAAAAGAAAATGCATGTATTCCAAATTACTATCATGGCATTTAAGCTAAAATATCCCTTGCGGTTAAAATACATATGCTTGTCTTCTTTTTTTGGGGCCAAAATTTTGATGTGCGTTCCGTCCACACACCCAATCACACCTGGAAATCCTGTTTTATCAAAGAAATACAACTTAGCCTCATTTTTTTCAGCATCCTTCATATCGAACTTTATCCATTGTGGACAAACTTCCTTCTCCATGACGTCTACAGTCTCGGACAAAATCCTCGAAACTACTGGCTGTGACAGTCCCAGGTTGAAATCATTTCCAACGCTCAGCTGGTAAGATCCCTGGGCTAAAAACGCAATGTTGCTGCCAATTTTATTGTGTTTGGAACAATTGTTGATCTTGTCCCTTTTTTTAAATGAGGCTCTATTATTTCCAAAACATATTTAAATGAAGGTTTATTCAGCCGAAAATAACTTTCAAATCTTAAAAAGGAATAAAAAATGATTACTTAGGAAATTATGACTTCAAATATGTCTCTTACTTCTCATCGGGCAAATTAAAAATGGAAGATTTCTGTCTAAGCAGTCTTCTTTCCAATATTAATTTTTTTTTGTTTTCTTCGTCACTCGATGAGTCGGAATCGGATAGAAAAACCTTTTTTATTTAAACTTTTTTTTACAAACAAACTTTTTCCCACGCAAATAGCACATAACTTACATATATTTCATCAAAAACAAGAAATAAAATGAATCAGCTGACTCTAACATTAGATATGTGTGCTGTATGTTATTGACATTTTCAATAAACAGGCAACGGCGTCGTAATACTCTTACAGAATACCAAATTAGCATAGAATTGATGTTGTCTTCGATTTGACTTGCTGTTGCCTTGAAATTGCCGTTGATATTGCCGACGCCAAATAGAATAAGGATGATTGATTTGTCCTTTCCTGGCTTTAAAATCATTTGAATCAGAGAAATTTTCAATGCTTAAGGAAAATAACCATGTCTCAAAAATGAGTTTAATAATTTGGCAGAAACTTTACAACATTATACGGGAAGTTCTAAGATCATTTTAGGCGTGATAAGGTCATATTCATGTGATTTACCTCGATTCACGGTTTCTTTAATGGCATTTAGAACTTCATTTGCGTTAGTAACCAATGGAATTACGGCATTTTATCATCTGCTGGAATGAGGTCGCCACTTGCAGGATTTGGGCGAAATACCGGGGAGAAATGGTATGCGCAGACATTGGCTTTTTCCTCTTCTGATATTGCCCACTCGCCATTTGCGTCGCGTATTGGAAATTGCGTTTCGGTGGGCATACTAGCATTTATTACTGTTTTCCATAATGAGAATTTGGTTGAAGCTGTCGGAGTTAAACTCTCAATGCAACTAGCATGCTGTCTACTGTCTTCATTTCTATGTGCGCTTTACAACCTTTAAGTAGCGTCAGCCAGTCTGAGTTCAGCCGCTGGTGACCTGTTTCGCTGCCAGTCGCGGCGGAACCTCATTTTGTCACTTACAAGGTTAGTGTTAATATTTAAACTACAGGGTGCGGCTAAAGTTACTATATGATGTAAAACAATTGTAACTTCTTTGCTTGCGAGTATTTAACTTTTTCTTTTTTCCTATTTCAGAAATTAAACTTGGGAGAATATTTAAAAATGGAACGCTTTACAATTGCGCAAAGAACTAAGATTGTTTTTCTGTTCATTGAAAATCATCGTTCGATAATTTATACTCAACGTGCATACAGAAGATTTTATGGTGTAAGAACTGCTCCAACGGGTCAACCATTCGTTCGTTGGTGAATAATTTTGCTGAATATGGGACTGTCGGAGATTCAAGGCGTACGGGCAGACCTCGAACTGGCATATCGGCCGAAAATATTGATGCTGTGCGACAGAGCGTCGAAGAAAATCCGGAGACATCAACGAGAAGACGATCTTCTCAGTTGCAGCTTTCTGACCGCACTCTTCGGCGAATTTTAAAACACGATTTGGGACTGTCGGAGATTCAAGGCGTACGGGCAGACCTCGAACTGGCAGATCGGCCGAAAATATTGATGCTGTGCGACAGAGCGTCGAAGAAAATCCGGAGACATCAACGAGAAGACGATCTTCTCAGTTGCAGCTTTCTGACCGCACTCTTCGGCGAATTTTAAAACACGATTTGCACCTCTTCCCTTACAAAATCCAACTAGTCCAAAAACTAAATCCTGAGGACTTCGTATTGCGCTTGGAATATGCTAGAGCAGTTTTAAATCTCGTTGATCAAAATGAAAATTTTTTTGTCAAATTTAATGATGACCGACGAAGCGCATTTTCACTTGAACGGTTTCATAAATAAACAAAACAACAGATTTTGGGGATCACAAAATCCCAAAAATCTTCATCAGAAATCTTTACACGCAATTCGTGTTACCGTTTGGTGTGGCATTACCGCCCAAAAAGTTTACGGTCCTTTTTTTTGAAAACGATCAAGGTGTATGTGAAACAATAAATGGAGAACGTCACAGAGAAATGCTACAAAATTTTTTATTTCCGCAACTGCCACCAAACGCCAATATATGGTTTCAACAAGATGGTGCAACAGCTCATACAGCCCGTGCAACGATGGACTTATTAAGACAACAATTTCCAAATCGGATAATTTTTAAAAACGGCGATTTGAGATGGCCACCACGATCGCCAGATTTGACTGCACCGGATTTTTTCTTGTGGGGCTATCTCAAAGACAAAGTTTATATGAATAAACCCCAAACCTTGCAGCAACTAAAGGACAACATTCAAGAAGAAATTGATCGTATACCACAAGAAACACTCAACAAAGTTATGGAAAATGCCATAAAAAGAGCACATTTTTGTGTTAGAGAAAACGGTTCTCATTTAACTGATATTATTTTTCATAATTAATGTAAAAAAATAACATAAAATAAACTTTCTTTTTATCATAAATTTTTTTGTTTTTTTCATTCCATTCAATAGTTATTTAAAAAACAAATCATATAGTTACTTTAGCCGCACCCTGTATTTGTCGCATTATTTTTTGTATGTATAGCGTGAATGGCCGGCTGTTCCAAAATCATGATCAAGTTGGATACTTTGTTATCGATCTCTTCCGCATTAGAAATTAGATGATTCGAATCTAAATGACTGCTAATGTACTTCCTGTATTTTAACCATTTAGTTGTGGATGAAGTATGGCTTAGGGGCTCGTCTAGAAGAACTGTCTTCTCGTGAAGAAGAAATATAACTGGCGAGTGGTCTGACGATAAGACGATAAGTTAGATTTACTAACTCCTCTTATTATACCAAAGTCTATCAAGACAGGATTTTTGTTAATATCAGAAGGCCAATACTTAGTAGGGACATAAATACTGTTACAACATTGAACACACCCATTTCAATAGTATTACTGAACATACCCCGTTAATGTCATATGGGTTTTGAAAGCTAACCTCAATAGCGTTAGTCTGTGACGGGATTCTAAAATTGTTTCAACTTTCATCAAAGACTGGTCAGATAATGAGAACCGTATCGCTGTAATAGCGCTTTTTAAGTGTGAAATGAAAAAAAGCGATATTTTCAAAGCGGTCCGGCCACTAGGGATTAGCCGCATGTTCGTCTACCGATGCATAAAATTGTTTGAGGAGACTGGAGATGTAAAAGACCGCCACCGGTCGGGCTGCCCACGCTCTGTTCGAACACCGCATGTCATCAAAGTCATTAAATCAAGAATTCACAGAAATCCACTCCGAAAACAGAAAATCATGGCCCGTGAGATGAATATCACAAAAAAGTCCTTGAGTCGAATCATAAAAAAAGACTTGGGACTTGGAGCTTTCAAAGACATACCGGACATTAATTGACTGTAGCTTTAAAAAAAATAGGATTGAAAAGTGCGTCGTTCGGTGAAGCATGCTGATAACTTGAATAGAAAAATTTTATTCACCGATGAAAAAAATTTTACCGTTCAGGAAAAATTTAACAAGCAAAATGATAGTGTGTATGCGCGGTCATCTAAGGAAGCATCTGAACTGATCCCAAGGGTAGAAAAGGGTCATCACCCAGCTTCAGTTATGGTTTGGTGTCTCTTACGATGGGGTCACTGACCTGCATTTCTGCGAACAAGGAGTCAAAACATCGGCCAAAGTTTACCAAGAAACCATTTTGGATGCTCTTAACAATTCAATGTTCCAAAACCAGCCATGGACTTTCCAGCAGGATTCTGCGCCGGTCCATAAGGCTAAAACGTCCCAGGCCTGGCTTCGAAACAATTTGCCAGCGTTCATTTCCTCTGAAGAATGGCCCTCAGGCAGTCCAGATTTGAACCCATTGGATTACAAATTGTGGACGTTTTTAGAGGACAAGGTTTGTCACAAAAGATACCCCAACATTGGATCTCTTAAGACTGCTTTGGTTCGAGCTGTGGCCAATTTCCAATGGACAAGGTTCGTGCAGCTATTGGCCAGTGCGACTTTAGGTGTGTGTAAAGGCAAAAGGCGGACATTTCGAATAAGTAGATTCTTTTTGGATGTTGTATATATCAATAAATATGTTAAAAATATTTGGTCCAACAACATTTAGTACTTTTTATTTTCCAGCATAAAACGTGTGTAACAGTATTTAAGTCCCTACTAAGTATATAGGTTGACTGGGCGATAAAAAGTTCAATTTATTTTGACGTCGCATTAGACATTTATGAAAAAGTTTAAAAAAAATATCTTCTGATATCGCGAACCGCGGGGGAAATATATTGCCGAAACGGTAAGAAAACTATCTTGAATCTGGAATTATTGCCGCCTGAAGGCAGTTTTGTGAGACTGCTTCAGCAACTTCATGTTTCAATCGTTTTCGTATTAGGATACAGTGCCCCCATGAGCCTTCCCGTCGTGGTGGTGTGTACCATAAAATCTAAAATTAGGTATCTGAAAATTGTATTTGTCTGTAAGATGCGTTTCCGATAGTAACATTATATCAATATTCTGACAATCTAGGTACTCTGTCAGTTCGTGTCTATGTTGGTTCACACCGATTGCGTTCCACGTACATATCTTAAGAGGGCCTAGTTTTTGGTAAGTAGAACTTGAATTAACTGATTTTGGTTACGCATGAATTCTTGCATCATTGATTGCATAGTTGACATGAACATGTTTATACTCTGTACCAGTTGTTGAATCATTGATTCAACGTTACCAAGTTGTTGCACTGGTGCATTATGTATATGCGCCCTTAGAACATTCGCGTATTTTATACCGTTTGTAATACCGTTTCGGTAGCTAGAATCAACTGGGATCTGTTGGATGTCTATTATAAGATCCGGCGCATTTCGGTTAGAAATGCATTAACGCTGCTCTTCTAGTTTCTGCTTAAGTTCTTTGTAAACCCTACAACCTTTGTAGTCCGCGGTATGTTGTTCCCCGCACTTGCTGCATTTTCTGATCCTGCGATTTGACTTTGCAGACGGATGATTGGTGTAGGTCACCACATACAACACAAACGGTTGGCAAAGTGCAGTACGATTTTGTGTGTCCATACACCTGACAATTTTGGCACCGAACGGAACCATTTCTTTTGTGGGGTTCTTTAACTGTAATTCATCTATACAACAAATATTGATGTTTGTATATAGAATGAACTTCATTTTTCTTTACTTTCCCCGAGTCGGGTTAAAGTTCGACCTTTTTATTATTAAGAACTTTACCAAGGAGGGAACGTTAAATGTCTCCTTTTCCAGTGCTTGTTTTAGCTCATCTGGTCCTACAAATGATTCAATGCCTTTTAAGATTACCGCGATACCCTTACTACTCTTTAGACGATACGTGTAAAAATTTATATTTCTATCGCTAAAATAACTAGAAATAGCGCGAAAGCCGTTTTCGGTGTATGCCTGAATTTTTGTTTCGTTAATGTTCCCTTTCTTTATTGGCACTACATGTATGTGAAAGTTACCAAAACCAACAAGTTGGGCAATTATATTTACTAGCTCATTTGAGGTACTCACACGTAGGTATATTGGGGGCGGACTTGGAGTTGCGGCATTTGCCGAGGTTAAAGATTTAGGTTCTTGTTTACCAGTTGTTACCCGTGACGAACGTTGGTGGTTCTTAACCGTTCACAATTTTGCAACCTTTTTTGCTTGTGTTGCCTTTGGCAGGGCTGGATTTACGCTTTATAGTAATGTAACGATCCATGCCTGTCTGTACCGCCTTTAATGGTTTGTCTGGTGTCAGTTCGTTCTTTTCCTGTGTGCTTTCTATGTTCGCTGTGTTTACACCTTTCGCTGTGTTTACACCTTTTTTTATTAATGTTATTGCTAGCACTGCCGGGTGATACAATTTTTTGTCTTTGTTACCATCATCCATTCCATTGTTTCAATCGGCATTTATCGCGAAGTATGCATTCCGCGAACTTACTCTGCAGAAAAAGTGTCTGCGTTGTTCTAACTCTTGAGTGAGCGGACGGCTCATCAGGTTGTAAGTTTGTTTAGCTGTGTGTGTGTCTTTTTTTATTTTGGTTGTTTTTTCACTGTTTCTTACACAACTGGATTTGTTATTTAACTTTAGATTTTATTTTGTCAAAACTGCTTGAATTCCTTACAAGTTAATACGGACTGCTTTAATGCAAATGTGAATATTTATCATCAAAAATGGTTTTAATTGTTTTTCAAAGTATTCTCCAGCATGATTTATACACTTTTGCATGCGCTCAAACCAATTGTCGAAGCACTTTTTCCACTCCGATTGAGACAAAACATGGTTTTGAATGCTTCAACAGGATCTTCTGGCGACGAAAATCGTTGACCACGCTTTTTTTTGATGTGCGGGTATAAAAAGAAGTCAGTGGGTGCCAAGTCAAGGCCGTATGGCGGATGACCTATCAATTCGACGTTTTGGCCGCAGGCGCTGGTTTGAGCCGATGTGAGAGAGCTCGCATTGTCATAGTGCACAATGATTCGTCTTTTCTGGTTCGTTATTCGAATTTCTCCTAAGACTTCAGGCAAACAAATTGTGGTGCACCACTCAGAATTGACAGTCCTACGTTGCTCAAGCGGAACAGTCGCCACATGACCAGTTTTGCAGAAGAAACAGGCGACCATTTGCTTCGATGTGTTTCTTCCACGAACAACTTTCGTTGCATTTGGCTCGTCTTCTAAGACCAACACGGTCGACTGCTGTTTTGTTTCGGGCTCATACGCATAAATCCATGATTCGTCACCTGTGACGATCTTATAAACGTCTTTTGTAGCACCGCGATCGTATTTTTTCAAAATTTCTTTTGACCAATCGACACGAGCCTTTTTTGTGTGATTCAAATTGCTCCGGATCCAACGAGAACAATCCTTTTACGGCCAGGTCTTCATGCAATATCGGATGCATGCTGGTGGAAGAAATGCCCAAGGATGCCTCTATCTCATGTCACATGACGATCTTGCATTATCAGTTCACGCACGGCATCAATGTTCACAGGCACAACGACCGTTTTTGGACGACCTTTGTCTTTGAGGTAGCGTCGGCCACGGGTGAATTCATTCAACCAGTTTTTCACAGTGCTATAGGATGGTGCTTTATCGTCATACAAAGATTTTAGTTCATCGATGTACTCTTGTCGTGATAATCCACGTCGAAAGTTGTGAAAAATGATGGCACGAAAATGTGCACGAGGTAATTCCATTTTTTTTTGGCAAATTGACTTTTTTCAAGTCACAACAAAAATTATGGTCGTACGTCAAAACGTTCTGAGTACGTTTAAGCTAAAAAATTTCAAACTTTCCAATGGAAATGTCAGATCACGCCAAAAATTTATACAGCAATCCTGGTTCTCATAATGAATTCAAACCATTTTAGATAATTATTTTCCCGGCAATAAACTTTCTTTATGCACTTTCCCTGATTATTATATTTTATTAGAATTAATTTCCGAGAGAAATTCTTTTTACGGCCGTTCTTTTCGCACGCGGATAAAAACTTGATTTTAACTTCAAGACATTTTTCAGATTTGGTTGGGGATAGCTAATAAAAAAGTTACTGGCAATCCTGCTTCTACGTTGAAATTTTTATAACGGGATATTTCTTTTCATTTTTGTTGTTGCTCTTTTATCTGTTGTATTTATGCACGATGGACGACGAAACACTCGTTATATTCTCTTTTGTCACTTCTACTATAGGCATTCTTAAAGAAAGTGAAGCGGAACGTGTTAATTCCCTAAGCTTGCTTTTGGAAGGCCATCAGAAGGCCCTTTTGAAGGATGGGAAGAGAACCGTGATTGTGAAACTCGCAACATCTTTTGCTTAGCTTACTTTTGGCCTTCAATAGGCCTTTTTAGAGAAAGGAAACAGTAACTTGGTTATCAAAATTGTAACAGGTTTTAATTACCTTCTGGTTGTCATGCCTTCAATAGGCCTTATTAAAGAGATGGAAGAGGAACGTGCTTGCATTATCTCCGCATTCTTTTAGAAGGCCTGTACCATGCTATCTAAATGGAGGCAGAAATAAATAGAAAGAAAGCAATGGAAAGGCCTTCTGGCATGTCTGATATTAGCATGCCTGCAACTGATCATAAATCAAGCCTTTCGCAGGCTTTATACTTTATAAAAAGTCCTTGCCAAATTTAAAATTTCAAAGCCACCGGTGTAATAAAATATTTCAAAAATATTTGTTACTGCATTTTTTCACTTGTTAAATTAAACATGCTTATTATATGTCGGGGTATAAACAAGGCGCAAATACCTATTCTTCATCCACTAAGAATTTTTTTATTTTGAATACTGTTTTTAACTTATGTGTAAATAATGTTGTAACTTTATCCACCGTAGGAGGTTCCAGAAAAATCACAATATGCTGCTGATGGAGTGAACGAAAACGACATTGAGGAGACTTCATTCACCGCAGTGGATGACATGCAACAACCTCCACACCAGCACTCAATTGCAAGTAAACCTGCTGTTGTGGAACAACCAGTTGAAACACTTTCGCACTATTTGCTATCTATTGTTTATATGCCACACTCCATGCGTATGGTTTGTTTGACGAATCTCTTTTGTTGGATGGCACATGTCTGCTACTCACTCTATTTTACGGACTTCGTTGGAGAAGCTGTATTCAAAGGAGATCCAAAGGCGCTTGAGGGTTCCCAATCTCAAATCTTGTATGAGGAAGGCGTGCGATTTGGTTGTTGGGGAATGGCGATGTATTCCCTGTCATGTGCTTGTTATTCATTTGTTATCGAAAAACTCATCCAACGATTTAAGTAAGTATCCAATTAAAAACATTTTTGCCAAATATGATAAAAAAATATCAGTGCACTAGTTGCGAAAATAGTTCACTATAAGTAAAAACGTCGTTAAGTTCGGTTCAGCCGACCCTTATATATGACACTTTTGGCAAATGTATTTCTTCTTAACTTAGCCAAAAACAAAATTACACTATATAAGTATTTATCTATTTAATCATATATATCAAATATATCAAAATTTGCCAAATTGACCGAAAAACATCAATCACCTTTTATGCTGTATTAAGTGTATCCCGACTAACAGTACCCGTTTTGACCGTTGCCCGTCCAAAATAATTTTGATTTGTTGCAAATACAAATACTAAAAAAGCGTAGTTCTTATCGAGGTACCTTTAGCCCTGTTAAGGGAAACTTTTTTCCCCAGTGCGGATTGCGCCTATTCACAAACAGCTAATAGCCATTAACGTGCAAAATATTAGGATCTTAGGTTGATTCGTTTAAGCGCTATCTTGCTTTCAACAGACAGACGGATATGGCTAGATCGTCATAAAATTTTACGACGTTCAATAATATATTTAATAGGGGTTTCGATCAATATTTTGTTGTGTTGCAAACAGAATGCCAAGTTTAGTTTATACGAGTATGATATCTATTCTACCAAGCAGTCGAAACAAATAACCTCTCTTGGCCGAACACCTGCTAGTCCGGACATTAGGGCATAAAAATAATTCCTTGAGTTTTTCAACTTGCTCATTAAACATTATTTTTTGCGGAAAAAAAACGTTAACCAAGGAAAAGCTTGATAAATATTATGGGGACTCTGCACCATCGATTAAAAAAGTGGTTTACTGACTTTCGTAGTGGTTGCATAAGTACAAATGCGAACACCATTTACAGTAACTGCCGTCAGCCCATAAACCGCACCAAACAGTCACTCTTTGTGGGTGCGTTGTTTTTTCGACAATCACTCTTGGATTATCATTCGCCCAAATACATCAATTGCGCTTATTGACGAATCCACTGGGGCGAAAGTGTGCCTCATTACTGAAGATGATTTTCTTCGATTGATTTTCATTTTAATAACAAGCCTGAATAACTTTAACGCGTTGCTCGCTTGTGTATCTTTCCATGGTTTAAATTAAGTTAGTCTGAAATTGAGAAATATCAAATGAAATGCAGAAAACAACTTGACGTTTAGGTGTGCATCACATTTAACATCGGCCTTTAAAATTTAACGACCCTTATGAAGTGTTAATTGTGTTTCAACTAACACGCTTGAGAGTCCCTCAATCCAGGCTCTAAGATCGACTTTTCATGTGAAAAAGTTTCAAATTTCATACAAAACTAAATTCTGAAAAATAACTTAAAGACACCTCAGTTCACAGAAGTGAAGACATGTGTTCGACTTTTCTAGGAAAAAAAGTAATTAAAGCCCGCCAAAGATCGGCAACACAGAGAATTCTAGCGGACATGCATGAGGATCTTTATTTCATTTTAGAACCACCTCATAAGTGGTTAGAGCCGTTTTTCGACCCGACCGTTAATGTTGGTTTTCGTGTTTTCCGGATAAATTGGACGAAACTTGGTGCAAGTTTAAAAAAAAAATATTTTCCGCATATACATATGCAGCATATATCCCTTATTTGCACAACTAACTTGAGCGTTATTATTAAGAATTTCATTTACACATCTTGATTTTAAGCACTAAAAGTCATGCAAATTAAGAAGTGCATATGAACAATAAATACTGTATTTGATTTGAAAATCGCCCAAGTGACAAGGAAAATCGCATTCTAGGTATCCAAATAAGAAAGTTTGCCCGAGAAACCATATCTCTTAAACGAATTCTGGTGTCCCGATTTTTTTACCCGTAGGGTCAAATTTTGAAATATCCCACTTTTACAAATTTTGAGTGCCCCAATCGAGTCCAAATGTATGACCGACTCCTACTAACTTTTGAGGGCCGACCTACCCATGCCAGTGACATGCGGCCCGGCCCGTCTTTTGAGCCGCATGATCTAAAAAGTCCAGTAACTATGCTTTTTTTGCGTCCAAGCTAACAATAGTCATTTAAACCATTGTCCGTCCACAAAAAATTATGATTTGTTAAGAAATTACTCCAAAAAGTGTATACACTTTTACCAAGGTACCGTTAGTCCCTTATAGGGTAACTGTTTGGTCCGTTGGCCGATTACGACCATTTACAATCCCAAATAGCGTATAACCAAGGAAATTGCTAGATAGTCTTAAAATGTTACGACCATCAACAATATTTATACTTTGTAGTGTCTACGATCAATATTTTGTAGTGTTGCAAACGAAGTGAAAAATTTAGTACGCGATCCATTCTTCGGTGGATTCTGATTCTGCACATTTTTTTAGCAACACCCATCTAGGGTATAATTTTTTCATAAATTTCGTCCATTATGTACCTTAACACTTTTAAGGTACATACAAAAGTTACAACAAATTCCTTTACCGAATTAGTACAGGGTGGGCCAAAAGTTTGGCCATGGCTTAAAAATTTAATAATTTTTTCGTTTATATATTTTTTTCATATTATATAAATATCACTTGGAGAATAAACAATTGAGAGATTCACAACTGAACAAAGGACCAGAATAAAAGAATTTTATTATTTAAATCAGCGATCAATTATTTTAACGCAAGTGATGATTGATGAAGCTAATTTTCCCTTGAATGACTTTGTTAGTAAGCAGAACTGGGGTTCTAAAAATCCAAGAGACATTCATCAACGCCAATTGCACCCCATTAGGTGTACAGTATGTTGTGGGATCACATCTGCAAATATCATTGGGCCTTACCTCTTCGAGAATGAAGATGGAAATTTTTTGCGTCCTGCTCTTGAAAACAGACCTGAGATTTGGTTTCAGCATAACGGAGCCACTGCCCACACTGCACGAGACACAATGGCAGTTTTAACCCTTCGATTAGTGAGTGGTCCGATGTTTAAGGTCGTGTGACAAGGTCCGCAGTGACCTATTTTTACCACTATGCTTTTTGTATAAAGGTTTGTGTACAAATTTTTTTTTATTGTTAAAAACTAAGAAATACATACAAAAATTATTTTATTTAATTTTTTTCATATCATAACTTAATTTTACAAACGCTTTCAATTAAAATGCTAAAAAACTACTGTTGTTGCACGTGCTCCGCCTCTGCCACGCCTTGTGCGCAGGTGTAACAGCGATGCAGGACTGTGCTGTATTCTTCACAAACTGCGTTGCTGCAGCTATAGCAGTAGCCAAAGGCGACATGCCGGTCTATTCGTCCTAGGCGCAAACGACGGTGCATCAGCTTCTACCGATCTTAATATGATCTTAAATAACCAAAAAAAAAACAAACAAAAAATAAATACATCTATCATCTACTCTTGAATTTGAAAGGTTATTTCTTACCCTGACATCAAATGCTTCCATCGCATTCCGTATCCTTGGATATGCGGTCATACGGCTATTGAGGGCACATTCCTCGATATTTGGTATAGCCAATTGTTTCGTTAGAAGTGACAGGAACGACCGCCATCTTTCACTCCTTCTTATCGGCTTCATTTCGTTATAAATTATAAAAGCAGCCAATGCGTCGACGTCCTCCATATTATAAAACATGGCCAGTGGCCAGCGTTTCGTCGATCGCTTGCATGTGTACGTGCCAAGCATCTGGTCCCTTGTATCAACGCCGGATTGTTGGCGTTGTAGTTTAATATGTGAAACGGTTTCCGCTTCTCACTTTGCTCGTCGACACAGCAAGTGTGGTGCAGTGTAGACAGCACGTTCACTGCCTTATTTTTTTGTGTGCATATGAGCACAGCGCTATATCCCTTCATTGAACCCGAGCAATGTGCTGTTGATGGGGCGCTTAGAGTCCTTCTTAATTTCGCGAGGAACAAAAGTTTTGTTGCTCCGCATTGTTCTATCATATGCGGTCTTCCTCCTCATCAAAATACTCGCCAAATCCATTATTGTGAAGAAGTTATCAGCGTATATTGTGCGGCCTGAATCTAAATATTTTAACACAAGTTCAAGTACTACGTTCTGCCCTTGATTCACTTCACGTTCTTGGTTAGGCAATTTGCCGGAATATATCATTCCCTTCACCGAGTAGAAAGGCTTCGAGTCGCACAACCACTATACTTTCAGACCATACTTAGAAGGCTTCGACGGAATGTATTGTGTGAAGCTAGTACGGCCCCTACGCTGAAACAACTGCTCATCAACGGTCAGTGCATCATGCGTAGTGTAAGCTGCTGCCAAGTTATACTGCACCATTTGCCAAATGTCATCGATAGCCGCATTTTTGCTGTTGTCGAATCGAATGAACTGTTTTATGCACACGAATCGATCGTACGACATTGCAGCTTTGTATATTGGACAACACGCTGAGCCCCATAACTCCGTAGCTGGTTCACCATTCGATTTGGTGAGTCCAGCATACAAAATAATAGCCAAAAAGACATCAACTTTTTTGACAGTCAATGGCTTCCATTCCTTTTTGGTTGTGGGATTTGCCAAATTCCATGCAGCTGTAACTTCCTTGCCTTTACGATTTGTGTCGCGTGTTATGATGTACGCTATGTCCTCGCTGGTTTCCTTCTTGTGAAGTCGACCACATTATCAACACGAATACGAGAAGTCGGTGGTGCTTTTTTACACCATTGGGTGCCATATTTAGAAATGTGGTATTTCTTACTCAATATCTTCATTTATGTCTACGTGTTCTTCAGTTTCGGCATCCGATTCTTCAGCGGGTTGGTATGCGCAGTCGTTTTCAACCTTACCTTCATGACCAAGTGCAAGAACTTCAAATTCATCATCCATACAATCGACAAATCTGCACTCATTTGCTGGTAACGTGTACAACGCCGTACAACCATTTCAGCAATGTCTAAATTAGCTACATCTGCTATTTTTATGTTTTTTTTTAACTTGCACTACAATTTCACACACGATATTCCTGTGCACTGTATAAACGTTGTATGATTTGGTTTACGAAACTGGAACCTCTTATATACTCTTCGTATGTATACCTGTGTTCTAGCTTACCTGTCTGCTTGTACAACGTACAGATGCGCATATGTTCATTTAGGGATGAAGTAAATTCAAAGAACTGGTTTGTTATGCTTTCAAGGAAAGGCACAATAAAAAGAAAACAAAAAGTAACGAGAATTCAAAGAACACATTAGTGATGTGTTCAAGCAATAAAAAAGTATAATAATGCCAAAAGAACGTGCATTTCATGAAAATTCAGTACAAGGTCCATACGGACCTTGTCACACGGCCACGTACTGAAACCTCAATAAAACTAAACTATAGGTCGGATTGCCTTGATTAGTTTTTAAACGATTCTCCACAAAATTCTCTTGGAATACAGGGTAACTTTTAGGGTACCCTGTCCTGGCCGAAATAGCAGTAATTTCTGTTTGAAAATGAAAAATGTCCCCAGGGACCTTCTCGCTCATCCAGAAAATATTTGGCCAGCGCGATCGCCAGATTTGTCAGCACCCGACTATTTTCTGTAGGGTTATATGAAGGAGCGAGTATATTTGAACAAGCTCGAGACAATCTATCAACTCAAGGCCAACATTGTTGCAGAAGTTCGAACGCTACAGCCACAAATTTTGAAATGTTATGGAAAAACGAGTCCATCACTGCGAAGCTGAAAACGAGGAACATTTAAGTGACATTGTTTTCATATTTAGTGTAAAAAAAATCCATTTTGTATATTCTAAATCTAAGAAGAAAAAAATAAACGAAAAACTTATTAAAGTTTTAACCCCATGGTTACCTTCGGCCCCTCTGTATAATGGCACGTATAAGTTAGCAAGTTGCAGTAAACACCTTAATCCCACAGATTATTATGCTTACGCCAGTTGTACCGTAACGGATGTTTTCGTGGAAGTAATATGATTCAACATGAGTTGCAACGTCAGGTTCTCTGCCTGCTTCGCGTACTGATGGGAGGCAGTGTTGTTAGGGTATGAACAAATTCAGGGTAATTTAAGTTATAGTTTAAGAACTGCCCTCAAGAAGATTCCAGCTAACGCGGAATCCAAATAAGGTAACTTATTAAAAAAAAGATAATCACGGAATTAATTAAGTGACGCCCAACGTGGGCATTTTTAAAAAAATAAATAGTTCTGAATAAAAAATAAACAACTAAAAGTCAAGTGATCTTGGAAAAACAACAAAAATACGAAAAAAAATAGAGTCTCACTAACCTGAATCCAGTGGACATAACAACCAAAGAAAGCCCACGACAGCTAATTCTATGGATCGGATTGACCCGAAGCAGCAAATCTTCGGCCAAGGGCTGTCACCCCGGCACACAGTTGCCGCTACAACAACAACAACAACCAAAGAAATTCAAACAGAATTTCAAAAACAAAAATACAAAACAAAGATAAAAATAAAAAAAAACCCACCAACCTTAATCAGGTGTACATAACAACCAAGGAAATGCATTAGCAATTTCCAGAATCCAAAAAAGACGACAATAATACGAAAAAGAACAAAAAAGACCCAACCTAAATCCAGTAGACATAATAACCAAAGAAATTTAAACGAAAATATCCAGAGAGCGGAGAGCAGAGGACGATCGTCCAACAGAAGAAGATACTCGTACGCAGCAAACAAATAACATACAATTTAAAATGAGTTTGTAAGTAGCATAAGACACGTTATTAATTGTAAATCTTTGCATGGGTCGGTTTCTTATGAATAAAAAGGATAGTCCGTTTTAGAGGAAGTTGTCGAAAGGATTAGCAGGATAGCCTTGGATAGAAAAGAAAATTGGTGGAGAGACGCGGACCAAGTTAGAGTTATAGTTAAGGTTGCTATTAATACCGCCCTAAGGACTCAAAACAGGTACTTGAGACAGATTGAGGATATAAATCAAGGGTTCAATCAAATTATCGTTACTTTTCTTGAAGTAGAGCCTTATAAACAGGTCGAAATAGTCCCTGGAAAAAAATGCGACGAGTCACTGGGCGGACTTTGAGGGAAAACAAGAAACATAGAAACGTCCAATTCATCTCATTGAGCAAGAACGTTCGATTCTACGGCGGGGGATTTTGACCCTTTGCAATTTTATGACGAGGTCAAGAAAAAACTTACTCTTCTGACGAATAAAACTATTATGACCTATGATAGGGTCACTGCTGCTTCCATTAATGAGATGTACAGGATGGATGCGCTGCGGGTATTCATATATGAAGCTAAGAGGAGCTTGAGTGGTGTTCTTTTTTCGGCTCGACCAAGCGACTTACCGTCGGCATTAGCATTGGCTCAAGAGGTTGAGTCTAACCACGAATGATAATTATTTGCTAGCTACTATGCGAGATCGGTAGAGAACAAAGAGAGACAACAGAATAAAATCAATACTGCAGGAAGTCGAGCAATTAAAAATCCTCATTTTTCGATACAGCAAGGCTTTGGGAACGGAATTTCTCAGAAGGAGGAACCAATGGATGTTGACGAGTCTATGCGATTTTGGCAACCAGCTAGGTTCTAGGCAATAAATATTGCTCCCCCTCAGGTACCTTACATTGGTAATCAGAAATAAATCCAATACGCTTAACCTTCGCAGCCTCGTTACTACAATAATCAAACCTCTAGGCAGGCGATGAAAAGACAGAAAAATGGTTCAGCTAGATTTACGGGGCCTAAGAAACAGAAAATGAATTACATTTCACAGGAAACTAAAGAACAGGGACGGAATGAATACCATACAAAAGCCGAGTGAGTGGCATCGGAAATCGATGAGAAGGAGGGGCTAGATCAGACACATTTTTTAGACAAAACTCTCTGCTACCATGCATGCTGCAAGGACAGCTGCTGGGAAAACTATTAGATTTTTAATAGATACATGGGCATCAAAGAACTATAAAAAGTCCTTAAAGGCACTTCAACACATAGTTCCGGTAGACAGCCCATTCCTGGTCAAACCAATCCAAGGTTTCAAAGCCGTTAATTAGAAATGTAGCCTCAAACTGTTTGATACAAACTCTATATTTTTTAAATTGCCGCCACTTACAACTTTTGATGGTATAATTGATCTTGATCTGCTAAAGAAGACAAGCAAAACAAATCCAAAAAAAAGGTGGTTTTGGAAAGATTAAATTTTTAAAGTTTTAATAATTTAGATTAATGTTTTAACGGTGGACATAATAGTGCCTCAGACTGTTACCGTGAAATTTCGTCATATCATGAAAAATTTATTGGAAGTTTTTGCTTCCCCCAATGAGTCATTGCCTTTCAATACAAACATAGTTGCCACTATTTGCACTGAAAACATCGACCGGTTTATTCAAAACTATACCCTTACCCTATGGGTGTGGCCGAATTCGGTAACAGCGAAGTGGGGGATTTACCAAAAAATGGTATAATCAGGCCATCTAGGTCGCCATATGACAAACCCGAATGGGTTGTCGATAATAAGGGCAAGTATGATCAAGGAATAATTAAGAAGCGGCTTGTTATAGACTTCAGGAAATTGAACCAGAAGA
The DNA here is from genome assembly GCA_963513945.1 of Hydrotaea diabolus. NCBI lineage: Eukaryota > Metazoa > Arthropoda > Insecta > Diptera > Muscidae > Hydrotaea > Hydrotaea diabolus. The sequence goes on along the minus strand of OY740716.1, from coordinate 98,923,115 downwards.
CAATTGACGATAAATATCCTATTCCGGATTTGACAATGATCCTTTCGAAACTGGATAAAGGTACTTTACAACCCTGGATCTGAAGCCCGGTTTCCACCAAATTTCACGCGCTGAAAAGGAAAGGATAGAAAAGACTGAATTTTCCGTAGGAAATGGAATATATGAATTTTGCAGGCTTCCTTTTGACTTGAAAAATGCTCCTAGCCTCTTCCAAAGAACCATCGACGACGATCTGAGGGAGCAAATAAGAAAGTAATGCTACGTCTACCTTATGTTATAATTTTTTCAGAGAATGAAAATGATCATATTAGCCATATCGCATGGGTACTTAGTCGGCTTTACGTGGCAAATATTTCGGTATCAGAACAAGTTCTGATGAAATAGAAGCGATACGTAATTATGTACGCCCTATAACAGTGTTAAATGTCGTTCTTGTGACTATCGAGTTATTATAGGTGTTTTGTTAAAGATTTTGCTTCAATAGGAAAATTCGCCGTGGTCCAGCTGGTGCCATCCCGCACAATTGTAGACTTAAAATCTCCAATCATGCTGCTAATGAATTTATTTCAAAATACAAGGATGATTTACTATGACAATGAGCCGGCATTGAAATCTGAAACTATTACGACCATGTTGAGGAATAAATTGAGCGTTGAAGTTACAGACACTCCTTCCCTTCATATTACCTCAAACGGTCAAGTAGAACGTGTTCATAGCACTCTCTCAGGGATTGCAAGGTGTCTCAAGCTTAAAAAGTAAGCCCAGAGCACGATTGACCTCAGTTTATTGGCTAAAGTACATTAGATCTATTTACTCGGTGACCGGAAAAAAGACCTATAGATGTAATTCATGGTACATCGCTCGGAATACCGGAGGAAATTAGAGGACGAATTGTGAAATCATATCCAGCCCAACTTGATAGAAACAATCCCTCCAGACAGGAAAGGGTGTTCGACGTCGGAGATTTTGTTCTTGTTAAGAACAATAGGAGATCAGTTAACAAAGTAACACCCATATATACCGAAGATACAGTTAAGGCAGACTTACGATCCACTGTCCTTGTTAAAGGGAGGGTGGTCCATAAGGACAACTTAAGATAGTATTATTTATTTAAACCGGAATCCACTATAGTATATTTTTTTCACTTCCTTGCATTTTCATATAGAATATTGATTGTGACAGTTCAACTTCTGACACTAAATGCAAGCCTGATAGACTACACTAGCTCGGACTACATTCTGATGGGAATGTAATCATATGGAAAGGCTTCAAATACCTTCAACATTCAATGAGCTTGACCTCATATGCAACAGTAGCGGACGAAACGTCAGACCTCACGAAACACTTCCCTTTATCTCATATGGTAAAAATTTTGTCTTCAGACGTGACTCAAATCAGAACAATTTTGGCATCATTTGACATACACCATAGACAGACAAGTAGCCTCAATATCTTAGGCACCGCCCTAAAGGTAATTACAGGGACACCAGGCTTTGACGATTTTGAAGATCTTAAATTTAGGCAACAACAGCTAATTAAGTCAGAATATACAAGATTAACAAATTGACAGAAATAGTTAAAACAATTATCACAAAATCAAAGATCGGACAGATTGATACGGACCTTTTGTAAGAAATCCTACTCGCGCGAAATAGAATATTGATCTTGAAACTTAAAAATTTAATGCTAGTCGTAATCACTGCAAAGATAGGGATAATTAACCCCATAATTTTAGGTTCCGAAGATTTAAAAGAAATTAGCAAAACTATGTTAATACGTTACTGACTTAATGAATATCTCGTATGTAAAAGTCTTACTAGATAGAATAAACCTTGCATTTTATAATTAAGTATACTCAACCTTTCTTAGAATGTAAGATGGTAAAGATTTTCCCAGTCCATCATAATGGAACTATGTTGCACCTTGCCGAAACAACGTCGCTGTTTGTGGCAGCGAAATACTATCCATCGGAAATTGCAGTACTACTATTATGACAACATTTTGCAGAAAATTATGTCATCCCACATGCGCTCAACAATTACACTCTGGTAGCATAACTCAATGCATAACTCGACCTAGCCACCTTGAACCAGTAGCAGTAGTTGATGACGGCATCACCAACGACAACCCTGCCGTTGTAAAAACTACAGGAAGCTCCATAAAAACTGTCACGGAAACGTATTTACTGTCCTTTGATGACGAGGTACGAGTACTAAGAAAATCACCTGGATCAGTAGTAGCCTCGTGAACCTCAAAAAATTGAGTATCGAAAACTTATGGTACATAGGGGATATCAAACACAAACATAATGCTGGTTCGACAGCATCTACCCCCTTGATCATTACGGTACTACTCTCCTTCTACTTGTTTTCTAAATTAAAATTATCATTTTGTATTTTCTATAATTTTAGATAAAAAAAATTATTAAACGAAAAAGGTATTAAAGTTTTTAACCCCATGGTAACTCTTGGCCCACCCTGTATTACAAGTTTTGATTAAATTCGGCATACGTTAGTTTTTTGGACCAAGGAAGTGCGTCATTAAAATTGAAGAAAATCGGTTCAGATTTAGATGTCACCCACAAACATATTTTTAGTTCTAGGAGTCACATATTACATCCAGTCTGGATGAAATTTGGCACAAGTCAGTTTTTTGGACCAAGCACCTAAATTATGGAAATTGAAGGAAATCGGTTCTGATTTAAATACAGCTCCCTCACATATTTTTATCTGATGTTTTGTTTTTTTAGCTCTAGAAGCCACATATTAAATTCAATCTTGATGAAATTTGAGTTTTAAATTCTAGAAGTCACATTTTACATCCAGTCTGGATGAAATTTGGCAGAAGTCCGTTTTTTGGACCAAGCACCTAAGCTATGGAAATTGAAGGAAATCGGTTCTGATTAAGATATAGCTCCTCCACATATTTTTATCTGAAGCTATGTTTTTAGCTCTTCTTGTGCTGGGACGCACGCTGTTAAACAGTGGATTGGAGAAAACGGATTTTACCGAAAATAATAAAATTTTCTCACAAATTCAAATATGGGGCCCGTAGGGTGTCCAAAAACCTATTTTCAGTTGACTTTCCTGATAATCGAGAATTGCGTCTTTATCTTTGTTACTATTTTATATTCCAGTGAAGAAGCGATGCAGTCATCAGCGTACTCCACCATTTCAATGCCATCAGGTGTAGCATACATTTTAGAGACGAAGAGGTTAAAAAGTGCGGGGCTTTGACTTCATGCATCTAAGTTATACATTCGCCTGGCGCCCACACATATAGTTTACGTTTCGCACTAGGTGGAATGGCCGTGTCTGTGATATCGTCGAACAGAGTGGCATGATTGTCCGTGTCAAATGCCATGGTGAGGTTATGAGTCACGAGAACCGTCATTTGGTTGAGCGTGTTCTGGTTGAGGCCGCTACTAATATGTCAAGGCGGGTAAATAAGGTCATAGCGGGTAAAGAAGTTGTTGTACTGTGATGTTTGCGATGCTGATGATCAGTACAATGAAGTTGTTTAGTCAGGCTGGCTTCAGTAGTGATAATACTTTGATTTTTTGCCATGACTAACGACGAATTAAGCATTTTGGTATTGTATTTCACTTCCGGGGTATTTTTATGCTTCAACATCAGCATGGAGATTCTGTCTAGACTCAGTGCCTTCGATAACTTGGCACATCGGATGACATTGGACACTGCGCCAACGGTTAATTGTGGTGGACCCTCTGCGACTCGGACAGCACGGATACGACGCAATATTCTCCTCTTCGCCTTATTGCTATCTGGGTTCTTAATATTTTTTGTTGCTTAGATCAGTTGCATTTTTATATCCTGCACCACGCTGCGGAACAGTGTTCATGGCAGATGTTTGAAACTAAGATCTAAAAAAATATTTGAGATAGACCCTCTTTTAAGTATACCGATCGCTGTGTTATCATCCGCTGATTCAATTTTACGTTCTCTGTCTATCCGTCCGTCAATCCGTAATCTAACTACAGGCCGAAATTGTTGTCCGATTTTCATGAAATTTGGCAGAAGCTGTCTGGGCCAAGGACGGAAGCTAAAGAAATTGAAAAATCGCTTCAGATTTAGATATAGTTCCCATACATATATGTTCGTCCGACTTGATGTCATTAGCTTGTTCGATTTTTGGACCAATGCAGGGCGTAACTGAAATTGAAGAATATCGGTTCAGATTTAGATATAGCTTCAACATATGTGTTCATCCTATTTTTAGTTTTTATCCCCATCCAGTTTACATCCAATCTCATAGAAATTTGTAAATAGCTACTACTTATAATAACTGACATTTCCTCCCAAGTTAACAATAAATCTTTAAGATTAATTGGTGATATTCGGCCAAAAATAGAATTTTCTTTAAAATCGTATAGTTTTTCTAAATCCTGTTTTAAAACATTTGTTCGCCTCTTTTTTAAATATTATTTTATTATTTGCGGCAAGTTTATTTTTTTATTACTGATATTGCTTTATTACCATAAAACATACTATTCATACGACATTTAAGACTACTAATTATTTATTTATTATGACATGTACTTCGACTTCGAGTCACATTCTAAGGCTAAAATGGCCTTCTAAAATTCTTTTAAAACATTGTCAGTAAATTAAAGATTGGCCTTAGACAAACCTTCCAACATACTTTCTTATCGTAATTCATTTCTGAAACTTATACTTCGCTGGAAACAAATTGCCATATCGCTGGTCGACAGTTGTCTTCCCATTTCTTACCAGCTGCCAAGACAAAATTAGTCGATCAATTACAGGTAATAGTGATAGCCACCTTGTTAAAACATGAGGCAATAACTGTTTGTACTTATAAAAACACATGCCATCTCCGCTCTGGATATAACATATTCTTTGCTTGATTTTTTAGACACAATGTATTTGGAAATGGCGGAAGACATGTATCTTGATTTTGTTATATTTATATGTCGCTGAGTTTAATGTGTCTATTTAATGCACCACATCCTTCGTATTAAATAGAAAATTCGCTAAGGCAGAGTTTGCATAGAATGTCGGGATAATCCCAACGAATCTCGACCGTCTCGAAAACCTATATGTGACAGCGCATAGAAAAAGGGAACTAAGGGTAAAAAAATCAATCTTCATTTTTTTCTTTTTTTGATGTGGACAACATCTGAGCATTGAATGAGACCGATCCCATGCCCCAATAGTGTTCCCTCCCAGAGAAATGCGCGTTTTATGAAAGTGAAGTCGACGATTCTAAGCGCAAATAGAAAGGGACCTAATCTTTAAAATGGCTCTCCTGAACAAAACTGGTTTTTAACCTTAGGTCCCTTTCTATTTTGCGAGTCACATATAGCTCCCACATATATGTTCATTCGATTTTATGACTTAAGTTCTAGAAGCCACATATTACATCTAATCTTGATGAAATTTGGCACACATTTGTTTTTTGGACTAAGGAAGAACGTAGTTTAATTGAAAAAATCGGTTCAGATTTAGATATAGCTCACCCATTCGTGGGTATCCGATTTTTCTTTTTTTAGTTAAGAAGCCACATCTTACGTCCAATCTTAATGAAATTAAGCACGATTAACTTTTTTTTGGCAAATTAAGGGCGATATTGCAATTAAACAATTTTGACCAAGCACTGAAGTTATGGAAATTAAAGAAAATCGGCGCAGATTTTGATTAAGCTCGCACACATACGTTCATCCGATTTCATATCTTTAGCTCTACAATCCACACAAAATCTTGATGAAATTTGGTCCAAGTCGAAATTGGAAAAAATCGGTGTAGATAAAGATATAGCTCCCACATATATGTTCAACCGATTTTACCAAAACACAATGAATTTTTCTTACAAATTGAAATATGACATCTGGGTAAATTAAAAGCCCATCAAAGAGGGTCAAAACATATTTTCGATTGGCTTTTCGAACATCCAGCAGTACAGGGTATAATATATAGTCGGTCATGCCCGACTTATGCTTTTATTACTAGTTTTTCTTTAAATTTCATTAAACCCTGCAACACCCAGTGGCAAATCTTTGAACCTACCACAAATATTTTAAATTAAATATATTATAATCAAGTGCTGATTCCATCTAAAGCTTGTAATCAAAAATGTGAAAGTGTGTGAGTCATTACTTGTATAGTAGGCATATCTGTTGTGTAAATGGTGTCCAATATATGTCCAAGATTACAACCTTGAAGGACACCTGTGGTTATTTTTTTAAGGCTAGAAAATACTCCATTTCAACCGACTTCGAAAAACCAAGCAGTAATATAACTTTTCAAGAGCTTGTGTGTTTTTTTTGGCATTACTTGGGTGATTTTATATATCGTGCCAGATTTTGCCAAATGCTCGAGAAATATCGACGGAAAGGTCAGAGCTGCATTGCGATTTTTATAGGTCTTTTTAATTACGGATACAATACGGTGCACTTGCTCAATGGTGCTATGGGTCTTACGAATAAAAATGATTGTCTGGTATTATTTTAATTCTTTAAAGGTGAGGCATAAGTTCCATCAACAGAATTTTCTCAAAATTTGTGACAATAACAATTACAGGCTTATCGGGCGATAAGATTTTACTCGAGTTAAATCATTGCCAGGCTTAGGAATCATGTCTTTTCGACTTTCTCTATGATGATATAAAATAACCTATGTATGTATATGGTGTGATCCATTAAAAATAAATAATATTGGTTTTACTGCAGAATAAGGCAACTATTTTATCATTATTATCTTAAACAGATTTCAGAATAATTTTAAATCTCAGCTCGATTTGACATGCACAACATCGTCTATGTTGATATATAGACATCGTCCGAGTTTTCAACATGATTCTTGCCGTGAAAACTTCAACCACGATGCGCCATTGCACCTGGAGCCATTACCAAGCGACGGTCAGCGCCCCTTAAGGCCAATCCCGCCGGAAGCTATTCGAAGAGTGCTATATGGACACAACTTCCCCCTTGGTCAGGGATCGAGGCCTATCTAACACCTCTGCTGTTGTATGGGTCACAGCACCCGGTTGCAGTGCAACACCACACAGAGCCAAAGCTCTACCTGCGACCACGATACTCCCCGAAGGTCCGCAGCTGCTAGCCAATCCAAAACAACAATTCTGGAGGGTCCTGACTACCCGTGGTACTAGAATTACGTCTCCGGTCAGACCACGTAGCCGAGCTACTACCAGTTTGCGAACCATACACAGTCTTACAAAAGTATACTTAAGACTAAAAAAAATTAACGCCACTCAAATTATATATTTGTCTATTTTTATTACCTTAAGTTGTTTAACATGTCTTTTAAAAAACGTTTAAGGTAATAAGTGTTGCCTATATTAAAAAATCGCTAAAAAAAAAACTCAAAAATTGCAAATTTACATAAGTATACATACCCTGACTCTAAATGTATATCCCGTTATTTATACCGATTGGAATATCATATTGTTTGATACTAACTGGTTGTAGTGTTTAGATTTAATAGATTTAAAAACTAAACGGGATCAAAAACTTATAAATAACTATCCTTTTAACTAATAATGGAAAGGGGAAAAGAAATCTCTGAACCAATTCGGAAAACTTTTAAAATGATGGAAAATCTCTTAAGGAAATAGTCGACATTTTAAGTTTAACGAAGTCAACTGTCCAAACAATTATAAGAAACAAAATGGCAAAGTGACATTGATTTTCTTGGCTGCACACTGCTTTTATTGATTTATTGATGATTTTGAGTCCGTGACAATCCTCTTCAGAAAGCTTTGCTGCAATAGTTGAGGGTAAAACCGAATTCTATAAGGCCAGGCTCAACCCAAACGAATGAGAACTACTGTTGTAAACCTTACTTTTCAAGTTTTCTTTACACAATTGCCCACGAAAATACAAATCACTCTTGCCACCTCTACAGAGATTCCACATTGAGAGCCATCAACAGATTTATTTTACAACGTGTGTGTGTGTTGTAAAAAGAGTTTAGTTGACTATGTCAACTTGTGTGCCGTGCCATGCACATTGAACAGACATAAACCGGCTCAAGACCTCTAGCATCTAGATTTACAGTGAGTGTCAGCTTATTTGATGCAAGCAATAATGAAAGGTTAAAATGCACTATCTTCAAAACAAAATGACATTTTGCAAAAAACCAAAATAAGATTTTGGGGAACAAATACTTTACTCATAAATACGGGTTTCATTAGTTCCATATGTTGTGTGTTTTTGCAAAACTAATCACAAAAACAAAACAAAAACACTACTTTAACCACTGAGCAGCTTATATGATGCACTCAAGTTCTAACGGTATTAATGCTGTTTAGACTCAAAATCGATCGCACCCACGTTTCGTTTCTGTAGTGCTGTTACATTCTAACTCATTTTGACAAGTTTTAGTGTGATCGCGTACATTAAAGGGTACTGACATTCATTTTTTAAAGATGGGCGACGCACAACAATTGAACAACGGGAATTGGTCATTCACCACTTCACAAATGGAAAAACTAAACGAAAAATAGCTGAAATGGTTAATTTATCTTCATCTACTGTCCAGCATATAATAGAAAGGTTATTGAAAGCAAAGTGAAGGACAACGGCAGACAAGCGCCTAATAAAATTTTAACACCGAGCAATGAACGATGGCTTATAAGAAAAATAACCGAAAACGCTAAGTTATCAGCGCAAAAATTGGCAGACGAAGTACAAAATTCTCTTGGCAAAAACTGTACTGCTACAACAATTCGCCGTATACTGCGGTCACATGACTTTCATGGCCGAGTGTCACTCAAGGAGCCATTCATTAACCAAAAAAATAAAATATCTAATATCTCTCTATACAAGGGCTTGGATATCTGGAGAAGTGTAATTTTCTCCGATTAGTCGAAGTTTAATATATTTGGTTCTGACGGCAAATCTTTCGTGTGGCGGAAGCCCAATACACAGCTGCAGTTAACGAACTTGCGTCCTACTGTCAAACACGGTGGAGGAAGTGTTATGGTATGGGCTTGTATGGCAGCGTCAGACGTTGCCAACTTAGTTTTTATAGAAGGAAACATGGACAAAACAATGTACCTAAACATCCTTAAAGAAAATTTAATGGAAAGTGCAGAAAAACTGGCCCTGCGACGTAACTTCCGATTTTATCAGGACAACGATCCCAAACACAAGTCTAGTGTGGTGCAGTCCTGGTTATCCCCCCTGGTACCCATCTAATGGAACCACCTGCACAGTCACCAGACTTAAACGTGATAGAAAATTTATGGGCATTGTTGGAAGCGAACATCAGAAAACATAACATTTCCAGCAAAGAAGGATTAAAAACGGCATTGTTAGCTGAGTGGCGTAAAATAACGGCAGAAACAACACAAAAACTGGTTGAATCAATGCCAAAATGATTGCAGGACGTTTTGGATCAAAAGGGTTATCACACAAAATATTAAAATGATATAAAAAATCAATAATATTGTTAGTTTGTAGTTCCATTTATGTTGCATCAAATAAGTTCTTCAATTTGAAAAGACTGTTTTTTTGTTTCTGTAATATTTTCTTACAACGATAATAAATATTAAATAAATGAATATCCTATTTTAAATTAAACATAACAATATAAAAAATGTATTTATTTTAATTTCGTTAATATCTCAATTGGATTAAGAATTATTGAAGTTTGTTGTATTATTTTCGCTTGCATCAATTAAGATGACACTCAATGTATATAGAAGACCAGTTTTTAATAAAATGGCAAAGTGACATTGATTTTCGTGGCTGCACACTGCTTTTATCATGATTTCGGGTCCGCGACAACCCTCCTCAGAAAGCTTTGCTGCAATTCTTGAAAGTAAAACAGAACTCTACAAGGCTAGGCTCTCCCCAAACGAATGAGAACTTTTGTTGTAAACCTTACTTTTCAAGTTTTATAAACAATTGCCACGAAAATACAACTAACTCTTGCCACCTCTACAGAGACCCAACAATGAGAGTCATAAATAGATTTATTTTACCTTTTGTGTGTTTGTGTTGTAAAAAGAGTTTAGTTGACTATGCCAACTTGTGTGCCGTGCCATGCATGTGTATATGTTTAGCTCGTTTGTTTTATTTCGGTCTTTCGGTTTTACACATTGAACAGGAATTAACCGGCTCAAGTCCTCTTGCATCTAGATTTAAATAGAAGACAAGTTTTTAACAAAATGGCAAAGTGAGCATGATTTTCGTGGCTGCACACTGCTTTTATCATGATTTCGGGTCCGGGACAACCCTTTGCAGAAAGCTTTGTTGCAATTGTTGAAAGTAAAACCGAATTCTAGAAGGCCCGGCTCTCCCCAAACAATTGAGAACTACTATTGTAAACCTTACTTTTCAAGTGTTCTATACACAATTGCCACGAAAATACAACTCATTCTTGCCACCTCTACAGAGATGCCACATTGAGAGCCATCAATAGATTTATTTTACAACGTGTGTGTGTGTTGTAAAAAGAGTTTAGTTGACTATGTCAACTTGTGTGCCGTGCCATGCTTCTTCATATGTTTATCTCGTTTGTTTTATTTCGGTCATTCGCTTTTACACATTGAACAGGAATTAACCGGCTCAAGACCTCTTGCATCTAGATTTAAATGGAAGACAAGTTTTTAACAAAATTGCAAAGTGACATTGATTTTCGTGTCTGCACGCTGCTTTTATCATGATTTCGGGTCCGGGACAATCCTCTTCAGAAAGCTTTGCTGCAATTGTTGAAAGTAAAGGCAGGCTCTCCCCAAACGAATGAGAACTACTATTGTAAACCTTACTTTTTAAGTTTTCTATACACAATCGCCACGAAAATACAACTCACTCTTGCCACCTCTACAGAGATTCCACATTGAGAGCCATCAATAGATTTATTTTAAAACGTGTGTGTGTGTTGTAAAGAGAGTTTAGTTGACTATTTCAACTTGTGTGCCGTGCCATGCATGTGCATATGTTTAGCTCGTTTGTTTTATTTCGGTTTTTCACATTGAACAGGAATTAACCATCTCAAGACCTTTTGCACCTAGATTTATATAGAAGACAAGTTTTTAACAAAATGGCAAAGTGACATTGATTTTCATGGCTGCACACTGCTCGGGTCCGGGTCAACCCTCTTCAGAAAGCTTTGCTGTAATTGTTGCGAGTAAAACCGAATTCAATAAGGCCAGGCTCTCCCCAAACGAATGAGAACTACTGTTGTAAACCTCACTTTTCAAGTTTTCTATACACAATTGCCCACGAAAATACAACTCACTCTTGCCAGCTCTAAAGAGACTCCACATCGAGAGCCATCAATAGATTTCTTTTACAACAACGTGTGTGTGTGTGTTGTAAAAAGAGTTTAGTTGACTATGTCAACTTGTGTGCCGTTCCGAGCATGTAAGTATGTTTAGCTCGTTTGTTTTATTTCGGTCTGTTGCTTTTACACATTGAACAGGGATTAAACCGGCTCAAGACCTCTTGCTTCTATATTTAAATAGAAGACAAGTTTTTAACAAAATGGCAAAGTGACATTGATTTTTGTTACTGCACACTGCTTTTATCATGATTTCGGGTCCGGGACAACCCTCATCAGAAAGCTTTACTGCAATTGTTGAGCGTAAAACCGAATTCTATAAGGCCAGGCTCTCCCCAAACGAATGAGAACTTCTATTGTAAACCTTACTTTTCAAGTTTTTTATACACAATTGCCACGAAAATACAACTCACTCTTGCCACCTCTACAGAGATGCCACATTGAGAGCCATCAATAGATTTATTTTACAACGTGTGTGTGTTGTAACAAGAGTTTAGTTGATTATGTCAACTTGTGTGCCGTGCCATGCTTGTTCATATGTTTAGCTCGTTAGTTTTATTTCGGTCATTTGGTTTTACACATTGAACAGGAATTAACCGGCTCAAGACCTCTTGCATCTAGATTTAAATGGAAGACAAGTTTTTAACAAAATTGCAAAGTGACATTGATTTTCGTGTCTGCACACTGCTTTTATCATGATTTCGGGTCCGGGACAACCATCTTCAGAAATCTTTGCTGCAATTGTTGAGCGTAAAACCGAATTCTATAAGGCCAGGCTCTCCCCAAACGAATGAGAACTACTATTGTAAACCTTACTTTTCAAGTTTTTTATACACAATTGATACGAAAATACAACTCACTCTTGTCACCTCTACAGAGATTCCACATTGAGAGACATAAAAAGATTTCTTTTACAACGTGTGTGTGTTGTAAAAAGAGTTTAGTTGACTATGTCAACTTGTGTGCAGCGCCAAGCATGTGCATATGTTTAGCTCGTTTGTTTTATTTCGGTTTTGCACACTGAACAGGAATTAACCGGCTTAAGACCTCTTGCAACTATGTAGATTAAAATAGAAGACAAGTTTTTAACGAAATGGCAAAGTGACATTGACTTTCGTGGCTGCACACTGCTTTTATCATGATTTCGTGTCCGGGACAACCCTTTTCAGAGAGCTTTGCTGCAATTGTTGAGCGTAAAACCGAATTCTATAAGGCCAGGCTCTCCCCAAACGAATGAGAACTACTATTGTAAACCTTACTTTTCAAGTTTTTTATACACAATTGATACGAAAATACAACTCACTCTTGTCACCTCTATAGAGACTTCACATTGAGAGACATAACTAGATTTATTTTACAACGTGTGTGTGTTGTAAAAAGAGTTTAGTTGACTATGTCAACTTGTGCGCCGTGCCATGCATGTGCAATGCATTGTGCATATGTTTAGCTCGTTTGTTTTATTTATTTAGAAGACAAGTTTTTAACGAAATGGCAAAGTGGCATTGCTTTTCGTGGCTGCACGCTGCTTTTATCATGACTTCGGGTCCGGGACAACCCTCTTCAGAAAGCTTTGTTGCAATTGTTGAGAGTAAAACCGAATTCTATAAGGCCAGGCTCTCTCCAAACGAATGAGCACTACTGTTGTAAACCTTACTATTCAAGTTTTCTATATACAATTGCCACGAAAATACAACTCACTATTGCCACCTCTACAGAGATTCCACATTGAGAGACATAAAAAGATTTCTTTTACAACGTGTGTATGTGTGTTGTAAAAAGAGTTTAGTTGACTATGTCATGCTGCAATTGTTGAAAGTAAAACCGAATTCTATAAGGCCAGGCTCTCCCCAAACAAATCAGAACTACTATTATCAACCTTACTTTTTAAGTTTTCTATACACAATTGCCACGAAAATACAACTCACTCTTGCCACCTCTACAGAGATGCCACATTGAGAGCCATCAATAGATTTATTTTACAACGTGTGTGTGTTGTAACAAGAGTTTAGTTGATTATGTCAACTTGTGTGCCGTGCCATGCTTGTTCATATGTTTAGCTCGTTTTTTTTATTTCGGTCATTTGGTTTTACACATTGAACAGGAATTAACCAGTTTTTAACAAAATTGCAAAGTGACATGGATTTTCGTGTCTGCACACTGCTTTTATCATGATTTCGGGTCCGGGACAACCATCTTCAGAATGCTTTGCTGCAATTGTTGAGCGTAAAACCAAATTCTATAAGGCCAGGCTCTCCCCAAACGAATGAGAACTACTATTGTAAACCTTACTTTTCAAGTTTTCTATACACAATTGCCACGAAAATACAACACACTCTTGTCACCTCTACAGAGATTCCACATTGAGAGACATACAAAGATTTCTTTTACAACGTGTGTGTGTGTGTTGTAAAAAGAGTTTAGTTGACTATGTCAACTTGTGTGCAGTGCCAAGCATGTGCATATGTTTAGCTCGTTTGTTTTATTTCGGTTTTGCACACTGAACAGGAATTAACCGGCTTTAGACCTCTTGCATCTATGTAGATTTAAATAGAAGACAAGTTTTGAACAAAATGGCAAAGTGACATTGATTTTCGTGACTGCACGCTGCATTTATCATAATTTCGGTTCCGGGATAACCCTCTTCAGAAAGCTTTGCTGCAATTGTTGAGCGTAAAACCGAATTCTATAAGGCCAGGCTCTCCCCAAACGAATGAGAACTACTATTGTTAACCTTACTTTTCAAGTTTTCTATACACAATTGCCCACGAAAATACAACTCACTCTTGCCACCTCTACAGAGATTCCACATTGAGAGACATAAATAGATTTATTTTACAACGTGTGTGTTGTAAAAAGAGTTTAGTTCACTATGTCAACTTGTGTGCAGTGCCAAGCATGTGCATATGTTTAGCTCGTTTGTTTTGTTTCGGTCTTTCGGTTTTACACATTGAACAGGAATTAACCGGCTCAAAACCTCTTGCATCTAGATTTAAATAGAAGACAAGTTTTTTACAAAATGGCAAAGTGACATTGATTTTCGTGGCTGCACACTGCTTTTATCATGTTTTCGGGTCCTGGTCAACCCTCTTCAGAATGCTTTGCTTCAGCAATTGCAGCCGAATTCTATAAGGTCCGGCTCTCTCCAAACGAATGAGAACTACTATTATAAACGAATAAGAACTAGTGTTGTTAACCTTACTTTTCAAGTTTTCTATACACAATTAGAACGAAAATGCAACTCACTCTTGCCACCTCTACAGAGACTTCACATTGAGAGACATAAATATATTTATTTTACAACGTGTGTGTGTGTTGTAAAAAGAGTTTAGTTGACTATGTCAACTTGTGCGCCGTGCCATGCATGTGCAATGCATTGTGCATATGTTTAGCTCGTTTGTTTTAGTTGTTTAGAAGACAAGTTTTTAACGAAATGGCAAATTGACATTGATTTTCGTGGCTGCACGCTGCTTTTATCATGACTTCGGGTCCGGGACAACCCTCTTCAGAAAGCTTTGTTGCAATTGTTGAGAGTAAAACCGAGTTCTATAAGGCCAGGCTCTCTCCAAACGAATGAGAACTACTGTTTTAAACCTTACTTTTCAAGTTTTCTATACACAATTGCCCACGAAAGTACAACTCACTCTTGCCACCTCTACAGAGACTCCACATTGAGAGCCATCAATAGATTTATTTTACAACGTGTGTGTAAAAGAAAAAAAGAGTTTAGTTGACTATGGCAACTTGTGTGCCGTGCCATGTATGTACATTAGAGCGACTCGCCAAAAAAGTATTCGATGTACGCTCCTAATAATTAACCTTGGACATTTCTAAAATGACATCTAAAATATTTTGGCTTCAGCTTTGACCTCTCTTGAGCTGGACCATTTTGAAAAAGGGTCTATTTTTGCATGTTTTGTTAATTTGAGAGTCTGTTTCATTAACAACATATACAATATGGATATTATAAGAAAGATTTTTTTAGGGCGCGTCCAACTATATATGCAATTTTTCAAAAGGCGGTTACCCTTGTAATATTTTAAGGATATCTGCGATTGTTCTCGTTTTGACAGAAATGCAATGGGTTGGTAACTCTACGTATTAAATAGGGCAATATGAGTATCAATTTTTTTCTTTCCTTCTTCTTTTCTTTCTTTCTTTCTTTGCTTCTTTATTTTCTATTCCTTAATTAAAACAAGTAAAAACGGCGTTAAGTTCGGCCGGGCCGAATCTCATATATCCTCCACCATGCACTATGTTCAAAGCAATATATTAAATGGTAGACCGATATGGTCCAGATTAAAAGCAACTTATTGGCATGCCATGAAACTATTTCTTGCCAAATTTGGTCAAGATCCGACAATAAATGTGGTTTCTAGAGCACCGGGACCTGAAATCGGGAGGGACCTTTGTATGGGAGGTTTATTAAATCATGGACCGATATGGTCCAGATTAATAACAGTTGTTAGATTAATAACAGTTGGCATAAAACAATTTCGTGCTAAATTTGGTCAAGGTCAGACAACAAATGTGATTTCTAGAGCTTCGGGACCTGAAATCGAAAAGGTCCTTTGTATGGGGCCTATATCAAAACATTAACCGATATGGTCCATATTCAATCCGAAACAGCCTTTGTCCAAAACAAATTTTCCTACTTAGTTTCAGCAGCCTATATTGATCCCATCTTGCCGAATTTCATGCAAAATGCGCCCGAAAACAGTGTTTTTACTGAGGTTGTTTTAGTCCTTGTGTGGGGACTGTTTTTCCTGTGAACCGATTTCCCATTCCCATTTTCAACACCAAACTGTTCCCGATAACAAGACATATCTCTGTCAAGCCTTCTAGCTTCATTATTGCGATCCCTATCGTGATTTCAACAGACACGCGGACGGAGGGACGGACGGACATTGCTAGATCGTCTTAGAATTTTACGCTGCTCAAAAATATATATATACATTATCGGGTCTCAGATCTATATTTCGAGGTGTTACAAACGGAATGACAAATTTAAGATACCCCTCATCCTTCGGTGGAGAGTATAAAAAACACTTGTTTAGTTCCTCTTCTTCGTTTCAAAATGCAAAAATATGAAATCAAAGTATGCTGTATAAAAATTTTCATAAGTGTTTCAGTTCTTGATATTATTATCAAGTAATGATATATTACCAATATCGTTTGGTTAAAGCTAAAACATTTTAATTTTTGTTCATTGTGTCGGGATTAAAATGCCTTTCGCGTTAGTTCAATTAAACCAAAATAAATTACCGACAAACCGCGATGTGATACAACATTTCTGTGGTCTCAAGGCATAACAGCATAACTCGAGATATGCTAAAATTGAGTTAATAGTACCATGGGGTTCCCCATATTCGATTACATATTGTGGCAAATTTTGGTCCTGATACCTTGTTTAGTTATCGAGATATAAGGCAAGATTTATTAGCATATGTCGCTGTGTCACTTCATTACAAATGGAATAACAGCACAACAATACTTGTGTTTCTATTCCTCAGTCAACTTCGAACTGCTGAAGAGGTAAGTCATAGGAAGCCATAACAACATATCTGAGTAGTGTTTTTATTCCAAATTGAACTTAAGACCTAGGATAAAAGTAAATCAACTTATGCTGTTGTTCCAAAATCTAATATTGCCAATTGGCACACATATCTCAAAAAGTGCTGTTATTCCAAAATCTATTATTGCCAATTGGCACACATATCTCAAAAAGTGCTGTTATTCAAAATTATGGTTCTTCCAATTTAGGGACATATCTTTAATTATGTTGTTATATCAAAATTGAATTCAATCAAACTGGAAAAATATATCTTGTTATGCTTGTATTCCAAAGACAAATTAACACCTTTTTTTAAAATATGCTTTTATAAAACCACTAAATACTATGAATTTTAAAATGATTAAGGTTTAATATTAACTTTCGTTCTTAAAAGTATAAGTTAATAATGCAGCCAAGGCTACGTCTTCACTGCATGGCACATTAGACACAGGGTCGCACGAAGCGTAGCAAATCGGACTACGAAGTTGCTCGCAGTGTAGTGGGCGTCAATACACCGTTTGGCAGATCAACTGGCGCGAGCTGATCTAAATTGGCGGGATAAAAGCACGAAACTTCACTTGTAAAACTAACATTGAAAGCGATAGTTCGATCTTCGATAATATAATTAGAATAGTATTATTTCATGCCTACATAGTAGGTAGTGCTCAAATTAAGTAAAATTAAATTTATTAATAGTAAGTTAATGTTAAATTGTGAATACTTAAATACTTAATACTTAAATTAATATTTCCTAATTAGAGTTTAACTTAAACGTTAAGTTCAGCAAGAATTTTAAGGATGGCGGAGAAAATATATGAAGGGAACACAGATGAGAAGCAAATAAAATTTAAGATTAACCAGTGGCCTTCGAAATACTTATGCGAGAACAGTATATTTTCCGCAATCGGCGATACATTTTTCGAAAATACAATTTTTACGCCATGTGTTGATAATGAAACTGAATCGAGCTTTAATAGCCCTTTAAACAACTGTAGCTCTGAAATTTATGCAGCTTTTGTCAAGAATACTCCACTGCAAACTTCTTTACCGCAAACTTCTTTACCGGAATATTTTGAGGAATCTAGCTATATTGATTTTGATTCCGACGATTCGGTGAAGGACCGAGATTTCATACTTTCATCTACCGAAATTTCTCACATCTCTGAATCTTTTGAAGCTAGTCCAGAGAAGACTCAGAGCTTCCACACCAAAAAAAAAAAGCTCCCATGTCTCAGAATCTATTGAGACGCACACTGAAACTTCTAAGTCAAGAAAAGAGAGAAAGAAGAACCGCAACTCAGGGAAATCATATACTACACAACTTGGAAAGGTAATTGATGAAAGAAAATGTGTTCCTATGGGATCATGCAGGAAAAAATGTAGAGATAAAATACTATTTGAGGAGCAAAACATGATTTTTAAAAAATATTGGAGTCTTGGATCATACAATGAACGAGTTATATACATTTCATCGCTGATTGAAATATCAGAAAAAAGGACGCAAAACAAATATCAAAAGTACGAGAAATCCAAAAAACAGAAGTAACACTAACTATTATTATTTGGAAGTTAATGGAAATAGAATTAATGTTTGCCAGATGTGCTTCATCTGTTGTTTTGGAGAAACTAAAAGTTTTATCAGAAGCGTTATTTCCAAAAAAATTAATTTTCCAAACATTGAACTTTCTGATCGACGTGGATCATTGACACCAAAAAATAAATTTACTGATTCACAGATTTCGTTAATAAAAGCACATATTTTGAGCTTTCCTGCATATGAAAGCCATTACTGCCGAAGAGACTCAGAGAGGAAATATCTGAGCTCAGATCTTTCTATCAGTAAAATGCATGAACTATTTTGCAATCAAAACGAAACCTTGGTAAGTGTATCAAAATATTCAGAAATATTTCACACAATGAATTTAAAATTTAAACAACCAAAGCTCGACACTTGTAGTAAGTGCGATATTTTTAAAGCCAAGCTGGAATACACGGATAAAAATAATGAGTTATATGTTCAAATAAGAGCAAACCAGGCTGAACATCATGATTTAGCAGAATTTGCTTATAAATCAAAGGAGAAAGATAAAAATATTGCAAAGTCAAACAAAAAATGTAAAGACATATGCCTTTGACCTACAACAATGTCTTCCAACACCATATTTGAAAACATCTATTTGCTATTATAAAAGACAATTATTTACATTTAATTTGACTGTACATGACTGTGAAACCAACGAGCCATACTGCTATATGTGGCATGAAGCGACTGGTCGAAGAGGCGGAAACGAAATTTCATCGTGCTTATTCAAACACCTTAGCTCATTACCTGATAACGTCGATACATTAATTTTTTATAGCGACTCATGTGCTGGACAAAAATAAAAATTCTTATGTAAGCGCTATGTTCATGCTATATCTTCAAAACAATCCGCACATCAAAACCATTGACCACAAATTTTTAGTGCCAGGACACACACACATGGAGTGTGATGTAGATCACGCAGTCATAGAGAGAAAAAAAAAAAGAAAACATCCCAAAAAATTCACCACCCTCGTGACTGGTACCAGTTTGTCCGATCAATGGGTACGAAAAATAAATTTTGTGTTATAGAAATGGAAAGTACAAATTTTTATGACTTTGGGGTCTTTATCGAAAAATAAGTTTGTTTGGAGAAAGTTAAATGAAAATGGCGGCAAGTTTTCATGGTCAGATGTAAAATGGTTAAGGTACAGCAATAATAAATTTGGTTACATACAGTATAAGACGTCATTAAACGATAACGAACCGTTTGAAAGTCTTTGTGTATTAAAACGTGGGGTAATTTCGCTTGTGTCATCTGATTTAGAACAAGTTACAAAGCTACCTATTATCTCGAAAGAAAAAAAAGGCGGATCTTTTAAGTATTCTTGATTTAATTGATCCATGCTTCCACGACTTCTATAAAAAATTTAAATGATGGTAACATTCCAAACACCGATCCAGATATAGCCGAAGATGATTAAATAAGGACAACATTTAAAGCACAAATAACTATTGCCAAAATTTAATTCATAATTTTTTATTCCAGAGATTGAACTCAATTTTAATTTTACGTATTTTACTAATAAAAATTTAAAGTGTATGTTTAAATAAAGCAATTTTTTGTAAATGTATTAAATTAAACAAGAAATGAGACTGAACTCAATTTTAATTTTACGTATTTTATTAATAAAATACATATACAAATAAATATTTGAACATAAAAGCGTTTATTTGATGTTTGATTTCATTGCAAATAGGTCAACTACTTTTCATTACGGACAAATATGTTAGTTTGGAATGTTGGAATAAAAACATAACTCGAGTTGAGAGAATATAATGCGTTTTGTAAGATCGACATAAGTCGAGGTGTGTTACAATACAGAATATAATACGTTTTGTAAGAACGACATAAGTCGAGGTGTGTCTCTATAACTTAATTTATTTAAAAAGGAATAACAGCATAACTTCGTTTTTAATCAATAACATTTAAAATTAAAATAAATATATTTTTGTTTTTACATAAATTCATTTCCCTTTTAATGTCTGAGAAATTTGCAGTGAGATAAATCAAATAAGTCAATAAACATTTTTCCTATATCAAATTTAAACTTTAAAATGCTCTCCTGAAAAGTTGCAAAAACACACTTATGCTGTTACGCCTTGTGACCACAGATATATATATATATATATTTATATATATATATATATATATATATATATATATATATATATATGATATATATATATATATATATATATATATATATATATTATAATATATATATATATATATATATATATATATATATATATATATATATATATATATTATATATATATATATATATATATATATATATATATATATATATATATATATTATATATATATATATATATATATATATATATATATATATATATATATATAGATATATAGATATAGATATAGAAAAAAATCCCACGATATGGTGTTTGCCGAAAAGTGTGTGAGATTGTTGATGTCATAATCCATATCGATTATCTTTAAAAAGGGAAAAAGAATAAACGGCGAATATTATGCCAATTAATTGGGACCAATTTAACGAGGGCTTAAAAAAAATGACCCCATAAAGCCAAGAAAAGTTATTTTTCGTCAAGATAATTCGCAGTATGCATAGCATGCAAGGGGTTACGAATTGGTATCTCATCAGCCATATTCTCCGGATATAGCTGCCAGTGACTATTTCCAAACCTAACGAAATGGCTCGATGAAAAGAGATTCAGCTTCAACGATGAAATTATTGATCAAACAAATGCCTTTTATATGTAACTCGACAAATCCTATTTTTTAGAAGGGATAAAAAATGGGAGAAACGCTGGACTAACTGAATTAAACTAAAAGAAGATTATGTTAAATGTTTAGCTCGTTTGTTTTATTTCGGTCTGTTGCTTTTACACATTGAACAGGGATTAAACCGGCTCAAGACCTCTTGCTTCTATATTTAAATAGAAGACAAGTTTTTAACAAAATGGCAAAGTGACATTGATTTTCGTGGCTGCACACTACTTTTATCATGATTTCGGGTCCGTGACAACCCTCTTCAGAAAGCCTTGCTGCAATTGTTGAAAGTAAAACCGAACTCTATAAGGCCAGACTCTCCACAAACGAATGAGAACTACTGTTGTAAACCTTACTTTTCAAGTTTTCTTCACACAATTGCCCACGAAAATACAACTCACTCTTGCCAGCTCTAAAGAGACTCCACATCGAGAGCCATCAATAGATTTCTTTTACAACAACGTGTGTGTGTGTTGTAAAAAGAGTTTAGTTGACTATGTCAACTTGTGTGCCGTGCCGTGCATGTAAGTATGTTTAGCTCGTTTGTTTTATTTCGGTCTGTTGCTTTTACACATTGAACAGGGATTAAACCGGCTCAAGACCTCTTGCTTCTATATTTAAATAGAAGACAAGTTTTTAACAAAATGGCAAAGTGACATTGATTTTCGTGGCTGCACACTACTTTTATCATGATTTCGGGTCCGTGACAACCCTCTTCAGAAAGCCTTGCTGCAATTGTTGAAAGTAAAACCGAACTCTATAAGGCCAGGCTCTCCACAAACGAATGAGAACTACTGTTGTAAACCTTACTTTTCAAGTTTTCTTCACACAATTGCCCACGAAAATACAACTCACTCTTGCCAGCTCTAAAGAGACTCCACATCGAGAGCCATCAATAGATTTCTTTTACAACAACGTGTGTGTGTGTTGTAAAAAGAGTTTAGTTGACTATGTCAACTTGTGTGCCGTGCCGAGCATGTAAGTATGTTTAGCTCGTTTGTTTTATTTCGGTCTGTTGCTTTTACACATTGAACAGGGATTAAACCGGCTCAAGACCTCTTGCTTCTATATTTAAATAGAAGACAAGTTTTTAACAAAATGGCAAAGTGACATTGATAAAAGTCACGGACCCGAAATCATGATAAAAGTAGTGTGCAGCCACGAAAATCAATGTCACTTTGCCATTTTGTTAAAAACTTGTCTTCTATTTAAATATAGAAGCAAGAGGTCTTGAGCCGGTTTAATCCCTGTTCAATTATGTTAAATTTTTTTTTTTAAAAAAATCTGTGTTTTAATCGAAAATTCACGGAATTATTGGTAGGCCTTCGTAAGAACAGGTTATTTATGTAGATTAAATGAGTGATCGAAAAAGAGTACTAAACAAAGTAATTTGTTTAAGCCGTTTAGTCTTAGTCTAAAGAGAGAGAGAGGCATATAGTTGACGAGGCTATGTACTAGAAACTTTTATGTTATGTTAAAAAATGTCATCTGTTAATAACGAATTTAATTATTTATTAATTTTTTTCAGAGCAAAAACAGTATACGTTGGCGGCCTTTTATTTTATTGCTGTGGAATGATGTTGATGGCTATGACAAGAGCCAAAACTAGTGTTATTGTGTTTAGCTGGGCCGCTGGAGTAATGTATTCGACCTTATTTACCATGCCTTACCTTTTAATTGCTCATTACCATTCCATGGGAACTGTAAGTACATCTGAGATAAATTCAATCAATTAATAACGAATATTACTTTTTCTTAAAAGTTCGAACTGGATGTGGACGGTGCTGCGAAACTTGGAAGTGGTGTCCGTGGCTTAGGAACGGATGTAGCTATTGTCAGCAGTATGGTGTTTCTGGCCCAGTTTATACTTTCAATATGTATGGGAACGATTGTAGCAGTAACGGGAACAACAACAGCTGTTGTCAGCACAGCAAGTTTTTTGAGTTTTTGTGGAGCACTGTCAGCAACACAAATCATGTACCTAGATCTTTAAACACTATTTTTACATAAAATATATACTACTTATAATTACTCATATAAATATATATATATGTATATATATATATATATATATATATATATATATATATATATATATATATATATATATATATATATATATATATATATATATATATATATATATATATATATATATATATATATATATATATATATATATATATATATATATATATATATATATATATATATATATATATAAATATATAAATATATAGATAAATAGATAGAGAGAAGGTGATCAATCTAAAGGTATTTTTTCAGAACAATAAAAATTCAAATTAAGTGTGGAATCTTTATTGGAAATTTGAATGGACATTTTATGGCATTTATTTTTTGCATATAATATCCTTCAAATGTTGGCCGCAACTACGCCTCAGGGTTTTCATTCTGAGGGTCCAATTTTGAATTACTCGTTCGAGCATTCCGACCGGTATGGCTTTAATGACTCGCGTAATATTGGCTTCCAAAACCTGAATCGTAGGTGGTTTGTCAGACTTTGGACTTTACGTAACCCCAAAGAAAAATGTCTAAAGGTGTGATATCACTCGATGTAGGCGGCCAACTCATCTGTCCAAAACGAGAAATTAGCTGCTTTTCGAAATGACCTCTCAATAGATCCATTGTGTGTCAAGATTACGGTCTTCAATTTCAGGTAGCATAAAGATCGATATCATGGCGCGATTGCGACCACCATTCACGGTTACGTTCCGGCCAACATCGTTTTTGAAAAAATATGCACCGATGATTCCTATGGGTATAATATAACCTCTTGAACCTTTTCTTGTTGCTCTTTAGCTCTTAGCCCTTCTGAAAAAATACCTCTAGATAGATAATGAGAACCGTTCGCTGTAATAGCGCTTTTCAAGTGTAAAATGAAAAAATGCGATATTTTCGAAACGCTCCGGACACTAGGGATTAGCCGCATGTTCGTCTTCCGATGCATAAAACTGTTTGAGGAGACTGGAGATGTAAAAGACCAAAACCAGTCGGGCCGTCCACGTTCTGTTCAAACAGTGCATGTAATCAAAGCCTTTAAAGCAAGAATTCACAGAAATCCGCTCCGAAAACCGAAAATCATGGCCCGTAAGATAAATATCACGCGAAAGTCCATGAGTGGAATCATTAAAAAAGACTGGGGACTTGTGGCTTTCAAACGACGTACCGGGCATTTATTGACTGCAGCTTAAAAAAAAATAGGATTGAAAAATGCAAACGTCTTTTGGGAGAGCACGCTGATAACCTGCACAGAAAAATTTTGTTCACCGATGAAAAAATGTTCACCGTTCAAGAAAAATTTAACAAGCAAAATGATAGAGTGTATGCGCGGTCATCTAAGGAAGCATCTGAACTGATTCCAAGGGTGGAAAAGGGTCATCAACCAGCTTCAGTTATGGTTTGGTGGGGTGTCTCTTACGATGGTGTCAGTGACCTGCATTTCTGCGAACAAAGAGTTTACCAAGAAACCATTTTGGAAGCTGTTGTGAAGCCTCTTAACAATTCCCTGTTCCAAAACCAGCCATGGACTTTCCAGCAGGATTCTGCGCCGGCTCATAAGGCTAAAACGTTCAGGCCTGGCTTCGAAACAATTTGCCAGCGTTCATTTCCTCTGAAGAATGACCTTTATGCAGTCCAGATTTGAACCCATTGGATTACAAATTGTAAACGGTTTTAGAGGACAAGGTTTGTCACAAAAGATACCCCAACATTGGATTACATAAGACTGCTTTGGTTCAAACTGTGGCGAAATTTTCCGAGGACGAGGTTCGTGCAGCTATTGACGATTGGCCAGTGCGACTTAAGGCGTGTGTAAAGGCAAAAGGCGGACATTTCGAATAAGTAGATTCTTTTTGGATACAATATACATTAAAAAATATATTAAAAAATATTTGGTCCAAAAACATTCAGTACTTTTTATTTTACAGCATAAAACGTGTGAAGCAGTATTTATGCCCCTATGTATTATTTAACCGGTAAACAGCGCATTGCCATGTGATTAAACGGTTTCACGAACTGTCGATTCCGCCGTAAGCAACAGCCGTAAAGTAACTACCAATTTTAACCATTACCCGACCACAAAAAATTGGATTTGTATAGCAAGCACTCAAAAAACTACTCTTTACCGAGGTAGCTGTCGCATCTTATATAGAAATTTTTTCTCTTTGGACCAATTTCGCCCATTTATAACCCCTGTTTATGAAGCCATCATTTTACGAAGTTTCAAAATCCTAGGTTGATTCATTTGACTTTGATCGTGCTTACAACCGACACACGGATAACTAAATTGCTACAGTTTTGCTTTAAACAAATGTTTTTGGCCTATCAGCTTGAGATAACATATAGTTGCACTAATCCCATCTCGTGCAGAAGAACCCAGTTCAAATGAATTCGTCGATGACACATTTTCATGTTTGATTATTTGTAGTATACATAACAAAAAACATGTTTTTGAAAAGCTGGGTGTCATGTTTGATTTTTTTGTATAAAAAATAAGTGTGGTAACTCTAACTTGTTTCTTAAGCGACTTTTGGCCAACTCGTTTGATAACTGAGTAACTTCCAAGCAAATAATAGTTAAGTTAAGAACACAACTAATACTTACTTTTTACGACTGGTTTCACAACACCTTGATGGTTAGGTGGAGAGACCAACATCATCTACTTAGTCTCTCCACCGGAGACTCTGTCTTTCAGTCTGCGCTTTCCGTGGTAGTTATCGTCTAATGCCTTTCTGGCTGGAGTGTTTGTTTCCAAAATGTCGAATCGTTGTATTTTGATGCGCTTAACTACATTCATGCGCGATACATCACACACAGCCTTCGGTTCGTTCGTCCGAAGCATATAGTTATAGTCCCCACCCACGCATCTGGGGCCGCAGATTTTACGAAGGATTATTTTCTCAGAGACTGCCAATACACTTTCATCCGCTTTTGATTGCACCCATCTTTGTGTTTCGAGAAAAGTCTCCGTCTTTAAGCTATCAACTGGGTCGAAAATAACATACAATTGTCAACATGATTCTTCGCTTACTTTCAGTGCCGACATCGTTTTTTGGTTTATGGCGTATCGGACGCGTAAAAAAATGTATCTATTTCATTGACGTTGCAGCTTTCGGCAGAAACAAGATCGCCTTTATTTTGTAGCGACGCCACTCTAGAAGTTGCCAGCATCATTTTGGTCTTGTCCTCATTTACCATCCGAGCCATCTTAGACGGATCTAATACAATCTTTGAAAAAGCTTCAGTTACATCACGCTCTGATATTTCAGCAATGCCTGTTAAACTACATATGAGCGAAGTATGTAAATAGCACATATGGTAAATATTGAAAAAACTTTGTTTTGAGTTACAAAACATTTTTTGATAGATAAACAGGTCTCATCCCACGAGACCATAAAGCTCTTAAAGAAAAACCCTTAGCTTTCTTTTGAGTAAAAATAATAAGCACTTTTTTGAAAAAATATTCATATTGCAAAAAAAGGGAAAAAAATATTTTTTTTTTAAAAAAAGACTGAATTAATATGTATCTAAAACACACTGGAGAAATCTTGTCCAGATACAATAGGTAATAAGTTACATGGCTGCAAAAAAAAACACATGTTAGGCCAATAAGTAAAGCGTGCACAGATGACTGATTTGAGGGAAGTTTCCCGTTTGCTGTTTTATGGGATTGTAAGAAAATAAAGTAAGTACATAAGATATGTTGTAGTCTTATGCTGGGTTCATCTTGTCAAATTCTTGACGCAAATATGTTTTTCCGTATTTGCCCAAAAGATAGACAGCCACATTTTCAAATGGGATATGTATAACAAAAAATTAATTGTTTATTTGATGTAAAAAATATCGAAACGTTACCCTCACTGTTCGTGTGAGCTGTAATTTACTTATACTTATTTTTATATTGCATTGTTCGCAAAAGAGCAAATATAGGTTAAGTCATTTAAAATTTTAAATTTGAATCGGCCGTACAAAAAATTACAACAATTATCAGATTCTGGTTTTATGGGAAAGGTTGAACTTTGTCTTCGCTTCGCCCAATGGGCAGAATATTGTTTGGTAGGAGAAATTTTACCGCAAAATCGTGTTATCAGGAGAACCTCATATTTATCTCGGTGGCTATGTCACTAAGCAAAATTGCCGCATATGGGGTTCAGAGAACTCATACGAGACTATTGAGAAGGCAATGCATCCACAACTAGTTAGTCACTGTTTAGTATGGATTTTGCTCTGGCGGAATCATTGGGTAATTTTTCTTCGAAAATGAGCAAGGAGCCGCCGCTACCATCAACGATGAGCATTACCGTGCCATGCTCAACGAATTTTTGTTTCCAAAAATCAAGAGAATCACATGGACAAGACGGGGCCACATGTCACACAGCCAACGCAACTACCTATATTTTTCGCACTGTTTTTAAAATGGTATAATTAGTTGAATTGTTTTGTCAATTGGCCGCCTGGGAGCTATGATTTGAGCCCTTTCGATTTTTTTTTCTGTGGGGAGCCATTAAGGATAAACGTTAACCAAAGCATCCAGAGACAATTGAAGCCTTGAAAATGAAATCGTAGTTGCCATTGAAGAGATTCGACCCAAAACAACCGGAAATGTACTGAAAAATTGGGCTGATCGGATGAGGCACTGCCTAACCAGTTTTGATAGTCATATGAATGATACTGTGTTCCATTATTAAATGACAAAGTTCTTCCTTTCCAATAGAACCACTAATTTGAAAAGTTACTCGTATCAGTACTTTTTTACAGCCGATTAAAATGTTAAATATTTGCCAAAAGCTTATATTTAAAGTTAATTGTTCACACTAGTTGGATTTTTCCCGAGGGCATATGGTCAAATATTATCCGGTATCTTCTTTGAGCCTAAACAACATATCGTGAGGAGCAAATAATTGACGTTTTGTGTCAAATATTTGACAAATATAATTTAGCTTTAAAACGTGGTGTTGTACAAATAAAAAGATTTTCATAAAAATACCGTAATA
This sequence comes from Hydrotaea diabolus, assembly GCA_963513945.1. Classification (NCBI taxonomy): domain Eukaryota; kingdom Metazoa; phylum Arthropoda; class Insecta; order Diptera; family Muscidae; genus Hydrotaea; species Hydrotaea diabolus. Next base: position 98,894,918 of record OY740716.1, on the reverse strand, counting down.
TTTTCTGAAATAGGTTTTGCTATTTTTCACAAAAACTCAGTTTAATCTGAAATCTACAGATTTTTTTTTACATTCTAATGATCTATAGTTTTAAAATAATAAAAAAAAACCTGGATTTAATTTTAATTTTTTTTTTAATTTTCAATCCGCTCTCCTTTTGTTGAGAGATATAACAGGTTCACAAGTTGCCTTCATCACCAATACAATTCACTAAATTTGAACAAATTTATTGATTTCGCAAGGACAGACGTATCGCTTCGAAGGAAGGAATAATATTATAATCGAAAAGAGATATATTTGATACTTCCTTTAACAGCTTGCTATATATATTTGGCGCCATCTGACATTTCCATTGCAAAGTTTAAAATTTTTAAGAATAAACGTACTCAGAACCTTTTGACGTTCGACCATCATTTGGGTTGTTTACAGTGACTTGAAAAAATCAATTTGGCAAAAACATGATATTGCGATCATTTTCACAACTTTCGACGTGGATTATTACGACAAGAGTGCATCGATGAACTTAAATCTTTGTATGGCGATGAAGCACCATCCTATAGCATTGTGAAAAACTGGTTTAATGAATTCAATCGTGGCCGACGCTCGCTCAAAGGCAAAGCTCGTAAAGGTCGTCTAAAAACCGTCGTTGTGCCAGGGAACATTGATGCCTGCCTGAACTGATAATACAAGATCGTTATGTGACATACCGTGAGATAAAAGCATCCTTTGGCAATTCTTCCACCAGCATACATTCGATATTGCATGAGTACCTGGTCGTAAAAAAGGTTTGTTTGTTCTCGTTTGACCCCACACAATTTGACAATCGGTAAAAAAAAGGCTCGTGTCGATTGGTGCAACGAAATTTCGAAAAAAAAAAATACGACCGCGGTGCTTCAAAGGACGTTTATAAGATCATCACAGGTGACGAATCACGGATCTATGCGTACGAGCCCGAAACAAAACAGCAATTGACCGTGTGTATCTACGAAGACGAGCCAAATCCAACGAAAGCAAATGGTCGCCTGTTTTTTCCGCAAAACTGGTCATGTGGCGACAGTTCCGATTGAGCAACGTAGGAGGTCTATTCTGAGTGGTACACCACAATTTGTTTGCCTGAGAAATTCGAAAAACAAACAAGAGAAGAAGCATCATCGGCACCATGACAATGCAAGCTTTCACACATCTGCTCAAATATTTTTAGTATAAATGATCTCAAGAGAGCGATCCGTTAGTTTTTCTTTCCCTTTTTGACGGACAACTAAAGACTGGACAGACAAATTTAAAAACGAATGACTAAATGGGCTGGCCTTGCCACAAATTTATTTTATAAGATTATAATAAGATATTCCTAGAAAAATACGTAGTATGTTAGGAAATGTATAAATTAAACTAAGTAGTCTATAATGTAAAACAATACTGATTTGGGAATAAATGAAATTGAATTGAATTGAAAACATCTGCTCAAACCAGCGCCTGCGGCCGTCGAGTTGATGGGTCATCCGCCGTACAGCCCTGACTTGGCACCCATTGACTTCTTTTTATTCCCGCACATCAAGAAAAAAATGAGTGGTCAAAAATTTTCGTCGCCAGGAAATTCTGTAGAAGCGTTCAAAAACCATTTTTGGGAGGTGTCTCAATCGGAGGGGAAAAAGTGCATCGACAATTGGTTTGAGCGCATGCAAAAATGTATAATTCATGCTGGAGAATACTTTGAAAAACAATAAAACCATTTTTGATGATAAATATTCGCATTTTAATTATTAGGCCAGAAATATATATAACAGTCTCGTATGAAAGTTTGTTACAAAAAAATCTACTTCTAGAGCCCAAACCACTATTAATTCGTACAGCAAGCACTTTTATGCCAATGGAACATGTAAGGGTACATATTTTATTAAATAATATTGACAACAACATTAAATTTATACTTTTCTGAAAGTTTGTTTTATTATCTTTAATTTCATAAACAAATATGTGCACATATCATGATAAAAAGTTTTGAAAACAGAAATTAACGGAAAGTCCATATATTTTGATAAAAAAAATTTGACCACTATTATTTCGTACAGTGTATAAATTCAGCTAAAAACAACTCTGAAAATTAAAATGTAAACAAATAATGAAAATTTATCGTTTTATTAGAGTAATGAAATGCAATTGATCTTTTCATGTTTTTTTTCCATTTGTGATTAATTGTTCAACGATGGCACGTGGTAAGCCAGTTTGTGAAGAAATTCGTTTATTAATTATTGACAAAGTCAAATCGGGAAAAAGCTATAGCGAAATATCGGTTGAATTAAAGCTTCCCAGATCAACAGTATCAAGTATTGTTCAAAAATACAAAAAAATGATAATTGTAGCAATAACGTTGCAAACAGAGGCCGGGTCTCCAAAATAACGATTCGCGACAAAAGAGCTTTAGAAGTTATACTTAAAAAAAATCGTCGAGGCACTATTTGAGACATAGCCTCAGAGTGGTCAGAAAGAATTGGAAAAACCATTAAACGTGAATGGACGCGTCGGCAAATAAAAGATACTACTGGTGATACAAAAAACATTTATTGAAACTTCAATTTTTTAGGCCAAAGAAAAGCCCTTACTTACTGTACTTCAAATGAAAAAACGTTTATTATGGGCAAAAGAAAGACGTTCTTGGGTACAAAGGCAATGGGACACCATTATATTTAGCGACGAATCGAAGTTTGACGTATGCGTCGGTGATGCCAGAAAAAGGGTGATACGTAAAAGCACAGAGGCATATCATAAAGACTGCTTAAAGCGTACTGTAAAGTTTCCAGCTAGCATTATGGTGTGGGGATGTATGTCCTCAAAGGGTGTCGGTCAGCTTCACTTTATTAATGGAACAGTAAATGCAGAAAAATATATTAATATATTGCAACATCTCATTCCGTCCGTACCAAAGCTAGCTGACTGTGGCGAATATGTATTTCAACAAGACGGTGCATCATCCCATACAGCCAAAACAACAAAAAAATGGCTACAAGATAATGGTATTAATGTTCTGGACTGGCCATCATCTAGCCCGGACTTTAACCCAATCGAAAACGTGTGGGCACTCATGAAAAGGAAGTTACGAAATGACCCACAACGCACTCTTAGCGGATTAAAAGCTAAAATTCAGGAAATTTGGGACTCTATAACCCCTGAAGAGTGTAAGAGATACAATGCCAAAGCGAGTAGAAGCTGTTTTAAAAAGCAAAGGGGGCGTTACACAGTTTTAAATTAGAAAATGTTCCCCTGTACGAATTAATAGTGGTCAAATTTTTTTTATCAAAATACATGGACTTTCCGTTAGTTTCTGTTTTCAAAACTTTTCATCATGATATGTGCACATATTTGTTTATGAAATTAAAGATAATAAAACAAACTTTCAGAAAAGTATAAATTTAATGGTGTTGTCAATATTATTTAATAAAATATGTACCCTTACATGTTCCATTGGCATAAAAGTGCTTGCTGTACGAATTAATAGTGGTTTGGGCTCGTATGTTCATCATAATTGTATAATTTTAAAGAAAACTTGATTTATTTACATTAATCTGAAACCAATTTGCTATGTTTTGCAGTGTGTTTACAGATGGAGTACATACAAATTAAAATTGATGCAAATATCAAAATAGCAAACACTTAATAAAATATCAAAAAAGTGCGCCTTTTTACACTTATTTCTTTTTCGTCGCAATCATTCCAAGATTAACTCCACTGTAAACCCTTTAAATTTGTGATATGTAAAGTATTACAAAAAATGTTTTTTTTTTTTATTAATTTTAGCTAGATTAAAACCAAGGCTCCCCAAGTACTGCCGGCAAGTGACTTGAGTATCTTGTTCCTACTTTTGAGTTTATCGTAGATAGCTGTAGCATATGCAGAGGATCGAAAAAGGCTGTCCAATATAACTTCAAGGATTTTGGGGTAGTTGGTAGTCGGGATGATGACGCCATCGACTTTTACATTGAGTGACAACCGTATCTCTGCGGTCCATGCAGTAAACAGTGTCCCTGATAATTTGGGGCAGATATTTTTATATTCCTTGCAGTGAAAAGGCGTGCTAAGTCAGTGAGGTAACAGTTGATTTTTTCACAAATATCCACTTTAGGTCCTGACGCCAGAATTATGCAATCATCGGCGTACGACACAATTTCAACGCCGTCTTGTGGTGCAGGAAGTTTAGAGAGGTAGAGGTTAAACAGAGCCGGGGATATCTCTCCACCCTATCGAACTCCTTGTTTAACTCTACGGGGCTTCGACATCCTGTCCCTTAATTCTATATATGACTTGCGCCCTGGCCGGAAGGGACATTTATTCAATGTCCTCGAAGAGAGTGGCATGATTGACCATTTCGAAGGCTTTTGTTAGGTCAAGAGCCACGAAGACAGTCCTGTCGTTGAAAGCAGTTGTTTTGCTGTGCTGCTTGCGGAACCCATGCTGAGGACTAGCACAAGGAACCTGTTCGATCAGGCTGGGGAGGAACAGTGCTCAAGCGTCTTTGCTACTGGAGAATGCAAGGAGATCGGGATGTACGAATCTCCTTTACTTGCGTATTTGCCTCCTCCTTTACTTGCGTATTTGCCTAGTTTCAGTAGCGGAAACACTCTGCCCATTTTCCAGGCATCGGGAACTAAGTGAGTGGCTAGCGACAGATTGAGCACTTTGGACTTGTACTCTACTCCCGGTGCATCCAAATGCTTTAACATCATCATTGAGATTCCGTCCGGACACAGCACCTTTGATGACTTTGCGCTGCGGATGACATGGGCAACTTCGTCAACGGTAGATTGTGGTAGATATGGGTGCTCAGTGAAAAGGCGGTTTAAATAACACGTGCACTACTTCGGATCTGTCACTGTTCTATCGCCGAAGGTGACAGCTGTCCGATCATACTTCCTTCCAGGGTTAGAGAGCGATTTGACCGTTGTCCACAACTTACCGATTCCGGAACATAAGTTGCACTGCTTCAAGTGGTCTAGTCATATGTTCCGCTTCAAGTGGTCTAGTCATTTGTTCCGTTGACCAACCTACTAATCTCAGAGTTGACATCCCTAATTCTGGGACCAGTAGGGTTGGAGCGACGAATGTCATCACGCTCGTCCCGCTGCCTTTGGTGGGAAATTTGGTCGTACTTCGGGTATTCGACCAGCAGGGATATGGCGAGCGCCTGCTGCGTTGATGATGTCTCGGAGCATTTTCTCGGCTACCCGAACATCCGACGGAATACGAGTAACTAGATTATTAAAGCTGCAGTTGGTGGCTTCTCTGAAGGCCTCCTATATGGGCATCTTTTGATTGAGATACGTACGGCGTTCAGAGGTTATGAAGTCGGATGGTCTATTTATGGAGAGAATTTTAGAAAGGTGGTCCGATCCTAGTGAGATGACGGGTTGCCAAGTGACGTCGTCAGGCGCGGATGCCATAGTAATGACTGGCAAGCTATGACAATCGCCCTTATCCACGAGGTCGTCCTCATTCACTGTGCAGAACGTAGAACTATCAATTTGATCTGCCAAAGCCCTCTGGTCGTTGTCTTGGAGAGAATGTCAGAGTTCGTGGTGAGCATTAAAGTCCTAGGACCCAGCGGTTATTGTCTTGTAGCAGATTACTAATGTCAGGCAAATAACGCGGGTCGCAACTACCAACCGGCGGGATGTATACTTTGTACAGCTCTATCTTTGTAGTTCCAGACTTGACTACTACCCCACACATTCCATGTATGGGTCTCTAGATTCAAGCTCAGCAAATTGATCTGTACTGCACGGAATGGTGTAACAGGAAACAAGTCCCCCACCTCCACTTCTGGTGCGATCCTTACGTAGCACGTTATATCCGTCACAACTGTACACGCTGCAGGTGGCATTTAGCTTCGTTTCTTGGATCGCAGCGATCATGATGTTTCTCCGACTCATAAATTCTAATACCTCACTGATTTTGTTGCGTAGGCCATTTCAATTAAATTGCAAAATTGATGCACTCTCAGGATTGCAACAGCAATCTGTGGTTTAAGATGCTGTATATATGATGCTGTTTCGAGAGCGACTGCGGGGGAGTCTCGTAGTCGGATGATGATGACGACGACGAAGATGTAGAAGGCGATGATGACACCAAATCCAGAGAACCACTGATAATTTCGTTGAAGCAGCATGTGGCAACAAAGTCCGCTTCGCTATACTCCCTGATGCACCCACTCCATGCATCGATTACACCTTACAGATGTAGCACGATGGTGTATATGGTTGTGACAAACCTAGCAGATCCAAGGACCGCGGTTTTGTTCGATCCAGGCTCGGACCAGTAGTATTCGGAGAAGGTATTCCGGAAAGCGATGTTCCCGCGACGAAAAAATGGACAAAAAACACACATTGTACAGGTGACTGCCCCAGGCCGAAGAGTGTTTGTTTCGGGTCAATCCGGTACCAGTCGCGGGATTGAAAAAAATACAGTGTGAATCAGCCAGCATACTCGTGGGAGATCCTAGGGAGTTCATCTTTGAGCAAAGCTTCCATTTTTGCTATTCATTTTTATTTTGCTGCTTTGTCACTTACATATGTATATATTTTTGCCAAGCGAAAAAAAAGCAGGTGACTTTTGACATTTGCTTTGCAGAATTGACAATTCGTTCGCGATAGAGAAACCGAATTTTGTGAGAAAACGTTTACGTCTTTTCCAGGATTTGACACAGTGTAAAGATTTTGTCGATTGTTGACTTATTCGGCCTGCAGCCGCACTGATACAGTTGGATCAGGCCGGCGAGATTGGGCTTCAATCTTTCACACAGTATAGTTGATAGTATAGATAGGATACTTGTACAGCCGTAGTTGGCGCTAACGGCCTCGTGTCTCTTTCTGGGAATTGGGCATATATATATATATATATATATATATATATATATATATATATATATATATATATATATATATATATATATATATATATATATATATATATATATATATATATATATATATATATATATATATATATATATATATATATATATATATATATATATATATATATATATATATATATATATATATATATATATATATATATAGTCTCTCATCATTAAATATATTTCGATTACTACTTTGTGGAATACTTGGGGTAGTTTGAGATTTAAATTGACAGCGTAAATTTACGTTTAAAATAAATTAATTAACTACGAAGTTGTCTCTTTTATGGAAGCATATTGAGTTTAATTATACTCCTATTTCCAACAATCAATAAAACCTTTCCGTATTAGTCCTGAAAAACTCGGCAATTATCCACTCATGGCATTCAAAGTCCAATTCCAACGATTTACAATGTCTAACATAAAATTTACTTCATTTTATGCTCTTCCATTATGAATATTTTAAATAAATCATCTTTTTAGAATTTTTAAAAATTCCCAGGAAACGTAAATTACTGAAATGGGAATGGGAAATTCCCAGGAATAAAGCAACAAAAAATATTTATCACAGATCGAAAAAATAATTTTTTTTTAAAAATCTTTGTAAATTAAGAGCCCAGATCAATGGCCCAAAAATCGGTTTTCTATACACTTGTGTATCAAAAAACATGAATATATTTTTTACGTTTTAAAATATGACATTTTTTAACTAAGGGCCCAGTCTATCAGCTCTAGGGTTCCAAAACCAGTTCTCTTTGCACATATCCATACCTGTACACTTAAGTATAAAATAACAATGAAATATTCCACGTATCCAATTACGGATTTATTTATAAACTCAAGGTAAGCTAAGAGCCCAGATTATGGGCTCTATGGTTCCAAAAAAAAACCATTTTCCTATACCCATAGCCTTATGGGTAAACACAGAGAAGAATTAGTTTGGCAACTGAGAGATTAAGGTTGCTTGAACCATACAGCCCAATTTTGCTTAATGCACTGCAATTGTCCGTGAATAAAATTAAAAGTGTCGGTGGAAGTGGCGAAGAATCAACACTATTGTTTTTTTTTTTAAATTAGAAACATTTATGTATCGTATTTGCAATTTATATACTTTAAGTACACTGAGACTTAAGGGTAACCAGCTCTTTTCTATACGAAAGAGTAAAGAAAATGAGGAAATATGTTTGCAGAGAAAATCAGATATATATGATAATAAAAATTATGGATTTTGAGGTTTTTGTCATGTCTCAGGTTAATCTTGTATAAACTATTTATTTATGTATCAGATTGGTGCTATTTGTGGCGTCACCTACAACATACTTATATGTGACGCGCAAAATTGAAAGGGAAAGGGTAAAAACCAGTTTTGTTCAGGAGAGCCATTTTTAAGATTTAAATACGTGTATCTTTGGTGTATCATCACTTTCATAAAACGCGCATATCTCTGGGAGGGAACACTTTTGGGGCATGGGATCGGTCTCATTCGATGCTTAGATGTTGTCCATATCAAAAAAAATTGATTTTTTTTACCCTTAGGTCCCTTTCTCTATGCGCTGTCACATATATAAACTTCATTATGATCGTCGGCTTTTGTTTGGCTTGGTAGGCAAAGATGATTTTTTTATGTATGGGTCGTTTGGCCCAAAAGCAGTCCCTTTGTGTTCGGGGATATATCGAAAAACTTTGAAACCCTCTTGGGAACTCCGATATATGGGTATTAAAAAACATTGAAATGGCGTCAAGAATCAGAATATTACATTAATTTTACAATTTGAAGAAATTTGAGGCTTTTACCCAAGGGGGTAAGGTCCCTAGGGTGCCGAAAAATAGGTATTTTTTAACATGACATTAAATATCGATTTTCCTTAATTGGAGTCCTTGCCCTAAGGGCGTGGTCCCCTAATGTTTCCTGTCCATGGAATCTTATGGGTGTTCCGCGGAAGCCGAGCTGAAGGCTACCGGACAGGTCACAGGTTGCGGATAATGAAATAACTTTAGATGAAAAGGTAAGCTGCGAGTAAATGAATTCAGAACTAAGCAGTCCCAGACAAGCAGCGGTTCTAAACACTGACAAGGCGAGTAGATGCCTTCTTGATGTGGCATCTCCCCCAAACCCATGTAGCGTCTGTTCTCCATGTCAGTAAAGGATACAAGCGAACGCCCGACTTGAACAAAGCGGTCCGATTTACAAATGTCATCAAAAGGGTGTGACCGAAGATACAAATGGGTTACATACGGTTGGAAACCCGGTCATAAAAACAACTCACCTAAGAAACGGAAAAAGAAACATACGAGGTTATATCAATAACTCCGTGACTTTTCGAATAAAACACAGTTTTTTTCATAACAAAAAAAATATTTTTCAACATAATCTCCTTTAAGCTCAATAATCGTAGTCCAACGTTTCTCCAATGTTTGTATCCCTTCCAAAAAAATAGGATTTTTCGAAGTCCATTAAATAGCCAATTGTTTGATCAATAATTTCATCGTTGGAGCTGAATCTTTTTTCACCAAGCAATTTTTTAAAGTTTGTAAATAGTCATTGGGGGCTAAATCCGGCGAATATAGCGGATGAGGTACCAATTCGTAAACCAATTCATGCAATTTGGCCATTGAGACTGCACACGTGTGCACCCATGCATTATCTTGAAGAAATGGGGATGGCCATATGGTGACTTTTTTTAATCCTCATTAAATCGGTCCAATTACATAGCATAATATTCTCTGTTTGTTCCTTTCCCTTTTGAAGGTAATCGATGTGGATTATCCCGCTTACATAACAGAAAACTGTTTCCATTACCTTACGGTTCACCCGGAGAATCCCATTGTTTAGACTGCTGCTTGGTCTCCGGAGTGTTGTAATGGATCCATGTTTCATCCACAGTTAAAAAACTCATTCGAATTGCGGTTAAATAACTCCAAACAATCGTTTGAAGTTGTGACACGATTACGTTTATGGCCAATTTGTCAATATGCCGCACGCATCTTGCGGCCAACACTATTTCGTGGAATTTTTTCGACTTTTTCGGGTGTATTGCTGAACGTTCAGCGTCAATTGTACTTGTGAGACCACAACGAAAGTAAACCACTTTTTTACCATTGAAATTGGTATTGCAGAGTCCCCATAGTATTTATCAAGCTTTTCCTTGGTTTGCTTGACGGTTTTTTCCGCAAAAAAATCTTTAATGAGCACGCGAAATTCGCTTTTTCATTTTTAACAAAATCGACGAGTTTGTATGTTTTGAACTGCTGTTTTACAGAAACTAATTGACGGAACTCTCAAAATTTAACAGTTATCTTTAACAGATGGAACTTGATGGAAGCAGTGTTGCATTTCATATAGCTACGAGGAAAGTTGGAAAACTCACGGAATTGTTGATATGCTCTCGTAAACCAACAGAAAAACAATATGAAGACTTCTTGCTTTTGAAAAATTAATATGTATGCAACATGGAACATTTTTTCATATTTGGATATGTCGAATGTTGAGCAAGGCGTCTGATGAAGAGACAAAAGATAACTTCTATCGAGAACTTGAAGCTATTCTAGCAGAAACCCCTGAAGGAGATATGCTTTTGATTTTTTGCGATTTCAATGCCATTGGTAATAACAGCACAAATCTGTAAAATACAATCGACAAGCATGCATTAGCTTCAGAGCGAAACGACGACAGGAAACGACTAGTTAAGTTATGCGCCAGCAATCATCTCTTTATAAACGACACTAGGTTCCCGCATAAAAATATTCATAAGTACACATGAGAATGATTCCAAAAATCTAATTGACCAAAAATCTAATTGACCACATACTAATTAGTAAAAGGTATCACAACTCGCTCTTGGAAGTGAGAACGTAAAGTTGTGCTGACGTTTTCAGCGAACACAATCTTTTAATAGCACAGGTGCGCAAAAAACGCAAGTTAGACAAAAATCTTATATCTGCCCGACCTGATAACTTAAGGGAAGTATACACCGAAATTAAGCATATTGCAAAAAAATCCGAACATAGCACCCCCATAAAATCAAAAATGGATTTGCGCTCACATCTGTTTACCAGCAACTTCAGCGTTCGACAGAATTCTAAAAAAAGAGGCAGACGATAGCAATTCAGTCTTATATCGCCACACTCAACAGACTACCAGCAGTAACACCTCTCATAACATAAATTTATCAAATGCAATTTAGGTTACGCTGACTACATATGCTTCATGAGCCGTAATCTCGACGGGACTCCACAAAAGTTTATGAAATTAATACACAAATGCACACACACACACACACACATATATATATATAAATATATATATATATATATATATATATATATATATATATATATATATATATATATATATATATATATATATATATATATATATATATATATATATATATATATATATATATATATATATATATATATATATATATATATATATATATATATATATATATATATATATATATATATATATATATATATATATATATATATATATATATATATATATATATATATATATATATATATATATATATATATATATATATATATATATATATATATATATATATATATATATATATATATATATATATATATATATATATATATATATATATATATATATATATATATATATATATATATATATATATATATATATGTGTGTGTGTGTGCATTTGTGTATTAATTATTCATAAACTTTTCTGGAGTCCCGTCGAGGTTACGGCTCATGAATCATATGTATTGACAGCGTAAATTTATATATTTATATATATATATATATATATATATATATATATATATATATATATATATATATATATATATATATATATAAATATATAAATTTACGCTGTCAATTTAAATCCCAAACTACCCCAAGTATTCCACAAAGTAATAATCGAAATATATTTAATGATGAGAGACTATATATATATCTATGATGAGAGACTATATATATATATCTTTTTTATAAAATAAAAAAAAAAACACTTAGAGTAATCATTTAACCACCATTTTTCAAAAACCGGTATTCGGTTAACCCGACAAATAAAATTTTTTAAGAAACTGGTTTTCATCTTTGATTTTCTAAAGAACCCGGTTACACCGGTTTTCCCATACAAGGAACAAATGCTGATAAAAAACATTAGTATTAATGTATTTTCTTTTCAAAACAGAATTAAAAATCCGGCAATAACATTCTCGATTATATACCTTAGTTGAATACTGTGCACGATATAATTCTGATACTCAATGAACGAGACCTTCTGCTTAATGTCGGTTCCAAACGGCTAATGCATTTAATAGAGTGTTATGACGTAGCTTAGAGATTAATCTGTTACTCGTAAAGGCACCGTTGAAAAATTATAAGATGTTCTTACCATGATTTGAACCTTGGTTTACTGGTATGATAGCTGCACACTAACCATCACACTAAGGCGGTGTCAGTACTTGGACTTAGCATTTAAAAAATGTTAAAATTTGTTTGACCTTGAAATATTAACATTTTTTTTCAATTTTTTCAGAGGATTTCATTATATTTTTAAATTATTTCTGATAGTTTTAATTTGTATACAGAAACTATAGTATTAAATAGGAACTATTCAACAGTACCCTGATATTCAACGCCATTATTTTCATACGCCATTTATTTTGAATTTCAGGAAAATGTTACAAAAATTTCCAAAAAAGTGCTCAAAACTCTTATTATCTCGTATAAAAATCACAAAATTTAAAAATATTTTGATGCAGATGCCACATACTGACATTTATTATTTAATAATTATAAAATCAAGTTTTTTATTGAATGAAAATTCCATTTTGAATTGAGAGCTTTGAGTTTGTGAATTGACTCACATTTGCTGTCATCTAGAGCGAAAGGAAACTGCCGATGGCTCCCATGTGAAGTCTCTGTAAAGGTACATATTGTGTTTTCATGGTCAATTGTTTGAAGAAAATTTGAAAAGTGAGAATAACTTATAAATTTGTTGAGTACCTGGTCTTATAAAGTTGACTTTGCCCTTCAAACATCGTAGCCAAGTAACTTTCTGATTAAGGTCGTTAAGGACGTGAAATAGCGATAAAAACAATGGACAGAAATTTTGTAAAGAAAATAGTTTTCTTTTAAAATATAGGTGTAAAAGGCATCAAGCCGATATATATCTTTTTATTTTGTTAAATAAAAAGCTCGAAATAAACAAACGATTGTAAAACAGAGCCACAATATTATTAGATTCGCTTTAAAACAAAGCAATCTTAATTTCTGGAGTGGTAGTAACATATTGGCTTCACAGAAATAAAGCCACCTTAGTGTACATAGCTTATGGCAGGAGTTGCTATATACTTATATAAAGGTCTCGAACCAGAATCAAAACTGTTCAAGTTATAATAATAACACTCTGCGACAAATGGTAAGGGTCAGTGATCGGTTTGGAATGAAACCACCGGGGAAAGTTATATTGGTAAAAAAAAAAGTCATACGTGTTCCAGCGTTTCGCTGGGTCTCATCTAGAAATCGAGATATATCGATTTGAAGTTAGTAAGTATCGTATAGGGGAATTTGTCACGTTTTAGGCTCTTTTGTTTGACATAACTCGAGAACCACTCGTCCGATTTAGCTGAAACAAATTTAGAAAAATTAATTGATACGATACTTATAAAATTATCTCAGATTTAATTGCAAATAGCCTTAAATTAAAATAAATAAGTCAACAATTTTCGGAAAAACTTATGATGCTGAACAGTGCACTTTAAGGTATTATTAATTTAAAAAGTGTTTTTTAGCTATATGGATCGTATTCTTTTCTAACAAAAATTTATTCAGGGTCAAGCAAATTTACATTTGCTGTTTTTCCCGACCGTGATCCCGGGAAATTTGAAAATTCTTTCCCGCTTTCCCGGAAAACGAAGATATCAGGATATCCAAAAAAAAGAGAACTAAATGGTTCAAAATGAGTCAGGATTGGCCGTTGGTCTCTCGTCATACATGTGGGTCATTTCGTGTCAACTTTTCATGACCCAACTTTAAGAATCAATGTCTTCCGATCGGGATAAATTTGCATCAAGTTTAGTTCTATTGGAATTCAGTTTAGGCACATTTGAACGAGATCGGCTAAGAACTCACTGAGTTAGAAGGGGGTCGAATTTTGGCATTTTGTTCTAACAGGTGTTTTTTCGCAACCATGTAACATATTACCTATTGTTCCTAGCAGAATTTGTATATAGTGTTTTAGACACCTATTTATTCAAACTTTTTAGAAAAAAAAATTCACCTTATTTTAGCAAAATCATTTTTTTTACTTTTTTTCCAAAAGCGCTCCATTTTTGTTGCTCAAAAGAAAGCTTTGGTCTTTTTCTTTTAAAGCTTTATGGTCTCGGAGTGGATTGTGACCTTTAATCTATGAAAACAAATATTTTGTAACTCAAAACACAAAACTCTATTTTGCATTTTTTTCCCTATTTTTGTGTAAGTGGATCTAAAAACTTAAAAAAATAATGTTATACTGTACAAATTAAGCTTGCCAACGGTATGTAACATGTCTAACTAAAATTTCATACCCTCGATAATATACTAATAATGCCTACAGGTGCACATACTGTGAATAAAAACACTGTAGAAAAAATAATTTAAAAATACCTTTTATATTTAAATATTGAAAATTGTGCAACGCTGAGTACTTTTCCGCCTATCATAGGGGTTCTTTTATAATCCTATAGGTCGTTTTGAGCGCACGTAATATTGAATGTGATTTTTATTGTCACTATATCAGGTACCCCAAAGACAAATTGTTGAATGAGGTGGAAATGACTTCAAAAAATGGGTTGAGAGATGTTAACAGGTAGTTTACTTTAATATTATATTTAAAAAGTAAAAATTAACATTTGGTTAACCTCAATAAGTACTTTATTATTTTTTTTATTATGTAACATGTAACCCACACTAAGCCCTCCTTGACCGTAATAAAAGATTTAAGACTCATTCATTAAAATATAGTACCTATAAGATCTTAAAAAAACTATTTATTGTCATTCTGAAGATACTCGGGAATCAGTTTTGAAGAAACAGTGTTAAAGTTTAGACGTGTTGAATAGTAATGATCCTTGCGTTGAAGTTATTCCAAATGGAGACAAAAGTTATTCTGAGAATGATAACTGAGCGGTTGATGATGGCAATTTTAACGTTTAGAAGAAGTTAAAAGTTCAAAGAATGATGAAGAATTCAACTTCTCATGCTTGCTCCATCAACAAAAATAATGACGCATTTTGGAACGTCTCAACGAAAAGCAAGAAAGAAAAAAAAGAAGGGAACAACTTTTATCTGTGAGATGATATATGTCGCCCGATGCCAGGAATGAAAGACTGGGTGTCTGCACGAATCGAAGACAAGAAAGTTCAAATACAGAGGAGAATGGTTCTCTGCAACCCGAATGAGTGCAACATTTCAATCTTAACATGAGGATGTCAAGATTGAATTCACAAAATTTGATTAACCATTTAAACCTAGTAACACAAAAAAATAATTGGCAAATAAAAAAGTACGACAAGGTATTTATTTGAAAATTTACAAAACTTAAACACTTCATCATCTACAACAAAATAAGTGGGAAAAAATAGTTACGATATTAATGGATCTAATGTGTTTAAGATTACATTTTATTACGTTATTTATTTTGTAATTTATTAAATTAATTACTTTAATTATTATTACACATAAAATCAATCCTTGTTCGATCTCGTTCAAAGTTTGTGTCTAAGCTACTGTCCAATAGAATTAATCTTGGTGCAAGTTTCATATCTATCGGAAGACATCGATTACAAAAATTGGGTCACTAGACATGAAATGAGTCAGAATATTTAATACTTACCAAAAATTTTTTTTGCTGCCAAACTTTATAAAACGACTTTTTATATTCGTAGAAATGGCTGCTATCATTTTTTTGGAAGGGGTGTTGAAAATTTAAAAGTGTAAAACAAATAAATTGTTACCTTCTTACAAATCCAAAGCAATCATTAGATTTTTGAGATCGCCATAATTGCAGAAGTTGTGGACAAAACACTGGTGTTGATCGGTAGCCACACCATCATTTTTCAATGCCCATCTATTTTTGTAATCGAAGTACAGGTCGCAAATATGGCTCTCTCTCAACCAAACTTTGCACATTACCAATGTTCCGACAAAGGATGAACTCTATTGAATTCCGATTGGGGTCTTACTGATCTAAAAGGCACAATATACCCTTTAGAATATCTCAGAATGAATGTGGACCAAAACACTGGTGTTGATCGGTACACGATACATTCATTAGTGCTTCCTGCACAAGCCAACAAGCAAAACGCTCAGTTACCTTCAAACGTACATAATTCAAGTGTTATTAAAAACTCCTATTCCTGTAGGTTCTTCTTTAGAAACGTCAAATATGTTCACTAGGATTTGGCTATAAAATCAAGCATATCCCATAGTTATAGCCTTTTCCAGATTCTTTATGAAAACGGCAACATTTTCATGTATATTTGGCACAAAATAATGAAAAAATATATTTCAGCCTTTAAATGTGAGTGCAACTGAATTGCTTGAAATTAATTTCAGAATCATCCTAAAAAAGTTTTAGCAAACCATTTGCTACGGGTGGAAAACGTGGAGAACTCTCGCAAATTACCATTTGCAAGCCTAGTTAGGACCCGGACACCTCATTTTGTTTGTCACATCTCCAATAGGAAACGTTGCACCAGCTCCTTTAACATTAAGTTTCAAATTTTGGTGTATTTTGAACACGCAAGCGTTATGGTTGCCGCTGCAGCCAACAGCAAAGCAATGATGGCCCTAATTTTGTAAATTAGCTAATCACCGTATCCGGATTTTCAGCAATTTCTTTTGAAATTGCCGTTTTAATTGCTGATGCTATATGGGACAGCAGAATAGGCTAAGCTTTTAAAAACAAAATGTTCCCTTAATGTTCCCTTAAAGTATCATCCTAGAATTTCCACTTTCTAAAATACGTTTTCTGCACATGCCACACATGCCTTTTTTCCAGTATAATTTGAAAACAATTTATTCCAATCATGACTTTTCATACCTGAAATTAAAGACCGTAATCTTGACGACACTTGGTTTCAACAGGACGGTGCCACTTACCATACAGCTGCTCAAAGAATGGATCTATAGAGAAGTCATTTCGGAAAGCAGCATATTTCACGTTTTGGACAGGTGAGTTGGCCGCCTAGATCGAGTGATATCACACCTTTATACATTTTTCTTTGGGTTTACGTAAAGTCCAAAGTCTATGCTGACAAACCAGCTACGATTCAGTTTTTGGAAGCCAACATTACGCGTGTCATTAAAGCCATACCGCTCAAAATGCTCGAAGGAGTCATCCAAAATTGGACCCTCAGAATGGAAACCCTGAGGCGTAGTTGCGGCCAATTATATTCAATTATAATCAAAAAATAAATGCCATAAAATGTCCACACTTGATTTGAATTTTAATATTTTTTTGTTCTGAAAAATCCATCTAGATGGATCACCCTATACATTAGTGAAATGTATATAGGACTAAGCCTTTTGCATGTTGGCTTGTAATTGGAGCACTAATGAAAATGATGGTAAAAATGTGCTTCGTGTACGATCAACGTTAATGTTTTGGTCCACATTCATTCTAGGATATTCGAAAGAAATTGTAACATACTCCAGCAAATTTGGTTATGGTCTGTGGTAAATTGTGCCTTTTAGACCGGTAAGACCACAAATCGAGAAGGACATTTGCATGAATGGTATACCAAAACGTGGATATATTTTTTCCAAATTCAATGGAATTGGAACATTGTTATTGTGTAAAGTTTGGTTGAGATTAAGTCATATTTGCCATCTGTATTTTGATTACAAAAATTGATGGGCATTGAAAAATGATTGTATGGCTACCGATCAACTCCAGTGTTTGACCCATAACTTTGCATTATGGCGTTCCCAAAAATCTAATGACTGTTTAGATTTTGTGAGACTTATGCGCACAATTGGCAAAAATTTAAAAAAAGCGAGGACTATAAACTTTTAAAAACAACTGCAAAATTTATTTAAAAATAATTCTATAAAATAAAATTTATAAAATGACCAAAACATAAAATGTCATTTTCTGGCCATTTTAAAATTTTCAACACCCAAAAAAAACAAAAATTTATGTTAGCAGCCATTTATATGAATTTTTAGAATCGTTTTATAAAGTTTTTGAGGAAAAAAATTGTTAGATATGTATTAAATATTTTGACCCCTTTGTCCGATGACGATATGATAAGTCATAAACATGCGTGCATTTTCAAAAACTTTGTGGTGCAGAGAGGAAAATCTTTTGCCATTCCTGAATAAATCTTTCTTTTATTGCTCAAAAGAAAGCTTACGAGTATGTATTTTTCTTTATGGTTTCGTAATGGGATGTGACCATTTTAACTATCAAAAAAAGGTAATTTGTAATTCAAAATGTGATGCGACCATTTTATCTATCAAAAAAAATAATTTGTAACTCAAAACAACGTTTTTCAATTTTTAGCATATGTACTATTTGGATTTTTTTCTTTTTTGTGTAAGTGGTCCTAAAAACCTAATAAAAATATTATACTGAGAAACTAGACAAATTACACTTTTTAACGGTATGCAACATGCCTAACTAAAATTGTATACCATCAACAGTATGCCTACCTCAGGAATAAAAACAATGTTTTTATTTTTAAATTTAAGAATAATATTTTTATTTATTTTTTTAATTTATCAGTAATATTATTAAATTAATAACTAATTAAGTTAATAAATAAGAAAATAAACAATTTTATAAAATTTAATCTTTATCACATTAGATCCATGTTTAAGTTTTGTAAATTTTCAAATACCCAGTCGTTCGTACTCCCTATTTATCGCTCTTCTATGCCAATCCTTTCTTGGCGTTACTAGGTTTAAATTTTAAATCAGAAGTTGCAGAGAACCTTTATCTTCTGCATTTAAACTTTCTAGCCATCGATGCCTAGAGAAACCCAGTTTTTCATCCCTGGCATCAGGTGACCCATATCATCTCGCTGATTAAACTGAATTACTCTAAAGTTTTTCCCTTCATTTAGTTGGGGAGTGTGAGAATCCCATGCTCGGCAACCAATAGTTTACAAATTCTATCTTTTCGTTTAGACGTTCCAAATTCTGTCATTGTTTTTGGGCAACTCCATGTTGACGGAACAAGTGAGAAGTTGAATTCTTTCATCTCCACTTTTTGTATCTCTTTCTCAACAATTTGTCTCTGGGGATTTAAATATAAAGGGTATTTAAAAATTTATTTTTAACATTTCTATATAAAAACAGTGTTTTAATTCATTGGACATACTGGGAGTATAATATTATCCAGGGTATATAATTTTAGTCATTTGACGAAAACTCTAAAACACTTTGGACAAATTTTGCTATAATCAATAGGTAATAAGTTACATGGCTGCGAAAAAACACCTGTTGGCGAATTTATTCCATTCACCAACTCATCTACCTTTTAAAATACCTATAAATAGTTTAATTCAGTTATTTTATCATATTTGAATACATATTCAACATAAACGTCTTTATATAAGACAAATTATTCATTGCTTTACATTATGTTGAATATGTGCATTCAATTTTGTGCTTTAGTGTACTTGTCGACGTACTTAGGTTTGTGCACTCAGTTTCTCAATCAATGCTCACTCAATAACAAATCGATTAAGTGCGCATGACTGGGTACTGAGCTAGATGCACTCTTTTACTCAATTAATGTTCGATAGATTGCAGGCAACAACAACACCAACTGCTGTTGTTGTACCAGACGATCGCTGATCTTATATGCATCAGATAACTGATCAATGCTCTTACTGCTCTGGAGTATTGGTTAGTTATTGAGTGTACATTTACTATTAAGTTGTTTTTCTGTCATCTAAATACACTCATTTGGTGCAGTTATTTCGGTCTCTTCTAAACCACTCAATAATAGTTCAATAGATTTTAAGCCTATTTGGATGTTTTCTAAAACTCGGTCGCTCTCTTTTTCTTGGATAACGAAGCAGACAACATCATCTTTTCATAAGTATCATTTCTGATTGATTGTACTAATACTTGTTTTTTCCAGTAAAGATTTTTTTGTTTAATTAATTAGCGGAAATTTCTTTAGCTTTTTCATTTCAATACTTTCCAGTTTTCATAACTCGGAAAAGACTTTAACGTAACATTTTTGGTGCCGAAACCCGGGAACTTTAGTGTTTTAAACACATTTTTTTGTTTCTTTTAAACTTGTAGCATTCTTTTTCGTGAAAAGTCCATATCATTTTTTGATAAAGTGCTCAGTGAATTTATTAGCAAAGTGTTTTGTGAATTTTTGGCACTGGTTAGTGAATTTCATATAAATATGAACGATTTAGCTCAACTAATTCAAATGCAACGCGATGCATTGCAATTATTGGAGAAATATGAAAGCCGGTTTGACTCCAAGGAAAGTTCCGAGAAGACCTCTGGTTATATAACGACTTTGTCACAAAGGGTTGATGATGTGTTTAATGGTTTTGAGAGTCAACATCATGAAATATTGCGGAAAGTTCTTGATGAATCTTTGCAGGTCAAAGATGTTCCATATTTGGACAACGATTTTTATTTTGAGTTTTCAGAGCAATATTTTACATTTAAGGGGAAGCTTCTTGACTCTCTACCACAACAAACCGCAACACATTCCCCCTTTGCTAGCACATTTGCTGTGCCTAATAGCCGCTCGGATACTACAATTGGAATTGACGCTAAACTGCCAAAAATATCATTGCCAAAGTTTTCCGGTGAATATATGGAATGGGTGCCATTCCGGGACATATATTTCTCACTAGTGCACAATAATGATTCGCTTACTAAGATTCAAAAATTTTATTACTTGAAAGGTACACTTGTCGGTGAAGCTGCTAGTCTGATAAAGAGTATTTCTGCCACCGAGGCTAACTATGATTCCGCATGGCAGATTCTCGAATCAAGGTACCATAACAAGCGAATGATTGTCGGTAATTTGATAGGGAAGCTTTTTAATATTGAGAAGTCTGACGGTGGATTTCAGTCGATTAAAAGACTGCTTGACGCTGCTCAAGAATGTTTATCATCTTTGAGAAATTTGGGCATAGATACAAAGAGCTGGGATCCGCTTTTGATTCATTTACTTGCACAAAAGCTGGATCTTCAGACAAGAAAGGAATGGGAACAATCATTGAAGTCGGCCACAGAACTTCCAACGCGTTCTGAGATGTTCGAATTTCTAGAGAGATCTTTTAGAACTTTGGAATCTCTAAATGGCGAATTCCCCGCTGCAGATGAGCAAAGGCCCACAAAAGTTTTTAAGAACTCTTCTAAGAGAACATACTGTCATATGGGTAAAATGTCAAAACCCAATCAAGTTAAATGTTCCTATTGTGAGAAAACCCATTCCCTATCTAAGTATTTTAGATTTTTGGCTCTTACGAGGAACGCAAAGAATGCCTTCCTTTCCGAGAAAAAGATTTGCCGTAATTGTCTCACAGTTGGACACACCCATAATAACTGTGGATCTCCATTTCGCTGCATAACATGCAAGAAACTCCATCACACAGTTCTCCATTCAGGAGAATCTGAAGACCAGATTCAAACTTTAAATTCATTACCCTCTTCGTCTAATTCAGATTATGATACTTCGGCTAATGTTTCTTCCCATAGTGCTAGCACTTTCCAATCGGTGTTGCTTAACACAATTCGTTTATATGTTCACACTGCTATAGGTCGTTTTCCATTGAGAGCACTTTTAGACCCTGGATCACAGGGTAGCCTGATAACAGAGTCTTCTGTTCAGGTATTAGGCCTTAAAAGAAATAAGTCACATTGCAAAGTTATTGGTATTGGCAATGGAAATGCTAATTTGTCGAAATATTCAGTGAATATTGACTTATTTTCTCGTAAACATGAGCCAATACTTTCCTGCACAGCTTTGGTCCTATCTACCCTTTCAACTTATACTCCAGAACCACTTTCAAGGCAGGTTTCCATGCCAAACATAGAAAGTGATAGCTTAGCTGATCCATGCTTTTACAAACCAGACAAGATCGACATTATACTTGGATCTGATGTTTGTTGAAAATTAAGATCCCATCAGAATCCTTTGTTCACAACGATCTCTTCTTCCAAAAAACACGCTTTGGTTGGGTGTTTTCTGGCTCTACTCACGCAATTTCTGCAAATAGAGTTACTATACATAACGCCAACTTGGAACCTATACTCAGATCGTTTTGGGAACAAGAGGAAGTTGGTCTGAGGAGAAACTTTACTTCGGAGGAAAGTTCTTGTGAAGCTCATTTTGGAGCAACAGCACATAGAACTGATTGTGGCCGTTACATGGTACACTTGCCATTTAAATCTGTCATACATGACAATACCTTGCCCGTGCTCGACAACAATGTTCTCAACGCTTTTAGACGACTCAGACAATTAGAGATTTCCTTCTCTAAACGGACGTTGTTCTATGAGAGTTACAAGGCATTTATACATGAATACGAGTCGTTGGGACATATAACCAAGATTGGTACATTCCCCAAAGACATTCGTAAAAATTCATATTTTTTACCGCATCATGGTGTATTTAAGGAAGACAGCACTACGACCAAGTTAAGAGTAGTTTTCGATGGCAGTAGTCATTCAAATGACAATAAATCTCTAAACGATTTACTCTTTGTTGGTCCACCACTTCAGAATGATCTCCCTGCAGTGATGACTCAGTGGAGAAGACACAAAATTGCGTTTTGTGCGGACATCGAAAAGATGTTCCGACAGATTGATGTATGTCCCGAACATCGCAGATTCCAGCCAATCCTATGGCGGTTTGAACCATGTGCTGAAATTTCTATCTACGAGCTAAACACGGTAACCTATGGTACCACATCTGCTCCATATTTGGCTATACGTGTACTTCAGAAGATTGCTCACGATTTTAGGTCTGAGTACCCTAATGCATCCTCGGTTCTGCTGTCAGACACATATGTTGATGATGTAATATCAGGGGCAGATACGCTGGATGACGCTTTGGTCTTGCACAAAGATCTGTGCAACCTTCTGGAAAAAGGTGGATGTAATTTAAGAAAATGGATTACCAATTCCAAAGATCTGTTGCAAAAAATCCCTGCTGAACGTAGAGAACCTTCTCTTACTTTAGATTTTGATCGCAGCAATGTAGTGAAGACACTCGGTATTCAGTGGCACACCGGAGATGATACTTTTTCGTTTAAAATAAATCTTAAACCAGTTAAATCCGCTACGAAAAGATCAATACTGTCTGAAGCCGCCAGTTTATACGATCCTCTTGGGTGGTTAACACCATCTACCGTCGTTGCCAAAGCTCTATTTAAAAGCCTCTGGGAACACGGGGTCGACTGGGACGCAGAAATTCCAGATCATATTCAGAACGATTGGTTCAAATACCGCTCATCGTTGCCAGAATTGTCAGCGTTGAAGATTCCAAGGTGGATTCATTGGCAAAAGGGATCAAAGACTGAATTGCATTGCTTTTGTGATGCATCTACAGTTGCATACGCAGCTGTAGTATATTCACGTGTCCTATCTTCTAATGGTATTTTCGTGAATATTCTGCAGGCAAAATCCAAAGTTTTGCCCGTTAAAACGGTGACAATACCAAGGCTTGAATTGTGCGCTGCTTCTTTTCTTATAAAACTTGTCCAGAAAGTGAAAAATTCCTTAGAAAATTTGAATATTGAATCCGTTTACTTCTGGAGTGATAGTTCTACCGTTCTTAGTTGGATACGAAAATCTCCCTCCAACTGGAATGTCTTTGTGGCCAATAGAGTAGCAGAGATTCAGAGGTTTAGCAATCCCATCGACTGGAAATATGTTCCGTCCGCACTAAATCCTGCTGACTGTGCTTTCAGAGGAATGTTACCCAAAGAGTTAGTTCAAAATAGGACTTGGTGGTTCGGTCCGGAGTTTCTCTATGAAACCTCATCCTTGTGGCCTAGGAATCTTGAAAACTTACACACCACTGCATAAGAAAGAAAAAATAAAGTCTCGACTAATGTCTGTGGTACATCATCATATCCTGAAATGATTTCTAGATTTTCAAGACTTAAGACTCTTCTACGAGTTTCGTCCCTATGCTTTCGATTTGTGCACAATTGCAAGAATAAAGGACAAAGACGAACGGATTATCTGAGCTCTTCTGAAGTCAATCAGACACTATTAATTTTTGTGAAACTGACACAAAAAATCGATTTTTCCAAGGAATTTAATAGCCTTTTGGCAAATCGGGATATAGGTAATAGTTCTATACTAAAACTAATGCCGTTCATGGACGACGATGGTGTCATCCGCGTGGGTGGTCGTTTACAGAACTCCCATTTGCCCTATAATGTCAAACACCCTATTTTGATCTCGAAGTCTAACCCACTATCAAGATTGATAATTTTAGATTCGCACGAAAGGACCCTTCACGGTGGCCTTACACTTACAATGTCTTATGTGAATCGAAAATTTTGGATAGTGTCAGGTAACCAGCTCGCCAAGACTATCATCCATAAGTGCATTCGGTGTTTTAGGTATTCAGCCAGAACTTCACAGCAGATCATGGGTAATTTGCCTAATGTTCGACTGAAGGTTACAAGACCTTTTAAACATTCTGGAGTTGATTATGCAGGTCCCATTACAATTAAAGCATCTTCTGTTAGATCAGCTGCCATCACAAAGGGTTACATCTGCCTGTTTATCTGCATGGTAACTAAAGCCATTCACCTGGAGGCAGTATCTGACCTTAGTACGAATGGCATTCCGGCGTTTTGTTTATCGTAGAGGTGCTTGTTCAGATCTATATTCTGACTGTGGCACGAATTTTGTTGGTACGCAAGGAACTTCAGGTACTTTATAATAGGACCAGAAAGTCGCTGCCTGAAGATCTGGAGCATACCTTAAGTTTAAATGGGACCGCTTGGCATTTTATTCCTCCTGCTTCGCCAAATTTCGGCGGTCTCTGGGAGGCAGGTGTAAAGTCTGCAAAGTTCCACTTAAATCGTACTATGAAAGATAGACTTCTCAATTTCGAGGAACTGACAACTTTATTATGCCAGATTGAGAGCTGTTTAAATTCCCGTCCACTGGCTCCTTTGTCGTCGGATCCCTCAGATGTCGATGCCCTTACGCCAGCCCACTTCCTGATTGGTGAACCGACGAACTGCATACAAGAGCCGTCCTTGCTTGAAAACAATATTAATCATCTTACTCGATGGAAGTGTGTGGAAAAGATTAAGCAGCATTTCTGGAAAAGATGGCACAGAGAATATTTGAACCGTCTTCAAGCACGACCAAAATGGCTAAGACCGAGAACTGGGGCAAAAGTTGGAGACCTAGTACTAATCGCTGACGAACGGTGTGGTCCTGGACAATGGCTTCTAGGTCGTATCCACGAAATTCATCCTGGACCAGATGGACACATAAGGCAATTCAACCGAACTAATGCATAAACCTGACAGCTCATCTGAAACAACCGAAAATCCTGACGACCTCGCCAAAACTACAAAAAGTACTCATGGTACAAACCACTAGCCGATAAAAATGGGAAAGGATGGAGCCTGAATTCAGACGCTGTGAGTTGGAGCACAGCGGAGTAAAAACTCGACTAAAACACTCCCACCGATAGGCCGTCCTTCGCCCTCATCACATCCCGAAACATTCGTTCCTCAGGGGGGAGAATGTTGGCGAATTTATTCCATTCACCAACACATCTACCTTTTAAAATACCTATAAATAGTTTAATTCAGTTATTTTATCATATTTGAATATTCAACATAAACGTCTTTATATAAGACAAATTATTCATTGCTTTACATTATGTTGAATATGTGCATTCAATTTTGTGCTTTAGTGTACTTGTCGACGTACTTAGGTTTGTGCACTCAGTTTCTCAATCAATGCTCACTCAATAACAAATCGATTAAGTGCGCATGACTGGGTACTGAGCTAGGTGCACTCTTTTACACAATTAATGTTCGATAGATTGCAGGCAACAACAACACCAACTGCTGTTGTTGTACCAGACGATCGCTGATCTTATATGCATCAGATAACTGATCAATGCTCTTACTGCTCTGGAGTATTGGTTAGTTATTGAGTGTACATTTACTATTAAGTTGTTTTTCTGTCATCTAAATACACTCATTTGGTGCAGTTATTTCGGTCTCTTCTAAACCACTCAATAATAGTTCAATAGATTTTAAGCCTATTTGGATGTTTTCTAAAACTCGGTCGCTCTCTTTTTCTTGGATAACGAAGCAGACAACATCATCTTTTCATAAGTATCATTTCTGATTGATTGTACTAATACCTGTTTTTTCCAGTAAAGATTTTTTTGTTTAATTAATTAGCGGAAATTTCTTTAGCTTTTTCATTTCAATACTTTCCAGTTTTCATAACTCGGAAAAGACTTTAACGTAACAACACCTATTTACCCAAAATGTTAATGTTAAAATTAACACAGCGTCCTCGAATGATCTTGTTCAATGTTTGTGTCTTAACTGCTAGTTGGGTCACTTGACACGAAATGACCCAAATATATAATTCCTTTGGGAGGGAACCCACTAACATGTAAGCCGTATACAGCTAAATATAAAAATATTATGCTCCTTATTATGCTCAGCATAAACAGCTTACATAAGCAAAATGAGCAACAGAAATATATTAACTAAAACTTTTCGGTATATCTTCAAAGGCGTATGCGCACAGTTATTTGCGTCTGCTGATTTTGAGATAATACATTTTATCTGAACAAGTGCGATGTACTTAATAGGGACATAAATACTGTTACACACGTTTTATGCTGTAAAATAAAATGTACTGAATGTTTTTGGACCAAATATTTTTTAATATATTTATTGATGTATGTTGTATCCAAAAAGAATCTACTTATTCGAAGTGTCCGCCTTTTGCCTTTACACACGCCTTAAGTCAAACTGGCCAATCGTCAATAGCTGCACGAACCTCGTCCATTGGCCACACCTCGAACCAAAGCAGTCTTAAAAGATCCCATGTTGGGGTACCTTTTGTGACAAACCTTGTCCTTTAAAACCGTCCACAATTTGTAATCCAATGGGTTAAAATCTGGACTGCCTGAGGGCCATTCTCCAGAGGAAATGAACGCTGGCAAATTGTTTCCACGCCAGGCCTGGGACGTTTTAGCCTTTTGGGCCTGCTGGGAAGTCCATGGCTGGTTTTGGAACAGGGAATTGTTAAAAGGCTTTAACAACATCTTCCAAAACGGCTTCTTGGTAAACTCTGGCCGCTGTTTTGACTCCTTGTTCGCAGAAATGCAGGTTAGTGACCCCATCGTAAGAGACACCACACCAAACCATGTCTGATGACCCTTTTCCACCCTTAGGATCAATTCAGATGCTTCCTTAGATGACCGCGCATACATTCTATCATTTTGCTTGTTAAACTTTACCTGAACGGTAAACATTTTTTCATCGGTGAACAAATTTTTCTGTGCAAGTTATCAGCGTGCTTCACCAAAAGACGTTTGCATTTTTCAATCCTATTTTTTTTAAAGCTGTAGTTAATAAATGTCCGGTACGTCGTTAGAAAGCCCCAAGTCCTAAGTCTTTTTTAATGATTCGACTCATGGACTTCTGCGTGATATTCATCTCACGGGCCATGATTTTCTGTTTTCGGAGCGGATTTCTGTGAATTCTTGATTTAACGGCTTTGATGACATGCGGTGTTCGAACAGAGCATGGGCGGCCCGACCGGTGGCGTTCTTTTACATCTCTAGTCTCCTCAAACAGTTTTATGCATCGGTAGACGAACATGCGGCTAATCCCTAGTGGCCGGAGCGTTTTGAAAATATCGTTTTTTTTCATTTCACACTTGAAAAGCGCTATTACAGCGAGACGGTTCTCATTATCTGACCACTGCACGATGAAAGTTGAAATAATTTTAAAATCGCCTTACAGACTAACGATATTAAGGTTAGCTTTCAAACCCCCTATGACATTGACGAGATATGTTTATTTCTGCTATTGAAATGGGTGTGTTCAATGTTGTAACAGTATTTATGTCCCTACTAAGTATGTAGTCTGTACACAATCTCGCTCACAATCCTCTGTCACTAACGATGATGCATCTACGAGTATAGGTGTTTTTTCAATCGTGTGGTTTTAAGAAGAAATAAAACGCCTATAATTTAATGTTATGGCCAAAAACTTATCTCTATAATGAAGACGGGGTTTTGCCATTATTAAGAATGAATTAAGGGTTATTTAGGAATGATTTCGGGCAAGTGGCCGCCGAGGCTGGCTCGAATAAATTTCCAGCCTAGAGTCCCCAATTTTCGACCACTTTTTGCATCATTTGGAGCCGTATGTCAGCAATAACGCGCCGAATATACTCTTCCAAGGCGTCAATCAGAATTTTCATTACTTCAATTTTGGATTTTAACGTACCCATTCAAGCAAAAGTGAGCTTCATCGCTGAACAAAATTTTCTGGTAAAAATCAGAATGGGTGGCCATCTCGATTTAGGCCCATTAACCACGATATGCAAACGTTGTTCCGGATTAGGGTATTCTTATGAAATGGCAAACCAAACTGAGCATAAATCAAGTGACAGCTTTTAAAAAGACTAACTCCGAAAAAAGTCTGGCCAGATTGAAAACCACACGTCTAAATAAAACACCCATTATATGTAAAACTTATCTGAGTAATTTTATCCAATTTAAAATCAACAAAAACTCATAAACTAGCTTGCTTAAATATTATTACATGATGAAAATTTTAGTTTCAATAAAATATAGTTATTGTTATTGACAAATTATGTTTTTTAACAAGTGCGATATGTATGTCAGTTTCGTTAATATTCACTCTTTAAACAAATCTTCATAATGAATCATGGTCTCAAATCTGACTATGAACTAAGCAAAGCAGTTTTTATAGGCTAAAGAAACATACCCAAAAAATAATTTAATACTTCATACAATTATTGTTCGATTGAATTTGTATAACTCGTTAATTCATTAGATAAGTAAACCATGTCACATCTGTCGTTAGGGTTTCTCTAACAACAGATCTGATCTATCACTGTTAGTTCAGCATAGTAAATTTCAATATGTTGCTGTTATAATGTGTGATCCAAGTAGAAATACTTTTTTCAATAGCCTTATTTTGACAGATCACATGTGAGTCGTGTCATGCTATCATGTTATTTTTGTTTAGTATTGTTTGGCATTTCATCATGGAAAGACGACTTACGCCTGAACAACGTTTACAAATCGTTCAGCTTTATTACGAAAATTCACGATCTGTGAGGAATGTGTTTCGTGCACTTCGTTCAACTTATGGTCAACATAATCGGCCTACTGAGCGTACTATCACCATCACCCATCTAGAGAGCCATCATTCATTATTGGATAATATTCGAACGAATAGACCACGTCCAGCACGCAGTGAAGAAAATGTAGTGGCCGGTGAGAACGTAACCGTCAATAGTGATCGTTATCTTGCCATGATAACGAACTATTTGATGCCTGAAATTGAAGCTCGTGATCTCGGCGACATTTGGTTTCAACAAGACATCGCCACTTCACACACATCGCACCAATCAATGGATTTATTGAGAGAACACTTCGGTTAGCAGATAATTTCACGTTTTGGGACGGTCGATTGGCCACCAAGATCGTGTGATATCACACCGTTAGACTTTTTTCCTGTGGGGATATGTAAACTCTAAAGTTTATGCGGACAAGCCCGCCTGCCAGTTACCAGTCGAAATGCCCGAACGAGTTATCGAAGATTGGACTCAACTTGGACGGACCATCTAAGACGTTGCCGCGGCCAAAATTTAATGGACATAAGCTTCAAAAAATAAATGTCAAAGAATGTTCTTTTAAATGATAATTAACAATACCATTTTAATTTAAATTTTCTGTGTTTTTCTCTTTAAAAAAGTAGGGAACCTCGAAATGGGTCACGCATTATATTAAACTAGTTGCTTAGCAGAAATTCATATTTTGTAATGTTATTCTCTCTATTTACATTAGTCATAGTCACATTTTTGCGGCAAATGCTTAACACACCACTACATATGTGCGGGGTGCTTATCTGGTTAGAAAAAAAAATATTTTCTGTTAGTATGGGATACGCACCGAATGCAACTACGGCTACTCGAAACTGATATTTTTGTTTTAATTTTCAAATTTAACAAAAATTCTTTTTTTTTCGTAGGTAGCCTTTCCTCTTGGTTCATAATTCACATTGATATGCTGATTACTTATCTTCTTTAATTAAATCCGTAATTTGTTCGGATTTAATTATATCCGAACTAACGTAGTTAGCGTAGCCAAATTATTTAAACATAATTATTTGCAACTAGGACTTTCGTAAGCATTTCCGTGTCAAATTTTTAGTTTTGTCATTAAAAAAAATTTTAATTATGGACGTACATTTAATATAAAGGTATTTTTTAATGTGATATAAACTTTAAATTTACCAACCGTGTTATTTTGCAAAGTGGAAGAATTTCGTGAGGTATTTTGATAGCCCTTTCACCACAAATTAATTTTAACTGGAAGTTTAAATTTGCATTACTATTTCTTATTTAAAGTTGCATTATTATCCGCATTGATGCAGTAATCCCAGGCATGAGTCATTGACTAACAAATGGGAAGTAAAACCGTTCTATTTTGAAGCAGAAATACTAGAAATACTTTTAATTTTTTTGTCATATTTCAAAATCATCAAAAGTAAGAGAGCAATGTTTTAAATTTAAATTTGGTCTTTTTAAATATGTTTATGTATTCCCCTAAAGTTCAAATACGAAGCGACAACGGAAAAAACTTTGTTGCCATTACTAAAGAATTGAAGGATGAAATAACGTGTCTTGACATCGATTCCATAAAAAGCAAATTGGCACCGCTCGGCATAATTGATATTCAACAATCCTCTAAATCCTAGCGAGGGAGAAGCTTGGGAAAGACGTGTACAGTCGGTCAAGAAAGTGCTGGGTACAGTGGTTAAAGAGAAGTCGTCCCACTTGGAAACATTTCGCCTACTCATTGAAGCCGAAAATATTGTTAACACAAGACTATGGATACATCTGCCGGTTTCAATAGACGAACCTGAACCCCTTACACAAAACCATTTTTTACTAAGATGTACCACCTGAACACCTTACGAACCTAAAGATATGTCTCTTTGTAAACAGTGAAGATTTTTAAAATGAGGCGTCGATAGGTTCAAGAACAAAATGGTGTCTTTTTAACTAATCGAATAGCTATCGGCACTGTGGTCTTTTCGATTGATGCCGATATTCTTAGATCTAGGTGAAAATTGCGAAGAGTCGTAAAGCTTTTTTCGGAAATAGATGGTATTGCAAGATCAGGGAAGGTACACACGTAACTGGTTTACTGAAGAGGCCCTATCGAAATTGACAGTAATCGACCCAAACTGATTTAAGTATATTTAAGTATGTTGATTTACAGAGGGCAGGATGTTGATACTTTGGTTATGTACTTATATACTTATACATTGATTTTTATAATGTCGTCGAAATAAGTAGGCTTTATATTAGATTAGATTTATTACAGTCAACAATTTTCATTTTTTTGGATCTTTTTCGTCAACAAAATGCTTGTGTGGTGTCTGGGTACGTAATCGTTTTGTCGTCATTGTTTTGATGAACCCGTCATTAGAATTGTAATATTTTTAATGCAACAGTATGTTGCGCTGAGGGGTTGGACAATTTCTTCGGCATTTTACATTAATACGGTGATTGTTTTGATTTGGAGGGCATGTATTACGATCTTTGTTTTGTTTTTTAAATTAGTCTCTGTTGAAACATTATGAGTGGCACATCAAAATATATAGGAGATTAGCTAATTTTACGTGTAAAAGTCAACAAAAGAAAAAAAGAAAGCAAAACAAAAGTTATAACTTTAATATAATAATAAATATAACAAAAATATCGTATATCTGTGCTATGTGTGAAATGAAATTTAAATCCAGTGTTATTTACCGAAAGCACTTAAAAAATCATTGTTCAAAGTGCAATAAATATATTGATTCCCCAATCAGCAACAAAAAGGAAAATGGAGACGTTGGCTCAGTCAATTGTAAAACGGACAAAACGATCATAATCCCTATATACGTCTACACATAAGTTCACAAAGAAAAATTACGGACAAGCAGGATGGGGTTATCATGGTAGACAACAACGAAGAGAATACCCCGAACATTAGATGGTATATACCCCATCAAAAAGGATAGGGGTTTCTATAGTGGACTACTACAAACACAGTACCCTACAAACAAAAATATGCCAACAACATAAGATATTCTATAGCCCTAATATCAAAAACACAATGTCCCATACACGAAAATAAGCCGACAACATCAAATAGTGTATGCCCCAACTAAAACTATAACAATGAATGTACGTATACAACATCGGTCAGTAGACAGCCCCAAATGTCAAACAAAGACAGCCCCAAATGGAAACGACAACCAGGAACAACAACTACCTCAAACCTTTAGAACTTATTAACAACCCTCCTCAAGTAGAGCAAACACCCTATGCGAGGAATGCATAACATACATCCTAACTAAAAGTTTATATTTGCACTATCGAGTTAGTAAACATCGGAATAATGCAGTAATTTGCATTTATAATGTTATAATAAAAGTATTGCAACTTATGAATACAATAACTCTACAAATATTATTTCATCTAAAGAGTTTTTAATAAACAGCGAAAAATGTTTACATCTCCAGTCTCCTCAAACAGTTTCATGCATCGGTAGACGAACATGCAGCTAATCCCTAGTGGCCGGAGCGTTGTTTTTTCATTTCACACTTGAAAAGCGCTATTATAGCGATACGGTTCTCATTATCTTACCACTCCACGATGAAGGTTGAAACAATTTTAAAATCCCCTTCAGACTAACGCTATTGAGGTAGCTTTCAAAACCCATATGGCATTAACGGGGTTTGTTCTGTTATACTATTGAAATGGGTGTGTTCAATGTTGTAACAGTATTTATGTCCCTACGAAGTATATAGTCTGTACACAATACAAGAATAGTATTGAGGGCTCCTCTGTCACTAACGATGATGCATGTATAGGTGTTTTTTCAGACGTGTGGTTTTGAAGAAGAAATAAAACGCCTATAATTTAATGTTATGGCCAAAAACTTATCTCTTAAATGAAGACAGGGGCTTGTCATTATTAAGAATGATTTAAGGGTTATTTAGGAATTGTTTCGGGCAAGTGGCCGCCGCGGCTGGCTCGAATAAATTTCCAGCCTAGAGCCCCAATTTTCGACCACTTTTTGCATCATTTGGGGCCGTAAGTCAGCAATAACGCGCCGAATATAGGTACTCTTCCAAGGCGTCAATCTGGATTTTCATTACTTCAATTTTGGTTATTAACGTACCCGTCAAGCAAAAGTGAGCTTCATCGCTGAACAAAATTTTCTGTTAAAAATCAGAATGGGTGGCCATCTCGTTTTATGCCCATTCACCACGATATGCAAACGTTGTTCCGGATAGGGTATTCTTATGAAATGGCAAACCAAACTGAGCATAAATCAAGTGAAAGCTTTCAATAAGAACAACTCCGAAAAAAATCTGGACACCCATTATATGTAAAACTTATCTGAGTAATTCTATCCAATTTAAAATCAACAAAAACTCATAAACTAGCTTGCTTAAATATTATAACATAATGAAAATTTATAATAGTTTCAATAAAATATAGTTATTTTTATTGACAAATTATGTTTTTTAACAAGTGCGATATGTACGTCATTTTCCTTGATATTCACTCTTTAAACAAATGTTCATAATGAATCATGGTCTCAAATCTGACTATGAATTACACGAGTTATATTGAATTTGTATAACTCGTGTAATTCATTAGATAAGTAAACCATGTCACATCTGTCGTTAGGGTTTCTCTAACAACAGATCTGAATTATCACTGTTAGTTCAGCATAGTGAATTTCAAAATGTTGCTGTTATAATGCGTGATCCAAGTAGAGATACTTTTTTCAATAGCCTTAACAACGTTTACAAATCGTTCAATTTAATTACGAAAATTCACGTTCTGTGAGGAACGTGTTTCGTGCACTTTGTTCAACTTATGGTCAACATAATCGGCCTACTGAGCGTACTATTCGCAACACCATCACCCATCTAGAGACCCAGCATTCATTATTGGATAATATTTGAACGAATAGACCACGTCCAGCAAGCAGTGAAGAAAATGTAGTGGCCGGTGAGAACGTACCGTCAATAGTGACCGTTATTTTTTTATTTTTTTATTTATTTTGTTTAATCACGCACTACAGGATGTAACATCCTATATATTCCAGTGCGGGCCCAGTGGATTGCAAGATTAACATTTTGGGAAATTTTAACAATATTACAATCAAATTACAATTACATAGTTTAAATTAGGTTGTACTAAAACTAATAATATACAAATTTACTATTTATAGAAATTAAGTAGCTCCTTTTTAAAAGTTGTTACATTGCTTATGACTTGAAGGCTTGACGGGAGATTGTTCCAGAGACGTGTACTAGACACAAAGAATTGTCGTTCAGATGTTAGACTCTTAATTCTCGGATATAAAAGTTTCATTCCCCGATTGGATCGAGGGAATTTTAAGCGGTTAAAAAGATACTCAGGCTCTTTATTATTAATGATTTTATGGAGTAGTAAAAGACATTTGACTTTAAGTAAACTCTCAAAACATATGTTAAATATTTGATATGAAAACTCAGAAATTCGGTCATATCGCTTTCTTTTAAAAATATATCTTGCAATATCATTGTAAGCCACATTTAGTTTCCGACTGTCTTCTGAATCGCAATTGGCGAATATTTCTGACCCATAGAGAAGTGTTGGGATTAGATATGATTTTGCTAACATCATTCTAATTTGAAACGGAGTAGAAGTTCGAACTGCCCATAAATTTATCAGCATTCCAAGTTTCCAAGTTTTGAGTTAAAGGTTACTCCCAGATTTGATGATGTCTGAATATTGGTAATCATAGTATTGTCAAGCATAACGTTGTAATGTATAAGAACAGCTCTTCTGCTTATAGCAATTAATTTTGTTTTGGAGGGATTGAGGCGCAATCCGTTATTATTAGCCCATTTATAAATTAAATCTAAATCTTTGTTTATGAGCGAAATGCGTGAATGAACATCTGTTGATTTAGCGCAAGTGTAGAGCTGCACATCGTCGGCATACATTTGCATATTACATGTTTCCGGGACACCAGGGAGGTCGTTTATGTAGATTTGAAAGAGAAGTGGGCCGAGAATGGATCCTTGGGGGACGTCCCCGAGAGACACTTAGAGCATTCGAGCGTAGATTACCAACAATAACAGTTTGTGATCGATAAGATAAGTACGAGGACAAAAGATTGCAAGCTGTGTTGAAAAAAAGATAAGATTTTTCAGTTTGGAAATAAGTATGTTGTGGTCCACAGTGTCGAAG
The DNA here is from genome assembly GCA_963513945.1 of Hydrotaea diabolus. Classification (NCBI taxonomy): domain Eukaryota; kingdom Metazoa; phylum Arthropoda; class Insecta; order Diptera; family Muscidae; genus Hydrotaea; species Hydrotaea diabolus. The sequence goes on along the minus strand of OY740716.1, from coordinate 98,859,465 downwards.
GCGTTGCTGTGATCTAACAGGACCAGAAGAGAAACCATTTTATCATCTAGATTAAGCCGTAAATCTTCAACTACTTGGATTAGAGCAGTAATGCAGCTTCTTTTCTTCCTGAAACCAGATTGCTTCTCAGACAGTAATTTGTGTTGATCCAGGAAAGTACTAATTTGTTCAGTTATGATGTGTTCCAGGGCCTTGGAAAGCGAAGATAGTATAGCAATATGACGATATTCATTGTTTTGTTTCGGAAGAGGAATTATTTTAGCCATTTTCCATGCGTGGGGGAAAATAGACTTAGTGAGGACAGTATTAAACAAAAAAGTGATGTAGGGCAGCAACTTAGGAAGAATTATTTTTAGAAATTTTGGATTGAGACCATCCGTGCCTACTGCATTTGATTTTATTCTAATAATGCTCTGAAGAACTTCAGCATCGTCAACACAGCGAAAATGAAAGGAATTTTCAATTGGTACAGTGCTTATGTTTTCATATATATTATCAGTAGGTTGAGCTATATTTACGTGTACAAAGTTTTCGTTAAGTTCATTGACGTTGATGCTGGATTGATGCAGAGAATCACATCGATTTCCGCAAATTCCAATGTTTCGAATTTCCTTCCATTTTGATTTGCTGTCAACAGCGAATCGAAATTTTTGTTTAAAGTACGAGTACTTCGCAGTGTTGGTATGTTGGACAACAGCCCTTCTAGCTGTTTTGAACTTATCGTGGAGCGCGGGTGTCTTGAATCGCTTCCAACGCTTATAAGCACAATTTCGTTCATCAATTAACCGTTTAATTTCTAAATTAAACCAGGGCGGCTGTTTGTTTCACAGTTATCATATATTGTACTAATATTATTTAGAAGAAAGTTGAGCTGATCGTCTGCTGAGTGTATATATTGCATTCCATGGTATTTCGTCAACTATTTGGGCTAGCAAGATCCAATTAGTGTTTTTTAAGTCACGTATGTTATCGATTCATTTTGTGGAGTAAGATTAAAATCGTAGATTTGAAAGATTAGATCATGCTTTGAAAATCCAGGAGCTGATAGCTGATCAGAAAGCAGTATTTTTGACGTATCGCTAACGAAGAAGACGTCCAATAGAGTGGAAGAAGATCTGGTAAAGTGAGTCGGAGCAGAGGTATTGGTTGGTATTAAGCCGTGAATTTGCAGCGCACTTCTCAAATTGCTTTCTACCAATAAGTTACTGTTAAAGTCGCCAGCAATGATGATATCATAAAAGTCAAACGACAGTCTTTCGATGGTGGAAACTAATGAGTTAAATTCGGTAATGCAGTTCGGTCTGTAGACACAGCCAATTAATAACTTATTGTTTCCAAAGGATGTAAGTTCCATGAAAATATATTCCAAGTCACAGTTTTAGGTGGATTTAGTTTTAGTTAAGCAGTTAATGCTAGATTTAACATACATTGCGACGCCACCACCATTTGTATATATATCAGCACGAAAAATTTTGTAGCCTAACATATTGTAAATACTATCATTAATCGCAGGTTGAAACCATGTTTCCGAGACACAAATAACATCAACGTTGGAGTTAATGAAGGTAAAGCGAAATTCATCTATTTTGTTGTTCAGGCTTTGGGCATTTAAGTGAGCTATACGTAATTCTGTATTGTTATTCGTTAAAACTTTTATCATACATTTTAAGTTGTCTCTGAAACTATAGTTGTTACCATTAATTATATTTTAGCATGTAGATAAGCAATGTAAACAAGACGAATTCAGATTTTGCGTTAGTTTGGAGCTTTACAACGAAGATTAATGATGATTCAAATATATGAAGTACATAAATATAAGGTATAAATTTGGAGATGAAGTTGCAATAATGACTTCTTGTATACAGGATGTTCAGGAATATTCCGAAAAAGCTGCGTAAGCTGGTCGATACATTCGATCAAAATAGGTGGTTGATTCCTTGTAAGCTTCACATAGACAAGGCCACGTAAAGTATATACAGTATCAATGTGTTTTTGTTTTCTCAGTTTAAGTGAAAACCCTATATGTTTCAGTAATAGGTTTGACTTGTTAGACTTTCTGAACATAGAAATATTTTTTAGGACGAAGTTTTTGTCCGATGGTGAAATCAAGTTCACCATAATTACAGTGCCAGGCGGGTTTTGATTATTTCTTATACTATTTACTCTGTAGATGGATTTTATAGTGGGAGTTCTAATGTTAAGAGTATCACACAAGTTGTCAAAGAGTTGAAGTAAGTTCTCTCCATCCTCGTTATCTTGCCATGATAACGAACTATTTGATGCCTGAAATTGAAGCTCGTGATCTCGGCGACATTTGGTTTCAACAAGACATCGCCACTTCACACACATCGCACCAATCAATGGATTTATTGAGAGAACACTTCGGTTAGCAGATAATTTCACGTTTTGGGACGGTCGATTGGCCACCAAGATCGTGTGATATCACACCGTTAGACTTTTTTCCTGTGGGGATATGTAAACTCTAAAGTTTATGCGGACAAGCCCGCCTGCCAGTTACCAGTCGAAATGCCCGAACGAGTTATCGAAGATTGGACTCAACTTGGACGGACCATCTAAGACGTTGCCGCGGCCAAAATTTAATGGACATAAAAATAAATGTCAAAGAATGTTCTTTTAAATGATAATTAACAATACCTTTTTAATTTAAATTTTCTGTGTTTTTCTCTTTAAAAAAGTAGGGAACCTCGAAATGGGTCACGCATTATATTAAACTAGTTGCTTAGCAGAAATTCATATTTTGTAATGTTATTCTCTCTATTTACATTAGTCATAGTCACATTTTTGCGGCAAATGCTTAATACACCACTACATATGTGCGGGGTGCTTATCTGGTTAGAAAAAAAAATATTTTCAGTTAGTATGGGATACGCACCGAATGCAACTACGGCTACTCGAAACTGATATTTTTGTTTTAATTTTCAAATTTGACAAAAATTCTTTTTTTTCGTAGGTAGCCTTTCCTCTTGGTTCATAATTCACATTGATATGCTGATTACTTATCTTCTTTAATTAAATCCGTCATTTGTTCGGATTTAATTATATCCGAACTAACGTAGTTAGCGTAGCCAAATTATTTAAACATATTTATTTGCAACTAGGACTTTCGTAAGCATTTCCGTGTCAAATTTTTAGTTTTGTCATTAAAAAAAATTTTAATTATGGACGTACATTTAATATAAAGGTATTTTTTAATGTGATATAAACTTTAAATTTACCAACCGTGTTATTTTGCAAAGTGGAAGAATTTCGTGAGGTATTTTGATAGCCCTTTCACCACAAATTAATTTTAACTGGAAGTTTAAAGTTGCATTACTATTGCTTATTTAAAGTTGCATTATTATCCGCATTGATGCAGTAATCCCAGGCATGAGTCATTAACTAACAAATGGGATGTAAAACCGTTCGATTTTGAAGCAGAAATACCAGAAATACTTTTAATTTTTTTTGTCATATTTCAAAATCATCAAAAGTAAGAGAGCAATGTTTTAAATTTAAATTTGGTCTTTTTAAATATGTTTATGTATTCCCCTAAAGTTCAAATACGAAGCGACAACGGAAAAAACTTTGTTGCCATTACTAAAGAATTGAAGGATGAAATAACGTGTCTTGACATCGATTCCATAAAAAGCAAATTGGCACCGCTCGGCATAATTGATATTCAACAATCCTCTAAACCCTAGCGAGGGAGAAGCTTGGGAAAGACGTGTACAGTCGGTCAAGAAAGTGCTGGGTACAGTGGTTAAAGAGAAGTCGTCCCACTTGGAAACATTTCGCCTACTCATTGAAGCCGAAAATATTGTTAACACAAGACTATGGATACATCTGCCGGTTTCAATAGACGAACCTGAACCCCTTACACAAAACCATTTTTTACTAAGATGTACCACCTGAACACCTTACGAACCTAAAGATATGTCTCTTTGTAAACAGTGAAGATTTTTAAAATGAGGCGTCGATAGGTTCAAGAACAAAATGGTGTCTTTTTAACTAATCGAATAGCTATCGGCACTGTGGTCTTTTCGATTGATGCCGATATTCTTAGATCTAGGTGAAAATTGCGAAGAGTCGTAAAGCTTTTTTCGGAAATAGATGGTATTGCAAGATCAGGGAAGGTACACACGTAACTGGTTTACTGAAGAGGCCCTATCGAAATTGACAGTAATCGACCCAAACTGATTTAAGTATATTTAAGTATGTTGATTTACAGAGGGCAGGATGTTGATACTTTGGTTATGTACTTATATACTTATACATTGATTTTTATAATGTCGTCGAAATAAGTAGGCTTTATATTAGATTAGATTTATTACAGTCAACAATTTTCATTTTTTTGGATCTTTTTCGTCAACAAAATGCTTGTGTGGTGTCTGGGTACGTAATCGTTTTGTCGTCATTGTTTTGATGAACCCGTCATTAGAATTGTAATATTTTTAATGCAACAGTATGTTGCGCTGAGGGGTTGGACAATTTCTTCGGCATTTTACATTAATACGGTGATTGTTTTGATTTGGAGGGCATGTATTACGATCTTTGTTTTGTTTTTTAAATTAGTCTCTGTTGAAACATTATGAGTGGCACATCAAAATATATAGGAGATTAGCTAATTTTACGTGTAAAAGTCAACAAAAGAAAAAAAGAAAGCAAAACAAAAGTTATAACTTTAATATAATAATAAATATAACAAAAATATCGTATATCTGTGCTATGTGTGAAATGAAATTTAAATCCAGTGTTATTTACCGAAAGCACTTAAAAAATCATTGTTCAAAGTGCAATAAATATATTGATTCCCCAATCAGCAACAAAAAGGAAAATGGAGACGTTGGCTCAGTCAATTGTAAAACGGACAAAACGATCATAATCCCTATATATGTCTACACATAAGTTCACAAAGAAAAATTACGGACAAGCAGGATGGGGTTATCATGGTAGACAACAACGAAGAGAATACACCGAACATTAGATGGTATATACCCCATCTAATGTTCGGTGTAGGGGTTTCTATAGTGCAGTACACAATACCCTACATACGAAAATATGCTGACAAGATCAGATATTCTATAGTCCTAATAGCAAAAACATGGACAAGCAGAACGAGGTTACTATGGTGGACAACAACAAACACAATACCCCCTACACGAAAATAAGCCGACAACATCAAATAGTGTATGCCCCAATATAAAAATGACGGACAAGCGGGAAGGGGCAACAATGGTGGACAAGAACAAACTCAATACCATATCAATGAATGTACGTATACAACATCGGTCAGTAGACAGCCACAAATGTCAAACAACGAGGATGCCCATTACGACAACCACGAACAACAACTACCTCAAACCTTTAGAACTTCTCAACAACCCTCCTCAAGTAGAGCAAACACCCTATGCGAGAAATGCATAACATACATCCTAACTAAAAGTTTATATTTGCACTATCGAGTTAGTAAACATCGGAATAATGCAGTAATTTGCATTAATAATAGTATAATAAAAGTATTGCAACTTATGAATACAATAACTCTACAAATATTATTTTGTCTAGAGAGTTTTTAATAAACAGCGAAAAATGTTTAGTTCAACTGTTAAGAGATAGTTTAGTAGAACATACTGCACTCAAGTTTAATGTGGAGTTGGTTGGTGATTACATTAAACCATTAAAAGAAAAGGAATCTTCAGACATCCCTTCGGAAAAAATAGACAGCAGCAACCTTTGTTAAATAAAGCGGATATACAGATCAAAATGCAATTAAGAATGCTGATAAAGAAAGTCAAGCCATCACCACCATAAAACATATCACAAAAATGCAGTTGTTAACTTTATCTGATGACTTTGACAGCATTTTCAATGATCATGCTGATATGATATAGAACAAAATGGGCGAATTCCAAGAGAGATTCAGAATGGTTTCTAACACGAATTCATAAGCTCGAGATTAATATTAATAAAGCTTCATAAACAAGAGTCTAAATCAACATTAAAAGCCTAACATACACCATTTTTGTTTTAAATGGTGTATGGTAGCAGCTTTGGATTGCAAACCATCAATCAAGTGTGGAGTCACTTATTAATACTTATATAATGTTAATATTAAAATGAACTACTTCGTAGGGACATAAATACTGTTACAACATTGAACACACCCATTTCAATAGTATAACAGAACAAACCCCGTTAATGTCATATGGGTTTTGAAAGCTAACCTCAATAGCGTTAGTCTGTAACGGGATTTTAAAATTGTTTCAACTTTCATCATGGAGTGGTCTGATAATGAGAACCGTATCGCTGTAATAATGCTTTTCAAGTGTGAAATGAAAAAAAACGATATTTTTAAAACGCTCCAGCCACTAGATATTAGCCGCATGTTCGTCTACCGATGCATAAAACTGTTTGAGGAGACTGGAGATGTAAAAGACCGCCACCGGTCGGGCCGCCCACGCTCCGTTCGTACACCGCATGTCATCAAAGCCGTTAAATCAAGAACTCACAGAAATCCGCTCCGAAAATAGAAAATCATTGCCCGTGAGATGAATATTACGCAAAAGTCCATGAGTCGAATCATTTAAAAAAGACTTGGGACTTGGGGCTTTCATACGACGTACCAGACAATTATTGACTGCAGCTTTAAAAAAAATAGGATTGAAAAATGCAAACGTCTTTTGGTGAAGCACGCTGATAACTTGAACAGAAAAATTTTGTTCACCGATGAAAAAATTTTTACAGTTCAGGAAAAATTTAACAAGCAAAATGATAGAGTGTATGCGCGGTCATCTAAGGAAGCATCTGAACTGGTCCCAAGGGTGCGAAAAGGTCATCACCCAGTTTCAGTCATGGTTTGGTGGGGTGTCTCTTACGATGGGGTCACTGACCTGCATTTCTGCGAACAAGGAGTCAAAACATCGGCCAAAGTTTACCAAGAAACCGTTTTGGAAGCTGTTGTGAAGCCTCTTAACCATTTCCTGTTCCAAAACCAGCCATGGACTTTCCAGCAGGATTCTGCGCCGGCCCATAAGGCTAAAACGTCCTAGGCCTGGCGCGGAAACAATTTGCCAGCGTTCATTTCCTCTGAAGAATGGCCCTCAGGCAGTCCAGATTTGAAACCATTGGATTACAAAAGGTACCCCAACATTGGATCTCTTAAGACTGCTTTGGTTCAAGCTGTGGTCAATTTACCAATGAACGAGGTTCGTGCAGCTATTAACGATTGGCCAGTGCGACGTAAGGCGTGTGTAATGGCAAAAGGTGGACATTTCGTATAAGTAGATTCTTTTTGGATACAATATACATCAATAAATATATTAAAATACATTCAGTACTTTTTATTTTACAGCATAGAACGTGTGTAACAATATTTATATCCCTACTAAGTAATAACAATTTTCTTTAGCTTTGCAACATATTCGAATTTTCGAAGAATGCAATGTTGACATAAGTGCTAATATCTTTGGATATGAAAAAGATGAAATTGTTGGTCCACACTTCTTAACAGAAGGAGAGAAGTTGCAACTTGTAAATCTAATGCTGCTCCACAAAGAAGGAAAATTGCATTTCACATAAATTAAGGATATATCAAGGTAATTTATTTAATTACACAGTACAACAGCCAATCTGGGGGGTGAGAAAAACGTGTAGAGTCTTATAACTTTCACGTAAAGTCACATAACCTATAAACAAAATGCGACATAGATCATAGAAATCGATTAACGCGTTCTGCTTTTATTTACAATTAAGTGAAGTTGCTTAATTGCTGCTGCTGAAACGGGAATAAAATTGGGCTGATATAGCACAAAGCTCTAGTCGAAGTAATGTCTGTTGCTCCAAAGGAGCCACCCGTGATATTGCAAACAGCAAACGAACAGTAATTCGTCCATTTTTTAGAATTGCACGTGTATATGCAGCTGCACCGAAAGCCTTTGGAATATCGCCTTGGAGAATTTGTCGCGACATGTTAAAATTGTTCAAGCTCTCTAAGTCCATTCTGAAATTTAGACAGGAAGAATAACGATTCGCAGGCCAGGGCTCATTTCAAAATAGCTCATGTAACCATAATTCCTGAATAAAGATCTGTGCCTTAACGATGACAGCGACGATTAGTCCAAGCGGATCGAACAGTTTGGCCAAATCTGATGTTACTCTACTCTTCAAAACTATTTGAATAGGGTTTAATTTTTTAATGCAGAAATGATCTGTCTTAGACAACCAATATAATCTCAACGTTTTTTTCGTGTTGGTACTGCAGCCGTTGAAGTCTAAGTTAATTTCTGCAATGTTGACATAAGTGCTAATATCTTTGGATATAAAAAAGATGAAATTGTTGGTCCACACTTCTTAACAGAAGGATAGAAGTTGCAACATGTAAATCTAATGCTGCTCCACAAAGAAGGAAAATTGCATTTCACATTAATTAAGGATATATCACGGTAATTTATTTAATTACACAGTACAACAGACAATCTGGGGGGGTGAGAAAAACGTGTAGAGTCTTATAACATTCACATAAAGTCACATAACCTATAAACAAAATGCGACATAGATCATAGAAATCGATTAACGCGTTCTGCTTTTATTTACAATTAAGTGAAGTTACTTAATTGTAAATAAAAGCAGAACGCGTTAATCGATTTCTATGATCTATGTCGCATTTTGTTTATAGGTTATGTGACTTTACGTGAAAGTCATAAGACTCTACACGTTTTTCCGTTTGGGATTTATATGTTTTAAAAAAAAAAAAAAAATTTTTTTTTTGGCAAAATTTTCTTCATAAATTTATTTCTATTTGCAAAAATGTTGATTTGGTAGAGAAACAGTATATTAATGGATTAAAGAAAATGTAGTTATTAATTTTTCTCAATTTATTTCAGCAAAATCGAACTAGTCGTTCTCGAGTTATGTCAAACTACGTTTTTGCCAACATTTTACAACTATGCGAAAAAACATCAAGATAATATGTGCTTGACTGTCGACTTTAGATGTAAGCGCCTCACCAATGAGAAAATAACCAGAAGTTAATGCTTCTAGGTTACTCGGAAACGTGGATATGGGTATTAACGGACGTGACTTTATGATGGCTTCCATTTTCACAACTACCATCTCTAATTCTACATGCGTTAAGATTTCAGTTAAGATTTATGCGTTAAGATTTAAGATTTCAGCTGCTTCCAATAATCCTTATGGTTTATTGTATCTTGTCTGAACACATGTTTTCAGATAGTTCTATCATTTGGTTTTTCACTTTTTAGTTCACTTTTTGAGATGCACCAGTTATTTAAGCTTTGATTGGCCAGAAGCGGTATTTTATTGCTTTAAGAAGGGCTTGACCTCCACAATGTTTATATTCTTTGTGCATCTCAATAAACAATAACTTGTCGTTTTATGGTAATATCATCGTCGTTTTATGGTAATACTATATTTGGACGTTTTGCATTGGGCTGGAAACTCAAATGCTCTAATCGGCATCCAACATGGATGATGCCACTTCGTCAAAGAATAGGCTGCAAAAGGAAATATTTTTATCAACTTCGTTGTGTTTCTGAAGCTGATTGATTTTAAGTGAAAAATCAGAAATCTGAATTGTTCGTTTTCCTACGAGCGAATCGTCCCACTATTTTGGTGTCAATGATATCTGCTTTGATCGATGGGTTTTTGGCGCCCTTTGATTATTTATGAATCAAAGAACATGTCTTTAAATTCTCTGCTCTGTATTAAAACAATTTTTGCGATTAATTCTGTATACAATTTCATAATCCGTGGCTACAGATGCTGCTGAAACGGGAATAAAATTGGGCTGATATAGCACAAAGCTCTAGTCGAAGTAATGTCTGTTGCTCCAAAGGAGCCACCCGTGATATTGCAAACAGCCAACGAACAGTAATTCGTCCATTTTTTAGAATTGCACGTGTATATGCAGCTGCACCGAAAGCCTTTGGAATATCGCCTTGGAGAATTTGTCGCGACATGTTAAAATTGTTCAAGCTCTCTAAGTCCATTCTGAAAATTAGACAGGAAGAATAACGATTCGCAGGCCAGGGCTCATTTCAAAATAGCTCATGTAACCATAATTCCTGAATAAAGATCTGTGCCTTAACGATGACAGCGACGATTAGTCCAAGCGGATCGAACAGTTTGGCCAAATCTGATGTTACTCTACTCTTCAAAACTATTTGAATAGGGTTTAATTTTTTAATGCAGAAATGATCTGTCTTAGACAACCAATATAATCTCAACGTTTTTTTCGTGTTGGTACTGCAGTCGTTGAAGTCTAAGTTAATTTCTTGGTAGCCCTGAGGTATATTCTTTAATAACTTCGGATTATCAGAGTACCATTTTCTTAAAGTGAAACCATGTTTTGAAGAATGGGTCTTAGCACTCTTTGGGTTTCAATAGCTATGTCGAGGCTGTCTGAAACTCCTAGTCCGTCATCCACGTGGAAATTCTCTTTTAACGTTTGTGATCCGAGTCGGTTATTTACTGCATTGTTGTCCTCAATCTTTTGAAAAATTTCTTAGCAAGGTATAGAGCTGGTCGCGTTCCATATGTCACTGTATTAAGCCTATAACAATTTATTGGCACTGAAGGAGTTTAACTGGTGTTGGAGGTTATCAGAACTGGTTAATAATTGCCAGTGTTTCTCGATGTCTGTTGTAAATACAAATATTGTTAATCGAAATCGATGAAGATGATATCATTCTGCACAACTGGGCCAATGGTGTTAAATAAAGTGTTTTGGATCGAGTACACAATCAATAACAACTCTTTGCATGTGTCCTAGTTGCGCGTATGCTCTCATGAACTGTACGTATTGTAGGCGAACATACTCGTTCTTTTAAAGCCTACTCTTTAGACTGATAAATCGATTGTATGCCAATAAGTGCGACTCTCCTTACGCTACTCGATTTTCGCAGAATGGAAGACTGAGCATAAACTGGCAGTATACGTTAGTCTGCATGCGCTGTAGGAAATGAGTTATAAATTGATCATCTGCCAGAGACAATGCCTTTTCGTTATCAAATATAGCACATATGATGTTGGCGACTTGCTGGAAATGCTGTGTTGTCGGATTGGCCCACCCACAATCCATCCAAGTGAAGTATTTTGAAGTGTTGACATCAGCAAGTTTTATTGTTCCAGGTTACATAAGAGAAATTCCGCACCGAGTAGGATATCTATTGGTTCTTGTTTGTACAAAATTGGTATCTGCCATTTGAATGTTTTTCCGAATTTTTCAGGTGGAAACGTCAAAGTTCTGGTTTGGTTGTGCTGGAATGATAGTTGGTAAAATTTGGAGCCTTAATGGTTACCTTTGTTGTAGCTTACATTACATACACATGGCTAGCAACTAGAGATCCGGCCGGTTCTGATGAGACTGCAACTATGTTGAGTTGATGAATTCGGAGTTTTAGGTAAATTATGCCTCCTTGTTTGCAAATGAAGTAACGCATTGGTTTTGTTATTGCATTTTTTACAACTCGCAGGACAACCATTTGCTGAATGATGATTTTTGAAGTAATTAACGCAAAGCGTCTATTGTTGTAGCTACTTTAGCCTTTCAGATTCCACCATATTCAAGAACTGCTTTCAGTGATAAATTCATTTGGAGAAAACAGGAGCTTTTTTCTGACCACAACGCTTAATACATAAAATGTCCACATTTGTACAATCCACTTTTATCTTTATTCTTTCAATTCTGATTTAAAACCGAGTTTGTTCTTCTCTGTTTGACTATTGCTACACAATAAAAAACAAGGCTATCCTAATAATTATTGATCTGTTTAGAAATGAAAAAAGAAAACGTTTCGTCAAATGTAAAGGGTAATCCATCTAGAGGTATTTTTTCAGGGCTCCTCTGTCACTAACGATGATGCATTTATAGGTGTTTTTTCAGATGTGTGGTTTTGAAGAAGAAATAAAACGCCTATAATTTAATGTTATGGCCAAAAACTTATCTCTATAATGAAGGCAGGGGTTTGTCATTATTAAGACTGATTTAAGGGTTATTTAGGAATGGTTTCGGGCAAGTGGCCGCCGCGGCTGGCTCGAATAAATTTCCAGCCTAGAGCCCCAATTTTCGACCACTTTTTGCATCATTTGGGGCCGTATGTCAGCAATAACGCGCCGAATATACTCTTCCAAGGCGTCAATCGGGATTTTCATTACTTCAATTTTGGTTATTAACGTACCCGTTCAAGCAAAAGTGAGCTTCATCGCTGAACAAAATTTTCTGTTAAAAATCAGAATGGGTGGCCATCTCGTTTTATGCCCATTCACCACGATATGCAAACGTTGTTCCGGATTAGGGTATTCCTATGAAATGGCAAACCAAACTGAGCATAAATCAAGTGACAGCTTTCAAAAAGAACAACTCCGAAAAAAGTCTGGCCAGATTGAAAACCACACGTCTAAATAAAACACCCATTATATGTAAAACTTATCTGAGTAATTCTATCCAATTTAAAATCAACAAAAACTCATAAACTAGCTTGCTTAAATATTATAACATAATGAAAATTTATAATAGTTTCAATAAAATATAGTTATTGTTATTGACAAATTATGTTTTTTAACAAGTGCGATATGTACGTCATTTTCCTTGATATTCTCTCTTTAAACAAATGTTCATAATGAATCATGGTCTCAAATCTGACTATGAACTAAGCATAGCTGTTTTAAAGACCAAAGAAACATACGCAAAAAATAATTTAATACTTCATACAATTATTGTTTGATTGAATTTGTATAACTCGTTAATTCATTAGATAAGTAAACCATGTCACATCTGTCGTTAGGGTTTCTCTAACACCAGATCTGATCTATCACTGTTAGTTCAGCATAGTGAATTTCAAAATGTTGCTGTTAAATGTGTGATCCAAGTAGAGATACTTTTTTAATAGCCTTATTTTGACAGATCATATCTGAGTCGTGTCATGCTGTCATGTTATTTTTGCTTAGTATTGTTTGGCATTTCATCATGGAAAGACTTAAGGCCCAATTAGTCTTGACGGTGGACAGTTGACGGTAGGCAATCAGCTATATCAGTTAGGGGTTGCATTTTGCATGTGTTAGAGGGAGATAACTACAGTTTGACAGTTGACGACGGTAGACTTCTGCAGGTTGCAGAATCAACCGTCAAGACTAATTGGGCCTTTACGCCTGAACAACGTTTACAAATCGTTCAACTTTATTACGAAAATTCACGTTCTGTGAGGAATGTGTTTCGTGCACTTCGTTCAACTTTTGGTCAACATAATCGGCCTACTGAGCGTACTATTCGCAACACCATCACCCATCTAGAGACCCAGCATTCATTATTGGATAATATTTGAACGAATAGACCACGTCCAGCACGCAGTGAAGAAAATGTAGTGGCCGGTGAGAACGTAACCGTCAATAGTGATCGTTATCTTGCCATGATAACGAACTATTTGATGCCTGAAGTTGAAGCTCGTGATCTCGGCGACATTTGGTTTCAACAAGACATCGCCACTTCACACACAAAGCACCAATCAATGGATTTATTGAGAGAACACTTCGGTTAGCAGATAATTTCACGTTTTGGGACGGTCGATTGGCCACCAAGATCGTGTGATATCACACCGTTAGACTTTTTCCTGTGGGGATATGTAAACTCTAAAGTTCATGCGGACAAGCCCGCTTCGATTCAGACCTTGGAGCAAAACATCACGCGTGTCATTTGCCAGTTACCAGTCGAAATGGCCGAACGAGTCATCGAAGATTGGACTCAACTTGGACGGACCATCTAAGACGTTGCCGCGGCCAAAATTTAATGGGCATAAGCTTCAAAAAATAAATGTCAAAGAATGTTCTTTCAAATGATAATTAACAATACCATTTTAATTTAAATTTTCTGTGTTTTTCTCTTTAAAAAAAGTAGGGAACCTCGAAATGGGTCACGCATTATTTTAAACTAGTTGCTTAGCAGAAAATCATATTTTGTAATGTTATTCTCTCTATTTACATTAGTCATAGTCACATTTTTGCGGCAAATGCTTAATACACCACTACATATGTGCGGGGTGCTTATCTGGTTAGAAAAAAAAATATTTTCAGTTAGTATGGGATACGCACCGAATGCAACTACGGCTACTCGAAACTGATATTTTTGTTTTAATTTTCAAATTTGACAAAAATTCTTTTTTTTCGTAGGTAGCCTTTCCTCTTGGTTCATAATTCACATTGATATGCTGATTACTTATCTTCTTTAATTAAATCCGTAATTTCTTCGGATTTAATTATATCCGAACTAACGTAGTTAGCGTAGCCAAATTATTTAAACATAATTATTTGCAACTAGGACTTTCGTAAGCATTTCCGTGTCAAATTTTTAGTTTTGTCATTAAAAAAAATTTTAATTATGGACGTACATTTAATATAAAGGTATTTTTTAATGTGATATAAACTTTAAATTTACCAACCGTGTTATTTTGCAAAGTGGAAGAATTTCGTGAGGTATTTTGATAGCCCTTTCACCACAAATTAATTTTAACTGGAAGTTTAAAGTTGCATTACTATTGCTTATTTAAAGTTGCATTATTATCCGCATTGATGCAGTAATCCCAGGCATGAGTCATTAACTAACAAATGGGATGTAAAACCGTTCGATTTTGAAGCAGAAATACCAGAAATACTTTTAATTTTTTTTGTCATATTTCAAAATCATCAAAAGTAAGAGAGCAATGTTTTAAATTTAAATTTGGTCTTTTTAAATATGTTTATGTATTCCCCTAAAGTTCAAATACGAAGCGACAACGGAAAAAACTTTGTTGCCATTACTAAAGAATTGAAGGATGAAATAACGTGTCTTGACATCGATTCCATAAAAAGCAAATTGGCACCGCTCGGCATAATTGATATTCAACAATCCTCTAAACCCTAGCGAGGGAGAAGCTTGGGAAAGACGTGTACAGTCGGTCAAGAAAGTGCTGGGTACAGTGGTTAAAGAGAAGTCGTCCCACTTGGAAACATTTCGCCTACTCATTGAAGCCGAAAATATTGTTAACACAAGACTATGGATACATCTGCCGGTTTCAATAGACGAACCTGAACCCCTTACACAAAACCATTTTTTACTAAGATGTACCACCTGAACACCTTACGAACCTAAAGATATGTCTCTTTGTAAACAGTGAAGATTTTTAAAATGAGGCGTCGATAGGTTCAAGAACAAAATGGTGTCTTTTTAACTAATCGAATAGCTATCGACACTGTGGTCTTTTCGATTGATGCCGATATTCTTAGATCTAGGTGAAAATTGCGAAGAGTCGTAAAGCTTTTTTCGGAAATAGATGGTATTGCAAGATCAGGGAAGGTACACACGTAACTGGTTTACTGAAGAGGCCCTATCGAAATTGACAGTAATCGACCCAAACTGATTTAAGTATATTTAAGTATGTTGATTTACAGAGGGCAGGATGTTGATACTTTGGTTATGTACTTATATACTTATACATTGATTTTTATAATGTCGTCGAAATAAGTAGGCTTTATATTAGATTAGATTTATTACAGTCAACAATTTTCATTTTTTTGGATCTTTTCCGTCAACAAAATGCTTGTGTGGTGTCTGGGTACGTGATCGTTTTGTCGTCATTGTTTTGATGAACCCGTCATTAGAATTGTAATATTTTTAATGCAACAGTTTGTTGCGCTGAGGGGTTGGACAATTTCTTCGGCATTTTACATTAATACGGTGATTGTTTTGATTTGGAGGGCATGTATTACGATCTTTGTTTTGTTTTTTAAATTAGTCTCTGTTGAAACATTATGAGTGGCACATCAAAATATATAGGAGATTAGCTAATTTTACGTGTAAAAGTCAACAAAAGAAAAAAAGAAAGCAAAACAAAAGTTATAACTTTAATATAATAATAAAAATAACAAAAATATCGTATATCTGTGCTATGTGTGAAATGAAATTTAAATCCAGTGTTATTTACCGAAAGCACTTAAAAAATCATTGTTCAAAGTGCAATAAATATATTGATTCCCCAATCAGCAACAAAAAGGAAAATGGAGACGTTGGCTCAGTCAATTGTAAAACGGACAAAACGATCATAATCCCTATATACGTCTACACATAAGTTCACAAAGAAAAATTACGGACAAGCAGGATGGGGTTATCATGGTAGACAACAACGAAGAGAATACCCCGAACATTAGATGGTATATACCCCATCAAAAAGGATAGGGGTTTCTATAGTGGACTACTACAAACACAGTACCCTACAAACAAAAATATGCCAACAACATAAGATATTCTATAGCCCTAATATCAAAAACACAATGTCCCATACACGAAAATAAGCCGACAACATCAAATAGTGTATGCCCCAACTAAAACTATAACAATGAATGTACGTATACAACATCGGTCAGTAGACAGCCCCAAATGTCAAACAAAGACAGCCCCAAATGGAAACGACAACCAGGAACAACAACTACCTCAAACCTTTAGAACTTATTAACAACCCTCCTCAAGTAGAGCAAACACCCTATGCGAGGAATGCATAACATACATCCTAACTAAAAGTTTATATTTGCACTATCGAGTTAGTAAACATCGGAATAATGCAGTAATTTGCATTTATAATGTTATAATAAAAGTATTGCAACTTATGAATACAATAACTCTACAAATATTATTTCATCTAAAGAGTTTTTAATAAACAGCGAAAAATGTTTACATCTCCAGTCTCCTCAAACAGTTTCATGCATCGGTAGACGAACATGCAGCTAATCCCTAGTGGCCGGAGCGTTGTTTTTTCATTTCACACTTGAAAAGCGCTATTATAGCGATACGGTTCTCATTATCTTACCACTCCACGATGAAGGTTGAAACAATTTTAAAATCCCCTTCAGACTAACGCTATTGAGGTAGCTTTCAAAACCCATATGGCATTAACGGGGTTTGTTCTGTTATACTATTGAAATGGGTGTGTTCAATGTTGTAACAGTATTTATGTCCCTACGAAGTATATAGTCTGTACACAATACAAGAATAGTATTGAGGGCTCCTCTGTCACTAACGATGATGCATGTATAGGTGTTTTTTCAGACGTGTGGTTTTGAAGAAGAAATAAAACGCCTATAATTTAATGTTATGGCCAAAAACTTATCTCTAAAATGAAGACAGGGGCTTGTCATTATTAAGAATGATTTAAGGGTTATTTAGGAATTGTTTCGGGCAAGTGGCCGCCGCGGCTGGCTCGAATAAATTTCCAGCCTAGAGCCCCAATTTTCGACCACTTTTTGCATCATTTGGGGCCGTAAGTCAGCAATAACGCGCCGAATATAGGTACTCTTCCAAGGCGTCAATCTGGATTTTCATTACTTCAATTTTGGTTATTAACGTACCCGTCAAGCAAAAGTGAGCTTCATCGCTGAACAAAATTTTCTGTTAAAAATCAGAATGGGTGGCCATCTCGTTTTATGCCCATTCACCACGATATGCAAACGTTGTTCCGGATAGGGTATTCTTATGAAATGGCAAACCAAACTGAGCATAAATCAAGTGAAAGCTTTCAATAAGAACAACTCCGAAAAAAATCTGGACACCCATTATATGTAAAACTTATCTGAGTAATTCTATCCAATTTAAAATCAACAAAAACTCATAAACTAGCTTGCTTAAATATTATAACATAATGAAAATTTATAATAGTTTCAATAAAATATAGTTATTTTTATTGACAAATTATGTTTTTTAACAAGTGCGATATGTACGTCATTTTCCTTGATATTC
Organism: Hydrotaea diabolus; assembly: GCA_963513945.1. Taxonomy (NCBI): domain Eukaryota; kingdom Metazoa; phylum Arthropoda; class Insecta; order Diptera; family Muscidae; genus Hydrotaea; species Hydrotaea diabolus. The sequence continues at coordinate 98,841,689 of OY740716.1, read as the reverse complement.
ACTCTTTAAACAAATGTTCATAATGAATCATGGTCTCAAATCTGACTATGAATTACACGAGTTATATTGAATTTGTATAACTCGTGTAGTTCATTAGATAAGTAAACCATGTCACATCTGTCGTTAGGGTTTCTCTAACAACAGATCTGAATTATCACTGTTAGTTCAGCATAGTGAATTTCAAAATGTTGCTGTTATAATGCGTGATCCAAGTAGAGATACTTTTTTCAATAGCCTTAACAACGTTTACAAATCGTTCAATTTAATTACGAAAATTCACGTTCTGTGAGGAACGTGTTTCGTGCACTTTGTTCAACTTATGGTCAACATAATCGGCCTACTGAGCGTACTATTCGCAACACCATCACCCATCTAGAGACCCAGCATTCATTATTGGATAATATTTGAACGAATAGACCACGTCCAGCAAGCAGTGAAGAAAATGTAGTGGCCGGTGAGAACGTACCGTCAATAGTGACCGTTATTTTTTTATTTATTTTGTTTAATCACGCACTACAGGATGTAACATCCTATATATTCCAGTGCGGGCCCAGTGGATTGCAAGATTAACATTTTGGGAAATTTTAACAATATTACAATCAAATTACAATTACATAGTTTAAATTAGGTTGTACTAAAACTAATAATATACAAATTTACTATTTATAGAAATTAAGTAGCTCCTTTTTAAAAGTTGTTACATTGCTTATGACTTGAAGGCTTGACGGGAGATTGTTCCAGAGACGTGTACTAGACACAAAGAATTGTCGTTCAGATGTTAGACTCTTAATTCTCGGATATAAAAGTTTCATTCCCCGATTGGATCGAGGGAATTTTAAGCGGTTAAAAAGATACTCAGGCTCTTTGTTATTAATGATTTTATGGAGTAGTAAAAGACATTTCACTTTAAGTAAACTCTCAAAACATATGTTAAATATTTGATATGAAAACTCAGAAATTCGGTCATATCGCTTTCTTTTAAAAATATATCTTGCAATATCATTGTAAGCCACATTTAGTTTCCGACTGTCTTCTGAATCGCAATTGGCGAATATTTCTGACCCATAGAGAAGTGTTGGGATTAGATATGATTTTGCTAACATCATTCTAATTTGAAACGGAGTAGAAGTTCGAACTGCCCATAAATTTATCAGCATTCCTCGCACCTTACCGACAGTTCCATTAATGTGATTTGTCCATGTAAGTTTTGAGTTAAAGATTACTCCCAGATTTGATGATGTCTGAATATTGGTAATCATAGTATTGTCAAGCATAACGATGTAATGTATAAGAACAGCTCTTCTGCTTATAGCAATTAATTTTGTTTTGGAGGGATTGAGGCGCAATCCGTTATTATTAGCCCATTTATAAATTAGATCTAAATCTTTGTTTATGAGCGAAATGCGTGAATGAACATCTGTTGATTTAGCGCAAGTGTAGAGCTGCACATCGTCGGCATACATTTGCATATTATATGTTTCCGGGACACCAGGGAGGTCGTTTATGTAGATTGAAAAGAGAAGTGGGCCGAGAATGGATCCTTGGGGGACGTCCCCGAGAGACACTTAGAGCATTCGAGCGTAGATTACCAACAATAACAGTTTGTGATCGATAAGATAAGTACGAGGACAAAAGATTGCAAGCTGTGTTGAAAAAAAGATAAGATTTTTCAGTTTGGAAATAAGTATGTTGTGGTCCACAGTGTCGAAGGCGTTGCTGTGATCTAACAGGACCAGAAGAGAAACCATTTTATCATCTAGATTAAGCCGTAAATCTTCAACTACTTGGATTAGAGCAGTAATGCAGCTTCTTTTCTTCCTGAAACCAGATTGCTTCTCAGACAGTAATTTGTGTTGATCCAGGAAAGTACTAATTTGTTCAGTTATGATGTGTTCCAGGGCCTTGGAAAGCGAAGATAGTATAGCAATATGACGATATTCATTGTTTTGTTTCGGAAGAGGAATTATTTTAGCCATTTTCCATGAGTGGGGGAAAATAGACTTAGTGAGGACAGTATTAAACAAAAAAGTGATGTAGGGCAGCAACTTAGGAAGAATTATTTTTAGAAATTTTGGATTGAGACCATCCGTGCCTACTGCATTTGATTTTATTCTAATAATGCTCTGAAGAACTTCAGCATCGTCAACACAGCGAAAATGAAAGGAATTTTCAATTGGTACAGTGCTTATGTTTTCATATATATTATCAGTAGGTTGAGCTATATTTACGTGTACAAAGTTTTCGTTAAGTTCATTGACGTTGATGCTGGATTGATGCAGAGAATCACATCGATTTCCGCAAATTCCAATGTTTCGAATTTTCTTCCATTTTGATTTGCTGTCAACAGCGGATCGAAATTTTTGTTTAAAGTACGAGTACTTCGCAGTGTTGGTATGTTGGACAACAGCCCTTCTAGCTGTTTTGAACTTATCGTGGAGCGCGGGTGTCTTGAATCGCTTCCAACGCTTATAAGCACAATTTCGTTCATCAATTAACCGTTTAATTTCTAAATTAAACCAGGGCGGCTGTTTGTTTCACAGTTATCATATATTGTACTAATATTGTTTAGAAGAAAGTTGAGCTGATCGTCTGCTGAGTGTATATATTGCATTCCATGGTATTTCGTCAACTATTTGGGCTAGCAAGATCCAATTAGTGTTTTTTAAGTCACGTATGTTATCGATTCATTTTGTGGAGTAAGATTAGAATCTTAGATTGAAAGATTAGATCATGCTTTGAAAATCCAGGAGCTGATAGCTGATCAGAAAGCAGTATTTTTGACGTATCGCTAACGAAGAAGACGTCCAATAGAGTGGAAGAAGATCTGGTAAAGTGAGTCGGAGCAGAGGTATTGGTTGGTATTAAGCCGTGAATTTGCAGCGCACTTCTCAAATTGCTTTCTACCAATAAGTTACTGTTAAAGTCGCCAGCAATGATGATATCATAAAAGTCAAACGACAGTCTTTCGATGGTGGAAACTAATGAGTTAAATTCGGTAATGCAGTTCGGTCTGTAGACACAGCCAATTAATAACTTATTGTTTCCAAAGGATGTAAGTTCCATGAAAATATATTCCAAGTCACAGTTTTAGGTGGATTTAGTTTTAGTTAAGCAGTTAATGCTAGATTTAACATACATTGCGACGCCACCACCATTTGTATATATATCAGCACGAAAAATTTTGTAGCCTAACATATTGTAAATACTATCATTAATCGCAGGTTGAAACCATGTTTCCGAGACACAAATAACATCAACGTTGGAGTTAATGAAGGTAAAGCGAAATTCATCTATTTTGTTGTTCAGGATTTGGGCATTTAAGTGAGCTATACGTAATTCTGTATTGTTATTCGTTAAAACTTTTATCATACATTTTAAGTTGTCTCTGAAACTATAGTTGTTACCATTAATTATATTTTAGCATGTAGATAAGCAATGTAAACAAGACGAATTCAGATTTTGCGTTAGTTTGGAGCTCTACAACGAAGATTAATGATGATTCAAATATATGAAGTACATAAATATAAGGTATAAATTTGGAGATGAAGTTGCAATAATGACTTAGGATGAAATGTTCTTGTATACAGGATGTTCAGGAATATTCCGAAAAAGCTGCGTAAGCTGGTCGATACATTCGATCAAAATAGGTGGTTGATTCCTTGTAAGCTTCACATAGACAAGGCCACGTAAAGTATATACAGTATCAATGTGTTTTTGTTTTCTCAGTTTAAGTGAAAACCCTATATGTTTCAGTAATAGGTTTGACTTGTTAGACTTTCTGAACATAGAAATATTTTTTAGGACGAAGTTTTTGTCCGATGGTGAAATCAAGTTCACCATAATTACAGTGCCAGGCGGGTTTTGATTATTTCTTATACTATTTACTCTGTAGATGGATTTTATAGTGGGAGTTCTAATGTTAAGAGTATCACACAAGTTGTCAAAGAGTTGAAGTAAGTTCTCTCCATCCTCGTTATCTTGCCATGATAACGAACTATTTGATGCCTGAAATTGAAGCTCGTGATCTCGGCGACATTTGGTTTCAACAAGACATCGCCACTTCACACACATCGCACCAATCAATGGATTTATTGAGAGAACACTTCGGTTAGCAGATAATTTCACGTTTTGGGACGGTCGATTGGCCACCAAGATCGTGTGATATCACACCGTTAGACTTTTTTCCTGTGGGGATATGTAAACTCTAAAGTTTATGCGGACAAGCCCGCCTGCCAGTTACCAGTCGAAATGCCCGAACGAGTTATCGAAGATTGGACTCAACTTGGACGGACCATCTAAGACGTTGCCGCGGCCAAAATTTAATGGACATAAGCTTCAAAAAATAAATGTCAAAGAATGTTCTTTTAAATGATAATTAACAATACCATTTTAATTTAAATTTTCTGTGTTTTTCTCTTTAAAAAAGTAGGGAACCTCGAAATGGGTCACGCATTATATTAAACTAGTTGCTTAGCAGAAATTCATATTTTGTAATGTTATTCTCTCTATTTACATTAGTCATAGTCACATTTTTGCGGCAAATGCTTAACACACCACTACATATGTGCGGGGTGCTTATCTGGTTAGAAAAAAAAATATTTTCTGTTAGTATGGGATACGCACCGAATGCAACTACGGCTACTCGAAACTGATATTTTTGTTTTAATTTTCAAATTTAACAAAAATTCTTTTTTTTTCGTAGGTAGCCTTTCCTCTTGGTTCATAATTCACATTGATATGCTGATTACTTATCTTCTTTAATTAAATCCGTAATTTGTTCGGATTTAATTATATCCGAACTAACGTAGTTAGCGTAGCCAAATTATTTAAACATAATTATTTGCAACTAGGACTTTCGTAAGCATTTCCGTGTCAAATTTTTAGTTTTGTCATTAAAAAAAATTTTAATTATGGACGTACATTTAATATAAAGGTATTTTTTAATGTGATATAAACTTTAAATTTACCAACCGTGTTATTTTGCAAAGTGGAAGAATTTCGTGAGGTATTTTGATAGCCCTTTCACCACAAATTAATTTTAACTGGAAGTTTAAATTTGCATTACTATTTCTTATTTAAAGTTGCATTATTATCCGCATTGATGCAGTAATCCCAGGCATGAGTCATTGACTAACAAATGGGAAGTAAAACCGTTCTATTTTGAAGCAGAAATACTAGAAATACTTTTAATTTTTTTGTCATATTTCAAAATCATCAAAAGTAAGAGAGCAATGTTTTAAATTTAAATTTGGTCTTTTTAAATATGTTTATGTATTCCCCTAAAGTTCAAATACGAAGCGACAACGGAAAAAACTTTGTTGGCATTACTAAAGAATTGAAGGATGAAACAACGTTTCTTGACATCGATTCCATACTAAGCAAATTGGCACCGCTCGGCATAATTGATATTCAACAATCCTCTAAACCCTAGCGAGGGAGAAGCTTGGGAAAGACGTGTACAGTCGGTCAAGAAAGTGCTGGGTATAGTGGTTAAAGAGAAGTCGTCCCACTTGGAAACATTTCGCAGCCTACTCATTGAAGCCGAAAATATTGTTAACACAAGACTATTGATACATCTGCCGGTTTCAATAGACGAACCTGAACCCCATACACAAAACCATTTTTTACTACGATGTACCACCTGAACACCTTACGAACCTAAAGATATGTCTCTTTGTAAACAGTGAAGAATCTTAAAATGAGGCGTCGATAGGTTCAAGGGTAATCCATCTAGAGGTATTTTTTCAGAACAAAAAAATATAAAAATTCAAGTCAAGTGTGGAACCATTATTTTTTCTTTTCTGATTTACAACCGAGTTTGTTCTTTTCTGCTTGACTTAAGCTTCACAATAAAAAACAAGGATAGCCTAATAAATATGGATCAGTTTAGAAATGAAAGAAGAAAACGTTTCGTCAAAGGAAAAGGGTGATCCATCAAGTGGTATTTTTTCAGAACAAAAAAATATAAAAAATCAAATCAAGTGTGGAATCTTTATTGGTAATTTGAAAGGACATGTTTTGGCATTTATTTTTTGAAAATAATTTCCCTCAAATGTTGGCAACTGTATAATGGAAATTAGCGTTCGGTGAAAAACGGGAGGATTCGCTGTTTTCGACCAAAATTTTGTTCAGTGATGAGGCCCATTTCTGGTTCAACGGCAAAGGCAATAAACAAAATTGCTGCATTTGGGCTGAAGAGCAACAAGAAGAGGTTTAAGAGGTGCCATTATAACCAGAGAAAACCGCGGTTGCGGTGCGGTTTATAAGCGGGTGGAATCATCGGAGCATATTTTTTCAAAAATGATGATGGCCGGAACGTAACCGTGAATTGTGCTCGCTATCGCGCCATGATATCGATCTTGACGACACTTGGTTTCAACAGGATGGTGCCTCTTGAAATACAGCTGCTCAAACAATGGATCTATTGAGAGGTCTTTTAGAACAGGTGAGTCGCCCGCCTAGATCGAGTGATATCATGCATTTAGACATGTTTCTTTGGGATTACGTAAAGTCCAAACCCTAAGGCCAACAGGAAATTATATTCAAAAAATAAATGCTATAAAATGTGCTTTCAAATTACTAATAAAGATTCCACACTTGATTTGAATTTAGTTAGGGACATAAATACTGTTACAACATTGAACACACCCATTTCAATAGTAGAACTGAACATACCCCATTAATGCCATATGGGGTTTAAAAGCTAACCTCAATAGCGTTAGTCTGTAACACGATTTTAAAATTGTTTCAACTTTCATCATGGAGTGGTCAGATAATGAGAACCGTATCGCTGTAATAGCACTTTTCGAGTGTGAAATAATAAAAAAAAGGATATTTTCAAAACGCTCCGTTCACTAGGGATTAGCCGCATGTTCGTATACCGATGTATAAAACTGTTTGAGAAGACTGGAGATGTAAAAGACCGCTATCGGTCGGGCCGCCCACGCTCTGTTCGAACACCGCATGTCATCAAAGCTGTTAAATCAAGAATTCACAGAAATCCGCTCCGAAAACAGAAAATCATGGCCCGTGAGATGAATATCACGAGTCGAATCATTAAAAAAGACTTGGGACTTGGGGCTTTCAAACGACGTACCGGACATTTATTGACTACAGCTTTAAAAAAATAGGATTAAAAACTGCAAACGTCTTTTGGTGAAGCACGCTGATAACTTGCACAGAACAATTTTGTTCGCCGATGAAAAAAATTTTACCGTTAAAAAAAGGAAATATTTAACAAGCAAAATGATAGAGTGTATGCGCGGTCATCTAAGGAAGCATCTGAACTGATCCCAAGGGTGGAAAAGTGTCATCACCCAGCTTCAGTCATGGTTTGGTGGGGTGTTTCTTACGATGAGGTCACTGACCTGCATTTCTGCGAACAAGGAATCAAAACATCGGCCAAAGTTCACCAAGAATCCGTTTGGGAAGCTGTTGTGAAGCCTCTTAACAATTCCCTGTTCCAAAACCAGCCATGGACTTCCCAGCAGGCCCAAAAGGCTAAAACGTCCCAGGCCTGGCTTCGAAACAATTTGTCAGCGTTCATTTCCTCTGGAGAATGGCCCTCAGGCAGTCCAGATTTGAACCCATTGGATTACAAATTGTGGACGGTTTCAGAGAACAAGGTTTGTCACAAAAGATACCTCAACATTGGTTCTCTTAAGACTGCTTGGTTCGATCTGTGGCCAATTTTTCAATGGACGAGGTTCGTGCAGCTATTGACGATTGACCAGTGCGACTTAAGACGCGTGTAAAGGAAAAGGCGGACATTTCAAAAAAGTTGATCCTTTTTGTACTTTTTATTTTACAGCATAAAACGTGTGTTACAGTATTTATGTCCCTACTAAGTATACGAGTACTATATACATATGTACATTGAACGTACATAGAGACTGCATAAAACCGGACAGAGTTTTGCAGTCGCCAAAAATTACAACAAACAATGAAGCAAGCTGCCTTGTAATAACTAGCAGTGCTCTCGAGTTTAAATTGTTGAGTGGTGATAGACAAAACGAATTCTTCTCTGTAAGAAATTTACAAATAATACTAATGTATCAACATTCTCCCCGCCATGAATATTAAGCTTTCAACATTATAATTTAGCCACTGCTCGTTTAAATGTGCCTTTAGTTGTTCGTAAATTTGCAACTCGATCATCTCCATCGTCGCCAGGACTGCCTTCAATGGCTGGGGGCCACTTAAGGGGTAGTGTATTGTCATCTTTGAGTATGACCATATCGTTTAGTTGCATCTTGGGTCGGCACATTGCCCACTTAGCTACGAACGCTAATTTCCATAAAGCAGTTGCCAACATTTAAAAGAAATTTTCTTCAAAAAAATAAATGCTATATTATGCCCTTTCAAATTACCAATAAGGATTCCACACTTGATTTGATTTTTTATATTTTTTTGTTCTCATCTTTTGGTTTTTAAAAAAGTCTAAAAGTCAACTTTTTTATGTCGACTTTGCTTATTTTATCTTTAAATATTTGTAATTGTCATCGAAACAATGCGTATTGCTTAAATTTATTTTGCGCTTTCATTTGTTTCGCCGATTGAGACACACATAAATTTTATTTTATTGTGTGGCGATGTTAAAAACGTATGCTTTCAAAAATGTTCTAGATTTATCTAGAGCAATTAATTAAGTCGGTAGTATACTAACACTGAAATTATCTTCAGCAGTATAAAAAGTTTATTTTTTATAAGGCTAACTGATAAACACCGAAATCATAAATTCTGGAATGCCTATTTCTACCCATTTACCCGATATTGAAGTGGCCGAAGAGATTGCGGGCTCCAAGGCCAACGAAGAGGATAAGAAAAGGGGGTTCCTTGACAAAAGTGTAAGCACGACAATGGTGTTCCAATACAATTTAAGAACAATCTGAAGGCACCACCTGTTTGTCGCAAAACAAAAATAATCCAATGCTTAAATGGAGAACAATGGAAAGCGAGTACCTATTTTTGCAAAAATAGCGAAAAAAAAACAAAAATTGCCAATCGTTACCCCTTCTGTCCCGCGTGAGAGATTATTTTCAAATGCAGTTCTTATTGCTACACAAGTTCCGAGCCAAATTTGAGATCATTTGAAGGGGACATGCTGTTCCATCCATGCTTTAAAAAAACGTTGTTTTAAAAGTTATTAAAACTTGAATGTAACTAATGTAAAAACTACTTGAAATTACTGATGTTGATTAGTTTATAATCACTCTTTGTTTCTTTTTTAAATAAAAGATTTTTACAAAGAAAACTTATTTTTTTATTCCAAAATATTGCATTTTCATTTCCCCAAAGAAAAAAGTGAAAAGTCTTTAGTTGACTTTTTTATACTAAAAAGTCGAAAAGTTTATACTAAAAAGTCTAAAAGCAGACTTTTGATTTTTGTGTAATAGTCGAAAAGTCGACTTTTAGTCTTAAGTAGGCTTGTACCATAAGTTAGGGTTTCTATTCTGTATGCGGTCAGTGGTGGCGATGGGTCAGTTTGCCATAATATGCACTGCCATCGTGATTCCGCTTGGTACCTGGCGAAACATGGAAAAGATATTGAGGGCCCACACACAAGACGTCGTTGAGTGACATTCCACTAGAATTAGGGAAGGTCGCATCGAAGACTACTCTGAGCCGAGTTGTTGAGCTCTTTGGTACCACTGGAGAAATGTGGCGTAACTTGAAATATTGATTCATAAATCTTCATCGCGCCTTAGTCTCTTTTCAAAAGGAATACATTTGTCGACGAGCGATGTCATATGACGGTCCCAAGGCAGACGGCTCGACCTTGAACGGCAGACGGACGATAAATTTATTCGTCTTTGAGCCCCGTTTGGTAGTGTCGAGAAAAAGTTTTTCGCACATTAATTCTTCAGCTGACAGTTTTATTTTGGTGGGTGGTAAGCAGTTATCTATCGTCCAGAACCATTGCAACAATTTTTTTAAAAAAAGGTTCGTTAGATGTTGATATGACTGTTTTGTATATATGTTTTAATTGATTAGTAGGGACATAAATAATGTTACACACGTTCTATGCTGTAAATTAAAAATTACTGAATGTTTTTGGACCAAATATTTTTTAATATATTTATTGATGTAGAAGAATCTACTTATTCGAATTGTCTTTAGACTTAGCTGCACGAACCTCGTCCATTCGAAAATTGGCCGCAGCTCGAACCAAAGCAGTCTTAAGAGATCCAATGATGAGGTATCTTTTGTGACAAACCTTGTCCTTTAAAACCGTCCACAATTTGTAATCCAATGGGTTCAAATCTGGACTGCCTGAGGGCCATTCTTCAGAGGAAATGAACGCTGGCAAATTGTTTCGAAGCCAGGCCTGGGACGTTTTAGACTTATGGGCCGGCGCAGAATCCTGCTGTAAAGCCCATAGCTGGTTTCGGAACAGGGAATTGTTAAGAGGCTTCACAACAACTTCCAAAGCGGTTTCTTGGTAATCTTTGGCCGATGTTTTGACTCCTTGTTGGCAGAAATGCAGGTCAGTGACCCCATCGTAAGAGACACCCCACCAAACCATGACTGAAGCTGGGTGATGACCCTTTTCCACCCTTGGCATTAGGTCAGATGCTTCCTTAGATGACCGCGCATACACTCTATCATTTTGCTTGTTAAATTTATCCTGAACGGTCAAATTTTTTTCATCAGTGAACAAAATTTTTCTGTAGAAGTTATCAGCGTGCTTTACTAAAAGACGTTTGCATTTTTCAATCCTATTTTTTTTAAAAATGCAGTCAGTAAATGTCCGGTACGTCGTTTGAAAGCCCCAAGTCTTTTTTATTGATTCGACTTATGGAATTTTGCGTGATATTCATCTCAGGGGCCATGATTTTCTGTTTTCGGAGCGGATTTCTGTGACTTCTTGATTTAACGGCTTTGATGACATGAGGCATTCAAACAGAGCGAGGGCGGACCGACCAGTGGTCAATTGTTTCAGAAAATGCTGTGTAGCGATTTTACGGTGATGGAGCATGACTGATTGGCTACTCGTATAACAGTGCTTTTAGCTACGCCAGAGATTTCAGTGTTAACATTTTCGCAGGTCGGTGTGAGAAACTGAGCAATAAGTTTAGTTACGAAATTTAGCTGCTAACAGGAGTCTAGTAGGAACGACCTACAATAGACACTGGGATTGTAGGATTTTGTAACAATGTCGGTGGTTCTTTATTGTTGTGAGAAGCCAATGTGGTGAATTCCTCCCTGCGGAGAAGAGTGCGATGTGGCGAGTTACAACTTCGGCACTGATTTGAAGTCGGACATGACGATGCGATATGGTTGGTAGCTAGGCAATTGACGTTTAATATTCATTGAAATGCTGCAGTCCCTTCAGTAGCATTTTTTGATTTAGTTGCTTTAACCCAAGCAAATTTTGAAAAAGTGTCAACAACAGTTTTCATGTATTTATATCCTCTATTAAATAATGAATAATTTCACATTTCAACCAGTCATCAAATCCCTGCATTACAACTCTTCGTTGTTAAAAATGTTTCCTTTCTTGGGAATGTACATTAGAGCGTACCAGGTTACAAGTAAAAAAAAAGTTCGCCGTACACCTCCGAATATGAAGTATTATTGAAAGGTAGTTTCAAAAAAAAAATTTTTATTTTTTTATGTCGAACGTAGGGGTCGCGCTTTTACATTTTTCTATAAAGTGTGATACATCGATGTTTTTGTCTCGACGAGGCCGATTTTTTTGTCTTTAAAGTCATTGAGCTCAAGCACCCCGCGCGAGCTTTAATTTTCTGATATTAGAGTGGTACATTAGGGTAGTAGGAGGGGGTGCTTGAACTCAATGACTTCAAAGACAAAAAAATCGGCCTCGTCGAGATCACACTTTAAAATCCATTTATAAATGCCGAAGTTATATAGGAAAATGTAAAAGCGCGACCCCTACGTTCGGCATAAAAAATAAAATTTTTTGAAACTACCTTTCAATAATACTTCATATTCGAAGGTGTACGGCGAACTTTTTTTTTGAGGTACGCCCTAATGTACATAGTTCGATTAATATGGATTTTCTTTCCATTTTGAATGTTGTTATAAATAAATAAATCATTGGATGTATAACGTTATAATATCGTTCAGATTCTTATTCAAATTTGCTATTTCTTCTCTGCGCTATTAATTCCCTGTTAAATTAGCTTCTTAATAGTTCTTGTGCATTTAGGATATATGTTTGTTAGTAAGCTTTGTTGACTGCATATGTTTCTGCTGACGGCGGTGCTAATTTTTTTATTTCGGATATCGATGTTATTATTCCAATCCATAGTAATTCCAAATAATTCCGTAATATTACTCCTAAATAAAAGAGAGCTGACCAAACTTGTCGACGAGCATGTTGCGATTAATAGATTTACCGGTTATATCAGTAAATTAAATCAGCTTTCTTTAGTTCCTCAGTTATGGATAGTATTTCATTATTATGATTGGTATTGCCGGTGCTTTGTGATGACAACAAAAGTTTTAGACGTTCCACTAACTCGATGGGGTCAGCCCAGTATATACACTGGTGGCCAAAACTAAAGCAACTCATATAAGCCCAGCATTCAAATTCTCGCAAAATATTGGTTAGCCACAAAACTTTGTTTTTAAATAAATTAAGACGTATTACCTCCTAGTTTACACTTTATTAAAATTGTTGTGGATGTTTTTAAAGATCCTGCTTGCCTGTTATGCTTGGAATATTATTTGATGATGATTTTAGTGTGTAAGTTTTATTTTTGTTAAATGTTTTTATATAGTTTCATAATAATGTCTTTTGCGGCGTGCCTTCCGTGTTGTATGTTGGCAATTAAGTATAGTTGAGCTTACTTAAATTACTTATACTCGTATTTTCTGAATTGTTTTCAGAAAATATATATATAAATAAATTAAATTCATCCGAATTCTGTTATGATATCAAGTTCGAATTTGTCATATTTCTTAAAGGTTTTCTGAAAAAAAAAAGTTCAAATAAACTTGGTGTATAAGCCCACGAATTATAAGTATTTCCGACAACGATTTTATCTTCATTTAATTGAAGGTTGTTATTATCGAATTTCCATCTTTCTCGTCTTTATTTACTTATAGACCATATGTTGTTTAAAGTTTTTTCTCGCTATAAAGTAATGATAATCGATAACATCCGATTCATTTTCGTCTGATTGAAAAAAATAAATCATTCTCATTTGTTTCATCTTCTGAATTTCAATAATCCTCCTTAACCATTTTTACAATAGTGGTTTCAACGTTGTCTTCCTTGAATTTCTCTATCGGAGTGCTGCTATCGAATTTTAAACTTTGTTGGGTTATAGCTGTAGGTCTTTTAACATTAGTTAATTTTAATATTAGATTTAATTGTTCGATCACTGGCTTAAAGGTTTAAGATAATCAATCACTTTTTCCGCTTTCCCTAGTTTTATGCTATTAAATTTCAGCTTTAGAATTTGTTTCCACTTTATTAATTTCTTTAGAAGGGTTTCCTCAATGACGCGTTTATTGCTTATAGGTTGATTTCAACTGATGGACAGTTTATTCAACAGGTGGATTGTTTATTTCAAATGTTAGGCTGTTTATTTCAACAGGTAGGCTGTTAACTTCAACAGGTAGGCTCTTAATTTCAACTGGTGGGCTGTTTATTTCAACCGGTAGGATGCGTTTTTCAACTGGTAGGCTGTTTATTTCAACTGGCAGGCTGTTTATTTCAACTGGTAGGCTGTTTATTTTTTCTGGTAAGATGTTTATATATCTCGATATATATTACGAAATATATATATATATATATATATATATATATATATATATATATATATATATATATATATATATATATATATATATATATATATATATATATATATATATATATATATATATATATATATATATATATATATATATATGTTTCATGATCATTTCATCTTGTTTAAAGATTATTATAATAATCGCGAATTAAATGTTTTGGAATATGTGTGTATGTTTGACATAAATAAGATTCATTCTATCGCGATGTCGACCCATACAAAAGAATAATCTTATATTGTTTTGCTTTCGCAATCAATATCATCAAATATAAATATTGAATTAGGGTTGGCATGTTCAGGTATAATTACATCTTCTCCATTTGTACATGTGTAGTATCCCATCCCTTTTATGGGTGTAACAAGCTGTTTCAGATATTCATATTTCGGTATATAACGAGTATAGATAAATATTTTCAAATTTCAATCCTTTAAGACTTTCAATAAGACCAAGTATAACATTTGTCTTTCTTCAATTAGAAGGGCCCACAATGAGAGCCTTCATGGAATTAGGTAAAAGGGAACTGTGCTTTGTTTTAAGTGTATTTTGATAAGTGAAATCTAAATTTCTCACGTTAATATGCATATCTTCCTTTATTAGACGCATTTTAACTACTGATTGTAAACTTTTTATCTCGTTTCAATTTATGTCGAATCATTTCAGAAAATATATAAAATGATTGTCTATCATAAAGAGAATACTAATAGTAAAAATTTAGTTTAAGGGAATTGGTTAATGAATAACGTAATTGAGAATTTACCTTTTGAATTACATTTACCTGGATATAAATTTTGCGGGCCCTAAACAAAGTTATACAGATGCGGCATGTAAAGCTCATAATATTGCATATACACATAACAAAGATATAAACAAACCACATCCAGCTGACAAAGAACTAGGCACAATATGCGAATGGAGGGAATAGCAATGGGAAAAGGATTTTATCTAAAACCATACAAAACGGGAATAGGAATCACATACAGCTACACAAACCACCTCTCACTGATATCGATTTAAGAGAATTTGCAAAAAAAAAAAAATCTTATTCCATATTTTAGAGGAGTCTATATGAGGGAAAAACTTCTGAAAGCACCTAGACGTAGGAATAAGAGAATTTGCAAAAAAAAATCTTGTTCCATATTTTAGAGAAGTCTATATGAGGGAAAAACTTCCGAAAGCACCTAGACGTAGAAAATGCGGAATAGTAAATTTGGACTCATATAGCGGTTATGGTACATTGGGTCGCATACAACAAAAATAAAAAAAAATATTGAGTACTATGATAGTTTTGGAAAACTTCAACCGAATCTAGAAATTTTTCTATATTTAGGGTATTAAAAGGATTCGCTGTTTTCGACCAAAATTTTGTTCAGTGATGAGGCCCATTTCTGGTTCAACGGCAAAGGCAATAAACAAAATTGCTGCATTTGGGCTGAAGAGCAACCAGAAGAGGTTTAAGAGGTGCCATTATAACCAGAGAAAACCACGGTTGCGGTGCGGTTTATATGCTGGTGGAATCATCGGAGCATATTTTTTCAAAAATGATGATGGCCGGAACGTAACCGTGAATTGTGTTCGCTATCGCGCCATGATATCGATCTTGACGACACTTGGTTTCAAAAGGACGGTGCCTCTTGAAATACAGCTGCTCAAACAATAGATCTATTGAGAGGTCTTTTAGAACAGGTGCGTCGCCCGCCTAGATCGAGTGATATCATGCCTTTAAACATGTTTCTTTGGGATTACGTATTCAAAAAATAAATGCCATAAAATGTGCTTTCAAATTACTAATAAAGATTCCACATTTGATTTGAATTTTTTTATTTTTTTTTGTTAGGGACATAAATACTGTTACAACATTGAACACACCCATTTCAATAGTAGAACTGAACATACCCCATTAATGCCATATGGGGTTTAAAAGCTAACCTCAATAGCGTTAGTCTGTAACACGATTTTAAAATTGTTTCAACTTTCATCATGGAGTGGTCAGATAATGAGAACCGTATCGCTGTAATAGCGCTTTTCGAGTGTGAAATAATAAAAAAAGGATATTTTCATATTTTCCGATGTATAAAACTGTTTGAGAAGACTGGAGATGTAAAAGACCGCTATCGGTCGGGCCGCCCACGCTCTGTTCGAATACCGCATGTCATCAAAGCTGTTAAATCAAGAATTCACAGAAATCCGCTCCGAAAACAGAAAATCATGGCCCGTGAGATGAATATCACGAGTCGAATCATTAAAAAAGACTTGGGACTTGGGGCTTTCAAACGACGTACCGGACATTTATTGACTACAGCTTTAAAAAAAATAGGATTAAAAACTGCAAACGTCTTTTGGTGAAGCACGCTGATAACTTGCACAGAACAATTTTGTTCGCCGATGAAAAAAATTTTACCGTTAAAAAAAGGAAATATTTAACAAGCAAAATGATAGAGTGTATGCGCGGTCATCTAAGGAAGCATCTGAACTGATCCCAAGGGTGGAAAAGTGTCATCACCCAGCTTCAGTCATGGTTTGGTGGGGTGTTTCTTACGATGAGGTCACTGACCTGCATTTCTGCGAACAAGGAATCAAAACATCGGCCAAGTTCACCAAGAATCCGTTTGGGAAGCTGTTGTGAAGCCTCTTAACAATTCCCTGTTCCAAAACCAGCCATGGACTTCCCAGCAGGCCCAAAAGGCTAAAACGTCCCAGGCCTGGCTTCGAAACAATTTGTCAGCGTTCATTTCCTCTGAAGAATGGCCCTCAGGCAGTCCAGATTTGAACCCATTGTATTACAAATTGTGGACGGTTTCAGAGAACAAGGTTTGTCACAAAAGATACCTCAACATTGGTTCTCTTAAGACTGCCTTGGTTCGATCTGTGGCCAATTTTTCAATGGACGAGGTTCGTGCAGCTATTGACGATTGACCAGTGCGACTTAAGACGCGTGTAAAGGAAAAGGCGGACATTTCAAAAAAGTTGATCCTTTTTGTACTTTTTATTTTACAGCATAAAACGTGTGTTACAGTATTTATGTCCCTACTAAGTATACGAGTACTATATACATATGTACATTGAACGTACATAGAGACTGCATAAAACCGGACAGAGTTTTGCAGTCGCCAAAAATTACAACAAACAATAAAGCAAGCTGCCTTGTAATAACTAGCAGTGCTCTCGAGTTTAAATTGTTGAGTGGTGATAGACAAAACGAATTCTTCTCTGTAAGAAATTTACAAATAATACTAATGTATCAACATTCTCCCCGCCTTGAATATTAAGCTTTCAACATTATAATTTAGCCACTGCTCGTTTAAATGTGCCTTTAGTTGTTCGTAAATTTGCAACTCGATCATCTCCATCGTCGCCAGGACTGCCTTCAATGGCTGGGGGCCACTTAAGGGGTAGTGTATTGTCATCTTTGAGTATGACCATATCGTTTAGTTGCATCTTGGGTCGGCACATTGCCCACTTAGCTACGAACGCTAATTTCCATAAAGCAGTTGCCAACATTTAAAAGAAATTTTCTTCAAAAAAATAAATGCTATATTATGCCCTTTCAAATTACCAATAAGGATTCCACACTTGATTTGATTTTTTATATTTTTTTGTTCTCATCTTTTGGTTTTTAAAAAAGTCTAAAAGTCAACTTTTTTATGTCGACTTTGCTTATTTTATCTTTAAATATTTGTAATTGTCATCGAAACAATGCGTATTGCTTAAATTTATTTTGCGCTTTCATTTGTTTCGCCGATTGAGACACACATAAATTTTATTTTATTGTGTGGCGATGTTAAAAACGTATGCTTTCAAAAATGTTCTAGATTTATCTAGAGCAATTAATTAAGTCGGTAGTATACTAACACTGAAATTATCTTCAGCAGTATAAAAAGTTTATTTTTTATAAGGCTAACTGATAAACACCGAAATCATAAATTCTGGAATGCCTATTTCTACCCATTTACCCGATATTGAAGTGGCCGAAGAGATTGCGGGCTCCAAGGCCAACGAAGAGGATAAGAAAAGGGGGTTCCTTGACAAAAGTGTAAGCACGACAATGGTGTTCCAATACAATTTAAGAACAATCTGAAGGCACCACCTGTTTGTCGCAAAACAAAAATAATCCAATGCTTAAATGGAGAACAATGGAAAGCGAGTACCTATTTTTGCAAAAATAGCGAAAAAAAAACAAAAATTGCCAATCGTTACCCCTTCTGTCCCGCGTGAGAGATTATTTTCAAATGCAGTTCTTATTGCTACACAAGTTCCGAGCCAAATTTGAGATCATTTGAAGGGGACATGCTGTTCCATCCATGCTTTAAAAAAACGTTGTTTTAAAAGTTATTAAAACTTGAATGTAACTAATGTAAAAACTACATGAAATTACTGATGTTGATTAGTTTATAATCACTCTTTGTTTCTTTTTTAAATAAAAAATTTTTTCAAAGAAAACTTATTTTTTATTCCAAAATATTGCATTTTCATTTCCCCAAAGAAAAAAGTGAAAAGTCTTTAGTTGACTTTTTTATACTAAAAAGTCGAAAAGTTTATACTAAAAAGTCTAAAAGCAGACTTTTGATTTTTGTGTAATAGTCGAAAAGTCGACTTTTAGTCTTAAGTAGGCTTGTACCATAAGTTAGGGTTTTTATTCTGTATGCGGTCAGTGGTGGCGATGGGTCAGTTTGCCATAATATGCACTGCCATCGTGATTCCGCTTGGTACCTGGCGAAACATGGAAAAGATATTGAGGGCCCACACACAAGACGTCGTTGAGTGACATTCCACTAGAATAAGGGAAGGTCGCATCGAAGACTACTCTGAGCCGAGTTGTTGAGCTCTTTGGTACCACTGGAGAAATGTGGCGTAACTTGAAATATTGATTCATAAATCTTCATCGCGCCTTAGTCTTTTATCAAAAGGAATACATTTGTCGACGAGCGATGTCATATGACGGTCCCAAGGCAGACGGCTCGACCTTGAACGGCAGACGGACGATAAATTTATTCGTCTTTGAGCCCCGTTTGGTAGTGTCGAGAAAAAGTTTTTCGCACATTAATTCTTCAGCTGACCATTGCAACAATTTTTTTAAAAAAAGGTTCGTTAGATGTTGATATGACTGTTTTGTATATATGTTTTAATTGATTAGTAGGGACATAAATAATGTTACACACGTTCTATGCTGTAAATTAAAAATTACTGAATGTTTTTGGACCAAATATTTTTTAATATATTTATTGATGTAGAAGAATCTACTTATTCGAATTGTCTTTAGACTTAGCTGCACGAACCTCGTCCATTCGAAAATTGGCCGCAGCTCGAACCAAAGCAGTCTTACGAGATCCAATGATGAGGTATCTTTTGTGACAAACCTTGTCCTTTAAAACCGTCCACAATTTGTAATCCAATGGGTTCAAATCTGGACTGCCTGAGGGCCATTCTTCAGAGGAAATGAACGCTGGCAAATTGTTTCGAAGCCAGGCCTGGGACGTTTTAGACTTATGGGCCGGCGCAGAATCCTGCTGTAAAGCCCATAGCTGGTTTCGGAACAGGGAATTGTTAAGAGGCTTCACAACAACTTCCAAAGCGGTTTCTTGGTAATCTTTGGCCGATGTTTTGACTCCTTGTTGGCAGAAATGCAGGTCAGTGACCCCATCGTAAGAGACACCCCACCAAACCATGACTGAAGCTGGGTGATGACCCTTTTCCACCCTTGGCATTAGGTCAGATGCTTCCTTAGATGACCGCGCATACACTCTATCATTTTGCTTGTTAAATTTATCCTGAACGGTCAATTTTCATCAGTGAACAAAATTTTTCTGTAGAAGTTATCAGCGTGCTTTACTAAAAGACGTTTGCATTTTTCAATCCTATTTTTTTAAAAATGCAGTCAGTAAATGTCCGGTACGTCGTTTGAAAGCCCCAAGTCTTTTTTATTGATTCGACTTATGGAATTTTGCGTGATATTCATCTCAGGGGCCATGATTTTCTGTTTTCGGAGCGGATTTCTGTGACTTCTTGATTTAACGGCTTTGATGACATGAAGCATTCAAACAGAGTGAAGGCGGACCGACCAGTGGTCAATTGTTTCAGAAAATGCTGTGTAGCGATTTTACGGTGATGGAGCATGACTGATTGGCTACTCGTATAACAGTGCTTTTAGCTACGCCAGAGATTTCAGTGTTAACATTTTCGCAGGTCGGTGTGAGAAACTGAGCAATAAGTTTAGTTACGAAATTTAGCTGCTAACAGGAGTCTAGTAGGAACGACCTACAATAGACACTGGGATTGTAGGATTTTGTAACAATGTCGGTGGTTCTTTATTGTTGTGAGAAGCCAATGTGGTGAATTCCTCCCTGCGGAGAAGAGTGCGATGTGGCGAGTTACAACTTCGGCACTGATTTGAAGTCGGACATGACGATGCGATATGGTTGGTAGCTAGGCAATTGACGTTTAATATTCATTGAAATGCTGCAGTCCCTTCAGTAGCATTTTTTGATTTAGTTGCTTTAACCCAAGCAAATTTTGAAAAAGTGTCAACAACAGTTTTCATATATAATATTAAATAATGAATAATTTCACATTTCAACCAGTCATCAATTCCCTGCATTACAACTCTTCGTTGTTAAAAATGTTTCCTTTCTTGGGCATGTACATAGTTCGATTAATATGGATTTTCTTTCCATTTTGAATGTTGTTATAAATAAATAAATCATTGGATGTATATCGTTATAATATCGTTAAGATTCTTATTCAAATTTGCTATTTCTTCTCTGCGTTATTAATTCCCTGTTAAATTCGCTTCTTAATAGTTCTTGTGCATTTAGGATATATGTTTGTTAGTAAGCTTTGTTGACTGCATATGTTTCTGCTGACGGCGGTGCTAATTTTTTTATTTCGGATATCGATGTTATTATTCCAATCCATAGTAATTCCAAATACTTCCGTAATATTGCTCCTAAATAAAAGAGAGCTGACCAAACTTGTCGACGAGCATGTTGCGATTAATAGATTTACCGGTTATATCAGTAAATTAAATCAGCTTTCTTTAGTTCCTCAGTTATGGATAGTATTTCATTATTATGATTGGTATTGCCGGTGCTTTGTGATGACAACAAAAGTTTTAGACGTTCCACTAACTCGATGGGGTCAGCCCAGTATATACACTGGTGGCCAAAACTAAAGCAACTCATATAAGCCCAGCATTCAAATTCTCGCAAAATATTGGTTAGCCACAAAACTTTGTTTTTAAATAAATTAAGACATATTACCTCCTAGTTTACACTTTATTAAAATTGTTGTGGATGTTTTTAAAGATCCTGCTTGCCTGTTATGCTTGGAATATTATTTGATGATGATTTTAGTGTGTAAGTTGTATTTTTGTTAAATGTTTTTATATAGTTTCATAATAATGTCTTTTGCGGCGTGCCTTCCGTGTTGTATGTTGGCAATTACGTATAGTTGAGCTTATTTAAATTACTTATACTCGTATTTTCTGAATTGTTTTCAGAAAATATATATATAAATAAATTAAATTCATCCGAATTCTGTTATGATATCAAGTTCGAATTTGTCATATTTCTTAAAGGTTTTCTGAAAAAAAAAGTTCAAATAAACTTGGTGTATAAGCCCACGAATTATAAGTATTTCCGACAACGATTTTATCTTCATTTAATTGAAGGTTGTTATTATCGAATTTCCATCTTTCTCGTCTTTATTTACTTATAGACCATATGTTGTTTAAAGTTTTTTCTCGCTATAAAGTAATGATAATCGATAACATCCGATTCATTTTCGTCTGATTGAAAAAATAAATCATTCTCATTTGTTTCATCTTCTGAATTTCAATAATCCTCCTTAACCGTTTTTACAATAGTGGTTTCAACGTTGTCTTCCTTGAATTTCTCTATCGGAGTGCTGCTATCGAATTTTAAACTTTGTTGGGTTATAGCTGTAGGTCTTTTAACATTAGTTAATTTTAATATTAGATTTAATTGTTCGATCACTGGCTTAAAGGTTTAAGATAATCAATCACTTTTTCCGCTTTCCCTAGTTTTATGCTATTAAATTTCAGCTTTAGAATTTGTTTCCACTTTATTAATTTCTTTAGAAGGGTTTCCTCAATGACGCGTTTATTGCTTATAGGTTGATTTCAACTGATGGACAGTTTATTCAACAGGTGGATTGTTTATTTCAAATGTTAGGCTGTTTATTTCAACAGGTAGGCTGTTAACTTCAACTGGTAGGCTCTTAATTTCAACTGGTGGGCTGTTTATTTCAACCGGTACGATGCGTTTTTCAACTGGTGGGCTGTTTATTTCAACTGGCAGGCTGTTTATTTCAACTGGTAGGCTGTTTATTTTTTCTGGTAAGATGTTTATATATCTCGATATATATTACGAAATATATATATATATATATATATATATATATATATATATATATATATATATATATATATATATATATATATATATATATATATATATATATATATATATATATATATATATATATGTTTCATGATCATTTCATCTTGTTTAAAGATTATTATAATAATCGCGAATTAAATGTTTTGGAATATGTGTGTATGTTTGACATAAATAAGATGCATTCTATCGCGATGTCGACCCATACAAAAGAATAATCTTATATTGTTTTGCTTTCGCAATCAATATCATCAAATATAAATATTGAATTAGGGTTGGCATGTTCAGGTATAATTACATCTTCTCCATTTGTACATGTGTAGTATCCCATCCCTTTTATGGGTGTAACAAGCTGTTTCAGATATTCATATTTCGGTATATAACGACTTTGAGTATAGATAAATATTTTCAAATTTCAATCCTTTAAGACTTTCAATAAGACCAAGTATAACATTTGTCTTTCTTCAATTAGAAGGGCCCACAATGAGAGCCTTCATCAAAGGGAACTGTGCTTTGTTTTAAGTGTATTTTGATAAGTGAAATCTAAATTTCTCACGTTAATATGCATATCTTCCTTTATTAGACGCATTTTAACTACTGATTGTAAACTTTTTATCTCGTTTCAATTTATGTCGAATCATTTCAGAAAATATATAAAATGATTGTCTATCATAAAGAGAATACTAATAGTAAAAATTTAGTTTAAGGGAATTGGTTAATGAATAACGTAATTGAGAATTTACCTTTTGAATTACATTTACCTGGATATAAATTTTGCGGGCCCTAAACAAAGTTATACAGATGCGGCATGTAAAGCTCATAATATTGCATATACACATAACAAAGATATAAACAAACCACATCCAGCTGACAAAGAACTAGGCACAATATGCGAATGGAGGGAATAGCAATGGGAAAAGGATTTTATCTAAAACCATACAAA
Source organism: Hydrotaea diabolus (assembly GCA_963513945.1). Taxonomy (NCBI): domain Eukaryota; kingdom Metazoa; phylum Arthropoda; class Insecta; order Diptera; family Muscidae; genus Hydrotaea; species Hydrotaea diabolus. The sequence continues at coordinate 98,818,547 of OY740716.1, read as the reverse complement.
ACGGGAATAGGAATCACATACAGCTACACAAACCACCTCTCACTGATATCGATTTAAGAGAATTTGCAAAAAAAAAATCTTATTCCATATTTTAGAGGAGTCTATATGAGGGAAAAACTTCTGAAAGCACCTAGATGTAGAAATAAGAGAATTTGCAAAAAAATCTTGTTCCATATTTAAGAGAAGTCTATATGAGGGAAAAACTTCCGAAAGCACCTAGACGTAGAAAATGCGGAATAGTAAATTTGGACTCATATAGCGGTTATGGTACACATTGGGTCGCATACAACAAAAATAAAAAAAAAATATTGAGTACTATGATTGTTTTGGAAAACTTCAACCGAATCTAGAAATTTTTCTATATTTAGGGTATTAAATATAATAAAAAAGGGTGCAAAATATTCAATCATTTAATTGTGGACATTTGGGTCTAAAAAATAAATATATACTAATAAATAAACACACATCTAATTTTCCATACCTACTTTTAGGTTTTATTTTTTATTCTTAAGTTTATCTTATTTATTTAAATACGAGTATAATGCTCAATAGTTTTCATTTGTTGAAATAGCTCAGAGCATAATCTCGTGAAATCAACTTCAACATCCTTTTAGTAAAACTCTATGATATAGTTAACTTGAAAGTCGTATTTAAAGAGCGTGTAATTTTTCCCCGTTTTTATGATTATTTTGCTTCATCACAAGGTAACAATTTTCATACTTTTGTTGAAATCCAAACCAAATGTCTTTAATCGGTAGATCATTCAGCAAGTCCAAGGAATCGAAGAACTTGTATTGATCTAGTCACGTGAAATTTCGTTTTAATTTTTCATCTTATCTTAAAACTATATGAGAGATATTAACCTCAGCTTTGTTGTTACTTTAAGTTTTTAGTTTATAAAATATTGAAACTCGAAGACGAAGACTTCGTTTGGAAAATATGTCTCCTTCTTCTTAACAGTTGGCTCCATTTAACTTTGATGAGTAAAAAAGAAATAATGGTTTGTCAAGAGATTTATTCGCTATATAAAGTGAAGGCTTTCTTTAATTTATACGTTAGTTCTTCATGAAACTTCATTGCAAAATGTTTAATGTTGAGAGATCTGAAAAAGCATTGATTGGTTTCAAACTTTGTCATGACAATCAAAGTGACATTTACATTAAGGAGTTGGCATTCATGTGTAGGGAAAGCGTTGCACCCAACTATTTCCATTGCAGTCCCTCCTTTGACGGAAGAGAACATATTAAAGAGGGATGGAAGAAGAATGCTTACTGCAGAAATCATATAAATGGGTTGGAGTGTCAGGGTGGAAACATAAATTAAAAGAATTTATACTCAAATATACCAAAAGAACTGTTATAAACATAGAAAATGGAATCAGCTTTAAAAATTTACCAAATTGCTCGTATATACTTCTTGCATTCTTTATAATGATATGAGATTTAAATGTGTTCGCAACAATTTACATACGTTATCTGTTTTTATAGGGAAAAATTATCATTAAATTGAAAACTTTATACTCAATGATAGAACTTGACTTAGAAATAATTGATATAGAAATAAAAGTTATGTTCTTTTTCCATATTTGTATCATGTCATTTTATTTGATTTATTTGTTCACAAATGTATAAAGTAAGTATAAAAATTAATAAACTTAGATGCATTTCCTTAGTGGGTTGCGGAGCATATATATTTACTAAAGTATATTGCTTCTCCTTATTTCGGGTAATGGTAATGGAATGGTTATATTACCCGCACGTATAAAAACTCAATTTAGGAAGTAAGCGATCCAAATCTTGAGGGCATATTATTGGTAGTATACCTTCCTAAAAGTGAACCGTTAGAAGACCAAGGGTTGTTTTATGTATTTCTGACCTAGACAACACTAAGTGTACTCAGAACGTTTTGACGTACGACCATCATTTGTGTTGTCTACAGTGACTTGAAAAAATCAATTTGGCAAACAAATGGAATTAACTCGTGAATATTGTCGTGCGATAATTTTTCACAACTTTCGACGTGGATTATCACGGCAAGAGTGCATCGATGAACTTAAATCTTTGTATGGCGATGAAGCACCATCCTATAGCACTGTGAAAAACTGGATTAATGAATTTAATCGTGGCCGACGCTCGCTCAAAAACGAAGGTCGTTCAGAATCAGCCGTTGTGCCAGAGAACATTGATACCGTGCGTGAACTGATAATGCAAGATCGTTATCTGACATACCGTGAGATAGAGGCATCCTTGGGCATTTCTTCCAACAGCATACATTCCATATTGCATGAACACCTGGCCGTAAAAAAGGTTTGTTCTCTTTGGATCCCGCACAATTTGACAATCGGTCAAAAAGGCTCGTGTCTATTGGTGCAAAGAAATTTTTAAAAAATACGATCGCGGTGCTTCAAAGATCGTCACAGGTGACGAATCATGGCTCTATGCGTATGAGCCCGAAAAAAATAGCAATTGGCCGTGTAGGTCTTCAAAGACGAGCCAAATCCAACGAAAGTTGTTCGTGGAAGAAGCACATCGAAGAAATGGTCGTCTGTTTCTTCGGCAAAACTGGTCATGTGGCGACTGTTCAATCCCGCGACTGCCGGTTATATGTACCGGATTGACCCGAAACACTTCGGCCAGGGGCAGTCACTTCAACAATATATATATATATATATATATATATATATATATATATATATATATATATATATATATATATATATATATATATATATATATATATATATATATATATATATATATATATATATATATATATATATATATAATAAAGCGCTCGTCCGTTGAATTAATTATTTTATTAGGGGCTTTTCTGCCTTTATTATGGACTCGATTTTCGCGTACAAAACGTGATATTATGCTCTGTACCGTAGTCACTCAAACCGACCATTTCTGCTATATTCCGCCGCGAATAATTATTTTTGAAATGGCTAAGGACCAACTCTCGCTGCTCGATTGTTGTACGTCGACCCATTGTCACAAATATCACTAATGATCTGGTTGAATGATGAAATCACACTAAAATGTGCTCTAAATGATTGAGAGTACATTGCCGACAATGAATAGACTTGAAAAAAGTACCGCTATTCGAACGGTAGTTTCACAAAAACAAAATTAACTTCGCTGGTTGAAATAAGCTGTGAGGTAAATTTATGTGACGTGATTGCTTTACCATACTCAGAGTACAGGGAAAAATAATTTTTAACTTTTTTCTTTTACACATTATGTTAGGACTGTTCTATCAAAAATTCGGCATTTAAATTTTATAGATTTTTTATTTAGTTTAGAAGATATAATTTGTTTAATATTAAAATGGGTGCTGGTTGAAATAAGCTGTGAACCACTGTATATATATACAGTGACTCACAAAAGTATTCGTTCTAAGCTATACTATGAATAAAAAGTAAAATTTTTACATTTTCGAATTGATATACATATTTTCGGTGTTACCAAACAATCAAATATATGACCACAGAAGGCTATGCAAAAAAAACACACACACAAATGATGTCCCGTTGTTGAAAAAACGCACACAAATGTTTTTCCAACACATTATTTATATCACAAAAGTATTCGTCGCAGCAAAGAAAAGTCCCGTTTATTAAAGTTTTTTTTGTATTTTTTTCGTTTATGTTATCGGTTGTTGTTGTTCTATGCCATGGTTGACTTATTGCAACTTCGATTGACAACGGATGCGTGTTAGGTTGCTTTTTTACTTGATGTGTGCAGATCAAAATGCCTAAAGGAAAAGAATTGAGTGTTGCTGAAAAAAAAATTATTCTCTATCTACACAATGAGGGTAAATCAACAAAATATATTTGGGATATGTTCGACAGAAGCCCAACAACAATTCGAAGTGTCATAAATCCGCTTAAGGAACGAGACACACTAGAAAATATGGCACGTACCGGTAGGCCAAAACTATTGTCAGCCAGGGAAGAAAGAAGAATACTCCAGGAAAACCGCAATAATCCACATCTTTCTGCGCCAAAAATTAATAATGTTCTGCAAACAGCCTTAGAAACAAACGTGTCTGATGAAACTGTTCGTAGGGTGCTCAGAGCAAATAATTTACATGGCCGCGTTGCTCGAAAAAAACCGTATATTTCACCTGCAAACTTTTCGAAAAGATTAGAGTTCGCCCAGACCTACAAGACACGTAATTTTTACTTCTGGGAGCGTGTTATATTTACTGATGAGAGTAAATTTAATATTTTTGGATCAGATGATCGACAAATGGTGTGGCGAAAACCTGGGGAATCTTTAAAAATAAATAATATTAAAGCAACTGTGAAGCATGGTGGTGCATCAGTTATGGTTTGCGGCTGTATGTCGGCACGAGGAGTTGGAAACTTAGTTTTTATTGATGGGATAATGGACGCCAAAATGTACTTAAATATTTTTAAAGAAAATGTTCACTCCAGCGCTGCTAAAATGGGATTCCCAGATAAAGACTTCTTGTTCCAACAAGACAACGACCCCAAACACACGGCCTGGGATGTGAAAATGTGGCTTCTTTACAACACAAAATATCTCTAAACCCCACCGCAAAGCCCAGATACAAACCCCATTGAAAACCTATGGTCACATTTGGAATCCAGGATCAGACAACACCAAATTTCCTCCAAGGCAACCCTTAAACAAGTGTTGCAGGAAGAATGGGACAAAATCAACCAAGAAACGTGTCGAAAATTGGTAGAGTCGATGCCAAGACGACTGGAAGCCATTTGCGCTAATAAGGAGTACCATACCAAATACTTAGTAAACCAAAATACAGTCCCATTTCTGTGATTAATGCCTCGACGAATACTTTTGTGAGCAGATTTTTTTTAGTTTTTTTTTTAATGTTTAGAATTAATACAATGAAGTCCATTTTTTTGATTTTTTTGTTTATGTTTTGTTTTTATATGTATCCATTGACACATTTCAATAAAAATGTTTAATAAAAATGTTCATCGGCTTACAAAAAATTTATTTTATTTCAAGAAAGCAAAAAAACGAATACTTTTGTGAGTCACTGTATATATATATATATATATATATATATATATATATATATATATATATATATATATATATATATATATATATATATATATATATATATATATATATATATATATATATATATATATATATATATATATATATATATATATATATATATATATATATGTTTTTTGTTCGTCCATTTTTTCGTCGTGGGAGCAGACTTCCCGGAATGCCTGCTCCGAATACTACTGGTCCGAGCCGGGATCGAACAAAACCCCGGACCTTCGATCTGCTTGGTTTGTCAGAACCGAATACACCATCGTGCTGCGTCTGTAAGGTGTAATCGTTGCATGGAGTGCTCTTCAGGAGTATAGCGAAGCAAACTTTGTTGCCTCATGCTGTATCAACAAAGTTAGCAGTGGGTCTCTGGATTTGGTGTTATCATCGCCGTCTGCATTTTCGTCGTCGTCGTTGTCATCATCATCCAACTACGAGACTCCCCCGCAGTCGCCCTTGACACAGCATCAACATATACAGCATCTTACACCACAGATTGCTGTTGCCACTCCTGACAGTGCATCGATTTTGCAATTTAATTGTAATGGCCTACGCAACAATATCAGTGAGATCATAGAATTTATGAATCGGAGAAACATCATGGTCGCTGCGATCCAAGAAACTAAGCTGAATGCCACCTGCACCCTGCACAGTTGTGACGGATACAACGTGCTACGTAAGGATCGCACCAGAAGTGGAGGTGGGGGACTTGCTTTCCTGTTACACCATTCTGTGCAGTACAGACCTTTTTCGCCAGAGCTTGACTCTAGAGACCAATACATGAAATGTATGGGCGTAGCAGTCAAGTCTGGAACCGCCGAAATAGAGCAGTACAACGTATACATCCCGCCGATTGGTAGATGTGCCCTGCGTTATCTGCCAGACAAGGCAATAACCGCTTGGTCCTAGGAAACTTTAATGCTCACCACGAACTGTGGCATTCTCTCCTAGGGACCTTAACTCCGAGATCAGTAGGTTGGTCAACGAATATAAGCGGAACAAATGGCTAGACTACTTAAAGCAGTGCAACTTGAGTTCCGGAATTAGAAAGTTGTGGACAACGATCAAATCACGTTCGGTGATAGAACAGTGACAGATCCGAAGCGGTGCGCGTGTTATTTTAACCGGCTTTTTATTGAGCACCCAGAGAGTGATAAGGCGAGCCGCGCTCTCCGAGTCGAAGAGGCACCACCACAATTTACCGTTGGCGAAGTTGCCCATGTCATCCGCAGCGCAAAGTCATCAAAGGCGCTGCGTCCGGACGGAATCTCAATGCTGATGTTAAAGCACTTGGATACCCCGGGAGTAGAGTACATGACCAAGGTGCTCAATATGTCGCTAGCCATTCACGAAGTTCCCGATGTCTGGAAAATGGGCAGAGTGGTCCCGCTACTGAAGCCAGGCAAAGACGCAAGTAAAGGAAATTCGTACAGGCCGATCTCCTTGCTTTTAAGTCGCGGCCTTTACCAGAACAAGCCTAACGACAGAACGGTCCTCGTGGCTCTTGACCTTACAAAAGCCTTCAACACGGTCAATCATGCCACTCTGTTTGAGGACATTGAAATAACGTCCCTTCCCCCCAAATTGAAACGTTGGGTCGTAAACTATGTGTGGGCGTCAGTCATATGTAGAATTTAGAGACAGAAAGTCGAAGCCCCGTAGAATTAAACAAGGAGTTCCCCAGGGTGGAGTTTTATCCCCGGCTCTGTTTAACTTCTACCTCTCTAAACTTCCTGCACCACCAGGCGGCGTTGAAATTGTGTCGTACGCTGACGATTGCACAATTCTGGCGTCAGTACCTAAAGTGGATGACATTTGCGGGAAAATCAACTGTTACCTAATTGACTTAGCACGATTTTTCACTGCGAGTAATATGAAAATACCCGCCTCCAAATCATCAGCCACACTGTTTACTGCATGGACCGCAGAGGTGCGGTTGTCACTCAATGTGGAAGTCGATGACTACCAACTACCCCAAAATCCTTGGGGTCACATTGGACAGCCTTTTTAGATCCTCTGCACATGCTACAGCTATCTGCGATAAACTAAAAAGTAGGAACAAGGACCTCAAGTCACTTGCCGGCAGTACTTAGGGAGCCGACAAAGAAACCTTGTTGACCTCTTACAAAGCGATAGGTCGGTCTGTAGCAAACTACGCAGCACCTGTATGGTCGGCGAACGTGAGTACGACGCAGTGGAAGAAAATTCAGAACTGCCAGAATGCCGCCCTTAGAACATCAACAGGGTGTCCTCTTATGTCTTCTGAGGACTATCTACATGAGGAGACGAAGGTCCTTACCGTGCGCAGGGACAATTTCCAGTTGTCTAAGCAATACCTGCTAGGTTGTTTTCGCAGCAGTCATCCTAACCACCATCTCTTGAACAGGATGCCCAGGCAGATCAGGTACGATCTTCATGATCTAGAGAGAGAGAGAGAGAGGTCCAGCGGTATAAGAGACAACCTTTAGATCATCGAAACTATCAGGCAAGTCTGAACAACATTCACGCCGATGATGTCGCAGCAGCAATATCCAGCTACCGTGTGAATGTAGTGCTAGGGGAACATCCCACGGAGATTTCACCTGAAGAGAAGGTACTACCTCGGCAGATGCGCGTTGTTCTGGCGCAGCTGAGATCTGGAAGGTGTAGCCGCCCAATTCTTACTGGGCGCGAATTGATGCTAACCTTCCGGACATCTGTCCCGCCTGCCATCAGGGACCACATGATGTGCTGCACCTCTTCAATTGTCCGGCTAAGCCCACTCAGCTGACCCCCAAGTATTTGTGGACGCATCCAGTTCAAATGGCGCGTTACCTCCACCTGGATATCGAAGCAGATCCCCCATAGACGAACAAGACTTCAAAATAAATATATTGTTGTTACAACAACAACCACAACATCATGTGGCGACTGTTCCTGTGCTTCGACAATTGGTTTGAGCACATGCACAAGTGCATACATCATGTTGGAGAGTGCCTTGAAAAACAATAAAACCATTTTGGATGATAAATATACGCATTTTCAATATCAGGCCGGAAATATATATAGCAGCCGTATTTATATTATTTCAAACAAATTTTACCGACAAAACAGTAACAATTTAAGGCGAAAGGTTGAATGAAATGAGTATAGTTTCATGAACTAACTAGCGGTTAGGAGAGAGGAAGTGTGAGAGAAGTAAATCATGTATTTTTCAAATTATTCGGCAACAGACACTCACTCACGCACTTATAATGTTTCAACAAAGACTAACAGAGGCTCAGAACTCTTGTGATATCAAGCGAAGAAAAATTGAGGATCGCTGAAACACACAAAGCAACAGTTTCATGGGCAATGACCTCACTCAATATTTAATTAGACCCCCGCGAAATGCATATTAAAATAGTAATGACATTTTCTTCAACACAGCAATATCGAGTATCACATAAAACCATGTCAAATAAATAGGCATTCATAACCAATGAAAAGTAATTACACTTGAACATCTGAAAACTAAAAAGGCTTTTTCTATATTCCCACAAATAAAAAAGGTCACCATTACGTCCCATACATAAGATAATAAAAGTAATAACCTTTGACTATCTAAAACTATATAGGATTTTCTATACCCCCACAAATAAAAAAGGATCACATCACGTCCCATAACCAAGCTAATAAAAATTTATTCCTTCGAGTTTTTGATTTGTTGTGATCATTTGTTGTTTTTATTTTTCAACAGTGAATTATCCACAAGCAACTAAGATCATGTTTTTTGTTGTTGTTGTTTGTCATAGAAGGAAGGAAAAGTAAGTCACCGAAGTTAAAGCAAACGCATCACCATCTGGTAGACGCACGTTTCGCCGCTGGTGTTGTACCATATATGTGTGCTTCCGGCATGGTCTCACCAGTGGAACGATCTATAGTACGATCGTATATACGATCTCGTATATACGAAGCACTGCATTGATTTTGCATATGCGATGTATTATTGTCTTAAAGTGAGACACATTCCTACTATATTGACAAACAGTCTGACTGACATTTTTTCAGTACGAGGACATTTTACTTTCGTTTACACACACACGTATGTTGATGATTTGAAAGTTTCTATTTATAGAACAACGATGTTGTTTACACTACAATGCAGGTCTTTTGTTACATTCTTTAGAGTTTTTGGTGTGTTATTATTATTTTAGACTGAACTACTCCACAAGCTAATTAGATCAGATTTTGTTGTTTGTCATAGAGGGAAGGAAAAGTAAGTCAGCTAAGTTAAAACAAACTCATCTCCATCTGGTAGACGCATGTTTCGACGTTGGTGTCGGACGGCTCTTTGGTATCATATACGTATGTGTGCTTCCGACATGGTCTCTACTAGTTGATCCAACGATCTATAATTACGAAGCATTGTATTGCTTTGTATATGGGCAATTCTCTGATGTCGAGTGTGACATTCGTACGCTTTCAAAGTGAAAAAAACATATTAGACAACAATATTTTATTTTTGGCAAAAGGCAAAAGTTATACTTCTATACGTGATTAGCACTATAATTGGTGTAATGGTTGGTTTTTTCCAATTGGTCGTTCTCAAGATAATTTCAAAAAACCACGCTATTCGCACGTGACAAAAACAGAAGTCGACTTCGAAAAATTCTAATAAAACACTGAATTCAGCGAAACCTGAAGGAATATTTTAACTAATTTTTAAATGTTATGCACAGATCTATCTAAAACTTTTTTATTTTGTTCAAAAATATTAAGTAGTTTTTTTATTTAAGTTTTATCGCTGTCGCACGTGACATTTTTTTATCGTACTTTTTATTATTGTATTTTTTATGTTACCTGACACTGATAAAATTATTATAAATGATTTTTAATGTATTCAGTATATTTATTTCCACAGCTAAAATATGAACTTAACAAAATATCTTTAGTAAAGAAAAAAAATAAGAATATTCATCTTTTTTCATCGTTCTTTAAGCTTTCTCTCCACCGCTTGCAGTTGGCTTTATATTTCCTGCCACCGTTTTCATCCAACTACATTAAAAAAATTATATTTCGAATTTAAATCCCAAACTTACGATGTCGCACGCTACAAACTTTAAATAGGTATACAGATGAAAATATTAATTATTTTCCAACAACTTTTTTATATCATTTGCAACAAAAACCTCTGTTTTTAACTAAAAGTTGGTGCACTCTGCACAAATACCTCCGACGCACTGATAGCAAATGTTGTTTTCGGATGCCGCACGTGACATTGAAACATAGGGCAAAGGAAAGTGAAAATGTACCGTTATTGAGAATCGCATCGTTTTATATTTCTTTCATATTCTCTAAATAAAGGTATAAACAGAGATTTAGAGAAGCATATGTATCTCATTACAATTATTAATCAAAAAAAAATATGCAGTAGAAATGTAAAGAACAGAACTATTGCACTTGTTCGTCTTTACATTCGAATATTTCAGAAGATGCTATGAATAAAATATTTTTTTTTCACATTAGGTAAATTTTATAGATTGTCTATAAAAAAATGTTTAAACAACATACTTTTATTGACTTTGAATTTGTTAGCTGTGGTTGACACTTCTGGAGAAATGCCTATATGCAAAGCATTATTGATCTTATCTTTCAAAAAATAATACCAACAAATGATCACAACAAATCAAAAACTCTTAAGTATGTAACATCGTTGTTCTATAAATATAAACTTTCAAATCATGTTGATAATTTGAAAGTTTATATTTATGTGTCTTTGAACGAAAGAAAACTGTTCTCGAACTGCAACAACGTCAGTTGGACTGTTTGTCAATATGGTAGGAATTGTTTCAGTGAGTCGCATATGTCTCACTCTTCGAAAATACTACTTCGCTTATGCAAAATCAATGAATGCTTCCTATATATAGATGGTTTAACTAGTAGAGACCATGTCGGCAGCACACATACTTATATAAACAACAACAAAAAATCCTGATCTTATTAGCTTGTGTAGGAATTCATTCTTTCAAAAAATATAAATACTATCTGAAAACTACATAGGATTCCTATACGCAAATAAAAAGGGTCACATCACGTCTCAATCATAGCTTATATAAATTAATTACCTTTGACTATCTGGAAACTACAAAAAAAGGGTTACATCAGTCTCAATTAAAGTTAATAAAAATTAATTTTCTTGGACTAACTGAAAACAATTGGATTTCCTATACCGAAGCACATTAAACTTGATTAAACTTGTGCGTTGACCAGTCAACTCTAGGTTATTATTATCCGATCTCACTACTACTTCCGATTATTATATCGTGGTGTTGCAAACGGAATGATAAATTCACTCTTCGGTGGATGGCCTAAAAATACTATCAAATATGTTTATTTTGTAGCGGGAGCTCAGGGAAAATAAAAGAATTTGATAAAAAGGTTATTCTGTAGTTATATAGTGATAAAGATATAGAAAATATTTTCAAGGGACAATGTAGTTGTACATAGGATGGTGATGCTATTGCGAGACGGAAAGGGGATAATAGGGGCTATGTACTGCAATATATGCTCATACACACATGTGCTACTTTTCTGATGTTATGTTCTATTTTATGATTCCAGAGAAATAGCTACAGCAACAAGAATTGTAGCGTTGATTTGCCGATATATAAGGCGCACTGCATAATATTTTTCTGGAGCGTGAATAATTTTGTTATTCTTCCCTTCTTTTATCGCGCATTACCACATCTACATCCGCAAATATTTTAAGATACAAATTACAAAAACCACACTTGTGTTTTTTTACTTACTTTTGCTGATCTACCAACAAGGATACGAGTATAGCTTTATTATTGCTTTTCATTTGTTATGGTCCTTTAACGGGGGCATACAGTGATAAAGAGCTAAGGGGTATGGTATATGTCCCCTATATATTTTCTATATGTATATTTGTAATAGAAATTTAGTTTGATATGTACGTATGTACTCAATAGGGACATAAATACTGTTACGCACGTTTTATGCTGTAAAATAAAAAGTACTGAATGTTTTTGGACCAAATATTTTTTAATATATTTCTTGATGTATATTGCATCCAAAAAGAATCTAATTATTCGAAATGTTCGCCTTTTGTCTTTACACACGCCTTAAGTCGAACTGGCCAATCGTCGATAGCTGCACGAACCTGGTCCGTTGGAAACTTGGCCACAGCTCGAACCAAAGCAGTCTTTAGAGATCCGATGTTGGGGTATCTTTTGTGACAGACCTTGTCCTCTAAAACCGTCCACAATTTGTAATTCAATGGGTTCAAATCTGGACTGCCTGAGGGCCATTCTTTTAGCCTTATGGGCCGGCGCAGAATCCTTCTGGAAAGTCCATGGCTGTTTTAGGAACAGGGAATTGTTAAGAGGCTTCACAACAGCTTCCAAAACGGGTTCTTGGTCAATTTTGGGCGATGTTTTGACTCCTTGTTCGCAGAAATGCAGGTCAGTGACCCAATCGCAAGAGACCCCTATCAAACCATGACTGAAGCTGGGTGATGACCCTTTTTCACCCTTGAGATCAGTTCAGATGCTTGCTTAGGTGACCGCGCATACACTCTATCATTTTGCTTGTTAAATTTTTCCTGAACGGTAAAAATTTTTTCATCGGTGAACAAAATTTTTCTGTGCAAGTTATCAGCGTGCTTCACCAAAAGACGTTTGCATTTTTCAATCCTATATTTTTTTGAAAGCTGTAGTCAATAAATGTCCGGCACGTCGTTCGAAAGCCCCAAGTCCCAAGTCTTTTTTAATGATTCGACTCATGGACTTCTGCGTTATATTCATCTCACGGGCCATGATTTTCTGTTTTCGGAGCGGATTTCTGTGAATTCTTGATTAAACGGCTTTGATGACATGCGGTGTTCGAACAGAGGGCGGCCCGACCGAGGCGGTCTTTTACATCTCCAGTCTCCTCAAACAGTTTTATGCATCGGTGGATGAACATGCGGCTAATCCCTAGTCGCATTTTTCATTTCACACTTGAAAAGCGCTATTACAGCGATACGGTTCTCATTATCTGACCACTTCATGATGAAAGTTGAAACAATTTTAAAATCCCATTACAGACTAACGCTATTGAGGTTACGTTTCAAAACCCATATGACATTAACGGGATATGTTCAGTTCTACTATTGAAATGGGTGCGTACAATGTTGTAACAGTATTTATGTCCCTACTAAGTATATAGTTTAGAGTTTTATAAAGATACCTGTTCTTATAATATAAAGATGTTGGAAAGTAGTGGGACAATCCACCTGTAGTGAATCAGTATATTATACTAAAAACCTTACTTTTTTCAAAATTATAAATTTTTGTATCTTTTAGTCTGCTTTGTAAAAAATGCAATTTGGCGATGAGTGCACAAGCTAACTGGACAGTAAGGCCAATTTCGTCTTAACCAAATTTTAGCGGCGGACGTCTCATTGCCGAAAACACAGTGATCGGCCTGTACGATTCGCCTTAGCTTGCATCTTTGTCAGGTACCACTTTGAGCATTTTCCAGGCATCGGGAATTAGAAGTGTGCCTAACGACAGATTGAGTACTTTGGTCATTTACTCTATGGTTGGGGTAACCAGGAGCTTCAACATAAGTATTGAGATTCCGCCTGGACCCAGAGCCTTCTATGAATATGCGCTTTGTTTGACACTAGCTTTTTTGCCAACGTTAAATTGTAGCGGTGTTATTTGACTTGAAGAGTTCGAATATGACACCTTGTCGTTCTATATGTGCTCATAAACAGCCGGTTGAAATAACTCACGCTTCGTTTCGGATCCGTCACCGGCCTCTCGCCGAACGTGACTGCTGCTCGATTATCCTTCTTCCAGGTTTGTAGATTGATTCAACTGTTGTCCACATTTTACGAAATCCGAAACATAAGTTTCACAGTTTCAAGTAACTCGGCCGTTTGATCTTAGGGTTTAGTTTTTTAATTCTGGGGTCAACAAGGTTGGAGCGACGAATGTCATCACGCTCATCTATGGGTCCCGCTGCCTCTGCTGCGAAGTTCGGTCGTAATTCAGGTATTCGACAAGCAGAACGGTTGTTTTGATGATGATGACCCAAACTGCTCTTCAGCTACCCGAGGGAATATGTGGATTATTGAAGTTGCGATGTGGGCTTCTCTGAAACCATCCCAATCATCCTTGTTTTGATTGAGATACGTACGGCGTTAATCAAATCGGATGGTCTGTTAATGGAGACGATTATGGGAAGGTGGTCCAATCGTAACGAGATGATCAGGCTATGCGATGCCACAGTTTATTTTTCTCATTCACAACGTGGAGCATTACATTTTTTCTGGCAACACTCTCTTCAGTTAATTTTTTGGGAGAGAAATCCCAAAAATGTGGAGGGACCGAGCAGCTATTTCCTTGTAACAGATTGCTTATGTAAGGCAAATAATGCTGGCACAGCTACCAACAGGCTAGATGTATACGTTATAAAGCTCAGAACAGATATTTCGGTCCACCAGAACGATCACTTCTCGTCCGATCCTCCGGTATGATGTTTCTCCGACTCAAAAATTTAATTACCTCTTTGATGTTTTGCGTAGACCATTGCAATTTAATTACACAATTGATGCACTCTTGGGAGTGGCAACAGCATTCTGTGGTTTAAGGTGTGGTATATGATGATACTGCTGCGAGTGTATCTCATATTTGAATGACAAAGGTGAAGACGGCGGGGATGACCCCTAATCCAGATAATCACTGCGGACAACGTTGATGCAGCAAGAGACCACAAAGTCCATTTCGCTATACTGCTTTATGCGGTTCAGACCTAAACAGCCCCTCCATGCAAGGATAACACCTTGAAGGCGTTGCACGATGGTGCATCCGTTTCACCCAAACAATCCAAGGTCCGGGATTTTTTGATCCCGGCTCAGACTAGAATGATACGGAGCATGCCTTCTGGAAAGTGCTGCTCTCACAAGGAAAAATTAACCACCAAAAAACATTGTTAAAGTGACTGCCCCTGTGTTTGTTTCGGGAAAATCCGGTGCATAGCATTGGCTGCCATGGTATTAATTCATTCTTAGATACATCTTCTTTAAAACATTGAAATTTAATTAAATGTAACACCTTTGGTTGGCGGTACATATTTGATATAACTTTCGAGTAGTTCCTTTGAATTTTTTTTTATAAATGTTCTACAATATGTCAGATTGTACTAGTTCATTGTTTGTTACAACTGGAAATAAAAACAATTAGCATTTTATTTCATTTTGATTCTGTTAAAGTTAACATGCAGGGATGTACAATAAGAGAATACAATAAATGAAAAAAATAGTAGCAAAATGTGACTCCAGCATAACTAAATGAGCAACAGAAGAATTATTCTAGTGAACAGCAGCCTAAAAGCAGGATGTAACTACTTTAAATTAGCTACAAGAATACCAGAAGATCTATCCTCGTTAGAAGCAGCCTTAAAGCAGAAAGCAACTTATATTTTTTTCAATCAATACTGAAAATAAAAAAATAATTAGGTAGAGCGAAAACCTAATCTGTCTATACTGTAAGTTAAATATGAGTGTATATTTGTAAAAAAAATATTCGGTAATTTGAACATCAATCGTGAAAGAAATATCACGACGAATGTGTTCGATAGGAAGCTAGAAGACTTGACTGCGACCTTAAGACTCTTACGAGTCACGGGGCAGAGATTCTTATATATAAGTACAGTCATTTGCAATGCGTCACGAGACGTAGTAAAGCTATTAATAAAGTTCGATGGAAAATTAGACACCTATGTCTCTTGGAGACAAACGGCGCCTACTGCGTTCAAGGTTTTCAAAAAAATGATAGTTTTTTGAAGCACCACCAGGTTATCGCCATTATTAGGAACAAAATAAGGGGCTCAGCGGACTCCGCCTGTGCATCTATCAATACAGAATTTATTACCCGATTATGCCGACTAGCAGTAATTTATCTTATTGAGCAAGAGCTCAGTACAATTATAGAACGTCTACACAATATACTGGGAGAGATCCCTATTTGTCAGAAACTAGAGAGAAATATCAATGACACTACAAAAATACTAATTATTCTGTAACTGGTAGACAGCCTGTTGATGGGATCCATTACGCAAAATCAGAGATCAGGGAAGAAATAAAGGGCAAGATCCAAAGGGCACCGACTTTTTATTTGGAACGCTTCAACAAAACAAGACAAAGTAGGACCATTAATGTAGGGGAAAGGTGTTTGTTAAGAATAACAGGAGGTTAGACAATATACTGAAACCGCTGTATTAAAAGGACACTATCGACGCTGATTTGGGAACTTCTGTTCTCATAAAGGGGAGGAAGGTCCTTAAGGACAACAAAAGATAGTAATTCTGACTTTTATCTGTTGTAGGTTGCTCCTGGCATTTATTGTAATCATGCACTCAGTGGGATCGAAACTGATCGATTACCCTCATTCACGATCAGGCTCATAGGGCTGCAGAGGAGAATATTAGACAGATATTTCAGGACTATTTTTCCCTAAAATTAAAGAATTTGCAAGTGATTGAAATACAAAAGTCCTCCAAGTCAGCACATAATAGCCGAGACAGTAAATACAACTTTATGCTTGGGAGGTACTACAGATTGATATTTACTTCACGGATCGAAAATACTTTTTAATATGGTTAGACAAATTTTCAAAATTCAAAGTGGTACAACAAATACCAACACGAACTATTACTCGTAATGATGTAAAAATACCAATACTTTACCAAATCAATATGTTTCCCAAAATAAGAAACATTTGTTGTGTCCTTGTTTCGGAAATTATAAAATTGGTTTTGCGTGACCGATTTAATGTGAAAATTGCAAATGTTCCACCGTTACATAGCACATCCAAAGGGCGGGTAGAACGTCTACAGAATACATTGGGAGAGATCGCTATTTGTCAGAAACTAGAGAGAAATGATTATTCTGTAACTGGTAGAAAGCCTATCGGTGGCATCCATTGCACACAATCAGAGATCAGTGAAGAAATAAAGGGCAAGATCCAAAGGGCACTAACTCTTCATTTGGAAAGCTTCAACAAAACAAGACAAAGCAGGACATTTAATGTAGGGCGCTATTGAAGCCGATTTAGGTGGTCCATAAGGACAACAAAATTCTGACTTTTATCTCTTGTAGGTTATTCCTGGCATTTAATGTAATCATAGCCTCAGTGGGGTCCAAACTGATCGATTATTCTCACTCTGACTATATTCCGGTATTAACGGCGAAATCATGATTTACCGTAGGTGGGGATACTTAAGGCATACCTTAAGTAGACCATATTTAGACACTTCTATCTGTTATAAATATTCTTCCTGGGAATGTTAGAAGCCCAAACTTTTCAGAAACCACGCTGAAACTTATTTCAGGCACACCAGACCTTGATGACTTTAAACAATCCCGTATAAAGCAAGGCCAACTAATAGAAGCTAACAACAGACACATCCAAATAAGCACGTTGTTTATTTGACAACAATGAACTCGACACGGTTGTCTATGATGACCTTAGCATTATCAAAGACGCCACTTTAGGCATAACGGAGCCTACAAAAGTAAACAACGAGATCATTGGGACTATTAAGCAAGTTATACGCCAACAGAAAGAAGATGGTTAAGATGAAACCAGGCACTCCCACATCTCCAATAATCAACATAACAGAACATAAGAAAATTCTAACAATGCCGTTATTACACGAGATGAACACGCATAATTTAAATTACATTCGCAAACTGAAAAACGAACTAAATTACGATCCTTATTAACCGGATGCATAATCTTTTTGTTTTTTTATTATCAACAGTTTATTATCGGTAAAACCTTATTTGAAAAAACAGGAAAGATTGAAGATAAAATCAGCCATATAAGGTGTTTTGAGGAAGCCACTGTGCCAGATTTGCCCACGATGAAAATCTGTTTGCAGAGGACAGAAACAGGGTAGTCACTTGTCAATGAATTCTTGACCCATGTTTACTTTGTGGATACGGGTATCAAGTAACAAGCTCGACTCGTTTCGTAGAGTTCAGCATTCAACAACTTGCATGGCGGCAACGAATGTTTAAGCTACGTTAGGTTATTTTTAAGATTCAATGTTCAGTTCAAAAATAAACTCAATCAAGACTACAACATGTCTTCTTCATAACCTTTATACACTCTAAGGGTCTCACATCAATATTATTCATGTAGCTACTGAACAAAATTTGCCCATTTAGTTCGTTTTAAGCATATGATAAATTCCGTCATTCTAATAATTGAATTCCATTTTAAAACCTACTTCTACCAGATACGCTTACACCGGTCTCTTCAAAATATTTCTGCGGAATTCCGATTGTTAAAAGGTATTAAAAGCCTATATATTTTTTATATTTATTCTGTCTATGATATTCCTTGCTGTGAGTTATAGCAGAGGACTTATATCACAGAGAATCTACTTTTTTTCGTAAAAATTATCGTGTCGCACGAGAGGATAGTGTAGTAGGGGAGGTACGAGATATTTGAGAGAGGAATACAAGAAACACTAACAAATATGTTAATTTTGTACAGGAGCTCAGAAAAAAAAATATGAGGATATCTTCTTTTTTGGGGAAATAATGGGGTCTATGGACTGCAATATATTTCCACACACACATATATGCTACTTTTCTGATGTTGTTCCAATTTTGTAATAGCTACAACAACAATTCGGCCATTTTCGGAAGTATCCGGTGCAGAGCGATAAAAGCAGACACCCTTATATTTTTGTGGATCGCATATTTTTTGTTATTGTTTTCTTCTTTTATAACGTATTACCACAATAATTGCTCATGTGTCAATTATTGTACGATACAATTACACATGTACGAGTACAAGTAATTTTTTAAGGTTTTCTTTCTTTTGCTGATCCACCAATAAGGAGACGAGTAATAGATTGTTAATAATTTTGAGTTATTTTGGCTTGGCAATGTTGAAGAGCTAGGGGATATCGTATGTGTCTCTTAAATATATTCTATGTTTATATTTGTTATTACTGTTTGGGTTGATATGTATGTAGTCAGTGTTTTATAATGATACATATTTTCGTTTTCTGTGCGCCTGATACAGGGGGGTGCCAAACCAACTATTCTTATTCGTTTTTGGGTAAGTTTGATCGTCTGACTGTTTAACTGACTCCCTTATAGTGATTGCCCCACTATATCTCTAAATTTCAGCTGCTGACTTTCACCTTGCCAATGGTAATAGCAAGGAGATCGCTGTACTAGTGCCTGGTTTGAGTAGCGGTACCACTTAACATCAGTATTAAGATTCCGCCTGGACCCAGCGCATTTAAAGAATTTGCGCTCAGATGACCCTAGCAACTTTTCCAATGGTAAATTGTGGCGATTCTCTTCGATTCGTAGAGCGCGGAGACGATGCCTTGTCGTTCTCTGGGTGCTCAATAAACAGACAGTTGCAATAACAGATGCTCCGCTACGGAGCCGTCACTGGCCTCTCGCCTAACTCGTCCGAGCATCCTTTCTTTCTGGGTTAGAGAGTGATTTGACTGTTGTCCACAATTCCGAAATTTAAGTTTCACAGCTTCCAGGGAATCGGCCACTTGATTTGCTTGTATTCGTTGGCCAACCAACAGATCTAAGAGTTAAGTTCCCTAGTTCTAGCTAAAAACGCTCATCTGCGAGGTCCGCAGCCTCCTCAGCGAAATTTGGTCGTAACTCGGGTATTTGACAAGCAGAAATATGGCGATCGGAAGATTCGTTGATAAAGACCCGGAACGTACTCTCAGCTACATGAACATCCAACTATCACTGAAGTTGCGATTGGGGGCTTCTCTGAAGCCATCTCAATTATGCGTCTTTTGATTGAGCAGATTGCTAATGTAAGGCGAATAGCGCTGCGAAACGGCGGGATATATACATTATACAGCTCTATCTCCGCGGTCTCAGACAAGATAGATCTGTACAAAAAATTTATTTTTTAATGCTTTATTAAGCATTATTCATAGGAGCCTACAGTATACGCCTCATAAAGTAAAATTTAATATAGAATCCTGATATGGACTTCTGAGCATCTTTTTGCAGCACTTGCATTCAGTTATTCGCAGTGGTATGTTATAGCCTTTTCACATTTACTGCGTTTCAGCTGAAACGCCGGCGTTTCAGTCTCTTTCGATGAATTCCGCGAAACACACTTAAATTTCCATACAAAACAAAACGCAGGCATTATGCTCTTTTTGCTGTAGTTTGTTTGAAACCACAGTAAAAATGAGAGAGAGCCCAGTGTTGTACTCCAATAGTAGTTAAAAAAAGCAGTAAAATGAAAAAATTTCCATTGCTGGTTCAAAGCAAATGTCAGAAAAATGAGGGGAAAAAACATCTGTTTGTTTACATTTCTAGTTTGCTTTGTGGTGGTAAGTACTTATTGCAATGGGATCTATGACTATAAATTAAAATTTTTCTTTTTTAATAATTACAGCGCAGTCATACAATGATATAAGCTCTAATATTGTACAAATTAAATTCATTTTTTGATATTATTTTATCTTTGTTTGTTTGTTTTGTTTACACTCAGTACAGAAAACACAAAAGAGTAATGAGAAATGTCACATGAAACCACAGTAGTTTAAAAAAGCATAATGTGAACACCATGGTTTCAAAATGATTTCAAGAGAGCGAAACGCCGGCGTTTCAGCTGAAAAATGTGAAAAGGCTATTAACTGCATTAGTTTGTTATTTTCGATTGTAGAGTGAAGTACTCTAGACTGGTAATGGGGAACTCTAGAGCTAGAGTCGATTTTATTCTTATGTGTGATGTTGTATGTATTACTGTAGGCCTTTGAGCCTTCATAAATGAGATTTTTAAAACAGATTAAAACTTTGTGAAGTAGAGGTTGAAGCCTCTATAGCCAGACACATCCGTTTTGTGTTTTGACTGATATAAGGATCATTGTGGGGGCTTTTAAACTATATTTGGTTCAAACCTCGAGATATAGAAATGAGGATTCTACACTGTCTTTTACGCACTTGTGCTCGCGAAATGCTGTGACGAAAGACTTGCTTGTATAGATCAAAATACCTGGCGTTTATTTCTCCAAAATCTTGACGTGCCTGAAGTGCATAGTAATTGCCTAGCTAATATGTTGCCGTGTCGTTTGAGCTTCTGTTTGTGCATCATATTAATATCTTGAATTGCATCTTTTCGAGGGGCATTTTCATATCTCGGTAGATGTTTTCACTCCGCACGTACTCTCTCTGTACTCACTTTCTGTATATTGTCGAGGTTGCTTGAACTTGCCTTTCCCCATAGCTGGGCACCGTATAGCCGGATAGGTTTGATTACACTATTATATAGCCCTATATAACTTTGTATTTTACACTCAGTTTTGAGTTTGCGTTCAGGAGCCATACCTTAAGCTTCCGCTAAGTCTTCTAGGTTTTTATGTGATTTCTACATATTAGTCGACGATCCAGGTAGATCCCCAGGTTTGTAAATTTACCGGATTCAGAAAAAGGGATATTGTTTAATTTCAATGTAGTACATGTGCTGAAACTCAGTGTGAAAGTTACTGCACTGAAAGAAAAAATAAGTAATCCGTACTTAAAAGAAACCGTAGCGGTGCCAAAAGTACGGTAAGTACGGATTTTCTTAAAGCAAGGTGAAAATGCTTGATTCAAGTATGGATATTCTTAATTTTAGCCATATTTAAGCCCGACTGGACTTCATTTTAAGAAAATCATGATTGATTTTAGTTCATAAAAGGATTGAATTGAGTTCGAAATGGATTTATATGCAGATCGTTTGGATTTATTTAAGACCGAATAAATACTTGATTTAATCGGAAAGAGGGATGGATTTAAGGAAGACTGAGATTTAATTGAGCTTACAATATTCTTGTAATAAGAATTCTGAGCTTGATTTAACACCGACTTAATACTTAATACGGTCCGAAAATAAGCTTGGATTAAGAATTACAGAAGTTGAAACGATACCAAAAAGATTACTGTAAGAATTCCGATATTTTAGCTCGAATTCGCACTTGATATGATCCATAAACAAGATCAATTTATGTTATACCAGCTTGAAATAATCTCAGATACACTTACCTTTAGAATTTCGAACTGAATTTAAGCTCAAAATCGTTCAATTAAATTAAAAGCATGATAATTTTTAATACAAATTAATTTTATATTTAACTTTTTCAGCAAGTATTAACATATAAGCTACAAGAAAATTTCATTGTATTAAAAATAAAAATACAAATTCATATCTATATTTTACTACATTTGATCATCTTTGATAGCAGATTTATGTAAACCTACAACGTTAATAGCAAATTAATCCAGTTTTTGTATTATTTTAAAATTATATAAAGATAACAATACATTAGAGGCATGTTTAATAGGTATATACTTATATATATATAGTATATCGTTTAGTTCTCACTAGTTGAATAATTAAACAAGTTTATACAACTACATATCCTAATTAAACACGGTTTTTATTAATACAAGTGTTTTACTCGAAAATATGTATTCCTATTATTAAGTGGATACAAATGTAATGGGGGAGTATCAAATTCAGAGATGTTTTTTATGACTGTGTCATTAGTTACTGAGCCAATTTCGTACACCCTAAAGTGAAAGTGTTTAATTCCTAACTTTCTGCATATTATCGTGTTATTACTTATGATTTCCTGCGTGTTATTACTTATGATTAAATGAATAATTTTATATAATTCAAAGGTTGTTAGCTCAATTCCTAAGTAATAAGACGATTTATAACGTGTTGCCTTGAATGTCAAATCGTCACATATTTCATATGGTTCAAAACAAATATCTTTCATTATATTAATTAGGTCTAGATATTCTGCAGCAACTGTGGTTTCCTTATTGAAAGAATGACATGTAAAAATTGGTTCTAGCCCTTTTTTACGTTCAAGTAAGAACTTGGAAAATTTTAGTCCGTTTTTAATTTCACGCGAATGTGGAGGATTTTTTCGAGATGTAATGCTATTAAAATACATTTAAACATCCTTATGCTTAGCTTCGAAAGGCATGCTCCATATGTATTTTAATGGTCCACATTTCTGTATTGCTGTTGCGTAATGGACAAGGAAATGGTGTTTAGGTTTCAATGGACCGAAAAGTTTTGTGTACAAATCATGATGTTTTTTTACAAGCAATTGGAATTTTTCTAAGTAATAACAGGAATACTTTGACCTGAACAATAGATCAACTATATCTAACAACAAAAGTAAAAACCGACAATTTTTATTTTCCGGAGGCACTAACAGCCATATTCATAAAAAAAATCTTAATTGGGATTTAAAGTACATATTAGTTAACAAACACTTTTTGTCTAACAAATGATTGTTAAGAAAACGTATTCATAAACAAAGAACGAAAATTAACCGATTGCTACGGGAACCGTTCGCTGTTCGAGCGAAACCAATTCATTTAGTTTTAATGGTTTTGTATCATGACAACAAACGATACACGAAACATTTTGCCTCTGCCGAACAATACACGATTCGAAACACATAGCGCTCCTTACGTTGAGTTGAAACGTTTTGTGTATTGGTTAGTGATCATGACAACAAACTAAACTTTTCATCATTTGGTTTTTTGGCACTGTCGATCACTAACCAATCGTTCACTAGTTTTGTGTGTATGTATGAAAGCTGTGGGTTATAACCGATTGCTACGAGAACTGTTCGTTGTGACTCACAAGTTGTGAAACCGTTTCATTGGGTTTCGTGTTATGTTCTCGAGCTCTCTTGTTATTGTTTTGTGTATGGGTTTCACATCGCGATCATTAACTAAACAAAACGAAAAAATTATTTTGTGTGTGAAACAATTCAATCGTTAGTGGTTTTGGTTCACAAGTGATCGTAACAAAACCGAAATGAACAGTTCGTAAAGGTTAATTTTCGTACCCTGTTCATAAACACTACTTTAACTAATATGTATACAATTTAATCAATTTGTCGATTCAATGCTGGCAACACTGTCGTTTTGACTTGTCATTTCAATCTTAATGATGCAGTTATGCGATTATCAATTATGTGAGTAGTCGAATCTATATATTTTTTGTATTGTTTATTTTACAAAGAACTGATTTAATAAACAAAAATATATATATATGCTTACTTGTAAAATAATAAAACAAAATCGTGTTTAAATGAAAGAAAAATTGAGATCAATTATGTATTACTGATAAAAAAAAAGGTGTTCGAATAACGAATAATATTATTCTTATATTGATTGTTTACACATCACTAGTGAACTTTTTACAGTTTTCCCTTTTTTGTGTTGTGTTTTTTCCATAAAGAAGTTTTTATAAATGAAAATGGAAAAAATGACGATTGCAAACGCAAAAAAAATTAACGTATCCATTCTAATCGTATATTTTAAAAATATTTTTTTCTTCGTTGTATTCGAAAAATTCCAAAAATATGTGTGTAAATGTAAACAAACAAACACAAACCTCACTTTAAAACACTGTTAAAGTAGGTTCGAAAGAATATTAAAATGCACACATTTAATAATGGTTTACAAAACGATTATTAAGCTAATAATCGTTTATGAATACAGTTTTCATACATTAAGCTTAACAATCGTTTGTAAAGCTGTTTTAAATTTTTATGAATACGGCTGTAAGTCTCCAATGTTTAGTGGTAAAAAATGAACAAAACATGCACCCGCACTAGCCGTCATTTTCAAATTAAATGATTTCAACCGGCTTAAATTTAAAGCAACGGAAGTATTTCTGTTTCGCCATATGTGAATAGTTCTTTTCTGCTATTTATAGTATCTGACGATGTTACATTTTAATCAATTAACGCAACCAAAATATTACACACGTCATAATCGCATACGCCTTCATATACATCATGCATTAAATCGTACGTAAAATTGTCGCTGACACTAAAGTGATTTAAATCATTAAAAATAGAGGCATTTTTTACACCAGTCACCTTGTAATTATTTTCAATTAAATCATTTTCATAAGTTATGTCCAAAACTTCGCAGTTATCAAATTGCATTTCAGATTTCAGCCGCCTGCAAGTACGACAATATCTGTTTGCGTTGAAAGATTGTACATAGCCTAAAATGCTGGTAACAGCCATATTGTCGCAAACAATTAATCCCAAAATAAAATGAACTTTTCGAATTGCACTGCCCAGAACTGAAGCTTGGACAAAAGATATTTTGGCATTAAAGGAAAATGTATATAGCAACCACAGATGGAGTATGCGTGACTTCCGAGAGCATTAATTATCTGGAATTCGACGAAATATAAGATATATGTTACGCGCAAAATAAAAAGGGACCTAAGGGTAAAAACCAGTTTTGTTCAGGAGAGCCATTTTAAAGATTTAAATACGTGTATCTTTGGTGTACCATCACTTTCATAAAACGCGTATATCTCTGGGAGGGAACACTTTGGGGCATTCGATGCTCAGATGTTGTCCACATCAAAAAAAAAATTGAAAATTGATTTTATTTACCCTTAGGTCCTTTTCTCTATGCGCTGTCACATATGGAATTACTCTTGCATGCTAAAATTTTGTACTTTATTTTGGAAAATCTCTCCATTAGCAAAGCTTTTAATGTTGTTGCCTGATTAAACCTTCTTGGATGTTTTTTAAGGTACGATTCAGAAGATCAGGCATTTCAAATATAGATTTGAGCATAAACCGTAAAGGCATCACAAATACGTCATACGTTTTAGCTCCTAAAGTGGGATTTCCGCGAAAAATTATGTTAGTGATTTTCTCGTCAATTACAAATACTTTTGGGTCCTCATATAATTTAAAGTTTTTTAATTTTTATTAATAATAGTTTGAAAACGTTTTTTAACATTTTTATCATCCGATATTCTGTGGCGCTATCTTCAAAAGGATTCTTACAAAAATTTAAAATTGAATTTCAATCATTCCGAATTTGATCTTCTCCAAATAGTCTTGCAACTGTAGCTGCGATAGAGGAAACTAATGAAGATATAGTGTTTTGTAATTCAATAACATGACTTCTAGGCATGGCATTTTTATCGTATAAGCTTAAAGATAACTCTAGCCCTTTATATTTTAATTCCTGCAGAGTAAATGGAACATTTTGCATATCTTCAACAACAACAGATTGATTTTTTGGAGCTACACTAGCATCTGAGGAAGAACATGTATTTAAGGTTGAAGAAATGTCGTTTGGATTGTTATTATTTTTATACACTTTTTCTAAATGTATACGAAAATAAGAAAAATTGGTGAACGTGAGAAAAGTTTTGCACACAAAGAATATTTAAAGATTGTCGAGTTAATAAATGGTTAGCTATAAGGTGTTTATTAACAGAGTTGGAGTTTGAAGTTGTTTTCGACATCGAAAACATATAAACATTATGATTAGTTTAATTATTACTCAAGAAGTTAATTACTGATGTAACATTGGATGATTTACAATCAGTCCTATTGTACTTACTTTTCATTATAAGAATTTTTTACATGACCTTAATACAAATATGTACTTCACATTAACATTTTTTACTTAACTCAAGAAATTTATACTTACACTAAGAATTTCCGCACTTGATTTCTAAAATTATTCCTTTTTATACTTGTTTAAAGAATAACTTATTACGAAACGTACTTAATTTTTTAAGTACGATGTTAGTAAAAATTTAGTACTTTCGGCTTAAATTTAGAATGCCATTTTTCTTTCTGTGTGTGTGCATTTAGTCTCGTTGACCTTTATCCTCTAGTTAGATAGCCATGATTCTACTCGTCTAAGATTAACACCTCGATTCGTGAATGCTATATCGTGCTTTTGTGTGAGCTCATTATATCAATATCATTGGAAAAATTAGACGTAAGTCCGTTTGTTCTTGTAGGTATATCTGCGGTGACCAGAAGTTAAAGGGTGGGACCAGGACACAACCCTGTGCGACACGGTTTTCTAAGTAAGGCTTAAGACTTCTCAGTAAGTCTTTAGGAGAAGATGCGTATTCGCCGGTAAATATTTGCAAATTTTGCGGATCAAACCAAAGTGTCCGACTTTTTTTAAATGCTTGAGCAACATCTATACGGCGCAGTAATATTCGCGCCGGTCAAACGATTGCTCCGGTCCCCGATCAAACGATTGCTCCGGTTGCTGTGACCTTCCCGAAATCTGAACTGATGGTCTGGTATAATATTGTTTAACACAAGCAACGGTTTCATTTTTGATAGAAGAACTTTTTCAAAGAGTGTGGATAAGCAGGGAAGTAAACTGACCTATCTATATGAGAAAGGACCGATTTGTCCTTTCCAGACTTTAAGATTTTTTGAATCAAAGACATTTTTATGTCACAAAACTGAAATAAATACTTTGGTGATATTGAGTGAGACGACAGCTCATCAAACTGTATGTTTGTCTAACAGTGTGTGCGTGTGTGTGCTTTTTATATGTTGGTTGTTTTGAGTCAACTGTTTATTACACAAATTCTTTGATATTAAACTTGAAATTTTTGCCAAAAATAATTTAATTTCCTATATGTTGGTATTTATAACGACTTTATACACTCCTAGATAGATCTGTGGCTGATTTGTAAGCGTCTTTTCTCACTTTCGCAGTTTATTTTATTTTAATTAATTTCCAAGAGAAGACTTTTTCGCGACCGTTCTCTTCGCGAATGATGGTGTTCTCTTTCCTTGTGTAGAACATTGCAATTAAATTGCAAAATGGATACTTTATAAGGATTGGCAACATGCGCGGTGCGATATATAAGTATGTTGATGCCGCTGGCACGGAGACTGCGGTGGAATCTCATAGTTAGTTGAGGATGATGACGGCGAGGATGACACCAAACGGGAGACACACTGCGGACAATGTTGATGCGGCAAGGGGCAACAAAGTCCGTTTCGCTATACTTTCTTATGTGGTTCAGACCTGAGCAGCTCCTCCATGCAAGAATAACACCTTAAAGACGTTGCACGATGGTGTATCTGTTTCTGCCAAACCGGAGCCAAGTGTTTTTTGATCCCGGTAGTATACGGGGCAGGGAAGGAAGGAGCTACTCTCACAATGAAAAAATGGAAGACCAAAACAACATTGTTGCAGAGACTCTCCTTGCCAAAGAGCGTTTGTTTCGGGTTAATCCGGTGCATAATTAATTCATTCATAAAAGTATCTTCTAAAGAACATTACAATTTATGGATTGTTTATAACCTGCACCACTCTCAAGAACAGGGTATTCTAAGTTAGTTTCATGGGACATGTTTGTAGCTACCAAAACTATTACAGCAAGACCCACCTTTAAGTGAACCAATAGGCTTATAATCACCAGGGCCCCTACAATATAACACGATTCGAAATATAAATCGAATCGAAAGTTGTAATCGATTTTTATTTTAAATGGTACCATGTAAGACTTTCGGATTCGAGTAGAACGTTGTACCATATTTAGTTCAACTTTTGAGTAGGTTCTTTGTCAATCTATGGCATCACTGTTCTACAATATGTCAGATTCATCACGTTTATTTTTACATGCATAAAGTCATTCAACGTCAACATATATGGCTTAAATACCGGATACAATGTACAATGTTAATGCCTCGCCAAAGGAAATGAAAATCCAATCGACATAAAACAAATAATTATTCATCATTTTAAATTGGGAAAATCAGAAATTGTTCAAAAATCAAGAACTGCTGTTCATTATACAGGGTGGGCGATTTAACATTTTAAATTGTAATCGGCTGTTAAAAAAAGGACTGACAATTTTTTTAAGTTTTTATCCTCAATAGCTCCCATTCATTAATCCTCAATAGCTCCCACAGAAAATAATCCAAAGTGCTCAAATCACTGCTCCGAGGCGGCCAATTGACATCAAAATATCCACTGATTATTCGATTTTCAAAAACAGTGTGTAAAATATGGATGTTGCGTTGGCTGTGTGACATGTGGCCACTTGTTAAAACCAAATGTTGTCCATGTCATTCTCCTCAAGTTTTGGGAACAAAAAATTCTTTGAGTATGGCGCGGGAACGCTCACCATTGGCGGTAAGGCCACCGCCAGCCCAAAATCCACACCAATCTCCTTGTGGATGCATTGGCTTCTCAATAGTCACGTGTGAAATGTACCTACCAATAATAACGACCATGTTTACAGTATTAACATTTATACATAGTGATCAATATAGTTACTTCACTTCTTTAAAATAGAGTGCCAACACCAACGTTGACGTCTGGAATAGTCATCGGAACATCATATGAATCACGGATATCAACGAATAAACATAAAAAGTAGCATTTGCAGTTTTAATTGGTTTTCCCTGAAGAGAAATTATATAGAAAAATAACTGGAGCAGTCGGAAAGTTGTTTATTCTTAAGGAAAAAAAATAAAGAGCTTTACTTCCAAAGAAAATAAGTTTTCGTATTTTTTTGACTCTGAACTTTATCTATGTATACCTAAAATTCCCAATTAAGATCGATTTATTGGAAACGAAATTCCCCACATATACGAGGCTACTGTAATTGGAACAAGTCATTTAGTTGTTATACGAGTATCATACGATCAGTGTGATGCTAACTGTTATACTCGTACTTAGTACATTACGCAAATGAACATACATTGTTACAATGTAGAGTGAGGTTAAATTTTAAGGGCCGATGTTGAATGTGAACCACACCTAAACGTCAAGTTTTTTTCTGTATTTCATCTGATATTTCTCAATTTCAGACTAACTCAATTTGAACCATGGAAAGATACACAAGCGAGCAACGCGTTAAAATTAGGAAACAGATGATGATAAATTTTCGAAGAAAATCTTCTTCAGTGATCAGGCACATTCTCACATCAGTGGATTCGTCAATAAACAGAATTGCCGCATTTGTGCGAATGACAATCCAAGAGTGATTGTCGAAAAAACAAGGCACCCACAAAGAGTGACTGCTTAGTGCGGTTTATGGGCTGGCGGCATCATCGGGCCGTATTTTTTCCAAAATGAGGCCGGTCAGGCTGTGAATGTGAATGGTGTTCGCTATAGTGAGATGATAACGAACATTGTTATGGCCCGAATTGGAAGATATGGATGTGGACGATATGTGGTTTCAACAGGACGGTGCCACTTGCCACACAGCTAACGAAACAATGGCTCTTTGCGATACAAATTCAATGGCCGTGTGGTTTCAACAGGACGGTGCCACTTGCCACACAGCTAACGAAACAATGGCTCTTTGCGTGACAAATTCAATGGCCGTGTTATCTCACGCCGTGGCGATTTTAATTGGGCACCAAGATATGTGATTTAACACCTTTGAATTACTTGCTTTGGGGTTATTTTAAAGAAAAGGCGTACGTCGATAAGCCAGCAACAATTCAAGAGCTAAAGAATGAGATAATTCGGCACATTAACGGCATAGAACCTCAATTCTGCCTCAGCGTCTACGAAAGTTTGGACCATCGGATGTTTGCCGCCGAGGTCGCGGCGTCCATTTGGATGATATTTTGTTCCACACATAATTGAACCATACCAATAAACAAATAAACAAATCGTCAACAACTCTCTTGGTCTATACTACTGTGTTAACGAAAACCGCCGCCAAGTGGAATAGAATTTTTAATATTTTATGTCTCATTACACGATTCGATTGATAGTACAGTCTGTTCATCAGCGTTAACATAAGCCTAATATTCCTGCCGCTAATGAATCAAAGACAAAGTCTTTTCAACGGAAATAGAAATATGGAAAATTTGGAGAACCAAGCAACATTGGACAGAATTGGCCAATTGGAAAGGGTAGTACAACAATTGTAAGCTGTAGTACTGCAGCAACATCAACAAAATCAAATTGTTTTACAACAAATTCAGCAGCAACCGATTCAAAATCAGCAGCAGCCTCCTTTACAACAACAATTTGGAATATTAAATGACCAAAATGATTTTTTTACGTCTAAGAATGTCTAGATGACGGATATTTAATGCAGTTTATTTCTTCTGTTGACTCTACTATCAGCCTGTGCAACGAGAATAACAGCCTAATCAAATACGGAGTACAGATTGTACTTAGTAGGGACATAAATACTGTTACAACATTGAACACACCCATTTCAACAGTAGAACTGAACATACCCCGTTAATGTCATATGGGTTTTGAAAGCTAAACTCAATAGCGGTTGTCGGAAACGGGATTTTAAAATTGTTTCAACATTCATCATGGAGTGGTCAGATAATGAGAACCGTATCGCTGTAATAGCGCTTTTCAAGTGTGAAATGAAAACAAGCGATATTTTCAAAACGCTGCGGCCACTTGGGATTAGTGGCCACTTGCATAAAACTGTTTGAGGAGACTGGAGATGTAAAAGACCGCCTCCGGTCGGGCCGCCCACGCTCTGTTCGAACACCGCATGTCATCAAAGCCGTTAAATCAAGAATTCACACAAATCCGCTCCGAAAACAGAAAATCATGGCCCCTGAGATGATTATCTACGCAAAAGTCCATGAGTCGAATCTTTAAAAGAGACTTGGGACTTGGGGCTTTCAAACGACGTACCGGACATTTATTGACTGCTGCTTTAAAAAAAATAGGATTGAAAAATGCAAACGTCTTTTGGTGAAGCACGCTGATAGCAGAAAAATTGTGTTAACCGATTTAAAAATTTTTACCGTTCAGGAAAAATTTAACTAGCAAAATGATAGAGTGTATGCGCGGTCATCTAAGGAAGCATCTGAACTGATCCCAAGGGTGGAAAAAGGTCATCACCCAGCTTCAGTCATAGTTTGATCTATGCAGAAGTTTGTAAAGCTATGGAACTTATGCGAACTATTTAGTGTATTCGAAAGGGCAAGATTTGACTTAGGTCAGATATACGACTTTGATGAAACAAAGCCAGGCATATATTCCCCAAGTAACGTTGACAGAGATCTAGTTTACATAATGCTTAGTAAGACCGATACACCATGAAAGGCGATAAGTCAATGAGCGAGATTATCACCAAAAATTCAAAACTAGATTTATTATAAGGCATAAGACAGAAAACCGGGGACAACTTATAATGATAGTCAGAACAAGAATAACAAACATTTAAATGACCGTAACAATTATGATAATAGACCTAATAATAAGGAAAAGAATACCAGTAGATTTAACGCGATTATAGTAACAAAAATAATAATGGTTTTAATAACTTCAACAATATAAATAAAAATAATGATATTGATGGAAATAAGATAACTAAAATTGCATCTAACCGAACAAAAAATACTTATATGAGTGTAGACCAAAAAGAAAATTTCGAAGACGAAAGATTTATGGATGTAACAAATGGAGCAGAGAGTGATATACATTTTTTTCTGTTACCTCCAAATGTAGACTACCAATAGTTATTATTAGCATAAGAAAACAAAAAAAAGGTTTATAATAGTTACGGGATCTAGTACTAGCATCATTAAACATAATACTCTAATCGAACAATACCCTAAACAAATAGTTACTGGAAACATCTCGTTATTATCGAACATTAAATGGTGTTAACGAAATTAATTTGATTGTTACAACACCATTTCCGCAGAAAATTTCCTATACTGGTACAATACAATGGAAAGATGGATAAAGAGTTGACTTCACTAACCCACATTTTTCTGCAATAATAGCTCAAAACATGCTCGAACCTCTGAAATCTAATATAAATAATAAGGATAAATTTATCGATATATGCGGACAATAAATATATTTTGAAAAATATAATTACCCAAGATATATTGAAAATGTGTGCTTATTTGAACCACTGAAACCCGAGTGCATAAGTTCAAACTTCAAATTTGATCGTTCAAATTATGAATAAAAGACTAAATTGGCAAGACTGCTTTTTTACTTCAATGACTTATTTTTTAAAAGAGAGAGATAAGATACTCTTTTGGCGACCGATGAGGTGCAACTCGAGATCGTAACAACAAAAGACGATCAACTGTACACAAAAGTGTATAGGTACCCCCAAATATATGAACATGAAATTCAGAAACAATATGATATGCTTAGACAAAACATTAGAGAAAGCAATTCGCCTTACAATAGTCTCTTATGGGTCGTTGAAAAGAAATTAGACAATTCAGGTATCAAGAAATATAGAATTGTTATAGACTACCGTAAATTAAATGAATACACAGAAAACAATAAATTCCAGAATCCCAATTT
This sequence comes from Hydrotaea diabolus, assembly GCA_963513945.1. Classification (NCBI taxonomy): domain Eukaryota; kingdom Metazoa; phylum Arthropoda; class Insecta; order Diptera; family Muscidae; genus Hydrotaea; species Hydrotaea diabolus. The sequence continues at coordinate 98,785,346 of OY740716.1, read as the reverse complement.
TAATTGTCTACTAGATAAGTTAGGAAAATCACTGTACTTCACCACGATCGAACTGGCTAAAGGGTTTTGTCAGATATTGGTAAGAGAAGAGGGCTGGAAAAATACTGAATTCTTAATATCTTTGTTACACTACGAAATCGCACGGATGTCATTCGGCCATAAAAACGCGCCATCAATATTCCAAGGGTTACTGATTTAAGGATTTCATAAACAGAACCTACGTTATTTACATAGACGATATACTAATATTCAGAACATAAGTTGAACATATAAAAAGCTTAGAGAACATTTTTATATCCATAAGATAAGCCAAATTAAAAAGTCGGGCCCATAAATGTGATTTCCTAAAAAAGGTAACCCAGTTTTTAGGATAGCTACGTTAAACATGATCCGAATAAAGTCTCCATAATTCAGCAACTTAAAGTATCCACCACCATTAGGCAGATCAAGTAATTTTTGGGAGTAACGGGCTTATGCAATGACGAAATAACTAGGAAAAGGCGAAGTGGTGAAAACAACTGACCCATGTTATATGAGAAAGTAAAGGAGAACATCACTAATGCGCTGATCCTAAGATATCCTAACTTCAATACGACCTTCAAAATAATTTCTGAGGCTAGCAATTTTCAATTGGATCCGTGTTGCCACAAGAGGGACACCCAGTTGCTTTTGCATCACGGACCTTAAAAAAGCATGAGATCAACTACGCAACAAAAGAAAGGGAATTGTTGGCGATAGTTTGGTCTGTGAAATATTTTAGGCCAAATGTTTATGGGAGAAGTTTCGAACTTGAAAGTGATCACCATGACCAAATATTCTCTTAAAGATATAAGTCCTCGGTAACAAAGGTTGTTAGTCAGCAGAATTTCCTAGGCCGAATAGAAAACAATGAGATAAACAATGTCGACTTAGACCGTTTTACTAATAGCTTTACTAGAATGTTTGATAGGGAAATTTCACATAGAGACATTTTTAATGGAGATGAAAACATTGAAAATGAATATATTGAAGTTCAGACGGTACATTCGAAGGAGGAGTATTTAGGTAATGACATCCCTATTCTGGATTCGGTTGTTAATCGTTTCAAAACTCAAGTCATTATACTTATAGTTAAAAAAAGGATACTTGCACAACATCCATTTTTGGCAATAAGAGAATATTAATGGATAGGAGCGATATAGACACTGACAATGTAATAGATATAATCCGTAGAGAAATAGAAAAAGGAAAGGTCGGAATAACTCTGTTTTTAGTGACTTATTAATGAATGTGTCGCAAGCCCTCATTTAAAATTCTTCAAATGCTTTCATTTTGCTACAGACATTGAGAACGACGAAATACTGGATCGCATTTTATCATAAAATTGGAAGCAGCCATTGTGGGATAATAGCCACATATGAAGGACTTAAGTTATAGATTTTTAACCTACTGCTTATAGAACATGTACACAGAATTATTAATAATTGCGATATATAAACGTGGAGACAAAAAAGTCTAAAACTTCGTAGTTTTCTTTTTTCTACAGAAATTATATTTATACTTCACATATACGAGGACATATGTATTCGTAATGTAAACGTATTGTGCTAAACGATTTTCAAAGAAAGTATATACTTATATATTATACAACACAATAATAACCAAGAAAAAATTTTTAAACTAGAAGATATGTACTTCCTTTTACCCAATTGTTCATACATACCACTAATTAATGTATATTTTATAAAATGTAGTATATTATGTGACACACTGATTAAAATATAGAGTTCCGGAGAATTCATAGACAATGGAGGGAGGAGTTATGTACCTACCCATTATACCGACTCTCTTTACAGTATTAACATCTATATCTAGTGATCAATATAGTTACTTCGCTTCTTTGAAATAGAGAGTGCCAACAGACGTCTGGAAAAGTCTTCGGACCACCATATGAATCACGAATATCAACGACGCTCGCATACTATACATTTTAATACTATACTTCAGTCTTAAAATTCGAGGCAATTTTGCTTATTGACATGGCCACCGAGATGACAATGAGCTTTGTCTAAAAACAAATTTTCGGCAAAATACTCATATCCTGCCAAACAATCTTAAACCTATTGGGCGAAGCGAAAACTCATCGGATGGTGTTTCATTATTAAATGACAAAGTTCAACCTTCCAATAAACCAAAAGTTTTAAAAATGATCAGTACTTTTTTTACAGCCGATTGAATCGTCCACCCTGTATAATAAATAAATAAAAAAAACATAGAAAACTAGACCAGAAATGCCCGTGCTCGTAAACTTACGGATGCAGATGAACAAAGAATCGTGGATTTAGTGAAAAAGAATCCAAGAATCAATGCATCCCCATTGGCTAAATGTACTCAAACTTATCTAGGCATTTCAGTAACTCCTTAAACAATTCGAAGTGTTCCATAAAAATACGATTTTTATGCTAGATCAGCTAGATCAGAAGACCACCTTTCAAAGAATACGATTAATCAAAATATAAGCTTAGAATTCGCAATAGTTCGTAAGATGGATTTTTGCTCATAAAGCAAATACGATATAACCTTTTTGGGTGCGAATGGAAAAATTTTAATCTATCGTAGACCAAATGCAGAGGTGGTGGTGCTATGATGAGTGTGTGTATGGCGGCGTCAGAAGTAGGTAATTTGACATTTATTGATGGCAATATGAATCACCATAAATACATTGACCTTCTGAAGGCAAATTTTCAGCCCAGCGTATAAAAATTATGACAGGAGAAACGGATTTCAATTCTATTAAGATAATGATCCGAAGCATTTTGTAGTAAATACAAAAATAAAAAAATCACTCCCGCAATCGCCACATATCAACCAGATTCAACACCTATGGGGTCACCTGGAGAAAAAAATCCGATCCCTTAAGTTTACAAACAAAAATCGTATGCGAGAAATTCTGCAGGACGAATGGAACAAAATTGATGCTGGCTACACTAAAACTTAAGTTAAATCTATGCCAGATCGTTTAAAAGAGGTTATCCTAGGCAAATGAAAAGTAACTCGTTTTTAAACTTGCAATTAATAATTACGAATCTAATAATATCCCATATAGAATACTTTTTTTTCTTATTTTTTTTGTTTATGATTTTAAAATTGAATTGCTGGTAAATGTTTTATTTGAGGTCTCAATTTGTGCACTGAGTGTAAATCTCTGTTCATATACTAATTCAATTTTATGTTTATTTAAAAAATTTACTTAGTCTTTTGTTTTTTATTGAATTATAAATAAAATATCCTGCACATGTCTTATTCTTTTTTGTTTGGTTAACATTGCAACACATTTTTTTTTGTTAAAAAGTTTTAAAAATGTTGGCTTTCGAAAACACCTTTTAGTTGCGTGTTGGATAGTATTGGGACTGTGTTTTCCACACCAACAAGGCCAACGGTAGTAAATCTAGAAAATAAAATGGCAGCTTCGGGGGCACGATATAGAGGTTGTTGGCGGAAAATCAGAGCGCTGTTGACGAGAAGCTAGCAACGTTTTTCAATATCTATATAACTATTAAGAGATTAAACAATTCCTAAGGACTCATCTATGCAATGTTCTTTTTTCTTCAATAGATTGCTAATATCGACCGTCTCCATCGTTAAAATCTTATAGCGGCCTTATCACTTTGATTAACGATATTTTTTCTCATTTAATGCCTCCACTTCTTGTAACATATTAAACACATAAATTTCCCTTTCTTCAACTAGAAATATTTTAAGAGTTAAATGTTATTTAAGGGAAGGACTCACATGTTATTCACAATTTTTTTCCGTCCTTAAATGCATTAAGTTAGTGGCACTGTACTATTGAATTGCTCTTAAATAAGGGCACCTTAAGTTTGAAGAAATGTTTTTGCTTCCGCCGATTTTATACACTATTTGTATTACGGAATCTTAACACGTAGAATTTATGGTTACATTCAATAAACTTATTTGGCATGCAGAGTTTTGCTTGCAGATGTTCTGTCACGAATTGTATTTTTGATTAAATATTACAAAAAAACAATTTCAAAAAATTAAATTCTCCTTTTCATTACCTCAATACGAAAGAAGTAAAAAAATTATGATACAAAGGTGTTCAATGTTGAAAATTGATTTACATAATAGCTACATAATCAAAATTCGAGAATAAAACCGATTGCCAGAAATAATTCATCCGAATTGGATATACATAGTAAAATGATCAGAACTAGATAACAATTACTTTTAAATCGAGTTACATGATAGGCGCCAAGCTGAATTTATTAAACGATGTTTGTCTGTCCGTCCTTCCATCTTAAGTTTGGTAGGTCTTTGGATTTGGTGTCAACATCACCATACACACCTCATCGTCGTATCCTTAAGGTTATCGTTGTCATCATCCCCCAATTACACTGTGGAACATTTTTGGGGTTATTGTCTGGGGGGTGAGAAATTCCAGGGTGATGGTACTAGGTCTGTATATTAAAACCCTCAAAGGGTTTTGCGTTCGTATGTGCCAGTGAAGTTACTTAATTGTAAATAAAAGCAGAACGCGTTAATCGATTTCTATGATCTATGTCGCTTTTTGTTTATAGGTTATGTGACTTTACGTGAAAGTTATAAGTTTGGAATTTATATATTTTAAAAAAAAAAAAATTTGGCAAAATTTTCTTCATAAATTTATTTCTAATTGCAAAAATGTTGATTTGGTAGGGAAACAGTATATTAATGGATTAAAGAAAATGTAATTTTTAATTTTTCTCAATTTATTTTAGCAAAATCGAACTAGTCGTTCTCGAGTTATGTCAAACTACGTTTTTGCCAACATTTTACAACTAAGCGAAAAAACATCAAGATAAGGAAAAAAATGAAAAAGGTCATAAAAAAAACTGGCACATACGAACGCAAAACCCTTTGAGGGTTTTAATATACTGACCTAGTACCATCACCCTGACTTGGAATTTCTCACCCCCCAGATTGGCTGTTGTACTGTGTGTCGACGAAACATCATGGTCGCTGCGATCCAGGAGACCAAGCTGAATGCCACCTGCTTCCTGCATAGTTGGGATAAATACACCGTGCAACGTAAGGATCGCACAAGAAGTGGAGGTGGGGACTTGATTTTCTGTTACACAATTCCAGAGACCAATACATGTATTGTATGGGGGTAGCAGTCAAGTCTGTGACTGCCGAGACAGAGTTGTATAACGTTTACATACCACAGGTTGGTAGCTACGCCACTCTTTATTTGCCTGACATAAGCCATCTGCTACAAGGTAAAAACCGCATGATCCTAGGAGACTTTAATGCCCACCACAAATGGCATAGCTTTAGAAGAGCAAATTGATAGCTCTTCGTTCAGCACAGTAAGTAAGAACGCTTTCACAAGGATCATGGGCAATTTTCATAGCTCACCAGATATAACTATCATCGCCTGATTATCATGGTCTGACCAGCGACGTCACCTGGCCAACCGTCATCATGAAAGCATCGGGCCTTACTTACCTCCTTAAGTCCAACAACATTCTATTAAAGAACAAATCAGTCAGCTGTGCACGATTCCTTATAGTCACGGACTGTTTAACGCTGGCTCCAAACGGCTAGTGCATTTGATAGAGAAGTCTTTTACATGGCTTAGAGATAAATCTCTTACTCGTAAAGTCGCCTGTATTTACGAGGTGGAAAGCCGCTGCTGAAAATTATTCGATGTTCTTACCCGGGGGTTGAACCTGGTTTTTACTGGCACGTTAGTCGTGCGCAGTCCCATCTAGAGTCAGCACGACAGACAATCTTCCCATAATCCTCTCCATTAACGGCGCACAGTGGCGACATTTGAGTTTTTTCGTTGCAAAAATCATATCTTTTGAACCGAATAAGATAATTGAACAGTTTAAACAGCATATGATAGATAACTGTTCAGCCTATGAAATGAGCATTTGGAAAGGGTGCTACGCTCTGTAGGGGCCTAATTATGGGTTATCAAAGTTAAAATTAGTAGAAAAATCAATTTTATGGTAACTAAAAAAAATTATTTTTAAATTTTTAGATTGTTTTTATTTTTTTCTTTAGGGTTTTATGTTTTAAATTATTACCCAACAAATTAAAAAAAAAATATTTTTTTTTAAATTTATTTTTTCAATTTTCTGTAAAATATTCATCACAGTTCGTAAGAGAAGGTATATCTAAAAGACTAACCATTTCTAAACTATAATTATTTTCTAACTCTATTCTTGACTTCACATGCCGCAGGGAAGAAATAAGTGGATCGGAAGATGCTGCCAACATGTTGAAGAGGTCCTCATTTTGCCTTACCCTTGATGCTTTGAATGTGTTCTGCAATCTATATTTTTTATAAAATTTGTTAAGAGACTCCTGTGCTTCTTCAGAAAGCTCTCCAATTGGCAAAGAATGGTACTCAATTATATCTTTGCCATGCGCCAATATTTTATGGACGGTCGGGGTCAACTTCTTCTGTGGATACATTTCTGCTAAAAGAGATGCAGTTTTCGACGCATATTCTCCATATTTTGTAGAATTGACATTTTCTTTGCAGTTTAAAACATCTAAGATCGTTCCCAATCTTTTCACGATTTGATTGTCAATTCCAGTGATTCTAGTTACTGCCTCATCATTTTCAAAAAATCTCCTAGAAGTGTTTCCATCGTTTGAGTTACCGTATCCGTGCTTGGGACAGTCTACTTTTTGTCCAACTTGTTTAAAAAAAGCATCCTGTATTTGCTTCTTTCTGATCTTTTCCTTATCCTTTATTGATGTATTTTCATCGAAGTTTTCCTCCTCTTGTGGTAGGGTATACGCCAGTTTTAGCAAGAATTCCATACACCTTATCCTTGCGTGCAATGGTGACATTCCATATTCGTAATTCTCCTCATTTGTAGAATCGTTTAAATTACCAAAGTTCTTCTGACTCTTTTTGCAAATAGGGCATGACATTGATGAGGTTGTTCCTGTCAGTTCGTTTACGACTTTTCCGTCAACCATGGTCAGATGGAACTCGTAATTGCATTCAATATATTTTCCTTCCCCAATTTGCAGCTTTGTAGGCTTATAGGCTGTTTCCACTACGGTCGCGTCCACGTCCGCGTCCATGATTTATCGATAAATTTGTAATGGTGTTTCCATTGTGTTTTGCGTCCACGTTTGCGTTCAAACAGCTGTTTGTGTTTATTTGTTTATTTAGGGGTGCGAAAAATTTTAATATTTTTGTGGCCCAACTAGCGCCTGCTCCTTTCTGCAATAAACACAATCGATTTAATTCCAAAAAAATATTGGTATATAATTTATATTTAAAAAATTACCTGTATTTTTTCGTTAAATTGTCCAGTTTATTTTTTACTTCGGCGCCAGTCACTCCCAACTTCTCGCCCATCTCTTTGTGTATGTGGGTGTTTTTCCGAGCACCCCTCAGGCCATCAATGTTTTCCTCCCAGAGGTCCAACAGATGTAGTGTTGTTACTGCTGTCCATTCCGTTTTTTTAAATTCTAAAATAATTGGAAAAATTAATATTATTTAAACAAAAGCAAAAATATTAACTTACCTCCCGTTTTTTGCATTTTGGATTTTTTTTATTTATACTGATTGACAGCTGTTTTCATAGGGATGTGCAATTTGCGATTTTGCCATTTATAGGTATGGGTGGGTTTCGATTGCAAAAATAATCGATTTTATAGTAAACGCGAATTATCGATAAACGCGTCCAATATGAACGCGACTTTTTCCCATACCTAACTGCCTATGTGTTTTGTATGGGCCTTAACGCGCGTTCATTGATTTTTGGATGCGGACGCGACCGTAGTGGAAACAGCCTATTAATCTTGCTTATTTGTTCTTCAATGTCCTTCACCGTGGTCCTTATGAGTTCTGCCGATTCCCTTGCAAACTGAAACATTATTGGTCGGCAATAATGCACTGATGACGGACGTGGATTTTTCCAGTGTAGGGAAACATCAGATTTAAGCCGCAAAGGAACAACAGATGCCATAAACATATTTCCGTCCGATATTGTAGAGTCATCGGAAGATATCCTTTGCTTATAAACGCTTTGTCCGGATGATCCATCGCAGCCCCATTTGCTGATCAATGTCAACTTCTCAGGAAGAATTTTCACCTCATTTTCAGGAAGACTCTCCAACAACCGTTTTGCTGTATGGCCCAAGAGATCCTGCAGATTGGCTTTCGCAGAGACTTCCGTAAACTCCGTATGCAGTGGTCGTGAATTTATTTTGGCTTGCGTAATATGCTTTTATCCGGGTAAAACGTCAGCGCCGTGTCGCATTAAAGATGTCCGTAGTTTCTCATATTTCTCTTTGGAAAGTTCTAAGTCCATAAACAAGGCCAAGGCTTCTTCGGATCCATACTTTTTAATGTGTGCGTTTGTGGGCGTGGGAATGCTTTCCTTAATCCTTTTTAGTCGCAGTGGGCTTGCATCAGCAACAGATTTGGTTATCTGCGACCTAACTCCTTCACTATCCTTTGTAAATTTAAAAGACAGCGCGTCCGATAATTGCTTCGTGGTGAAGTCATTGGTGGCATCGGCAAGTTTCCTCTTCCTTGTGAAAATTGAACACTCCTCAATACTTTTTTTTGGCCTTCCTTTTGCTCCTCTGGTTGATGTGATGGGTTTATCTACTGCCAATATATCCAGGATGGTGTCTTCCTTAAGCCAGTCCTCGTATTTGGAGTTGAAGTTCTGAATGGTTCGATTAGATTTCACCCATTTTGCCTTAATATTTGCATATATCAGATAAAATTTATTTTTTATAATTTCGCTTCTCTCAATATTTCCGTATAAGCTATCAAGTTCTTCTAAAGCAGCTTCCGTGAAAAAAATTGGTGTGGCTGACTTTCTAAACAGTTCAAATAATTTAAAATTGTTCAACGCCATGTTTTCAGTACTTAAATTTTTTAATGGTTTCAGTAATTGTTGCGCCAACTTTCAGTCGTAGAGTAATCCAGGCATTATCCTTATTTTGCAATATATAGGCTTATGCTACCATGCCTAAAAATAAAAAAAAATAAAAATAGGGACCATAGGTCAATATTGTTCTTGACCATTTGTACGCCAAAGTATTGTTTAAGTGAGGTACGTACCTGCTAATTTCAATGAGTAGTTTTTTTCAAACTATTAGATCAAACTACTGTCAGTCAAAACATATAAGGGATGGACGCCATACAATTTCTGCAACCATGTCTTTTTAACCTTTTTTACCTCTAGAAGCCAAACGGGCACGTACGGGCAGCTAAAATTTTTATGTAATTATGTAAAGAAATAATCAATGAACAGGGTTATGGCAAATATAGAAAAATATAGATATTTTTTATTTTCCGTCAAAGTTGAAAAATAGTGAAAAAACGGATAGTTTTTAAATAGTGATTTACCAGGAGAAACACAAAGCAAACAGTTAATTTTTTTTATCATTATACATTTAATAAATACATCAATCAATACAAACAAAAAATAAGGCGGTTCGTTACCTATTTTTCGTGATATTACACCTGAAATCGCAACAAATTCACTAAAAATTGTGTGTTTTTTTGAAAACCGAAAGTCGGTCAACTTTGAACGGCTATATCTTCTAAACTAAAAATGTGATATTATTAAGAGTGGCAGATTTGAAATCGTTGAAAAGTTTCCTATAACATGGGTTTATTCAAAACTTTGTCGGCGCTCATGAAAATTTTGATTTTTGCAACCTCGTTTGCTCTACGGGCGCTACTGTGCGGCGGATGCCTTCTCAAATTGCTTTTTTACCCTGGAAGAAAGGATGATCCGACAGCTGCCACGTTCGGTGATAGATCTCGAGTAGATCGCGAGTTATTTAAACCGAAACCTCCATGCTGATGTTGAAGCACTTGGATACCTCGGGTGTAGAGTAAATGACCGCAGTTAACCAGGGAGTTTTACAGGGCAGGGTAATATATCCGGCAGTGTTTCTCTCTACCTTTCTAAAATTCGTAATGTTTTGTATCAAAGAATTTTGTTCGTCAACAAAACATGTAGCGATTGTCGCCGCAAGAGAAGTAAACGTATGTTTTTTCTCCGATTTTTATATTACTCACAAGCTATTTATGTTCAATAACTCCCAAATGGTTAATTCGTTAATTAAGTGAACATACTTTTCATTATTTGCAATTGCCATTTTCCGCTTAGTTTTACTCCGCACGAATCTTCTTACTCGCTTGTTTCCGGTGAATTAAATGTAGTAAAAAGTGATGCAGACAAAGCAACGGCTGTGGCACGAAAATCAATGGATAACACAGCAAAACACGCGGCAGAAGATAATTTAAACATGAGAGAATTCCGCCCTGAAAACATCAACAGGGTGTATCCTCATGTTTTCTGAGGACCATCTGCATGAGGAGACAATGGTCCTAACCATGCGCAGACATCAATTATTGTTGCCTCATCATTGTCTACTTGGGTATCTTCGCAGTACTATTCAACCGTCATCTCAAGGATGCCTCCATCTAGGCATTGATCTCGAGAAAGAGCCTCTAGACTATCGTAACTTCTGGGTGGTCTGAATGGCATTAACGCGCTTGAAGTCAGACTGGAAGCATCCAGCTACAGCGTTAAAGTGGTGCTTGGGAAGCATCCCCAGCAGATTTCACCAGAGAATATACCACCACGGCAGACGCGAGTGGTTCTGGCTCAGCCGACATTTGTATGGTGACAGGCGTCGAAATTCGTGTTGGCCGCGAATTGATAGCAACGTCCCGGACATTTGTTCCACATGCCATCAGGGACCACATGATGTGCTGCACCTTTTCAATTGTCCGCCCAAGCCCACTCAGCCACTCTATTTGGACACATCCAGTTTAAATGGCACGTTTTTTCACAATACTCAATAATATTGAGTTATTGTTGTTGTTACAACAAAATCAACATTATGTTGCAATTGCTGTCCGATGAAATTTGACAGAAGTAAACATTTTGGACTAAGGACGGTCGCTATAAAAATTGAAGAAAATCTCTTCAGATGTGGATGTAGCTCCCACATTTATGTTTATCTGATTTTTATGTTTTTGGATCCAGAAGCCACATCTCAAACAAAGCACAAGAACGTTGTTTTCGGTCAAAGAAGGACGTTGTTAGAATTGAATAAAATCAGTTCAGATCTAGACATAGCTCGAAAAGCCACATATTACATTCAATCTTCATGAAATATGGATCACGTAAGTTTATTGACCTAAAGGTGCCCGCTTTTAGTTTTTTTGCTATTATATTCTGAAATTCTGGATGTTTACTGTTGATAAAAGGTTTTTGTAACCCTTGAACAAACCCAGAATTTTAAAATAATGTCATAGTTGAAAAAGCAGAAAACTTCATTGTTTTGGGTACCCATATGCTCATGTTTTTATGGGTTGGATTTTCGGAGCCACGGTCTCCATCCAAAATGCATTGATTGTATTATTTTTGCTTCGTGAAAAGATGTGGTAGTTAGTAGGTACCCAATTACATTGGAAGTCGTTTTGGGCCCCTTTACCTTTATAGTTCAAATCGTTTCAAATTTGATCCGTTGTATATTATTATATTAGTATTCAAAGCCTTATGCATATTTTACAGGAAGTGACATAATGTTTGGCCGTATATGCCAAAGGGGGGGCTTTGAGCGGAAAAAGAAAAACGAGAATAATTATAGGTTTGTTGCAATGTAAATTGCGTTTATTTATTTACCTTGAATAAGGGTTAATGTGAGCGCACGATCGTGGCAGCAGTTTATAATAAACAAGGTGACAAAATCGTTCAATGTCACTTAGAATTGTTTACGTATAACGCGGTAAATAAATCCCTGAATGTCGGCCACGTATAGAAATCCCCGTGGAACACGTCAGAACACAAGGCGGTAATGTCAAATTAAGAACAATGTTTTCATTGTTACCCGGACACAGCTGACATTTGCTGTTGGGCCTTATCCCTAAACACGCGCGATTGTGAGGATTCGTCCACAATTGATTCACTATTTCCTGCCGATGTAACAAGTGAAGAAGGGCCGGGAGCAGTATCCTCCATGATAACGGAACACCTGGAAACTGGACTCCCGAATGAAGCATGTGGGGCAGGTTTGAAAGTAGCCCGAAGCTGGTACAGCAATCGGATGATTAAGGGCAAACAATGTACAAATGCTTGAAAACCGTATCGTACTTTGTGTCAGCGTCCTCAATGTATTCCGTTGTTGAACTTTTCAAGGTCTCAATATAATTTAACCACTTCTCGTAAGTATCTTTTACTTTTCCTCACTTTTTTAATAATTCCGTGCCCTTAATTTGCAGTGTATATAGATCCTGCTCTTTATTCTGATTGGATTCGAAACCCGTATCGAATTTAATTGCAGCCACTGCGGCTCTTTGGAATAAAGTATAAGGGTTGATTGACATTGTATTGTAAAGCAAAACTTAGTTTTGATCAGAAATAAGAAAATCGAAGATAAATATTTCCAAATTAATAAAAATCAATCTTTCAAGCAAGATTACTTCAATTTGCGAAGCGAATAATCGGAAGACAAATGTTTGCAAAAGTATCAAAAAATACTCGAATCGTAAGGCTTAGTACACGAAAATGTACATATATCGAAAAATTAAACTAATTTTTCAATTGAATGTAAAAAATGCTTAAAAAACAAAAATTGAGAATCCCAATGTTTGCAAAAGTATCGAAAAATACCCGAAACGTAAGGCTTAGTACACGAAAATGTGCAAATTGCGAAAAATTAAATTACTTTTTCAATTGAATTCACAAAATGTTTAAAAAACGAAAATTGAAAACTGCTTAGTACACACAAATTAGTACACGAAAATGTGCAAATTACGAAAAATTAAATTAATTTTTCAATTGAATTCACAAAATGTTTAAAAAACGAAAATTGAGAACTGCTTAGTACACACAAATGATCAAATTAACAAAAAATATTGATAAATTGATAAAAAAAAAATTTCAATTAGTTTAAAACAAAATGTTTGAAAACGAATATTCAGAAGCCAAATGTTCGCAAAAAGTATCGAAAAATACTCGGAACGTAAGGCTTAGTACAAAAATGTACTTACATCGAAAATATAAATCAAAACCGATACAAAATCGAAAAATACGTGAAATAATTATATGGTGGACCAACCAAATATTCACAATTCCAACAAACACTAAACTCGGCACTCAAAAACTGATTAAAGTCCTTCAGACCGACCGTAGGGTGCATAAATCTGAATTTACATTTTAATCAGTCTCCGACCGCATAAATAATTTTCTTGATCAACCGTTTAATTGGTCACCAAAATAATTAATAGTTCAATTGACCGACCGTAGGGTACACGATATTACGCCGTGTGAAGAATGTTGGTGGGGCTGCAACATTTATTGGGGATAAATATGGTTATTGAGGTTTCGTATTTGCTGAGGATCGCTGTCCCATTTGTACCAAAGTCGACTGTAGAGAAGTGTAACTTTAAGTGCATACAAACAGATTTGGGTGCAAATAGGCTTCTCACATTAAGCAATATTGCAAACAGCATTGTTATACGCGATATAACAATTCTGTAAGAAATTAAGAGAAAAATGCAAATTTGAATTATAAGGGAAATTCAAATTTGCATTCGTGGTTATAAGGGAAACACACTTGTTCTTTCTTATTTCAATATATAATAGCTTACATTCTTTATTATGAGTGGGGGATTTGATGTCGACCGTGTTATCCGTGACAATGATGAAGAAAGAGACCGAGTCTTCGTTGGCAGCCGCCAAGAAGACTCGGTAGCATCCACAAACGATGTAAATACAATAATAAAGTATGGTTGCCAATAGTCAACATAGAAGATACGGATAAATTTTAGTACACATCGTTGCTTAAATATCACTAGTTTTTAAAATTCATTTACATGTAATTCAGGTTAATCGTATTAGTAATTCTGTTCCTTACTCTAAGATATATTATACTAAATATTTATTTATGTAAGGGTAACATTTTCTTATTATTAAGAAGGAACTACTTTGAACACCGGGTTAAAAAAAGTATGCGGTCATTAAGTTTACATGTATGTGCAAATATGAAACGCGAATGCTGGAAATAGAGACAAGTGTAATAACCTTCTTGTTTTTTTGTCGCACTTTTAAACAGAACGCTACCTTGTCTCACCTTTAGAGTTTTCTTCAATTATATCAATATGTACATCCCAAACAAAACCATTTCTATTTTATAATTTTGGCCAAATAAATGCTAGTATGTGGACTCTGTATTAAAATATTTCTGAAATTTGTGTTTTTTGCTCGACAAATTATTTTTTATTAAATTCGAAATAAACCGCTATTTTTTAATTTGAGGGTACCGCTCAATATTATTAATCAGCATTAGGAAAATATATAAAAAAAACTTTAAGATATAACGAATTTGGCTAGAAAAAATTAACAAAACTGTAAATACCTCAATCGATCATCAAATTCAGTGTTTGAAATGCGCTTGAGTTTTGAAGTGTGTGTGCGAAACAACTGCTCGGCACTTTGTAATGTTCTGAGCATGTCACACATGAATTTCCCTCGACAAAACCAACGAAGAGCAACACAATTGCGTGGCTCTTTTGGTTGCGTGCTAGTCAAAGAGCTCGAACTTGCTGCGAGGGAAAGAGCAACATCGGCTGCACAGTTCTTTCGCATTTCGTGTTCTGGCCAGCGTTGCCGTTGATGATACTAAAGTATCAAAATGACACTTTTTTTGGGTCTTGCCACTTTTTTGATACTTTTTGTTTTTGATACTAAATTTGATACTTTTTGTTAATCTGAGCCACTTTTGCCACCTTTTGTGTTTTAAGAAAAAACTGTGAAAATATGCATCACAATTGGATAGTTTGTGTTGGAGCAACCAGCTTTTATATAGATTAGTGAATGTTTGTTTTGATTGTTACTTGAGACACACATACGTACACATCATATGTTTTTCTTCTGTCAACCTGCTAGCCACTGAATTTGATCTAACAAAATTAAACAAATCAAAAAACGTAATAATTATGGATAAGTACGAATACCTGTGTAATTACTTTCTAAAAGACATGTAATAAAGTTCATATATTTCAGATTTGTTATAAAATCAAAAAAATTCGGTAATAACGAATTACCAACAACCAGCAATGCAGTAATCCAGAAAAGTGTGGTGTTAGAACCTTCTGAATATGATGGTACCCATGATTCTGAGACGGAAGAAAAAACAGATTCCGAGCCAACCAGCTCTGCTAAAAGAACAAAAATTTGCAGAAAATATTCCAGTGAATGGGAATTGGTCTATAGCTGGATTAAGCAAGACCCAAAATCAAAACGCCCTTTTTGCACTGTTTGCGATCAAGTTTTGGTAAACCAGAAAGCTCATGTGAGCCGGCATGCAAGCACAAATAAGCATGTCAACAATGTGAAGCAAGTGTCGGAAAGGAAAAATCTTCAGGTTCTTGATTTTTTGCCGAATCAAAACTGTCAATTTCGAAAAAAAGTTGCAATAGCTGAAGTAAAATTAGTAATACGAACGATTAGTGCTTGCCAATCCTTCAATTCCATGGACAAGTTAGCAAAGTTCAATTCGATGATATATCCTGACTCTAAAATAGCTAAAATGGTTGGTATAGTCTTCATGAATATTTATATTAGTCATAGGTCAAATGTTTATTTCTTGTAGGTCACTTGTGGTCGCTCGAAAGCCAATCAAATTGCACAGTTTCTCGGCGAAGAAGGCCTTCTGGTTATGGTCCAGAAAATGAAGGAAAATATGTTTAGCCTTATTATTGATGAAACAACTGATATATCAACCGACAAGTGTTTAGTGATAGTGGTGAGACAATATGATATGGATCAAGGCAAAACTAAGGACCAGTTCTTTCGTTTATTAAAACCTGAAAATAGTTTGAGCCAAACAATTTTCAATGCAGTGCTAACAAGTTTGACAACAAATGCAATTCCTTTACAAAATTTTGTTGGGTTCGCCACCGATAATGCATCTACCATGGTAGGATCGAAAACAGGTGTCGCAACTCTTTTAAAAAAGGAGATTCCACACCTTTTTCATATTGGGTGTGTATCTCACACTATAAATTTAATTAATAAAGAAGCATTAAAATGCATACCTGATGATGTGGAACAGTTGCTCCGAAATGTTTTTAAATACCTTAGGAGTGCAAAACGGCAAACACACTTTAAAGACTTGCAGGAAATTTTTGATGTTCCCGAACATAAATTGTTGAGGCTCAGTGATACCAGATGGCTCTCTTTCGAGTCTGTGGCAAACAGAATTTTGGAGCAATGGACTGTGTTGCAAGCATTTTTTATACAAGCACAATTTGAGGAAACTTGTAAAGATAATTTAAAACATATATATTGTATTCAAAATGGATTGTACCCAATTAACAAAATTTATTTAAAATTTATAGTTTATATTCTTAGCATTATGAACAAACTTAACAGAACTTTCCAAAGTGAGTCATCAAAAATAATTTTCCTTATTTCGTCGACAAAAAAGATTGTGTTCCAAGTTTTTAACAATTTTCTCAAGAAAGAATACGTATTTGGAGCAGAGTTGGGAAAAATTAATTATAATAATAAGCTATATATCAAAGATGTAGATAGTATTTATATTGGGCATGAAGCCGAAACCGCAATACGCACAGAAAATATCTCAAAGGATGAAATTAGTATTATTAAAAAAAATATATTAATGTTTTACCAAAGACTTTGTGATCAAATCCTATCTAGAATAGACATCAACGATAAAAAATTGAATGTGTTGAAGTTTTTAGATCCCTCTATGATCAAATCAAATGTTGATATAAATTATTTCGATTTAATATCTGAATTTAATTATAAAATTAAAGATGCAGATGAATTTGTGAGCGAATATCAATCTTTGGAGGCTTTAACAAAAGAAAAAAATGGGAGCGCCTTTTCCAAATTACGGATGCTGAGGAGTTCTGGGGGAAAGTAGGCAAAATGAAAAATTCCTTCAACGAGCCCTTGTTCCCTACATTAAATAAATTTGTGTCTTATATATTTACACTGCCACACAGCAGTGCTTGCGCTGAGCGTATTTTTTCAAAACTGTCTCTTATGAAAAATAAGCTAACAAATAGACTCAAAGTTCAGACCTGTAATGAGAGACTATCAGCTCTTAATTTGGTAGATACTGAGTTAGAAGATTGGGTGCCAAACCCAGAGTTAATTGACAAATTCCGAAAAAAAATTACAAAAAAATAAGTACCAAGTACAAAATTTTCATTGACTGTTGTTTTTTAGTTTTAATGTTTATTTAATGTTTTATTGAATTCCTTACAAATTGTTTTTGTTTTTCGTTACTTTACATTGTTCTGCTTACTTTGTACCTTATTTGAAGTAATTTTTTAAATAAAAAAACGTTTGATACTTTTTTTTAAAAATGATACCTTTTTTTGATACATTTTTTTGAAAATGATACTTTTTGTGATACTTTTTGAAAAAAGTCAACGGCAACGCTGGTTCTGGCATGAAAAGGGCGAAAATAACATCGGCAATACATGTTGTCAACATAAACCATTTATCGACATTTTAGCGATTTTTATTAGTAATTAAAAGCGTTGGTGCATTTGTGCGTAATCTCCTCACACACAAATCAGAAATTGTCATTTCTTCGGCACAATTCGACGCTTTAAAAAAGTAAAAACACATTTCTGCATAATTTTGTATGCCCAATACGGTCACATCATCGCCGATTTTATATTCGGAAAATTCATAGATGGTGACTAGCACTAACATACATAAGTATATGCAAAATAAACATTAGCTAATACCTAGTACAACAAAATATCGTTTGAAAATGAAGTTACTTAATTGTAAATAAAAGCAGAACGCGTTAATCGATTTCTATGATCTATGTCGCATTTTGTTTATATGTTATGTGACTTTACGTGAAAGTTATAAGACTCTACACGTTTTTCCGTTTCGGAATTATATGTTTTAAAAAAAAAAAAAATTTTTTTTGGCAAAATTTTCTTCATAAATTTATTTCTAATTGCAAAAATGTTGATTTGGTAGAGAAACAGTATATTAATGGATTAAAGAAAATGTAATTATTAATTTTTCTCAATTTATTTCAGCAAAATCGAACTAGTCGTTCTCGAGTTATGTCAAACTACGTTTTTGCCAACATTTTACAACTAAGCGAAAAAACATCAATATAAGGAAAAAATGTAAAAGGTCATAAAAAAAAACTGGCACATACGAACGCAAAACCCTTTGAGGGTTTTAATATACTGACCTAGTACCATCACCCTGACTTGGAATTTCTCACCCCCCAGATTGGCTGTTGTACTGTGTAATCGAAGGAAAAGCTAGGTGCGTACCTCTCTCAAACTTTTGAAATCCCGAATTTTTTTTAAAATTGAATTGAGTTTGAATCTTTTTTTAAATCAATAATATTTGTAATGCCATAAACTTTAATTTTACCATGATTCTTTTTCCCATTAGGAGGCTTATGGATAAAAAAAATCTCTTGTTTTAAAATTTACTCGTATAAATTCATTATTTGAATAACAGACGCAAGTTGGGATTTAAGGCTCTTTTGTTCCAAATTGTTTTAATTTTTAGCAGGGACTTCATTACTTTCAAATTATTGCTTTATTTTTTAAAGGATGTAAAATGTGAATTTTTGGATAAATACTCTCATTTGATCGCATATAATCAATCGGTTTTAGCTGTTGTTGTGTGGGTTTCGCTCACATAAAAACTACAAAGGTACAAGTACTTGTCAAACAAAAGGAAGATTGGTAATTATGTTACCTGAATTGCGTTGGTCTGTGTGAATCGTTGGGCTATGTTAACATTAGAAACGGCAATCGTCATTAGCACAGTAATTTTGACGTTAATTAGATTAATTCCATTACTTATACAGTTGGACAATATTACGACTATATTTTTTGATATGCTTAAAATGGGATATTTTTACCATATATGCATAAACAGTTTTTTTGTAAACAAAATATGCACTAAATGTGAATTTCTTAACAAAATATGCACTTACGGTAAAATAGGCAGTAACATATCAATTTCATTCTATTGCAACAAATATGCATTTGCAAAGAATTCCGATCCCTAGTAATAACACTTCAATGGAAAAAAACAATCAATTAAAAATAATAAGTTAATTCAAAAATAATCGTTTAAATCGTTTAGTCGAATCAACAAGGGATTCTGTGTCGATCGGTAAACTTAAAGCATAGATGGGCAAAAACCATTAAAAAAGTACTGCATTACTATTTCCATTACCAATAAACTTTTACTGGTACTGCAATTTTTCATTTAATTACCAGTAAATTTTTACTGGTAATGAAAATTAAATTCCAGTACCAGTAAATATTTATTTCTAATTAAACAAAAATTACATTACCAGTAAACATTTACTGGTAATTAAATGAAAAATTGCAGTACCAGTAAAAGTTTATTGGTAATGGAAATAGTAATGCAGTACTTAAATAGTAATTTTGTCGTGTAGAAAATATTTCAAATGGAGCAGGAATGATGTTGCCAGAAATATCAGCTTACCTTACCGATGAAGATCAAAACATTGAATCCCTTCACAATCACCCAATTGTAAAAAAGCTTTTTATGAAGTACAACACGGCTCTTCCCTCATCTGCTCCAGTGGAGCGCCTTTTCTCGTTTGCAGGAATCGTCAATCGTTCACGTAGACAAAAGCTAAGTGATACGAATTTT
Source organism: Hydrotaea diabolus (assembly GCA_963513945.1). Lineage (NCBI taxonomy): Eukaryota > Metazoa > Arthropoda > Insecta > Diptera > Muscidae > Hydrotaea > Hydrotaea diabolus. Next base: position 98,765,640 of record OY740716.1, on the reverse strand, counting down.
GAAATTTTAGTTCTAAGGAAAGCAAATAGCACATAGTGGCGCATTTTACGTGTACTCTAAACTTAAATTTCTGTGTGAGATTAAATTTGAAGTAATTTTGTTTCTTTGTATGTTTTTTTTTAATTTTGATTGAATTGTCTCAATATAATTTACATTAATATAAACTTATAAAAAAATATATTTTTTTTGAATATGCATACATTTTTTTTTAATTTTATTAAATTTTTACCGGTACTGCTATTTTTTTTAATTACCAGTTAATATTTACTGGTACATACTGCAATTTTTCACTTAATTACCAGTAAATGTTTACTGGTAATGTAATTTTTGTTTAATTAGAAATAAATATTTACTGGTACTGGAATTTTCATTTAATTACCAGTAAAAATTTACTGGTAATGGAATTTCATTTTCATTACCATTAAAAATTTACTGGTACTTGAAGTTGATTTCAATTACCAGTAGAACAATTTACTGGTAATTGAAATTTTACTGGTACTGGAATATGCCCAACTATGACTTAAAGGCGGGTCAAGCTAAAATATTTTTGTAGGTACCTATTATGTACGTGCAAATTATAAATTTTCTTTGCGTTTACATTCCGCAGTAAAAAACCGGGTAAACCGACATGTCAGTTTTAGCTATTGCTGTGTGGGTTTCGCTTACATAAAAACTACAAAGGTACAAGTACTTGTCAAACAAAAGGAAGATTGGTAATTATGTTACCTGAATTGCGTTGGTCTGTGTGAATCTTTGGGCTATGTTAATATTAGAAACGGCAATCGTCATTAGCACAGTAATTTTGACGGTTGTTAGATTAATTCCATTAATCTAACAATATACATTTGGACAATATTCCGACTAAAAAATGGGGTTTTCATCGAAGCTGTAAAAGGCAGCAATATCAGAAGAAAAAGTTGGAAACAACGTAAGTAACCATAGAATTACTATGGTAAAATCTATTTGACCAAGGCAACTCCATTGTTTTTTTATTAGTTGCATATAAATGGTCCAACCATGAATCACTCCTTAACGTCTGTACTACGAACGTTAAGGTAACGTGCACTTCGAAGAAAATAGTCTTCAGCGACGTGGCGTAACTACGACTGAATATACGAGTATTTATTAAATTAAAGGAACGTAACTACACACTTATGTATGCGGAATACAAATTTATTTTTTTTGGCAAAGTAGACTGCTTTTTTGGTTCTAGTTTGTTTTGAGTTTTCTTCAAAAAAGTTAACCAAATTTAGTTCTTTGCGGACAGTTATTGCAGTTAGTGAATATAAAGAGACGGCAAGTAAAAACGGTAAAATGAATTGTCATAGTGAAAATGTATTGGAAAACAATTCACGAAGTGGTGCTATTACTTCGGAAAAAGCTGTAAGAAATTTAAGAGAACATAATAAAAAAAATAGTATGCATGGCAAAAAATATCAAGGGTTGTCGAAAGGAAATGGTACAGACAGAATACCGAGAACAATGAAGGAAGCATGTTTCCTGTCCATGGAATGATTTACTCTGGGAAATTGCCTGACCAGGCACGAGAGGGCAGAATGTTGTACTTAAACTGTCGGAGAGATATTTGAATACAGGCCGCACAATTTATGCCGACAATTTTTTCACAACTTTGGATTTGGCGCGTACTTTGATCAGAAAGAAAACCGCATATGTTGGAACAATGCGCTCGAATAAGACATGTGTGCCTCGGGAATTCCAAAAAAATCATACGCGTCCTGTCAACAGCACATTGTTCGGCTTCAACGAAGGCTATATACCACTATGCTCATATGTGCCCAAGAAGAACAAAGCGGTAATTTTGCTGTCGACACAACATTATACTTGCGGTGTGGACATGCAAACTGAAAAAAGAAGCCGTTTGCTATTTTGGATTACAACGCCAACAAATCGGGCGTTGATACAATAGACCAGATGCTTGGCTCATATACATGCAAGCGCTCAACAAACCGCTGGCCATTGGCCATGTTTTTTAATTTGGTATACATTGGTGCATTAGCTGCATTTATTTCATACAACGAGATGAAGCCAATTAAAAGAAGTGACAGACGAGGTCATTCCTACTGATGCTGACAAAACAATTGGCACTACCAAACATAGAGGAACGAGCGCTGAACAACCGCATAACCGCATATCCAAGGATACGGAAAGCAATGGAAGCTTTTGATGTAAAGGTAAGAAAAAACAATTCTAATGTTCAAAAGCAAAATAACTACATAATTTTGTTGTTTTAGATATTAAATATTATCAAGAAGGCAGAAGGAGCTGCACCGTCGTTTGCGTCTAGAACGAACAGACCGTCATGTTTCCTATGCCGTTCTGAGTACGGACGGCAGCGGAAAACTAGGGCCTATTGCAATTCCTGTAACAATCCAGTTGATACACCAGCACAGAAAATATGTTGGACGAGGGACAATCTACACAACAATAGTTTTCTAGGCTTCTTTTATACAAAACTCATAAAAAATTAATTATGTTATATAAAAAAAAATCTAACATTCATTATACATGTATAATTAGTAAATAATAATAAATCAAAACAAAAAAATGTAAAAAATGCGTTTTTATATAAAATTCCATACAAAATGGGTCACTATGGACCTTGTACTTAGTATAAGGGCAACGGATGACTCAACCGTCGGAGGGTTAACATTGATAAAAAGAACAAGTACCAATGGGTTAAAAGTTGAAACTTGAGCCCTCAGCTCACCATTTAATTGACGCAGAACTGAAAGAGTGCTTTCCAAATGCAGATCTAATTCAAATGTACAGAAAAGAATTTAAAAAAAAGTAACTTAAAATAAAAACTAGTGATTACAAAGGGTGATCCATCTAGAGGTATTTTTTTTATTTATTCGAATTAAATTGTATGACATTTATTTTTTGAATATAATTTCCGCAACTACGCCTCAGGGTGTGCATTCTGAGGGTGCAATTTCGGATGACTCATTCGAGCATTTCGACTGGTATGGCGTGAATGACACGCAAAATGTTGGCTTCCAAGACCTGAATCATTGTTGGTTTGTCAGCATAGACTTTTAACTTTCCGTAGCTCCAAAGAAAAAAGTCTAAAGGTGCGATATCACACGATCTAGGCGGCGGATTCGCCGGTCGAAAATGTGAAATTAGCTGCTCTTCCAATTTACCTCTTACTAGATCCATTGTTTGACCAGCTGCATGGCAAGTGGCACCGTCGTGTTAAAACAAAATGTCGTCAAGAATACGGGCTTCAATTTCAGGTAGAAAAAAACCCAAAATGATAGAGAAATAGCGAGCACCATTGAAAGTTACGTTTCGACCATCATCATTTTTGAAAAAATATGGACCGATAATGGACCACCAGACCGTAAACCGCACCAAACCGTGGTTTTCTCTGGATATAATGGCACCTCTGGTTCCTCTTCAGTCCAAATCGGGCAGTTTTGTTTATTGACGTTGCGCAAGAAATGGGCCTTATCACTGAACACAATTTTTGTCGAAAACAGCGGATCTTTTTGTTTTTCGCCGAACGCTCATTTCCATATTACATTTGCCAACATTTGAAGAAAATTAAATTCAAAAAATAAATGCCATAAAATGTCCTTTCGTATGAACAATAAAGATTCCACACTTTATTTGAAATTTAGTATTTTTTTATTTGGAAAAAATGCCTCTAGATGGATCAACCTTTACTTGCAGCCTTAACCACGATGTCCAACAATAAAGTTCGCATGCATTCTAAGTGGAAAACAGCTAACTTAGTAGACATTAACAAGCATCAGAACGACAAGTCGAAAGAAAGCGAGTGAGTGCGAAACAACGTAATCTTTTCAATACCAAATTGGTAGTCTCTTATTATTTTCGTTCGCCTACAAATGTCAAAATCACTCACTTGTGTTTTATCTTTGGTTTGATAACAAAAACACATAAAAGCACATTTACAAGTCGATATGTAACGGAGGAAATGCAATGGATATGTTGTTTTTGAATTCTATGCATTCCGTTTCTGCACATTTTTCATTTTTACTTCATTATGAAAAAAACTTTCCCTAAATATTGTTTGTTTACGTGTATTTTTTTAAAGTTGCTTAAGTCAGTACATTTAAGTTTCAAGATATGTCATTGCCTCATTTATTTCGAATTCATATACACTCAATATGAGGATTTCCTCAAAATTACGTTACAACAACCTGACTTGTACATAAAGAATCAATTGAAGGATTGGCATCATATATTCGCAAATTTTTTGAACATTAACAAATAGGCTAAAAAGCTTTTTAACTATCTATTTATATATTCAGTTATCCCATATATACATATATTCATTTATCCCAAATAAAAAAAATAGATAAACGTCTTATTTACTTTCAAAGAATAGCGCGCATCTAGGCAAATTTGGCACAAGTTCAAAATTGTTGTGCTGGCAACAATTTCATTCACTCGCAACACGAAATACCCTAGACAGACGACAGCGTTAATGCACCTTAAAAATCCACTATTGCAAATTAAAACTTTCTGGCGACAGACGAATGTATCTACATTTATGTAACTGCATTAAGTAACTGCAGTTAGTAAACAGCTATTTGATTGTAAACAACTGTTAACTATTTTTTTCCATTTAGTTCGATAAAAAATGGATAAAAGAAAGAAATAACGATTAGCAGCTATGCTGTTGGCAAAAAAACAACAATTTGTTTGAGAAAAAGCTGAAAGTATTTTTGCTGAAATTGGATCACAATGTAAAAACTATAAATGCACTACTTACCAGGAATGATAAAGTTAATTGTTGCGGCGGCAACGTAAATTGTTCGTTACGGCAGTTACTCGGCGAAGAATAGTAAAAAAAACATGTTTCGGCTTTAGAGAAACGATTATATCGCCATTTGCGATATATCACGATGAACGTTGCACGTTTGATTTTTCGTTTGTTTTATTATCTAAATAAAATACATACATATTTGAATCTAAGAAATTACAAATAATAAGTTTTTGGCGATTTTTTTTGGAAACGCTTTCTCTCGATAAACTGAAAACTGGTCAACCTATTTGACCCAAATTATTACTATATTGAGGTTACAATAATGCCAACGGCACTGACAGACAAAATTGTTAACTGTGTTAATGATTTGATGGACTTTGAATCCGTCTATTCCACCACAAAATCAGCAGAAAGCTTGCATGCCTTTGAAGTATTACGAGTGGTGCCTTGTTATCTGTGGGATCAAGTAAAGCGATCATATCTGGAGCGCCGAGATCAAGAGGAAGTAGCTGGAGAGACCCCTATTGATAAGAATAAGTTAAGAAAACACTACAAGGAGGCGCTATCTAGCTATACAAACAGACTCAGCGCATTGAATGACGAGATCCAGACGGTTTCCGAACGCCAAACAAAGGAGAAGCAGGAAAGAACGTTGACACAGATGACACATGTTCACGACAACAATTTTTCTTCTATTTCTCGAGTACCACTCTGCGACACTGATACATTTGCTGCATAAAGGCAACGAGGCCAACTCTAAATGTGGCGCTACATATCAGGCTGGTATACGTCCTAGTACAAGTGCAGCAGCCCTAACAACTTTGATACAGTCCACACAGATCTTAGAATCTCCTAGTGTCACTGTCTTGACCCTTCACCAGCGTAAAAATAATCAAAATAGAGAAACCTTGTTCTTTACGGCTATTATCCAAATCCAATCTACAGCAAAAATATAGGATGCTATAATTGACCCGGGATCTCAAGCCAAACGTAATCTTGTGTACGTTACCGGTTTAAGTCAAACAGTTTCTGAAACATTCACAAAAACGTGTCTTTTTAGCCTTTGTTCTTGCGTGGGCCCTAGTTTTGAACTAAAAGTATGCGCATCTCTTTTGAAGACCCTTGAAAAATCTAACACGTTTTTGCAGGTGGTGGAGACTTAAAAAAATAAAAAAATGTCGCCACAATTCTGGAAAAGATACATCGTTACCCTGCGTTCAAAACTTGTGAAGAACTGGTGACATGCCGCCATGGCACAATTCAATATAATTTAAAAGAAACGTCTTAGGACACCGGAAATTAAGAAGCAATGTCATATGAGGAAAATTTGATCATCGAAAGTAAATGAATACCCTCACTACTGTTAACCACGACACGCCGTGATTAAACCAGACCGAGTGGCAACAAAACTTGGAGTCGTGTTTAATGCGTCCAGCCCCACCTCAAAAAAAAAGCTTGAACGATATTTTACATCCTGGACCAGCCTTGGAATCAGAAGATTTTGAGCTGAGAAAATGGAGCTCGAATATAGGATCTGCTGATAGAGGATCTGCAAATCTTGGTTGAATATTTCAGAAGGATCCTCAACGGAGACTTTGGGAATCAGATAGCATATACCAGCTGACTGCTTCACTTTTACCTCGCCACATATTGAAGAAAAGCAATCGTGTGCCAAAAGGGAAGTTCTATCGACGATAGCAAAGTTTTTCGACCCCTGTGGATGGATAGCTCCAGTTGCTGGAGCTATCCATCCACAGTAGTTGCTAAGATGATTATGCAGCACATCTGGCTAGACGAAATAAATTGGAATGATTCTTTGAAGCCAATTACTCAAATGAGCTGGTACAATTTCGAGAAATAGACACAATAAAAATTCCGCGATGGATCAAATCTCAGCCATTAAGTCAGGTTTAAATCATGGATTTTGTGACCCATCAGAAATCGCTTATGCCGCAGCACTCTACATTCGAATTGAACGACACATACTTCTCTTCTGGCTGCGAAAACTCGTGTCGCACCAATAAAAAGTCTCGTTACCACAACTGAAACTTTGCGGAGCTGTTCTTCTTTCAGAATAAGCAGCAGCAGTTGTTCCAAAGCTTAAACTGGCAAATGTATCTTCACATTACTGGACTCAACGATTGTGCTGGCCTAGCTTACAAAACCACCCTGTTCATAGAGCACTTTCGTCGGCAACAGAACATCTATTATTCTGGAAAATGTTAGAAATGAAAACACGTAGATTCCGAATGTACCCTGCCAGCCGAGGCTGCTCTCCAGATAATCACATATCTCATCGTCTATAGTGGCAGGGAATCCCATGGCTGAAATACGATGGTTTGGAAAACACAAATCTGAAGTCAGATGTTCTAAAAAGCAACTATCAAACATATGTTGGGCAAACATACTAAAAACACGCAGTTTTAAAATGGCTGATGCAATGAATGAGTAAGTATTAAGTTTGTTAACTATTATATTTATTACAATTTTTTAGGGTGGAGTTGGATGTCAAATGCACTAAATTAATAATTAGATCACATTTGGACGTGGAAGAGGAATTTGTGTCAGGAAGGAAGAAAAAATCGGTACTGTGGACAAAAGTTTTACAAAAAATCAAGGAGCAAAAACCTGACTTCAATCTTACCAAGGAGCAGACTAATAGAAAATGTATACATATGCAAACGTCCTATAAAGAATAAAAAAACGAAATAAGGATTCCGGAAGGAACGCGACCACACTTGGGAGTTTTTCGAGGATTTCGATGAAGTTTATGGCACCAGACATTCCATTAATCCAACCTCCGCAAATCTAATTTCGTCATTAGATCAAACACAGGCATCAGAAAAGGGTGAAGATTCCCTAGATCAATGTTTAAGTTCGCTTGAATCTAATGACGGCGAACCACAATCTAAAAGAAATAAACGTGGAAATCGGAATGAGATACTCCAGTACCTAGGAGGAGCAGAAACGACATGAGGAACTTATAGCGATGGAAGAGCGAAAGCTACTCATGGAACAACAGCGAATAAATACCATGAGTCAACTAAAAGACGTCTTGGAGAGGACATTTGCCCACGACAAAAGCCAAACAATTGTTCTAGTGCCTTAATATAACCAAATGATTGAACTAATTTTTTATTTTGCTTTTATTCTGCTTTAATAATTATATAGTTTTATAAGTTTTCTGTTTTTTTTTATTAAAATGCTATATTAATAAACACACATGTGTTTTAGCATGAAAACAATGTTGTTAAATTATTTCTCAATGAAATCCCATCTACATCTGTGGCTGGTGACATTTCAATTGTGGGCGAATGAATGAAATTGTGGAGGATTGTACATGCCAGTACGATTTTTGAAACGTTTTTCAGACAATCTGTGTCCAAACAATCCAAAATGCGAAATTTATTTTTTAAAATTCCAAATGATTGTTCTATAAATACACGCGTAGAACAGAGGCAATAATTAAACTTCCTTTCTTCGCGCGAAAGATGCCCATTATCCCTATATAAGAACTTTGAAATGTGATAGACTTATATATTGGACTATTTGTCCACACATTGGCATCGTGACAACTGCCTGGGTAACCAATAAAAACGTCCAAAAAACAAAATTGACTCACATATAGCCTGCAATTTGAAGATGTGTATATATGTAAAAATTTTATAATTTATAAAATGCAAACTTCATTACGTACTTGCATGTTGATGAAGTAAAATCCTTTCCTATAGTAGTAACTAATTGGGTCCAGTTTTGGTTGCAGTATTTTTAAATGTGTACTGTCGACACATCCGACAACATAGGGAAAAGGTTTTTCCCTGCTGTTTTGAAACCTTTCCATAACAACTTGTTGTTGGGATACAGATGGTCATGCTATTTCTTTCTTCAAGCAATAGGTGGTTTTTAATGTTTTATAGAAAATGTTTTGGGCAGTGCCCATTCCTATGTTAAATCGGTCACTTATTTGCCGGAAGGTCACACAACCATTACTCATCTTCCACAAAGTTATAAGTAGGCATTCTTCCAAATTATAAGCACAACGGCCCATGCTACGTGTTGTCCAGAATAGTTCTAGCGCACATAGCAAAGACTGCAATCCGGGATTTATACACACACTTTTAAGAAATGTTGGAATGCTTACTTGAAATGTTGATGACCATGAAAATATCATTCGGATGTTGTTTGGTGACTTTAAAGTGTCCCAAATTTGGGAATTCTTCGTATCTTCTGCATACTTCTTGCAGTAATAAATAAATAATAATAATAAATAACACAGCTGTGACTCGCTTGGAGAATCATCTAATTCACAAATTAAATTTATTATTAAATCAATTCTGAATTTTTGCCGAGAATAAAATCCTGCGGAGGTTGGATTAATGGAATGTCTGGTGCCATAAACTTCATCGAAATCCTCGAAAAACTCCCAAGTGTGGTCGCGTTTCTTCCGGAATCCTTATTTCGCTTTTTTATTCTTTACTAGTTGAAAAGCCCGTCAAACGACGGTCGAAAAAAACAAATTGTTTTTGTTCTCGCACCACAAATTTCATTTTTGGAAAATGTCTTTCTGCTTTTTATGTGTGTTTGTTGTTCTTTTTGTGAACATGACTCGCTTTGTTTGGCCATAGCAACAACAACGAAACAGCCAAACACACATGTGTAAACAACACACAGCCACACACACTGCGACTGTGAAAAGAGAATGATGACGTGTTAAAAAATGAGCGAGCAAGAAAGAGAGTAATGAAAGAGAGTAAAGAAAAGCTTCACCGCAGGCAGGCAGTGAGGTGCACAGATTATTATATTTAGGTTATAGGTTATATTTAGGATAGGACGTTTGCATATTTATACATTTTCTATTAGTCTGCTCCTTGGTAAGATTGAAGTCAGGTTTTTGCTCCTTTATTTTTTGTAAAACTTTTGTCCACAGTACCGATTTTTTCTTCCTTCTTGACACAAATTCCTTTTCCATATCCAAACATGATCTAATTATTAATTTAGTGGATTTGGCATCCACCTCCACCCTAAAAAATTATAAGAAATATAAATAGTTAACAAATTTAATACTTACTCATTGCATCAGCCATTTTAAAACTGCGTGTTTTAAGTATGTTAGCCCAACATATGTTTGATAGTTGCTTTTTAGAACATCTGACGCTTGCAGTGTTGCCGGACTTTGCAATTAAGAATGCGTTGCGCTGTGTTGCAATTCCGAAAAGTCCCGTTGTATCAAGAACTTTGACCAGTTTTGACTCCAGATTTGTGTTTTCCAAACCATCGTATTTCAGCCATGGGATTCCCTGCCACCATAGACGATGAGATATGTGATTATCTGGAGAGCAGCCTCGGCTGGCAGGGTACATTCGGAATCTACGTGTTTTCATTTCTAACATTTTCCAGAATAATAGATGTTCTGTTGCCGACGAAAGTGCTCTATGAACAGGGTGGTTTTGTAAGTTAGGCCAGCACAATCGTTGAGTCTATCCAGTAATGTGAAGATATATTTGCCAGTTTAAGCTTTGGAACAACTGCTGCTGCTTATTCAGAAAGAAGAACAGCTCCGCAAAGTTACAGTTGTGGTAACGAGACTTTTTATTGGTGCGACACGAGTTTTCGCAGCCAGAAGAGAAGTATGAGTCGTGTTGCTTAGAAAATTTAATTCGAATGTAGAGTGCTGCGGCATGAGCGCTTTCTGATGGGTCACAAAATCCATGGATTTAAACCTGACTTAATGGCTGAAATTTGATCCATCGCGGGATTTTTATTGTGTCTCGAAATTGTACCAGCTCATTTGAGTAATTGGCTTCAAAGAATCATTCCAATTTATTTCGTCTAGCCAGATGTGCTGCATAATCATCTTAGCAACTATTGTTGCTGGAGTTATCCATCCTCAGGGGTCGAATAGTCGATAGAACTTCCCTTTTGGCACACGATTGCTTTTCTTCAATCAGTGGCGAGGTAAAAGTGAAGCAGTCAGCTGGTATATGCTATCTCATCCCCAAAGTCTTCGTTGAGGATCCTTCTGAAATATTCAATCAAGATTTGCAGATCTTCTATCAGCAGATCCTCTATTCGAGCTCCATTTTCTCAGCTCGTAATCTTCAGATTCCAAGGCTGAAATTAACTCCTTTCGGTATTTTACAACTTCCTTTATAGTTGCATGAATTGCAGCAGCAGGAGAAAAATATGCAAAGGATTGAAAGGAGAAAGCTACGTGATGTCATCAACCCACTTGAGTGGCCTCAATCTTCGCAAGTAAGTAAGTACAAGTAAGTACATACATGAATAAAAAATTATTTCATTTTATTAATGAGAATCTTACTTTTCAAAGGTTTGAAAAATATTACAGGGTAAACAAACCGGCATTTAAATATCTGTTGGACGTGTTAACTTTCAACATTCAACCTAGACGTAAGTCATTTGCAGTTTCTCCTGTTGTAAAATTAAGTGCGTCTTTACGCTTCTTTGCTGAATGCGGCTACCAAACGGGCATAGGAAAAGATTGCGACTTGTCTGTGGCCCAAAGTTCTTATATATATATATATATATATATATATATATATATATATATATATATATATATATATATATATATATATATATATATATATATATATATATTTATATATATATATATATATATATATATATATATATATATATATATTTGAGGAACATCTATGTCCGAGGTGGATAACTTTCAGCAGAACGGAAGAGGAAAAGCGATAAATTGATTTAGCATTTTATATAAAGCATGACATTCCAAGCGTTATAGGATGCGTTGATGGAACGCATGTTCGCATTATTGCTCCCTCTACCAAAAAGCATTTATATTACAACATGAAAGGTTTTATAACTTGAATGTCAGGCTGGTAAGTAGTTTCGCTGATTGTTTATTTTCAAGATAATTGATTTTGAACCAAAAATAAATTTACCGGTGCGTGTCACGACTCCTTCACTTGGAATAACAGCGAGTTGCGAGCTCACGTTGAGGAAGAGTATCGAAGAGGCGGTAGTAATTATTGGCTCCCTGGTAAGGTTTTGAATGACAACAGAAAGTATTCACAAATTAATAATGGATTTTTTTACAAGGAGACGCAGGATATTCTCTCGGACCGTGACTTTTGACCCCCATAGATGCCCACAGGGTGAATCAGTTGAAATTAAGTTCAATGAAATCCATTCGAAGTGCCGTAATGTGGTTGAACGCACCAATGGCGTTTTGAAAAATAGATGGAGGTGCATTCTTGGTGCGCGGGAGCTGCACTATGCTTCAGAAAAGGCTGAAAAAATCACAAATGTTTGCTGTGCGTTGCATAATATATGCATTCATTTCAAATGCAATACTGTCGTAAACGATGTTGAACATGTTGATAGTATTAGCATACAATATAGTGATAGTGATGTAGTATCCTTGGTCACGCAGCAGTATTTGTCGGTTGCCCAAAATATTAGAAATAATCTGTAGTGCATATTTACCCTAATTAAAGACACAGACACTAAAAAACGCCAATCAATCCCTTTGATATATTAGAACGGCCTAATGTATATTTGTAAATTTATATAATAATACATAGGATGTTTAAAGTTTGCTATATCACATACATTTTATTTAAAACAAACAAAAAAAAAGCAATTCAAAAATAAAAAAGGAAAACAAAATAAAATTCATATTTTTAAACTAAAAACAAAGCTAATAACTATTTTCAGGTACATATCATATGTAAGATTTCAGTCTCTGTGTGTACATATATATGTTATACTATTATCTTCAGGTACGTTCTAAATAGCATTTTTGAGGTCTTCTGATTCTGAGAGTCGTCGGTTTTTTTTTCTATTTTTTCCTCTTCTTCTCTTAGCCGCAATTTTTCCATGACCAAATTGTGCCTTTTTTGCTCTTTAAGCTCTTCCTTCTTGACATCGTAAAGGCGGTCAAAAGAGCGATACACTTTTTTGTAATTTGATGCTGCTCCATCATTGCTTCCAGCATATTTTTTTGGATGGCTATCTCTTCTGATAGAACATCGGAAGCTGAGACCTATGCAGTCAAATGTTGGCCACTTATTTAAATTTTTTTCGCCCATGGCTTTTGGGGCGTGTCTTGTGCTGTGTCACTCTGCACCGCAATACTTTCAGCCTCCTCATCGTTTGGTTCTAGTAACTCCAGAAATGCTGGTGGAAGGCTATCTGGGTTCTGTTTGTGTTTTGTTAGTTGAAGAGCCTAACCCAAACGTGTTGGCCACACCTTCCACTGACTCCTTCATGTCAATTAATTCATATATGGTCTCTTCGTTTGCAGAAAACGTCTGTTCCATATTGGGGCCTCCACCAGTTCCTCTAGAGTATTTCAGATTTTGTGCCGTACATACTTCTTTTGATCGGCCCATACCTGAAAAAGGTTTCCATTTAAGTCATTTGTGCATTGTACAAATCAAATTTTGTTATACATAAGTACCTTCTTCCACTCGGCGACACTTTTTGATGGTGGCCGGCTGCATTTAATTTCGCCTCCAAATCGCGCCATACCCGGATTATCTCCTCTTTACTCCCCTTAAACCAACCTCGAGCAATGTCTTTATGCAATTGCATTGAGGTTAGCAGAATATCTAACTGCTTTTTGTTTGTTGTTTTTGACCTGAAAAAATAAATGTGTTATTTTTTTAATTTTTCATAAAAATTTTAAATACTTACATTTTTGGCGCAACTCCCATGCAATTTTTTGGCGGAATTATTCCCAAAAATTGTCATCACATTCTCCCTTTAATTGACATTCGTAATACCTACTTTTTTCCCTGGGAAGAGTTTCCCTTTTTCGAAGTTCATTTAGAATAAGGGAAAAGAGAAAAAATTCCCCGGGAGATATTATTTAGAATAGGGGAATAGGGAAAAATTCCCCGAGGAATTGTTATTCAGAATCGGGCTGTATATATTTTTCCATTTCCGATGTTTTCGCGTTCTAAATTTCAAAATAAACAACAAACAAGCATCTACAACAGCTGATCGCCAACAGCTGTGAAACTGGTTCAAAGTTGCGCAACGTTGCATTTCCGAAAAGGCCCAACCACATTTGAAGACCCTTGGCTAGATTTTCGTTCTTATCACGAGCCTATAATGTTTTGGCATATGTCCTCAGATTCTGGCGAAATACCAGCGCAAATCGGACTCACCTGAGAATTTCGTCTAAGTAAATTACAGCAGTAGAGATCCAAGATGTTAAGATGCGACTCTTTTTTCTAACAAAAAACATCATTTCCAAGCCGAGTATCAATCTTTTCTTCAGAAAACTCATATTCGCCAAGCAGCTGCCTCCTAACTCAACCCTTTTTAGACCAAAGAGGTGTTATCAGAGCCAATGGACGCCCTGTCCAATCACCTGCCTTAGCGTATAACGAAAGATATCGAATTATTTTTACCATAAAATTACGATTCACAGCGGCAATCAACGCATGGTTCGTGTGATAAGGTCGGAGTTTTGAATCTTCAGGTGGAATACCCTAGTCAAAAAAGTTATTCAGAATTGCCGAACTTGTATACTATACATAAACCACACCCAGACTCAGATTATGGCGTCCCTTCCCCCTGAGCGCACAATGCTGCCTCGACCCTTTAACAACAGAGGCGTTGATTTTGCTAGACCCTTTCCTATTAAAAATTTCACGGGACGCGCTAGTCTAATCAGCAAAGGTTATGTCTGTATATATGTTAGCTTTGGACAAAGGCTGTCCACTTAGAAGCCAGGAGCAATTTATCAACAAAATCTTTTTTGGACGCTTGTTCTAGATTTTTCGGAAGACGGGGATGCCCTGCTAGAGTCTATTCTGACATTGGTACAAATTTTGTAGGTGCAGCGGAAATGATGCGTAAGGATCGGATATCGTTCGTAAAATCCATTCAGACTCCTAGCATCCAGCAGAATATTTACCAGAACCTTGAGTGGAAATTCAAACCTCCTGTAGCTTCTCATGTGGGTGGCCTATGAGGCGGGAGTTGTCATTTAAAACTCATGTACGCAAGCTGATTCCGCAAATGAACTTTACCTTTGAAGAACTCACAACAATATTAGCTCGCATAGAGACCTGCCTTAGTTTTAGACCCTTAAGCCCTGCTAGTGATGATATATCATTTATCTCCTTTGACACCAGGACATTTTCTCATCGGTACTTCAATTCTTGCTCCAGCTGAGCTAGAGATTTCCAGAGATCTAACCCTAGCGAACAGATGGAAACGATTAAAAAAAATCTCACAAACTTTTTGCTAACGTTTTAAGTCGGAATATTTAAAAGAGCTGTCTTCCAACGAGTGGAAGATGGGTCGTATTGGCGGAACTCTCCCCGGCACAGACAACAATATTACGGTTGTGGACGTATTGACGACCAACGGCACCATTAGACGTCCTCAAGCTGTTTTCTTTGTCAGACGACGAATTTGATTCCTGGGCTTCGTTGAGGTGTATTCTCAACTCTTCGTCAACGGTGTCTCGCATCGCAACAGCGACACAACCTTCAGTTCTTCCGCTTTCAAAATCAGTGGTTTGCCTCCTTCAAGGTTATGGCAAGGCAAAAGCGGAGCACATGGGTGCTGAAGGTGAAAGCACTGGTAATGACGAACTGCCTCGATAACCATACTGTGACCCACTCATCGAAGACCCGACATCCAACTTTTCCCTAGACACATGTGCCGACATAGACCCTAGGAGCAACACTCCCATCGATTTGGAATCAGCGCAGATAGATGTGTACCCGCTAATGGTGCAAGAAAGAAACATCATTATTCGGCTTGGCTGAGTCCAAGCCTACAGAACACATGTGGGGTTATGTTTTTACCGGTCCAGCCCGAAATCATTTTAATTGTTAAGCGTATGTAGTTATTGTGAACATGTTTACAAACAATCATTGTACACTAAACATTGGGAAACTAAATAACAAAAAATTGAATATACAACATAAATGAAACACGTATTGTACATACATACATATAAGTTTAGGAGAAAATAAAAGCACACATTAGATTAAAACAAGCACACTTTTACACTAAACTCAAAAAACAAACAAAAAAACTCGTATAACAAAGAAAACTGAACATAGATTCGAATATTCAAAATAACGTTAAATACGGAATAAATCCACAACATTCCGCAACCGGTGAGTTGATCGGGGAGACTAACCACCAACGACGAGCACCGCCAATTGAAATGCTGGCCGCCTTAATCTCCCTCCTGTCGTCCTTCGATCGCCAAGCGAATCAGCTACCGGGAAGACCTTCTCAACCACTCCTCGCTTCCGTTCGCCCCCTAGTCTCGTTGTCATCACATATGATAACTACATTACCAATTTCCAAAGGCTTTACTGGCTAGTACCATTTGGTGCTTCGGGTAAATTCTGGATGGTATTTAGGGCTGCTATTCGTACTGTTTTACCAGTACAGTACTGTTTTTTTGTACAACGTACTGATTTATTCACAGACCTCGAACAGTACGCCAAAAGTACTGATTTTAAGAAAATTGTACTGATTCTTTACGCTTTTTTAAAAAGTGGTGTCCGCGTTAAAGATGTCTATAGCCCGTCCTACAAAAATAAAATTACTCAAAATTGAAATAAAACATGGAAAACAAAATCAATAACCGAAACATAACACATAAACAAGCATCAACATAACAACTACAAAAAAAATCTACTTTACCAAAAATAACAAACAAAATCTGCAAAAAGAACCCATAAAACCAAATATACATACATATGTATGTGCAAAAATTCTAAACACTACAACAACAATAAGAAAAAAAATAATAACACAAAAATTAACTATAACGCACAAAGAGAACTTGTTAATCTCTCTAAGAAAAGGCACGTTGAGTTGAGCTCAACCACTATTTTCAGCATTTTAATAGGAATCTGTGCTTTCTTGCCAACGAAATGATCCAAATGAAGATATTTATTCCAAATAAAGTTACATATGTCGACTTAACCAGCCAAAGCAGTTGGTTTAACCAGGCATACATGGATGCTGTCAGATCTAAAGAGGAGGCGTGCAGAAATTTGCGCCTAAACAAAAACGCCAATAGTGAACTAACAGGCACGAACTTCGAGTGCCAGAGTGCTTAGTCGCAAAAAATTTCTACACGAACAACGTTTACGTACAAAGCTTCTTGCTTCCTCCAGGGGAAGTAAGAGCTTTTGGTGTTTGTAAGAAGAGTAAATGATAGTTCATCACCAATCCCAACTCTTGTTCAAGACGAGCAGGCATTCACTGACTCGGTTGATAAAGCTAACCTATTGGCTGAAATGTTCGCAGGATATTCTTCCTTACCGAAAAGCAATCAACAACTCCCGTGATCGAAAACGTATCTAGTTCCATGCCTCAGATATTTTTTCGAACACGTAGGGTTAAAAGGGTTCTTGCGAATCTCGACGTAAATAAGTCCCCGGGCCCGGATGTTATTGCGGCACTTGTCCTATGTAAGTGTTCCTCGACGCTAGCACGTGCATTTTGCAACGATGGTTGCGAACATCCAGTCAATCCCTAAAAAGGGTGAAGCCAGTTAACCTGCAAATTATCGGCCAATCGGGATTTGCTCTAGTGATCGACAGTATGGCTTCTGTCGAAATCGCTCTGCGGGAGACCTGATGGCTTTCTTGTCGGTGCGCTGGAGTCGGTCTATCCACCAGTCTGGTGAGAGTAAGGTTGTGCCTCTGGATATCTCCAAGGCCTTTGATTGTCTGTCACGGTGCACTCTTATAAAAGCTGATGGCTTTCGGTGTCGGTGATACTTTCGCTCGTTTTATATCGAGCTTTCTTAGAGATCGCACTATAAGAGTTGTTGTAGATGGCTTCACATCCAACAAACATAGGCTTACTACAGGATTACCACAGGGCTCTGTCCTTTCTCCCTCTTTATTTCTAATTTTTATTGATGATCTGTTGGTTCAGACCGTGAATCCAATATAGTCCTTTGCGGATGACAGTAACCGCTGTCATTCATATTCATTCGACCGTAGGCCGAATCTTCAAGATATTGAAGACAAAAGAATAATTATGGATGAGACACTTGGGATCTACTGGCCATTTCCGAATGAGGTCGAGTGAATAGAGAAGATTTTAATGCGCATTAGACCCAGTGCTGTTTGTTGTCTCAAAAGCGATCATCAATTCAAATATCAAAGTCAATTTCTATCGATATTGAACAATCAGAAGCTCTTGATGTTCTGGACATGAAAATTCAATGTGACGATCGTTGGGCGAGACATGCATTCGAAGTTTCGAAAGAAGCACTCAAGTGCATATGCTAATTAAAGCGGTGCAAGAAATATTTCACTCCTGATCTTTTCAATATCTATACGACTTACATCAGGCCAAAGATGGAATACAACTCCCATATATGGGCAGGTGCTCCAAAATAATCCTTGGAGCTACTTGACCGTATTCAAAGGAGAGCGATGGTGCTGATAGGTGACAGTAGGGTATCCAACTCTATTGTTTCCCTTGAGCATCGTCGGAATGTGGGTAGCATGACGCTGTTCTATCGTTACTATCATGCTGTGTGTTCATCAGACATCCGTCGCCTTATTCCTGACGTGAGCATGTTCGGCAGGGATATGCGACTTTCTAGGAAACCGCACTATACGCTACAGATCAAATTCGTTTTTCGCTCGTACAGTCTGTTTATGGAATCGACTTCCGGCAAATGTTTTTCCCCCTAATTGCGAAATCCAAAAGTTCAAGGCAAGTGTCAATAAACATTTCTTCCTCTTTCCCCCTTCCGATCCTTTGCTTTCCACTCGCAAACGCAATGCAGCGCATGTATAGGGGGCATCTCCTGAGTGTTGGTTATTTAAAAAAAATCAAATGAATGGCGATCTTTGCTCTACGGCACGCAAGTAAATCGTTTAACGTTTTCAAGTTGGAGAAGTGGTATGTAGGTAAAGTCCTATATATTGGTTATCGAAAAAAACATTCGATATTCGGTACCCAAATACTTTTGACTTTGTCAACACTACAAATTACAGTTTTTCCATTCACGGAATGTTTGTGTTTTGTCTCGCAAAATGTAATAGAAAAGTTAATACAAGTTTTACAGTTTATACATTTTGAAATAAATAAAGGTAAGCATTTTTCCATTAAATTAATAAAAAATTTGTACTTCAGGTTTTACTTTTTTATATTAATAGCTAAAAATGGAATCTTAGGATGATTTTGTCGACTCAAATTCAAAGAAAGCCTACAACCGTCAACGAGTAGGATAACCTATGTAAAAAGACATGAATTCCGCCAAGCACCGGCGTAATTTAAAAAGCAGTCAGCAGAAGTTAATTACAAGTTTTTAGGTCAAAATACTATCGATTCTCGTCAATGTACCGCTACTGCAGAGGCTGTTTTTGTGTATCATACTGTAATGCATAGCCACGGCTATAATTCGGCAGACTGTGGTAGCAAGTTCTTTAAACTGATGTTTGGTGATTCAAGTATTGCATGTAACAACGCTCTCAAGTTATATCAAACATATTGTCAAATTTTCCATTAAATCAGTGTTAAGAGACTTAGATGGTAATCCATTTCCATTTCAACAGATACGTCAAACAAGGAAAATATAAAAACTTTTCCTCTAGTAATTAGATATTTTTCAAAGCATCCTGAAATTGATGTAAAATTTTTTTTTTTTTTTGAATCAAAGTCTGAATTGTCGTTTTATATAGCCAATTCATTAAAACAAAAATTAGAAAACCGCAATTTAAGTTGGAGTAATGTTACATGTTTCGGTGCAGATAATGCAAGTGTAAATTTTGGGCAACATAAAAGTGTTTTTGTTGAGTTAAAAAAATGTAGTCCTGATGTTATCGGGATTGGTTCTTGTTGAAACAGTGCTACAATTTGTAGCAGCACTGTTTACATCGAGAATGTGCGATGGCTTGTGTGCATAAACGAAATAAATAATAAAGTCAAGTACATTGACACCGTTGTGTACACAAGCCCTTGATTCATATTTTCGCACATTCTCCCTTGTCCTTTTGTTATTGTTAATGTCGCTTTGTGGCGATCCTATGCGTGTGTTCTAAAACGGCTCATAGGCTCACACAAAGAGAAGATTATTTTAATTGTAAATCTGAATTCGAATCGTGCGAAAGTCCCCCCCCCCCCGTTACAAAGTGAAGTTCAATCTTATTAAAACAAACAAACAACATAAAATATTAAACTGAACATAAAACAGTGAAATACACATTAAACGATTACTGTGAAAAATTAAAAGTATTTAAACATAAAACTAAATTTGTGAACATTTAACATTTTTACAAACAATTGTTATACACATAAACATTTTGAAACTAAACATTTAAATTAAAAATTGAATTTAAAACAAAATAAAACACACATTGTACATATATACTTACATTTAAGTGAACATAATAAAACAACACATTGAATTAAAAGCACACAAAAAATAGCACACTTTAACTAAACAAAAAAGCATTACACAAAGAAACAATAAAAAAAAGAAAACCAGTGACAACAACAAAAGCCCTTGCTCAAACATTTTGGTTCATGCGAACCGAATAGTGGAAAGAGAAAATACACCCGAGAAAAAAGTGTGTGCACTTAAACAAAAAAGTGTATATAAAATATATATATATATATATATATATATATATATATATATATATGCTTTTTTGTTTAGTTAAAGTGTGCTATTTTTTGTGTGCTTTTAATTCAATGTGTTGTTTTATTATGTTCACTTAAATGTAAGTATATATGTACAATGTGTGTTTTATTTTGTTTTAAATTCAATTTTTAATTTAAATGTTTAGTTTCAAAATGTTTATGTGTATAACAATTGTTTGTAAAAATGTTAAATGTTCACAAATTTAGTTTTATGCTTAAATACTTTTAATTTTTCACAGTAATCGTTTAATGTGTATTTCACTGTTTTATGTTCAGTTTAATATTTTATGTTGTTTGTTTGTTTTAATAAGATTGAACTTCACTTTGTCACGGGGGGGGGGGGACTTTCGCACGATTCGAATTCAGATTTACAATTAAAATAATCTTCTCTTTGTGTGAGCCTATGAGCCGTTTTAGAACACACGCATAGGATCGCCACAAAGCGACATTAACAATAACAAAAGGACAAGGGAGAATGTGCGAAAATATGAATCAAGGGCTTGTGTACACAACGGTGTCAATGTACTTGACTTTATTATTTATTTCGTTTATGCACACAAGCCATCGCACATTCTCGATAGAAACAGTGCTGCTACAAATTGTAGCACTGTTTCAACAAGAACCTATTCCGATAATATCAGGACTACATTTTTTTAATTCAACAAAAACACTTTTATGTTGCCCAAAATTTACACTTGCATTATCTGCACCGAAACATGTAACATTACTCCAACTTAAATTGCGGTTTTCTAATTTTTGTTTTAATGAATTGGCTATATAAAACGCCAATTCAGACTTTGATTCAAAAAAAAAAAAAAATTTTTACATCAATTTCAGGATGCTTTGAAAAATATCTAATTACTAGAGAAAAGGTTTTATATTTTCCTTGTTTGACGTATCTGTTGAAATGGAAATGGATTGCCATCTAAGTCTCTTAACACTGATTTAATGGAAAATTTGACAATATGTTTGATATAACTTGAGAGCGTTTCGTCCTCCCGCATTTTAAATTACATGCAATACTTGAATCACCAAACATCAGTTTAAAGAACTTGCTACCACAGTCTGCCGAATTATAGCCGTGGCTATGCATTACAGTATGATACACAAAAACAGCCTCTGCAATAGCGGTACATTGACGAGAATCGATAGTATTTTGACCTAAAAAACTTGTAATTAACTTCTGCTGACTGCTTTTTAAATTACGCCGGTGCTTGGCGGAATTCATGTCTTTTTATATAGGTTATCCTACTCGTTGACGGTTGTAGGCTTTCTTTGAATTTGAGTCGACAAAATCATCCTAAGATTCCATTTTTAGCTATTAATATAAAAAAGTAAAACCTGAAGTACAAATTTTTTATTAATTTAATGGAAAAATGCTTACCTTTATTTATTTCAAAATGTATAAACTGTAAAACTTGTATTAACTTTTCTATTACATTTTGCGAGACAAAAGACAAACATTCCGTGAATGAAAAAACTGTAATTTGTAGTGTTGACAAAGTCAAAAGTATTTGGGTACCGAATATCGAATGTTTTTTTCGATAACCAATATATAGGACTTTACCTACATACCACTTCTCCAACTTGAAAACGTTAAACGATTTACTTGCGTGCCGTAGAGCAAAGATCGCCATTCTTTTGATTTTTTTTAAATAATCAACACTCAGGAGATGCCCCCTATACATGCGCTGCATTGCGTTTGCGAGTGGAAAGCAAAGGATCGGAAGGGGGAAAGAGGAAGAAATGTTTATTGACACTTGCCTTGAACTTTTGGATTTCGCAATTAGGGGGAAAAACATTTGCCGGAAGTCGATTCCATAAACAGACTGTACGAGCGAAAAACGAATTTGATCTGTAGCGTATAGTGCGGTTAACTGGTCAATCGATAATAAACGGCTGTGCATTCCTAGAAAGTCGCATATCCCTGCCGAACATGCTCACGTCAGGAATAAGGCGACGGATGTCTGATGAACACACAGCATGATAGTAACGATAGAACAGCGTCATGCTACCCACATTCCGACGATGCTCAAGGGAAACAATAGAGTTGGATACCCTACTGTCACCTATCAGCACCATCGCTCTCCTTTGAATACGGTCAAGTAGCTCCAAGGATTATTTTGGAGCACCTGCCCATATATGGGAGTTGTATTCCATCTTCGGCCTGATGTAAGTCGTATAGATATTGAAAAGATCAGGAGTGAAATATTTCTTGCACCGCTTTAATTAGCATATGCACTTGAGTGCTTCTTTCGAAACTTCGAATGCATGTCTCGCCCAACGATCGTCACATTGAATTTTCATGTCCAGAACATCAAGAGCTTCTGATTGTTCAATATCGATAGAAATTGACTTTGATATTTGAATTGATGATCGCTTTTGAGACAACAAACAGCACTGGGTCTAATGCGCATTAAAATCTTCTCTATTCACTCGACCTCATTCGGAAATGGCCAGTAGATCCCAAGTGTCTCATCCATAATTATTCTTTTGTCTTCAATATCTTGAAGATTCGGCCTACGGTCGAATGAATATGAATGACAGCGGTTACTGTCATCCGCAAAGGACTATATTGGATTCACGGTCTGAACCAACAGATCATCAATAAAAATTAGAAATAAAGAGGGAGAAAGGACAGAGCCCTGTGGTAATCCTGTAGTAAGCCTATGTTTGTTGGATGTGAAGCCATCTACAACAACTCTTATAGTGCGATCTCTAAGAAAGCTCGATATAAAACGAGCGAAAGTATCACCGACACCGAAAGCCATCAGCTTTTATAAGAGTGCACCGTGACAGACAATCAAAGGCCTTGGAGATATCCAGAGGCACAACCTTACTCTGACCAGACTGGTGGATAGACCGACTCCAGCGCTCCGACAAGAAAGCCATCAGGTCTCCCGCAGAGCGATTTCGACGGAAGCCATACTGTCGATCACTAGAGCAAATCGCGATTGGCCGATAATTTGCAGGATAACTGGCTTCACCCTTTTTAGGGATTGACTGGATGTTCGCAACCATCGTTGCAAAATGCACGTGCTAGCGTCGAGGAACACTTACATAGGACAAGTGCCGCAATACCATCCGGGCCCGGGGACTTATTTACGTCGAGATTCGCAAGAACCCTTTTAACCCTACGTTTTCGAAAAAATATCTGAGGCATGGAACTAGATACGTTTTCGATCACGGGAGTTGTTGATTGCTTTTCGGTAAGGAAGAATATCCTGCGAACATTTCAGCCAATAGGTTAGCTTTATCAACCGAGTCAGTGAATGCCTGCTCGACTTGAACAAGAGTTGGGATTGGTGATGAACTATCATTTACTCTTCTTACAAACACCAAAAGCTCTTACTTCCCCTGGAGGAAGCAAGAAGCTTTGTACGTAGACGTTGTTCGTGTAGAAATTTTTTGCGACTAAGCACTCTGCCACTCGAAGTTCGTGCCTGTTTCCGCAGTAGTTCACTATTGGCGTTTTTGTTTAGGCGCAAATTTCTGCACGCCTCCTCTTTAGATCTGACAGCATCCATGTATGCCTGGTTAAACCAACTGCTTTGGCTGGTTAAGTCGACATATGTAACTTTATTTGGAATAAATATCTTCATTTGGATCATTTCGTTGGCAAAAAAGCACAGATTCCTATTAAAATGCTGAAAATAGTGGTTGAGCTCAACTCAACGTGCCTTTTCTTAGAGAGATTAACAAGTTCTCTTTGTGCGTTATAGTTAATTTTTGTGTTATTATTTTTTTTCTTATTGTTGTTGTAGTGTTTAGAATTTTTGCACATACACATGCAGATTTTGTTTGTTATTTTTGGTAAAGTAGATTTTTTTTGTAGTTGTTATGTTGATGCTTGTTTATGTGTTATGTTTCGGTTATTGATTTTGTTTTCCATGTTTTATTTCAATTTTGAGTAATTTTATTTTTGTAGGACGGGCTATAGACATCTTTAACGCGGACAACACTTTTTAAAAAAGCGTAAAGAATCAGTACAATTTTCTTAAAATCAGTACTTTTGGCGTACTGTTCGAGGTCTGTGAATAAATCAGTACGTTGTACAAAAAAACAGCACTGTACTGGTAAAACAGTACGAATAGCAACCCTAAATACCATCCAGAATCCAAATCGTACCAGCCAGTAAAGCCTTTGGAAATTGGTAATGTAGTTTTCATATGTGATGACAACGAGACTAGGGGGCGAACGGAAGCGAGGAGTGGTTGATAAGGTCTTCCCGGTAGCTGATATATATATAATAATATATATATATATATTATTATATATATCTATATATATATATATATATATATATATATATATATATATATATATATATATATATATATATATATATATATATATATAATAATATATATATATTATATATATATATATATATATATATATATATATATATATATATATATATATATATATATATATATATATATATATATATATATATATATATATATATATATATATATATATATATATATATATATATTGTGAAAAACGCCACCGCCATATTTTGAATGACGCCACCGCCATTTTGGAAGCCATATTGAAGGACGCCAAGGACCCCGCCACAAACGACCCCTAGAAGACTTCGGAAGGATAAATTCGCTGTATGAGGTACAATGCCACCACATAAAAAATTCAGCGAAGAAGTAGTAAGTAGTAAAATACAAGCAAATGATGAGGGTGCAGCTATAATCACGGCACGGCTGCTATTACGTGCCCGACATTGAAGCAAAGTTATGCTGCATGACCCTGGACATAATTTTCTTGTCGTTACGTGCGAATTAAAATACAACATAGACACTTGACTCTTACTTGGATCGCTAGCGGCCATCTTTTTTTTCTTCCATTCCATTGGAAATTTATGCCAATTGCTGGAAACTTCGGTCGCAAACGACGCCATTAAGCTGAAAGTTTGAAATTTGGAAAATTCTATGTTACGAAAAATAATTGTTGGGTGAATTCGCAATGGAAAAATTTTAAATGCCAAAGATCTAAAACTTCTAAATTTTTTTTCTCGACAAATTTTGATACGCAAAAATTGGAATTTTTGTTTTCCAACGAACTTCCATGTTGGAAAATTCCCCTTGATGGAAAAATCTTTCATGGCTAACTTGGATGCCATTTTCTTTTTTTGAAATAAATTCCGTAACACAACTTTGAAACACAACTTGAAGCAATTTATTTTTTGGCTAGATAAAATGACCCATTCCTGATTAAGTTGAATTTTTTTTTGCGAAAAATTAGAATAATTCTTGGCAAACCTTGAGGAAATTTTGTGGCGAATTTTAAAAATTGTTGGAGAATTTTTGTAAACCTGTATGCGACCTTATAACAATTTGTGAAAACATTTTTGGCGACTTTTTGAAAAACTTTTGGCGACCTTTGGAAAAACTTTTGGGGATTTTTTGAAAATTTTTTGAAAACTTTTGGCAATTTTTTGAAAACTTTTTGTCGATTTTTTGAAAACCTTTTGGCGATTTTTTGAAAACTTTTTGGCGATTTTTCGAAAACTTTTTGGCGATTTTTTGAAAATTTTTTGAAAACTTTTTGGCGATATTTTGAAAACTTTTTGGCTATTTTTTGAAAACTTTTGTCAATTTTTCGAAAACTTTTTGGCGATTTTTTGAAAACTTTTTGGCGATTTTTTGAAAACTTTTTGGCGTTTTTTTGAAAACTTTTTGGCCATTTTTCTAAAACTTTTTGGCGATTTTTTGAAAACTTTTTGGCGATTTTTTGAAAACTTTTTGGTGATTTTTCGGAAAACTTTTTGGCAATTTTTTGAAAACTTTTTGGCGATTTTCTGAAAAAATTTCCTGCATTTTTTTGAAAAAGTTTTTTTTGCGAATAATAAACTTATTTTGACCCGGATTGCTGCTACTATATTGAGGTTGCAAAAATGGCAAAGGCATTGATAGACAAATTTGTCAACTGTGTCAATGATTTGATGGACTTCGAATCCGTCTATTCAGTCACAAAATCGGAAGAAAGCTTACATGCCTTGGAAGTATTACGAGTGGAGCTCAATTCTCTGTGGGATCAAGTAAAGCGATCATATCTGGAGTGCCGAGATCGAGAGGAAATAGCTGGAGAGACACCTATTGATAAGACGAAGTTGAGAAAACACTACAAGGAGGCGCTCTCCAGTTATAAAAACGTACTCAGCGCATTAAATGACGAGATCCAGACAATTTCCGAAAGGCAAACCAAGGAAAGAACATCGACACTGATCATACAGGATCACGATAATAATCTTTCTTTAATTTCTCGAGTACCACCCTGCGACACTGACACATTTCAAGGGGGTACCAAAAATGGCCAACATTTAGAGATCTATTTTCGGCGATTTACATAAATAATTCAAAATTACGCAAGGTTGAAAAACTGTTTCACCTTAACAAAAAAAACAGCAGGAGAAGCCAGGGAAATTATTAGCCAAGTTCCTTTGACAAACGAGGGTTTCGATATTGCGTGCGGAAATTTGGTTGCCCGTAACGAAAACAAGCGAATGCAAATAAACGAACAGCTAAAGACATTGTTTAATTTGCCCCAGGTCTTCTCAGAATCTGGTTCATCAATACAGAAGTTGCAGCGCACGATCAATGGATGTATTCAAACCCTAACTACCTTTAGCATCGACATCAAAGGATGGGATCCGATATTAGTCTACCTTAGCTCAACGAAGCTACCCCGCACTTTTCTAGAAGAATTTGTAAATTCTTTAAAAGATTGTACAACAATGCCAACCTAGAATCTGTTGCCCTAGAGTCTGTTGGAAATAAAAAAACCTGCCTTCTCGAAAAATAATCAGCCTCGATCTGATTATGGCAAAAAAGACACTCGCGTTAACTCTTTTCAAACAAATAGTTCACAGAACTCAAATGTCACGGGGTTTAAAAATAAAAATCATGTAAAAATGCGCGAAGACTTTTATACAAATGGTACGCCAAACTGCCAACTTTGTAGAGAAGAGCATTTCTTGAGAGTTTGTCCAAGATTTCTTGCGAAAAGCATCAATGATCGAATACATATCGTAAAAGTTTCACATTTATGCTACAATTGTCTCTCTTCTGATCATGGAGTGAGAGATTGCAAAAGTCGCTACACCTGTAGAGATTGTAAGCCTAAACACCACAGTTTGATGCATAAAGGCAATGAGACCAACTCTACAGGTGGCGATACAACACAGACTGGTGTACGCCCTAGTACAAGTGCAGCAGCCCTAACAACCTTGATACAGTCCACACAGAACTTAGAATCTCCTAGTGTCACTGCCTTGACCCTCCAGGAGGGTAAAAAATTCAAAATCGAGAAACCTTGTTGTTTACGGCTATTGTCCAAATTGAATCTAGAGGACAAAGATATGATGCCCGTGCTATAATTGACCCGGGATCTCAAGCCACGTTTATGTCGGAAAAACTTAAAAATCGTTTGAAGCTTCCAACTAAACGAAATCTCGTGCACGTAACCGGTTTAAGTCAAACCGTGTCTAAACATCTACAAAAGCCTGTCTTTTTAACCTTTGTTCTCGCGTGGACCCTAGTTTTGGGCTAGAAGTATGGGCACCTGTTTTGAAGACCCTGCCATCTAGTCTACCACCTAGAACATTGGACCCTTTGCAAATGCATGAAACTGCCAACTTTGAGCTGGCAGACCCTCGTTTTTATGCAAGTCGGCCAGTTGATCTATTGATTGGAATAGATATCGGAATATTCAGTATTGGTGTTCCGACGCAATCAGTTTGATCTTTTATGGCACAAAAAACAGTTTTTGGCTGGGTGATTGGCGGACCTGTCAATCAACAAATAGAAAATAAAAATCAAATTTCACTGTGCAGTACAGTGGCAATCGAGAAAATTCTAACACGCTTTTGGGAGGTGGAGGAGACCCCAAACAAGATTGTGAGGTCAGAAGAAGGCACGTACTGCGAGGACAACTTTAGCGCTACAACTCGTCGCCATGATTCTGGAAGATACGTCGTCACTCTGCCGTTCAAAACTTGTGAAGAACTGGGTACGCCGAGAAATATCGCCATGGCACAGTTCCATAGAATGGAAAAGAAACTTCTTAGGACACCGGAAATTAAGGAGCAATATGATCAGTCCATTCTGGAATACCTCGAACTAGGTCACATGAGGAAAATTTCGCCATCGGAAGTAAATGAATACCCTCATTACTACTTACCACATCACGCCGTGATTAAACTAGATCGAGTGACCACAAAACTTAGAGTCGTGTTTAATGCATCCAGCCCCACCTGAAACAAAAAAGCTTGAACGACATTTTACATCCTGGACCAATTATCCAACAAGATCTTGTTTTGCAGATACTGTAGTGGAGGTTTTTCAAGTACGCGTTCAATGCCGATGTAACTAAAATGTACCGCCAAATATTGTTAGACCCTAGCCAAGCCAAATATCAGAGAATTCTGTTTCGAAAGTCGCCAAAAGATCCAGTGGAAGATTTTGAGCTTCTAACTGTCACATTTGGAGTAAATTGCGCCCCATTCCTCGCCATTCGGACACTTCTTCAACTTGCGGAAGATGTGAAAGACAAATACCCTTTAGCCTCGCAAATAATACGACAAAATTTATACGTTGATGATGTCCTAGCAGGCGGCCATACCATAGAAGAAGCTGTAAATTACCGAAGGGAATTAATTTCAGCCCTGGACTCAGCAGGTAACGAACTTAGAAAATGGAGCTCGAATAATCCTTTGGTGATTGAAGACCTGCCTCCAGAACAAATTTTACCCGTCAATTGGTTGGATATTTCGGAGGGATCCTCAACGAAGACTTTGGGGATCAGATGGCATATATCAGCTGACTGCTTCACTTTTACCTCGCCACTTATCGTAGAAAAACAATCGTGTACCAAAAGAGAAGTTCTATCGACCATAGCCAAGTTTTTCGACCCTTGCGGATGGCTGGCTTCGGTGATCGTAGTGGCTAAGCTGATTATGCAGCATGTCTGGCTAGACATAATAAATTGGGATGACTCGTTGAAACCAATTACTCAAATGAATTGGAACAATTTCGTATAAAATTCCCATTAATAGACACAATAAAAATTCCTCGATGGATTCAATTTCAGCCATTAAGTCAGGTTGAAATCCATGGATTTTGTGACGCATCAGAAAGCGCTTATGCTGCTGCACTATACATTTGAATTGAATTTCCAAACAACACGACACATACTTTTTTTCTTGCTGCGAAAACTCGTGTCGCACCAATTAAAAAAAGTCTCGTTACCACGACTGGAACTTTGCGGTGCTGTTCTTCTTTCAGAATTAGCAGCAGCAGTTGTTCCAAATCTTCAACTAGCAAATGTAGCTACACTTTAATGGATGGATTCAACGATCGTGCTGGCCTGGCTTACAAAACCACCCTGTTCATGGAGCACTTTCGTCGGCAACAGAACGTCTACTATTCTGGAAAATGTTGGAAATGAAAACTGGAGACACGTAGATTCCGAATGTAACCCTGCTGACATCGCCAGCCGAGGCTGCTCTCCAGATGATCTAATATCTCATCGTCTATGGTGGCAGGGGCCCCCATGTCTGAAATTTCCAAAAGATCGATGGCCTAGATACGAAAATTTGGAAGACACAAATCTGGAGTCAAACCCGGTCAAAGTTCTTGCTACAACCACATTTGAAGACCCTTTGGCTAGATTTTCCTGCTTATCTCGAGCCTACAAAGTATTGGCATATGTCCTCAGATTCTGGCGAAATACGGGCGCAAATAGGACTCAGCTGAGAATTTCATCCAAGGAAATTACAGCGGTAGAGATCCAAGATGTTAAGATACGACTTTTTCTTTTTTAGACCAAAAAGGTGTTATCAGAGCCAATGGACGCCTTGTACAATCACCTGCCTTATCTTATAATGAAAGACATCCAATTATTTTGCCTTATGACGCTCACCTATCACAGTTATTAACGGAATTTGTCCACAAAATTACGATTCACGGCGGCAATCAACTCATGGTTCGTGTGCTAAGGTCGGAGTTTTGGATCTTCAGGTTGAAGTCTCTAGTCAAAAAAGTTATTCACAATTGCCGAACATGTATACTATACAAAAAACACACTCAAACTCAGATTATGGCCTCACTTCCTCCTGAGCGCACAATGCTGACCCGACCCTTTAACAACACAGGCGTTGATTTTGCTGGACCTTTCCTATCAGAAATTTCACGGGACGCGCTTGTCTAATCACCAAAGGTTATGTCTGCATATTAGTGTGCTTTGCGACAAAGGCTGTCCACTTAGAAGCAACGAGCGATATATCAACACAATCATTTTTGGCCGCGTTTTCCAGATTTGTAGGAAGACGGGGATGCCCTGCGAGAATCTATTCTGATAATGGTACAAATTTTGTAGGTGCGGCGGAAATGATGCGTAAGGATCGGATTGCGTTCATAAAATCCTTTCAGACTCGTACCATCCAGCAGAATATTTACCAGAACCTTGAATGGAAATTCATACCTCCTGGAGCTCCTCATATGGGTGACCTATAGGAGGCGGGAGTTAAGTCTTTTAAAACTCATCTGCGCAAGCTGATTCCGCAAATAAACTTTACCTTCGAAGAACTCACAAGAATATTAGCTCGTATAGAGGCCTGCCTCAATTTTAGACCTTTAAGCTCG
Source organism: Hydrotaea diabolus (assembly GCA_963513945.1). Classification (NCBI taxonomy): domain Eukaryota; kingdom Metazoa; phylum Arthropoda; class Insecta; order Diptera; family Muscidae; genus Hydrotaea; species Hydrotaea diabolus. Next base: position 98,734,575 of record OY740716.1, on the reverse strand, counting down.
CCAGCGATGACCCATCAGATTTATCCCCTTTAACACCAGGACATTTTCTCATCGGTACTTCGATTCTTGCTCCAGCTGAGCCTGATATTTCCGAAGATAATCTAACCCTAGCCAACAGATGGAAAAGATTAAAAATGATCTTACAAAATTTTTGCTAACGATGAAAGTCTGAATATTTAAAAGAGCTGCATCGTAGATACAAATGGAAGTATCAACAAGATAACATTAAAATTAACGATCTTGTCGTCATTAAGGACGAAAAGTTGTCTCCCAACGAGTGCAAAATGGGTCGTATTGTCGGAACTCATCCCGGCACAGACAACAATATCAGGGTTGTGGACATATTGACTACCAACGGCACAATCGGACGTCCTATTACTAAAGTCATCAAGCTGTTTTCTGGCTGACTAGGCTTTTTGACTCCATCCATTATCCAGAACTTCAATAACTTGTTTTTGTATCTTCCACTAGAGACGTGAACGCTCTGATGACCGCCTAGATCGTCACCGAAGCCGACGCGAGCGCCCAGGCGGCTGGCAGTACTCCTGTGGTCTTTGTCAAGAGGACCACGCCTTGAAGTCTTGTCGGCGTTTCCGAGAAATGTCGCCGAAGACACGGTACGAAGCGGTTGACCGACGGGGGTACTGCCGCAATTGTCTGGCTCGGAGCCACTTAGCGCGTGACTGCCTGGTACTGGAGAGTTGTCGGAGATGCGACCACCGTCACCACACGTCTTTGCACGGCGCCCCACAGCTTACACGGTCTATATTTGATGCCACTGCCGCTGAGCCAGTCGTCCAAAGGTCCGTTGTATTTGTGCCAACGGTGACGGTTCGTGTGGCAGAAGATGATTTCGACTCTTGGGCTTCAGTGAGGGGTATTCTCAACTCTTCGTCGACGGTGTCTCGCATCGCAACCTGCCTGCCGTCCTTCCGCTTTCAAATTCAGCGGTTTGCCTCCTTCAAGGTGATGGCACGGCAAATGCGGAGCACATGGGTGGGTGCTGAAGGTGAAGGCGCTTATCACCGACGAATTGCCTCGACAACCCTACTGCGACCCACTTATTGAGGACCCGACATCAAACTTCTCTCCAGACACGTGTGCCGACATCGACCCTAGAAGCAACACTCCCATAGACTTGGAATTTGGCGCAGACGTTTACCCCGTGATCTTACAAGAGGGAGCCATCACAGGGCTTGGCAGAGCCAAGCCTACAAAACACATCTGGGCTATGTGTATACTGGTCCAGCCCGAAATCCTTTTAATTGTTAAGTGTATTTAGTTTTGTATGTAATCACCGAATCATGGGGGGGGCAGAATGTTGAAACAGTGCTACAATTTGTAGCAACACTGTTACTATCGAGAATGTGCGATGGCTTGTGTGCATAAACGAAATGAATAATAAAGTCAAGTACATTGACACCGTTGTGTACACAAGCCCTTTTTCATATTTTCGCACATTCTCCCTTGTCCTTTTGTTTTGTTATTGTTAATGTCGCTTTGTGGCGAGCCTATGCGTGTGTTCTAAAACGGCTCATAGGCTCACACAAAGCGAAGATTATTTTAATTGTAAATCTGAATTCGAATCGTGCGAAAGTTCCCCCCCCCCCCCCCCGTGACAAAGTGAAGTTCAATCTTATTAAAACAAACAAACAACATAAAATATTAAACTGAACATAAAACAGTGAAATAGACATTAAACGATTACTGTGAAAAATTAAAAGTATTTAAACATAAAACTAAATTTGTGAACATTTAACATTTTTACAAACAATTGTTATACACATAAACATTTTGAAACTAAACATTTAAATTAAAAATTGAATTTAAAACAAAATAAAACACACATTGTACATATATACTTACATATAAGTGAACATAATAAAACAACACATTGAATTAAAAGCACACAAAAAATAGCACACTTTAACTAAACAAAAAAGCATTACACAAAGAAACAATAAAAAAAAGAAAACCAGTGACAACAACAAAAGCCCTTGCTCAAACAGTTCTTAATGCCATATGCTTCTAATTCCTTCAAACAAGCTCTAAAATTATTACATTATGATATACGGTACGTTGTCGTAAAAGTTTTCAATGAGTTTAGTTCCTCAACAAAATCAACTGCCGAACATAAAGAGATAATCGTATTTTGTGATCTAGAACTACTCCATGCTTCGGCATGTAGGGACACAAAGGCTTTCTTTGACCCCGGCTATAGAAAGGCTTTTAAAAAACTATAAGGAACTCTATAAGGCCAGGCTCTCCACAAACGTATGAGAACTACTGTTGTAAACCTTACTTTTCAAGTTTTCTTCACACAATTGCCCACGGTTTTACTTTCAACAATTGCAGCAAGGCTTTCTGAAGAGGGTTGTCACGGACCCGAAATCATGATAAAAGTAGTGTGCAGCCACGAAAATCAATGTCACTTTGCCATTTTGTTAAAAACTTGTATTCTATTTAAATATAGAAGCAAGAGGTCTTGAGCCGGTTTAATCCCTGTTCAATGTGTAAAAGCAACAGACCGAAATAAAACACGGCACACATGTTGACACACACACGTTGTTGTAAAAGAAATCTATTGATGGCTCTCGATGTGGAGTCTCTTTAGAGCTGGCAAGAGTGAGTTGTATTCTCGTGGGCAATTGTGTGAAGAAAACTTGAAAAGTAAGGTTTACAACAGTAGTTCTCATTCGTTTGTGGAGAGCCTGGCCTTATAGAGTTCGGTTTTACTTTCAACAATTGCAGCAAGGCTTTCTGAAGAGGGTTGTCACGGACCCGAAATCATGATAAAAAGTAGTGTGCAGCCACGAAAATCAATGTCACTTTGCCATTTTGTTAAAAACTTGTATTCTATTTAAATATAGAAGCAAGAGGTCTTGAGCCGGTTTAATCCCTGTTCAATGTGTAAAAGCAACAGACCGAAATAAAACAAACGAGCTAAACATACGTACATGCACGGCACGGCACACAAGTTGACACACACACGTTGTTGTAAAAGAAATCTATTGATGGCTCTCGATGTGGAGTCTCTTTAGAGCTGGCAAGAGTGAGTTGTATTTTCGTTGGCAATTGTGTGAAGAAAACTTGAAATGTAAGGTTTACAACAGTAGTTCTCATTCGTTTGTGGAGAGCCTGGCCTTATAGAGTTCGGTTTTACTTTCAACAATTGCAGCAAGGCTTTCTGAAGAGGGTTGTCACGGACCCGAAATCATGATAAAAGTAGTGTGCAGCCACGAAAATCAATGTCACTTTGCCATTTTGTTAAAAACTTGTATTCTATTTATATATAATATTGTGAAATACTTTTTTCATTAAGATTATATTTGTAGGTCGTTTATTTTTATTTTAGTTTTTGTGATCTCGTTAGAACATAAGAATTTATTTTCAATTAAAATGTTACGTTTGAAAAAAACATTTGTACAAAATGAAATAAAAAATGTAGTTTTTTTCTCTCGATGTACTGTTTTATGACATTGAAAAAATGGCAACCCTAATGCTATTCCAATACCCATCTCTTCAAGAACGACTGATTCATCTGCTGCAATATATGCCATTGTTTTCTTAAGCAGATTTTATCAGAAACGTTTTGTACCTGCAGAATATTTGCTCCTCCTATTAGAAAATTACTTCTCTCTCTCTCTCTGTACTCTCCACCAGGAGATATGTTAATGGCCGGGAATTGATTAAGTTTTCCTCTTCTGTCAATAGACTCTGGAACGTCTCAACCTGAGGAGTCTTTTCCTTCAAAGTAAAGACTAATACATTCTTCACAGGGCGAACCATTCTTTCAGATGCGCCTCCAGCAGATGGATTATCTGGTGTATTAAACAGTCGATCTATACCACGTTTCGTGCACTCGTCCCTTGCCTCTTCAAACACAAATTTCTCTTTACTTGCCCCTATTAAGGTAGTACCCCTGTCGCTCCGCGAATAGGGGTACTAACTTGTGAATACACAGTATGACCACATCTGTTGACAGGTATTTTGCAATTTCCAGATGCATTGCCCTTACCGTCAGGCTCGTTAAGAGCGCCATCCACCTCTTCTCACATCGCTGCCCTATTGATACCAAAAAAGGGCCCATATAGTTGATGCTTAAAGTGTGGAAATTTGAATACCCCTCAAATGGAATCACGCGTCCTCATATATCGTAAGAAGAAATTTTGATTGACTTTCAGGTCTACAGTAATGTTTATCAAGATCATCAGGTAATATAGGTCATTATTCTTCTTCATTTATCAAAAATTCGGGGCATCTCAACCATCTCGATGTTACAGACTTTTCACAAAAATTTTTGAGTCAGGTGGTGTCGTCGGCGGGATTTAGTTGTCCAGGCACCCAAAGCCATTGTTCTATCTCGGGTGATTCCAAAATGTCTGCTATACGGTGAGACACGACTTGCTTATAAGTTCTGCTGTCGGATCGAATCCACTTTATTACTGTCTTGGAATCCGACCAAGACGCTATCCTACTTGGCCTTATCTGATGGCCCGAAATGATTGTGTTCTTCTGCCATACGCCAGTCACTGCAGCCTGTATTTCAAGGCGAGGTATGGGGAGTGATTGTATTGGGAACATCTTGCCTTTCCAGCAGTGAAGACTATACTGACTTCACGCCCATCCCATATTCTCCAGTAGCTATCGCTACAAAGGCTACTTCACTTAAGTCTACGAATATGTGCAAATCGACAATGGACCCTGGACCACAGAAACTCAGTCCATAACATCTGCAAACGTTAATATGTTTTACGAAATGCAGGCTTTTGTACCATTCATAGCATCTCACGTACAAGTCCTCGGGTATAGGCTATTCCCTGTCGATTTTGTACCTCCATAATTCCTGTAGAATTTTTTTTTTTTTTTTTTTTTTATATAAGCTTTATTTGAATTATTGAATCTGCTCCAATGGAGCCTAACAGTAAGTATACGAATCTTAAGTATAATTCAATAATGAATCCTAGTATGGATTTCTTGTAATGTGGATCTCTGCTAATTGGCAGGAGTTTTAATTAATTTGGTCAAAATAGTATATAACTAGTATGGATCACATGTCTGAGAATTTTAAACCTGGTTTGGCTTAAACCTCGTGATAAAGGTCCAGGGGACCCTTACAGTCATTTACAAAGTGTTCGCGATATTATGTAGAGTGAAGAACTCTAGTTATGTAAGTATAACGGATAACTCTAGAATAGCAGAGTGGACGACGTAATTTGGGTTTTGTAGGTTTTTCGCGTTGACTGTTTTAAGGATCACGTATGAGAGCATCTAAGCCACGTGACGTAGAATAAAGGATTCTACACAGTCTTTTTTGAGTGTTCGTCCGCGATTGATATTGACTGTTTTAAAGATCACGTATAAGAGCGTTTAAGCCACGTGACGTAGAAAAGGATTCTACACAGTCTTTCGGGCGCGTGTGTTCGCGATTACTGTTACGGATGAAGATTAGAAAACACGGCGTTCGTTTCTCCGAAGTCTTAAAGAGCTGGGACTGCACAATAATTGTCTAGCAAGTATGTTATCATGACGTTCGAGCTTCTCTTTGTGCTTTATATTGATTTTTTGAATTGCCTCTTTAACGAGAGGTATTTTCAAGTCTCGGTGGATATTTTCATTCCTCATATACCAAGGGGCACCGGTAATAAGCCGCAATGTCTTCGATTGGACTCTTTGGATTTTGTCGAGATTGCTCGAGCTTGCTTTGCCCCATAGCTGGGCACCATATAACCAGATAGGTTTGATTGCACTGTTGTATAGCAGGACCTTATATTCAAGGCTTAGTTTTGAGTTCGCGTTTAGGAGCCAGTGAAGTTAATGGACCTTAAGTTTCAGTTGAGTTTTCTTGGCTTCGATATGACTTCTCCAGGTGAGTCGGCGATCCAGGTGGATTCCAAGGTATAAAACATGATCAGATTGAGAAAAAGGGATATTGTTTAATTTCAATGTCGGACAAGTGCTAAAATTCAGTGTGAAAGTTACCTGTGTGCATTTAGCCTCATTGACTTTTATTCTCCAGTCAGAGAGCCAAGATTCTACTCGTCTGAGATGTACAGCTTGTTTTGCCCCATAGCTGGGCACCATATAACCAGATAGGTTTGATTGCACTGTTGTATAGCAGGACCTTATATTCAAGGCTTAGTTTTGAGTTCGCGTTTAGGAGCCAGTGAAGTTAATGGACCTTAAGTTTCAGTTGAGTTTTCTTGGCTTCGATATGACTTCTCCAGGTGAGTCGGCGATCCAGGTGGATTCCAAGGTATAAAACATGATCAGATTGAGAAAAAGGGATATTGTTTAATTTCAATGTCGGACAAGTGCTAAAATTCAGTGTGAAAGTTACCTGTGTGCATTTAGCCTCATTGACTTTTATTCTCCAGTCAGAGAGCCAAGATTCTACTCGTCTGAGATGTACACCTAGATTCATAGATGCAATATCCTGCTTTTTATGTGTGGCCATTATAGCGGTATCATCGGCAAAAGTGGATGTTAGCACGTTTGGGCTGGTAGGAATATATGCGGTAAACAGAATGTAAAGGATAGGCCCCATGACGCTTCCCTGGGGAACACCTGCTAGTATTTCGCGGTCATCGGTGACGTGTTGTCCACATTTGACTCTGAATCTGCGGTTTTCTAAGTAAGACTCAAGAATTCGATGCGTATTTGCCGGTAAGTATTTGCAAATTTTGTAGGTCAAGCCAAAGTGCCAGACTTTGTCAAATGCTTGAGCAACATCCAGGAATACTGCGCAGCAATATTCTCGCCGTTCAAATGATTTTTCAATTGCTTGGGTCAGACGGTTTACTTGTTCGATAGTGCTGTGACCTTCGCGAAAACCAAACTGATGGTCTGGTATTATGTTATTTGACACTAGAAACGGTTTTATTTTCGATAAAAGAACTTTTTCAAATAGTTTGGATAAGCAGGGAAGCAAACTGATCGGCCTGTACGAGGAAGGTATTGATTTGTCCTTTCCTGGCTTTAAAATCATTTGAATCAGAGAAATTTTCCACACTTTAGGAAAGTAACCATGTCTCAAAATAGAGTTAAATAATTTTGCCAGGAACTTCACAGCAATATAGGGAAGTTCCAAGATCATTTTAGGCGTGATAAGATCATATCCAGGTGCTTTACCTGGATTCACGGTTTCTTTAATGACATTCAGAACTTCATTCGCGTTAGTAAACAATGGAATTACGGCAGACATTTTATCAACAGGTGGAAGGATGTCGCTACTTGCAGGATTTGGGCGAAATACCTGTGACAGATGGTTTGCAAAAACATTGGCCTTTTCCTCTTCTGATATTGCCCACTTGCCATTTGCGTCGCGTATTGGAAATTGCGTTTCGGTGGGCATACTAGTATTTCTTAATGTTTTCCATAATGAGAATTTGGTTGAAGCAGTCGGGGTTAAACTTGCAATGAAACTAGCCTGCTGTCTACTGTCTTCTTTTCTAAGTGCGCTTAGCAACCTTTTAGTAGCTTCAGTCAGTCTTAGTCGTGCCGCTGGTGACCTATTTCGCTGCCATTCGCGACGGAACCTCCTTTTTTCACTTACAAGGTGCTCTATTTCCCGGTTAGTGTAAGTATTCAAACTATTTGTCGCTTTTATTTGTCTGTGTGTAGCGTGAATGGCCGCCTGTTCCAGGATTACGTTCAAGTTGGATACGGTGTTATCGATCTCATCCGCGTTAGAAATTAGATGATTCGAATCTAAATGACTACTAATGTACTTCCTGTATTTTAACCAGTTAGTTGTGTATGAAGTAAGCCTTAGTGGGTCATCTACAAGTACTGTCTTCCCGTGAAGAAGAAATATAACTGGCGAGTGGTCTGACGATAAGTCAGTACAGGTACTAGCAGATAAGTTAGATTTACTAACTCCTCTTATTATACCGAAGTCTATCAAGTCAGGCTTTTTGTTAATATCAGAAGGCCAATATGTAGGATGACTGGGAGATATAAAGTCCAATTTATTTTGACGTCGCATTAGACATTTATACAGCTGGTTTCCCCTAGGGTTTGCTAAACGGGATCCCCAGTGCGTATGTTTGGCATTGTAGTCACCAGCAGCAATAAAGTTGTGTCCGAGACCATTGAAGAAGTTCAGAAGTATATCTTCTGATATCGCGAACCGCGGGGGGAAATATATTGCTGAAATGGTAAGAAAACTACCTTGAATCTGGATACGAATTGTTGTCGATTGAAGGTAGTTTTGTGAGACTCCTTCAGCGACTTCATGTTTCATTCGTTTTCGTATTAGGATACCAGTGCCCCCATGAGCCTTACCGTCGGGGTGGTGAGTACCATAAAATCTAAAATTAGGTATCTGAAAATTGTATTTGTCTGTGAGATGAGTTTCTGATAGTAGCATTATATCAATACTCTGCCGATCTAGGTACTCGGTCAGTTCGTGTCTATGTTGGTTCACACCGTTTGCGTTCCATGTACATATCTTAAGAGGGCCTATTTTTTGGTAAGTAGAGTTTGAATTAACTGATTCTGGTTTCGCATGAATTCTTGCATCATTGATTGCATAGTTGACATGAACACGTTTATACTCTGTACCAGTTGTTGAATCATTGATTCAGAGTTACCATGTTGTTGCACTGGGGCATTAGGTGTATGCGCCCTTAGAACATTCGCGTATGTTATACCGTTTGTAATACCGTTTCCGTTGCTAGAGTAAACTGGAGTCTGTTGGATGTCGATTATAGGATTCGGCGCGTTTCGGTTAGAAATGAGTTTACGCTTCTCTTCTAGTTTACATACAACACAAACGGTTGGCAAAGTGCAGTATGATTTTGTGTGTCCATACTCTTGACAATTTTGGCATTGAACGGGACCATTTCTTTTGTGGGGTTCTTCGACCGTAATTCTTCTATATAACAAATATTGAAGTTTGTATATAGGATGAACTTCATTTTTCTTTAGTTTCCGCGAGTCAGGTTGAAGTTCGACCTTGAACATTGGTTGGGGAACCTTTTTATTGTTAAGAACGTTCACCACGGAGTGAACGTTAAAATTCTCTTTTTCCAGTGCTCGTTTTACTTCATCTGGTCCTACAAATGATTCAATGCCTTTTAAGATTACCGCGATACCCTTACTACTCTTAAGACGATACGTGTAAAAAAATTTTATTTCTATCGTTAAAATAACTAGAAATAGCGCGAAAGCCGTTTTCGGTGTATGCCTGAATTTTTGTCTCGTTAATGTTCCCTTTCTTTATTGGCACTATGTGAAAGCCACCACTACCAACAACTTGGGCAATAATATTTACTAGCTCATTTGAGCTACTCTCACGTAGGTATATTGGGGGCGGCCTTGGAGTTGCGGCATTTGCCGAGGAAGAAGATTGAGGTTCTTCTTCGCTCAGCAATGCAAACCGGTTCTTACCCGTGACGGACGTTGTTGGCTCTTCACCGTTCACAGTTTTGCAACTTTTTTTGTTAGAGTTGCCTTTGGCTGGGCTGGATTTACGCTTTATAGTAATGTAGCGATCCATGCCTGTCTGTACCGCCTTTAATGGTTTGTCGTTGTTTTCGTGTGTTATTTCTGTGTTCGCTGTGTTTCCACCTTCTTTGTTATTACTGTTGTTGCTAGCACTGCCTGGTGAGAGAGTTTGCCTTAGTGGCGCTACCTCTCTCATTGCATTGTTTAGATCTGCATTTATCGCGAAGTATGCATTCCGCGAACTTACACTGCAGAAAGAGTGTCTGCGTTGTTCCAACTCTTGAGTGAGACGATGGCTCATCAAGCTGTGGGTTTGTTTAGCTGTGTGTGTGCCTTTTTTAATTTTGGTTGTTTTGTTACACTTATTCTAACACAACTGGGGTTGTTGTTCAACTTAAAAATTTTATTTTGTCAAAAAACTGTTTGAATTCCTTACAAGTTAATACTTATAATGAATTCAAACAATTTTAGATAATTATTTTCCCGATAATTGAGTTTATTTTTGCACTTTCCCTGCTTATTTTATTTTATTAGAATTAATTTCCGAGAGGAGTTCTTTTAACGACCGTTCTCTTCGAGCGCGGAGAGCGAATGGAATAAGAATAGAATAATTTTCGATTTTACTACAACATTTGACAGAAAAAAACGTACGTTAAACGTTAACACAAAACGTATCATCAGAGGGTGACCAAAACATTGCCAATATTTTCTCGGTCGGAGTTTCACCTCTGCATATACCCATTAAGTTCAAGTCTTCTCCGTCAGAACTTTCATATTTAATGCTTCTTAAAAAAGACTTTGAGTTAGAAACAAACCCTCTTAACTCGAAGCCTGCTTCCTGGTGAACATTTACTACATCCATGATCCCTGCAATGGCCTCGTCATCTTCATCAAAACATAAGCCGCCCTAGGGTATGTATCCTTATAAGTCTCGGCGTTGAAATTTTTCACGTATTGAGCTAAACATGGAGAGCTGGCCGAGCCATAACTTGCATCTCGTATTCGTCTGGTCTTGAGGCATCTTTATTTCAACTTTGGGTTATATTAATCAGGACCCTTCATCAATCTTCACTAAAGGGTTCAATATCAACATATGCGGATGCTTCAAAAACTAAAAACGCCGTTTATTTTCCTTATTTTCATTTGTGACAGCAAAGTGCGGCAGATACCAAATTCGATCTTCTCTAGTCGTTGCTTCTTCCGACGACAGTTTTCGGACGTAAGATTTCAAAACATAATATTTTATCCTTTCGTTATACCAGTTTGCGAATTAGGGTCCTTTCTCGTTTTGGCTTCAACTCCTTGTAGACGCTTCATCGCAATAGGATAAGTGTTTTTGTACTCCAATCTATTCCTCCACAAAAGTCCGGTCTCATACATAGGCCCAACCTTTCTGGTTGTACCGGCTCGTCGATCATCGTCTGATACTATTGGATCTATAATTTTCACTCCTAGACTCCAAAGTGAAGTACTCTGAAACCTGTTTTTGTATGTAATTCATAATATTGCCGCTAATATGGCACACAGTAGACTCCATTGACTCTTCTTTTGAGCCAAAAATTAAATTACCCAAACAAGTCTGATGTACGGAGAAACATTCATCCAAATTTACCATATTAGACGGGCAGACAAGTTTTATGTGAGATAGAGCAATTAGGATTTTTTTTCCTGGCATCGAAACAACTCTATTTTAACATTATTTTAAGCTGGAAAAATCGCCTTAAACTTTTAACGTTTAGGCTTTGTGGCGGCAGTTTTAGATTCGTGGTTCTTCATTTGAAAACCAATATTGTCTTTACAAATACTACATATCTCTAAATTAACCTTCTTAAAAAATTCATCGGTTGTCTTGCAACCTATCCATCCAAGTCTTAAATTAATTAACATTTCTTGAAGACCGATGGTTTTCGCAACATCGTCTTCCAATAGTGTTATCTTGGAGCCTTCATCTATAAAGGCCACAATCTGCATAGAATCCTTTGGTCTTCTCAATTCAACGAGAAAAAAATTAAATAGTGTCTTCTTATTCACCGAATTATCAATTTTAGTGTGAACTGACTCTTTTGTCTATTCCACTCATCGATTTTTCATCAATAATCTTTTCCAAAACATTTGGATTGACATCTACATTAATACCGGATTTCATTTCATGCAATTATCAATTATGGTATTTGCCGACTGTTTCCACATATAAGTGTATTGTGACCGAAATATAAACAACCAAAACAAAGCCGATTGATTTTAACAAATTGTCATCAATCGGCCGTCGAAATGGCTTTAAACTTGCTACAGTGGTACAATGGGTGGCTCTGATGGCACATGGGCTATTTTCTTCTTTGGAGATCGTGAAAGATGGATTTATTTTCTCTTTTTTATCACAGATGCCGCCTTCCGTCTTCTTGTATCATTTTCTATTGCAAGAGAAATGTATGTTGCAACTTCGACCGAGGTTGGTCATGGAATGCCTCATCAATTCCTTTCTCTTCTGTGTCGGCAGCTTGTTGACCAATTCGTCCAGCTGTGTTGGGTTGCACAAATGAGCTGTTTCGTTGGCGTTTATTAAGAATGCAGTCAAATTCGACACCATTGTACTAAAGTTCACAATTTCAAACATTTACCCCCCTGATATTGGTGGGAAGGCACGAATTTTGGCAATTTGGCTGCGTATAAGAACTTGAGGACGGCCTAATGAAACTTTAAAGTACACATAACATAGCTCACACTCTTCGGATGCATCAGAAATGCTTCAACCTTAGCTTTTGCATCTTCTGAAGGCGTATTAAATTCTCCATATTTGAAGAATAAAAACTTCTTGTTGTTTCATTGTATGAAACGTTAAACATCGGCCACTGCTCAGGATGGTTAGAAAGCTCGGCTAGGTAAATATGACAATGAATACTCACATGGATTTCGGCTTTGCTGTTGCATCGGCGTTGTTGATGCTGTTGTGACGTATTCGAAGCTGAATAGAATAACTGGTATCTACGGCGGTTGGTGTAGTTGTTGTATTCAGCATGGAATGTAAATGGTTAGTTACTACGGCGGGCGGTGTAGCATAGTTTGCAAATAATGTGGCGGAACTCTCCCAACGGGCTGTTGGCATGCTGCAGCTGCGTCAATTGACAACTTGGCATTGTCCAATAGATGTTAAATGTCTTGTTTTAGCGAAAGAATTTCCTGATTCAGTTGAGGTGTCGGCACATTGGGCCATGGTTTTCTCATTGTCACTCTCGGCTGATGACACTCCATCTTCTTTCTTGGATTTGGGCATATCTTTTTCCAGCAATCGCTTGCTTCGGCGTCTTGTCAATGTAATATGAGATGGCATCTCCAAAATAAAATAATGGGAGATGGTGTCTCCAAATTAAATAATAAAAGATGATGAGGCGGTAACTCGGCGAAAAATAATAATAAAACCTGTTTCTGCTTTAGTGAAACGATTATATCGCCATTTGCCATATATCACGATGGACTTTGTACGATTGTTTGTTCGTTCGTTTGAGAATTTTATTATCTAAATGAAATACATAAATACCTGTTTAAATCTAGGAAAATACAAATAACTATTGAATCTTACTTTATTCTGTTCGCAGGCATTTACATCGAGAAACTAAATTATTGTTCTTTTTCGTTTACATCTGATGCAACGAAGCGGCTACCACAGCGAATGCTTGTTACCGAGTATTAAACAGGGTAACCACAGAACTATAACAAAGAAAAACGAGATCATTGTAAATTAATGAAAAGTAACTAAACATAAATTTGAATATTCAAAATAACGTTAAATATGGAATAAATCCGCAAAATTAATACTTTGATACTTTTTGACTTGGAAGACAACCGTGATACCCCCGCAACTCATTTGATACACTTTGCGCAAATTCACTTCAGTGAATTTTGCGCAATTGAATAGGTTTTTTTCTTATTGCTTGAATATAATTGAAATGAAAGCACGTAAATAAAAGGTGGCATGGCTATTTCAAGAGATGGATCAATATGGTCGAGTCTTGGTAGGTTCGGTTTATGTCGCTCATAACGTCATATTCTAAATTTGAGTGAGATCGGATATAATATAGGAATTGTGGATCGGGCCTCGTCATTTACCTATATATGGGGGCTACATGAAAACGTGGACCAATATATCCCAATATTACAAAGATTGATAAAAGATCTTCCATATTTGCACTATACTAAATTGGACGAAGGTCGAATGTTAAATGGGGCTTGTGAAATGACAGGACCTCAAATCTGGAAAGACCTTTACATAGGTGCATGGTACATTGGCAATATGATCCAACGTACCATGCAATAGATTTACCGACAGGACTCGAATCTGTAAGAACCTTTGTGCAAGGCTATCCCAAAACAAGGACTATTAGTGACTCGCCACGTTCGATACCAAATTTGAAAGTTGGATGTAATATATGGCTTTTCCAGCTATGAATTTTGAGCTGAAAACAGAAAGGCCTCAGTTTGGCCCTTAATTGACCAATTTAAATATATTTCGTTCAATGGAATCGGATAGTAGTCCTGAATCGATTCGGGTCCATCTCCTAGTACTTTGGGGTTGAAAACATCAGCACTATACATAAAATCCTACCACAGAGTTGCGTAGGGTATAAAATGTTGTATCATGTTGAATTTACCAACCACATGTATCATCCCTGCTACCAACCATAAACAACTTAACAGCTGATTTGATTACAGCTGTTTTAATTTGTGATAAATTGTGGCACTGTTGCCAGATGATATTCTGTGCATTTACGGCAGAGGTAATGTAGTTTGGTAGGAGTTAATGCACGAATTTGCATTAAGTCTGGTAATGCACATTAACGCTGTCGTCTGTCTAGGCTATAAGGTTTTGCGAACAATAATTCGAAGAGACTCGAGAGACTACCGATTTGATGCAAAAGTAATTGACCGGCTTTCGTTTGCATAGACTTTCGTTCAACATCGTGGCTATGGCTGTTATTTTTTTTATTTGAGTTTATACATATAAATTGTTATATTGATACCTTTTTGTTGTTTTTATAGTCTCTTTAAATAAATACTGAAAAAAGGATGCCACTTTTCAAACCCTTTTGTCAACGGTAACACTGACCCCGACACAATGTGCCGCTACAACAACCATAACAGTTATTCTTGGATAAACAAGAAACACACAGCCTTAGCCATTATGTCGAACAAAACGGTAGTCTATCTTTCTAATAATCGTTCGCATAGCCTTACGTGTTGCGAGTGAATGAAATATTGCCAGCACACAAATTTTGGATTTATTTCATATTCGCTTCGATGCGCACTATACTTTTACTTACCTTACAGCAAAAACTGTCAATTTATCAAGACGTTTGTCTATTCTTTTATTTGGATTAATATGGGATAAATGATTAAATAAATAGATAGTTAAAAGACTTTTTAACCTAAATATTAACGCAAAAGCTTTGCGAATATATGATGCAAAAAATTGCGAATATATGATGCAAAAAATTGCGAATATATGATGCAAAACATTTAATAGAATATTTAATTACACAGTACAACAGCCAATCTGGGGGGTGAGAAATTCCAAGTCAGGGTGATGGTACTAGGTCAGTATATTAAAACCCTCAAAGGGTTTTGCGTTCGTATGTGTTTTTTTTATGACCTTTTACATTTTTTCCTTATCTTGATGTTTTTTCACTTAGTTGTAAAATGTTGGCAAAAACGTAGTTTGACATAACTCGAGAACGACTAGTTCGATTTTGCTGAAATAAATTGATAAATTGATTGAATTAATATACTGTTTCTCTACCAAATCAACATTTTTGCAATAAGAAATAAATTTATGAAGAAAATTTTGCCAAAAAAAAATTTTTTTTTTTTTTAAAACATATAAATCCCAAACGGAAAAACGTGTAGAGTCTTATAACTTTCACGTAAAGTCACATAACCTATAAACAAAATGCGACATAGATCATAGAAATCGATTAACGCGTTCTGCTTTTATTTACAATTAAGTAACTTCACTTAATAACCCCAAAAATGTTCCACAGTGTTATAAGTCAGAATGTTTTAACGTGTAGATGTGGGCCAAAAGTTATCATGAGGTTAAAAACTTTAATAACTTTTTCGTTTATCATTTTTTTTGCTCAGTTTATATAATATACAAAATGGAATTTGTTTTACACTACGTATGAAAAATAATATCACTTAAATGACGAACGTTTTCAGCTTCGCAATGATGGGCTCGTTTTAGAGCATTTTAAATAACATCTTTTAAAATTTGTGATTGTAGCGTTCGAATTTCTGCAACAATGTTGGCCTTGAGTTGAAGGATTGTCTCGGGCTTGTCCACATATACTCGCTTCTTCCAATAACCCAAAAGAAAATAGTCGGGTGTTGACAAATCAGGCGATCGCGATGGCCAAATAATTTTCGAATTTCTGGAAATTATTCGTTTTCCAAAAATTTGACTTAAAAGTGCCATGGTGTCTCGTGCAGTGGCTCCGTCCTGCTTAAACCACACCTCAGGTCCGTTTTCAAGAGCAGGACGTAAACAATTTTGTAACCGATACCGCTCTTCATTAACGGTTACAGCACTTCCATCTTCATTCTCGAAGAAGTAAGGGCTAATGATATTTGCAGATGTAATAATACACCATACTGTACACCTTATAGGGTTCAATTGGCGTTGATGAATGGCTCTTGGATTTTCAGAATCCCAGAACCTACAGTTCTGCATATTAACAAAACCATTCAATTGAAAATGAGCTTCATCACTTATGCGTTTGCTTTAAACTAATTGATCGCTGAATTTAATCATAAAGTTATATTATTCTGGTTTTTGTTCAGTTGTGAATCTCTCCATTATATATTCTCCAAGAGTTATTTATATAATCTAAAGAAAAAAATATATAAACGAAAGAGCTATTGCATTTTTAAACCCCATGGTAACTTTTGGTCCACCCTGTGATTTAGAGGAAACCCTCATCTTGTCTGATATGAACTCGATACAAAATAGGCAATGAAATATCTTGGAACTCAAATGTATTGACAAAAGTAACTAAAAAAAATAATAAATGTAAACAAACAATATTTAGGAATGATTTTTTCAAAATAAAAATAATGAATTAAAAATGAAAAATGTGCAGAAACGGAATGCATAGAATTAAAAAAACAACATTGCTATTGCATTTCCTTCTTTAAATTTCGGCTTGTATATGTGTTGTATATTTGTGTTTCTGTTATTAATCGAAAAACAAAACACAAGTAAGTGATTCTGACGTTTGTGGGCGAACGAAAATAATTAGTGACTACCATTTTTGTATTGAAATGATTACGTCGTTTCTCACTCAGAATGCGTGCTAACGTTATCGTTCGACGTCGTGGTTAAGGCTGGCATTGTTATAGTGACTACCCCTGGCCGAAGTGTGTTTGTTTGGGTCAATCCGGTTCATGGAACCGGCAGTCGTAAGATTGTCTGGATACCCCGGGAGTTGAGTACCTGACCAAAGTGATCAGTTTATCTTTAACCACTCAATGCCTGAAAAATGGGCAGAGTAGTACCGCTAATACAGCCAGGCAAAGACTCAAGCAAAGAAGAATCTCGAAGCACTGCTCCTTTCCAGCCTGATCGACACCTACGATGTTCTGATCATCAACATGGTTTCCGCAAGCATCACAGCACAACATGCTTCACACACCACACAAACCAAACGCTAAACGGTCCTCGTGGCTCTCGACCTCACCAAGGCCTTCATAACCAAGCAGAAACGTCCCTTCCGCCTAGTATGAGACCTTAGGTCGTCAACTATTTGTGCCAGTCCGTATATTTATACGGGGAGTTTTCCACGGCGCGTTGATATCTCCGGCACTGTTGAACCTCTACTTCTACAAAATTTCTGCTCCACCAGACGGCGAACAGTGGTCCAGGATCGATTTTCACCGTCCAAAATTCTATAACTTTTGACCTAGTAAATATTTTTTGAGTTCTGTAAAAATGGCAGTAGCCAAGGAGTCAAAGATTATTTTGAGCTATCAACATTTAAAATCGGACTATTAACGTTTAAATTAGGTATATTTTAGAAATCAGCCTGAAGTTGACTGGTTTCCGTATTTTTCAATTTAATTTAATTTTTTTTTGTTTGTTTTTACATATGTATGTGCAACATTTTTTGACCATATTGCCGATTTTCACCTCCCGGAATGCCTGCTCCGAATACTACTGGTCCGAGCCGGGATCGAACAAAACCCCGGACCTTGGATCTGCTCGGTTTGTCAGAACCGAATACACCATCGTGCTACGTCTGTAAGGTGTAATCGTTGCATGGAGTGGGTGCACTTCAGGAGCTGTTCAGGTCTGAACCACATCAGGGAGTATAGCGAAGCAGACTTTGTTGCCTCATGCTGTATCAACGAAGTTAGCAGTGGGTCTTTGGATTTGGTGTTATCATCGTCGTCTGCATTTTCGTCGTCGTCGTCATCCAACTACGAGACTCCCCCGCAGTCGCACTCGCAACAGCATCAACACATACAGCATCTTACACCACAGATTGCTGTTGCCACTCCTGACAGTGCATCAATCTTGCAATTTAATTGTAATGGCCTACGCAACAAAATCAGTGAGGTCATAGAATTTATGAATCGGAGAAACATCATGGTCGCCGCGATCCAAGAAACTAAGCTGAATGCCACCTGCAGCCTGCACAGTTGTGACGGATACAACGTGCTACGTAAGGATCGCACCAGAAATGGAGATGGGGGACTTGCTTTCCTGTTACACCATTCTGTGCAGTACAGACCTATTTCGCCTGAGCTTGACTCTAGAGACCCATACATGGAATGTATGGGGGTAGCAGTCAAGTCTGGAACTGCCGAAATAGAGCTGTACAACGTATACATCCCGCCGGTTGGTAGCTGTGCCCCGCGTTATCTGCCAGACATTAGCAATTTGCTACAAGGCAATAACCGCTTGGTCCTAGGAGACTTTAATGCTCACCTCGAACTGTGGCATTCTCTCCTAGACAACTACCAAAGGGGCATAGTTTTGGCAGAGCAAATTGATAGCTCTACGTTCTGCACAGTGAATGAGGACGCCCCCACGCGGATAATGGGCGATTGCCGTAGCTCGCCAGATATCACTTTGGCATCGCCTGGCCTGATCAACGACGTCACCTGGCAACCCGTCATCTCACTAGGATCGGACCACCTTCCCATAATTCTCTCTAAAATAGACCACCCGATTTCATAACCTCTGATCGCCGTACGTTTCTCAATCAAAAAAAGGCTGATTAGGAGGCCTTCAGAGAAGCCACCAACCGCAGCTTTAATAATCTAGCTATTCCGTCGGACGTTCGGGTAGCCGAAAAAAAGTTCCGGGCCATCATTAACGCAGCAGCCGCTCGCCATATCCCTGCTGGTCGAATACCCGAAGTACGACCAAACTTCCCAGCAGAGGCAGCGGGACTCGCAGACGAGCGTGATGACATTCGTCGCTCCAACCCTACTGACCCTAGAATTAGGGATCTCAACTCCGAGATCAGTAGGTTGGTCAACGAATATAAGCGGAACAAATGGCTAGACCACTTAAAGCAGTGCAACTTGAGTTCCGGAATTGGTAAGTTGTGGACAACGGTCAAATCACTCTCTAACCCTGTAAGGAAGGATGATCGGACAGCTGTCACGTTCGGTGATAGAACAGTGGCAGATTCGAAGCGGTGCGCGTGTTATTTTAACCGGCTTTTTATTGAGCACCCAGAGAGTGATAAGGCGAAAAGGAGAGTATTGCGTCGTATCCGCGCTCTCCGAGTCGAAGAGGCACCACCACAATTTACCGTTGGCGAAGTTGCCCATGTCATCCGCAGCGCAAAGTCATCAAAGGCGCTGGGTCCGGACGGAATCTCAATGCTGATGTTAAAGCACTTGGATACCCCGGGAGTAGAGTACATGACCAAAGTGCTCAATCTGTCGCAAGCCACTCACGAAGTTCCCGATGCCTGGAAAATGGGCAGAGTGGTCCCGCTACTGAAGCCAGGCAAAGACGCAAGTAAAGGAGAATCGCATAGGCCGATCTCCTTGCTTTCTCCAGTAGCAAAGACGCTTGAAGCACTGCTCCTCCCCAGCCTGATCGAACACTTTCCTAGTGCTGATCATCAGCATGGATTCCTCAAGCAACACAGCACAACAACTGTTTTACACGCCATCACCACACGTATAAGTCGCGGCCTTAACCAGAACAAGCCTAACGACAGGACGGTCCTCGTGGCTCTTGACCTCACAAAAGCCTTCGACACGGTCAATCATGCCACTCTGTTCGAGGACATTGAAGAAACGTCCCTTACGCCCAGTTTGAAACGTTGGGTCGTAAACTATATGTGTGGGCGCCAGTCATATGTAGAATTTAGAGACAGAAAGTCGAAGCCCCGTAGAGTTAAACAAGGAGTTCCCCAGGTTTTATCCCCGGCTCTGTTTAACCTCTACCTCTCTAAAATTCCTGCACCACCAGACGGCGTTGAAATTGTGTCGTACGCTGACGATTGCACAATTGTCGCGTCAGGACCTAAAGTGGATGACATTTGCGAGAAAATCAACTATTACCTCACTGACTTAGCACGTTTCTTCACTGCGAGGAATATGAAAATATCCGCCTCCAAATCATCAGCCACACTGTTTACTGCTTGGACCGCAGAGGTGCGGTTGTCACTCAATGTGAACGTCGATGACGTCAACATCCCGACCACCAACTACCCCAAAATCCTTGGGGTCACATTGGACAGCCTTTTTAGATCCTCTGCACATTCTACAGCTATCTGCGATAAACTCAAAAGTAGGAACAAGGTCCTCAAGTCACTTGCCGGCAGTACTTGGGGAGCCGACAAAGAAACCTTGTTGACCTCTTACAAAGCGATAGGTCGGTCTGTAGCAAACTACGCAGCACCTGTATGGTCGGCGAACGTGAGTACGACGCAGTGGAAGAAAATTCAGACTTGCCAGAATGCCGCCCTTAGAACATCAACAGGGTGTCTTCTTATGTCCTCTGAGGACCATCTACATGAGGAGACGATGTTCCTTACCGTGCGCAGACACAATTTCCTGTTGTCAAAGCAATACCTGCTAGGGTGTTTTCGCAGCAGTCATCCTAACCACCATCTCTTGAACAGGATGCCGCCTCAATTCTTACTGGGCACGAATTGATGCTAACGTTCCGGACATCTGTCCCGCCTGCCATCAGGGACCACCTCTTCAACTGTCCGGCCAAGCCCGCTCAGCTGATCCCCAGGTCTTTGTGGACGCATCCAGTTCAAATGGCGCGTTTCCTTCACCTGTATATCGAAGCAGATTCCCCATAGACGAACAATACTTCAAAATAAATATTGTTGTTACAACAACAACAACTACAGGTAGTACTGCAATTCATTCACAAGGACACATTGACAGTATATTGATGTTTTCGCGACTGATAATTCAATTTACATCTGTGATTAGTAAATTGATAAATTTATTTGTTTTCGCCGTTTGCTTCGCTCATTTCTTCAAATAAATTTGGTCTTCCGGCAGTTCGATTGCTTATATACTTATATATTTGTGTCTTCTATGGCGTTTACACTACATTCATTTTTTGTAAATCGCGCTCTCATACGTAACTTAACCCACAATTACATTGCGAAATACGTAATTCACCATACAACATTTTGAGAGACCTTCTGAATTACGAAGAAATCACTGCCTTCTCTAATTTTTATCGGAAAACATCGCTGTCAAAATGAAAATGTTAAAATACTGCTCTGCTTCCATTAAGTCGCTCTCTTTTTAGCAGGACGTAAACAATTTTGTAACCGATACCGCTCTTCATTAACGTATTAAAATTGTGTCGCACGGTGATAACTGCACAATTCTGGCTTTAGGACCTACAGTGTTTGACAGGAAACAGTACATACAATACTATATACACACATGGTGATTCATTCTTGCAAATTTCACCGGGCATTCCTTGGTTCATTTCATGAAAATATGTCCATCTTCGACCATATCCGAAAATGCAAGGGGGCGAAATAGCAACCAGTGGCCTACCTCTTACCATTCCAAAATCACCTAAACGAAGCCCAGAGGTACTACCGTTCCAAAGTTATCACTATTTGACTGAAATGAAATATTTTTTTCTGACCACTGCACACTGTGGTAAATCACAAATCTAGCTGGACAAAATAAAAAAAAGGTCTGGCAACATTCCTTCTGATCGTTTAATGAGCTTGTCAATACAATAGATAACTGTAATTCATGTTTTGTTTTGTTTGTTTTTAGCTCTGATTAGAAAAACTAAACTTTAAAGTCACTTGTTGTCAACACGTGCATTCAGATTTCAAAGAGAAGCGTATTTGTTGTGTGACTTTGTTTTGTGATTGAAAAGGCTACGGTGATTTTATTGTCATAATTTTTTTTTTATTATTATTAAGCGATATTTCAAGGAAATATATTATAAATTGCATTTAATTATTTCCATTGTAAGTATTAAAACAATTTTATTTTTGTGAGAAGTTCAGAAAGTGAAAAAAATAAAACATTTTCTTTTTTCAAGTAGAGTTAAAGCTGTTTATTACGCATAGTTCCGGTGTAAAACTATATTTGGGTGAATCTTTCAAGTGTTCACTTTAAGGTAAATCAAAAACCCATTGCGATTTTTTGCGACCGCCATACATTTTTTTTCACTTTTCCAGTATGACCTCCACTCTTTCGCGAAAGGAAATTTTTGAAGAATGGTTAAAAACTCCCAAAATACAGCGCAAAGATGCCTTATTGACATTAATAATGGATAGATATGGTCTTCAAGATATACCAGAAGAAGTGAAAATAAATCTTAAGGCAAATATAAATATTATTTGTTTTAAGCTAGGCGAAAAATGGATAAAAAGTGGAAGACATCATGGCCGTTTTTTAAAATCAAATTCAGTTTGGCTTGATGAACCGTATGTATTGCCTGAAAGTGTACAACCGAAAAGATGTGAAAAAGCTGGAAGAAAACCGAAAAACTTTGATGTGATGACTGCAGTGAAAAATCGAAAAAAAGAAAGATACAAAGTCTTTTAGATTCAACTGACCATCGAGAAATTATTAATGCTAGCGAGATAGTGTTTCGCAAAATGGGAAAGCGAGATTCAGCCACACTTGTGAAAGATCTGTCGGAAGCTTCATCCAGTAAAGGTACGGAAGTGAAAAAAAATTGTAAGAGATTTAGCTCTGAGCCTGTGCCTTTAGTGAGCCTTTCTCCCGATGAAGCCTTATCCTTAATGGTTGATGCTAATTTGTCGAAACATCAATACGACGTTATTCGGCAAAAAGTCAACGCAAAATGCAAAAATCTTTTTCCCTCCTACACTAATGTTCAAAAAGCTAAGAAAAATTGTTATCCAGCTGAAACAGTAATCACTGAGATGTATGCAAAAAGTTCACTCCAGTCATTAGTGAATCATACTGTTGAAAGGCTTTGTTTGGCTCAAAAAGAGGTTTTACTCGGTATTGATGAACTGAAAACTGATGAAAATCGTCTTAATATTTTGATAAAATGGGGATGCGATGGGGCTCAGCAAAAGCAGTATAAACAGAAGTTTTCTTCGGAGGAGGGCCATACAGATGAAAGTTTATTTAGTATTTCAATGGTTCCTATTCAAATGAATTTAAGTTCGACACAAAGAAAAATTATTGTATGGCAAAATCCTGCTCCTTCATCTACAAGATACTGCCGTCCTATCAAGTTTGTTTTTGCCAAAGAGTCCACTGAGTTAATTACTCAAGAAGTTAATTTAGTACAGCAAGAAATTAGAGATTTGTCTCCAACTCTTATCAGAAATGGCGAACAAAGTTTTCTTGTTGAGTCTACATTTATGCTTACTATGATAGACGGTAAAATTTGTACTGCACTATCATCTTTAACTTCATCTTCTCAAACGTGTTTCATATGTGGAGCGAAACCGAGTGAACTAAATAAACCTTCTGTGATTTTAAACAAAATTGTCGATTAACGATCTTTAACCTTTGGAATGTCTCCGCTACATTCATGGATCCGTTTTATGGAGTGGGTATTACACATAGCATATAAGCTTCCTATAATGACCTGGCAAGCTCGAGGACCGGAAAATAAAGCAAAAGTGGCTGAAGTAAAAAAAAATATTCAACAGAGATTTCGAAATGAGATGGGGTTGCTTGTAGACATGCCAACACAACACGGAGGTAATACGAATGACGGTAATACTGCTAGACGGTTCTTTAGAGCAGCAGAAAAGAGTGCAGAAATCACTGGTGTCAATAAAGAATTAATTGAACGGTTTCATATTATTTTGGAAACTTTAGGTAGTGGTTACCCTATTGATGAAGATGCTTTCGAAAGTTTTATTGTTGTCACACGAAATTTATACTTAAAGGAATACCCATGGTACATTATGCCAGTTAGCGTCCATAAAATCCTTTTTCATGGCAAAGACATAATAAAGTCTTGCATTCTTCCTATAGGACAGCTGTCAGAAGAAGCTCAAGAAGCAAGAAATAAGGACACGAGGAAATTTAGAGAGTTGTTTACGAGAAAAACATCGAGAATAGACACAAATACAGATCTTTTCAATCGTCTCTTAATTTCTTCAGATCCCTTTATCGCAAGTTTGCGTCACACTCCCTTTCGAGTTCAAGGTTTGATAACAAAAGAAGTTCTTTCATTATTATCTGTTGATGCTTTTGAGGAGGAAGATTCTTAACGATAAATATGAAAGTGAATAAATTAAAATCTCTATGTGTATTTATTTGTTATTATCTGTATTATTAATGTAATAAAGCAAAAATAAGTAACGAAAACAATTATTATCAAATATTTATTAAAAATATTAAAATTATTTTAATACTAAAAATTAATTTTTGACCTCAATTTTATTTAAAAAAATCTTCTTTTTAAAAAAAAATTGATTTTTGATAATAATTTATATATTTGAACTCATTTTTATATAATTCATAAGTGAGAAGTGAACCCAACGCGATTTATTAATTTTGTCCAGCTAGATTTGCGATCTACCACACTGTGCACTGGTTCAGAACTTAGCAATTTCGGCAGAGGAGTTTGTTGTTGTTGTAGCCGAGGTGACAGCCCTTGGCCGAAGAATTGCTGCTTCGGGTCAATCCGGTGCATAGCCGACTGTCGGGGGATTGAGAGGAGTTTGTACTTTGCTTTGGGGATAGTATTGCACGAATAAGGAATCTTCCTTATTCACTGTGGATTCAATCGAAAATTGGTCCAAAAACGCCAGATGCGCATTTGTATACTTTCTTGAAGCAGACCACGGATAAAGTTCAAATTACAACATGTCCAGTCTCAGGTTCAAAATTCATTGTGAACGCTATAATTTTCAATTTATCACTTAAAATGTATCCAGAAAATAATATTAATTATTTTTATTAGTAGATGCATTTCTTTTTATTTATAATAAAAAAAAATCTTTTATTATAGAAAAATAAATACATTTGTTTGTTTGAAATGTCAAAAACGAATAAATTCTCATTAAGTAAAAAGTTGGTCAATTTTTTGCTCGCTTTTCTGCAAAGCAAGCCACTTATGTGTGCTCTTAAATATCAATGCAATTATTTTAATATTTTTTGACGTAAAAGTCGAGCAAAGAAAAATGCTGAGGCTCTTTATCTGCTCTTTTAGCCTAAAAGCCTGGTACTTAGATCGCCACTTCATGTGAAATGTGTAAAACTCTGTATAAAATTAAATATATAATAAAAATTTCAGTGAAATATGTTTTGTTTAATATCTGTTGCACTGAAAACAATATTATACTTACATATTATTGTTCACTTCCATGGAATAACATATCATGAAAACATCAGTACCAGGCTGAAGTACTAAGATCGTCTTTTCTTGTGAAAAGTGTCAATCTATTAAAAGTAGGGTAAATTGACGTAAAATTTGTTTTTGATCAATATTTAACATACTGCACACAATTACAATATGCAAGATTTCCCAGAGAAATCGTGTACAGGTCTACATGCAAAACAGCATGTATAAAACATTTTTTTTTTTAGAAAATTAATGTTTTTTAAGTAAAAGATTCTCCAATCTTTTTAAATTATTATAACAGTTCCCTTTCTTTATATTTCTTTATATTTTTCAAAAGTCTGTAGTAAAAATCTGGCTAACTCCGGTTGTATTTAACCCATTACTACAAACCCGGTCTCGGGTCTGGTTACTTTTTGTGCTACTCAGCGAAGATATTATAGGTAATTTGTAATTTTATAAAAACATTTTGAAGACATAGGTAAGCATTCATTGTCGAAATTATAATCTTTATTTATCAATTATTATTTTGAAACTATTCTGAAAAGACAGCAGGCAAGTTATATTTATTGCATAAAGTGTTACGTTCTATCAGCATATTTAAAATTAGATATACGTTGACGACGCTTTGCGATGACTGAACTTTTGCTTTGGTCTTGTTTAATAACGGGCGTGTTTATTAAAATCGGTTTACGTTGAACTGCGAAACCGTCATGAACCGGGCTCAATTTTACATTTGTCTCTGATGATGGGACATCTGAAGTATAAGAATGTTCTTTTAAAGAGTCTGCCGAATAGAGTTTTGTTGCAAACTCGGTCCAATCATTAGTATCAGAAGTAACTCCACTGCCACAGCCTCCTAACCTATCAAAAAGTTTAGCTTTTGCCATAACCATACCAGCATTAAGAGTCCTTAGCCGAGAAATTGAGGCTCGACCGCAGACATCGCCATCCACGGGCCCAGACAATGAAATGCCGTTAATAAATGATACTTTACTTGTAGACGCTGTCTTTAAAGCATGTATAGAAACATTTCGTATTAGTGATTTAGGCGAAGACATCGACTTATTGGTAATGAGCAATTTATTTTTGTCGCTTATTGGAGTGATGACATGATCAACATGTTTGATGATTGGCACTTTGTACTTTTCGTCACCAACGTCGGTATTTCTGAAAAAATTGTCACCGGCTATCCATTTTACATTCGAAACATTTATTGTAAATGATGTCTCAACTTTGCTGTAGTTTTCAGATGTGCAATTGGGTATAATTGTTTGTCGAGTTTGATTCAAATAGTCCGTCGAAGTAGGTGTTTTAAAACATGTTATTAGTTTATTTGAAACGTTACTGTTTTCCGTTTGCCTCGAATAATTTTTGTTTTGGGGACGTCGACGTATATTCCCAATTTTCCTAGCACTTGGAGATCCAATATGTTGTTGATATGATCTACGCCGTATATTTAAATCGCTTTCAATGTGTCTATGTAATTCTTCGTGTTTATGCAACGATAAATATGCAGTTTCATTTAAAATTCTTTCATATTGTCCCTGAATATCATCTAAACTATTTAAAATGTAGCCTTTACTTTCCTTTAAATCTGGCAAAGTAGAGACCGATTGTGTGGGATTATTCAGTTTTTCAAAATTTTGTGTTATGTTATATTTAACATCACAATTTTGCTTAATTACTTCGTCGTGCGTGTTTTTCGATTGGTAGAATATGACAGATTCGCTTTTGCGATTATTTTCTTCGTTTCTAGTGTATTCATATGTCGGTTTTAATTTTGTTGGTGTATATTTAGTTTTCCTCCGATTTAGGCACTTATCAATTGAGTTGTTAGTCTCGTTGAAAATATTATCATCACTCCTTAAATGTAGATTTTTTGCATTAGGTTTGTTTTTATCCCTTGACCAACTAGAGCCTACAATACTCCATCGCCTTTCCATGGATGATGCTAAGGGATTTACAGTTTGATTTCCACATAAGATCTGTCGTTTTCTTTCATTTCCTCTGCAATAAATCAGAAAGTATACACTTGTTAGAAACCATATGTTATTTTATTTGCAGGCGAATAAGCTTAGTTGCTACTGCTTATTTAAATTAGTTTTTATTATAATTTTAATTGTAATAAAAAAGCAGCTAAATAAATAATTTATTCAATATGTTTTAATTACTTCATTACTCAAAAATTCAAATAAGGCGTTTTTAAGGCCATTGTGATTTGCAATCGCAATTACTCGTAGGTCAGTCTAGAAATCGAATAAATCTGCTTAAACGTATGCTTATTATTTTTATGTTTAAGAGCATTTAGAAGACTTAGGGCCAAAGAAGATAGACAGACCAACTATAAAACTCAGCAGATCTACTGTCATGCAGAAAGAGAACTCTTCCAGGTCTTTAAAAAGTACGTGCCCAGACAACTTTACCGTTTTTTCTGGAGGAACGGGCATCTATGAATCAGGTGCTCCAATTTTTTGAAAAGTCAAGCACTGCTGTTTGATAATCTAACCCTTCGGGTGAAGATATTGCATTGCAAGAATTACTTATACTTATCGCACTATCCTAGATTGTCCAGTTAGTGACTGCGACCAGAATCTCTAAGTCTCAATGCCTTTCCTGTCGCCTTCCTAGTACAAAATCCGCAATTTGTTCCAAATGCAGGATTCTGTATAGTGCTTTATGTGGCTAGCTTGTAATTGCTCGTGTCAAAAATAGGGCAAAAGTTCTATGAACTTTTGTTTTTCTTAAGTTACCCTTACTCATTTACACCGATAGGTCAAAGGTTGTACACTAGCCTATTGATGAGTTAATTTATCGCTTACATAACATCGAGTCAACCCATAGTACAAGAAACCAAGACGGTTCCAAGTTTCTCAGTGATTTTGAAATAATAAGGGGAATTCGTATGTGTAGCATTGCAGCAAAAGTCTGACTTGAGTTTTAATTGGACATTCCTATCCAACTATTATTAAAAAGTGCATCTGACGTCATTTACTTAAAAATGAGACTCACCGCCCCTTACACAAACTGGCTTAAGTAAGGTATTTCGTTTTTTTTGTCGCTGGTTTCATTTCCTAATTTTTAGTTTTATTTTTTGTTTTTGTAAAGCGTGCGTTTTTTGTGTATTAATTCAGTGTGATTTTATTGTTCCGTTTACTTAAATGTACTTATATATACAATTTGTGTTTGATTTGTGTTGTAAACTTCATGTAAAGTAAATGTTCGATTCTTTGTTTACAATGTTTGTTTAATGTGCACAGTAATCTTCAAAATAATTGTTTATATTAAATTTTCACAATATTTATCTAATTGTTCATGTTTTCTTATGGGTGTAACTGTGCGTGTTTTTGTCACAAAGTCACAGGGGAAATCACTCGCACGATTTGAAGTGAATTTAACAATTAAACAAATCTTCGAGTTGTGCGATTCTTTGTGGCGGTTTAGAACACACGCATAGTCT
Source organism: Hydrotaea diabolus (assembly GCA_963513945.1). Classification (NCBI taxonomy): domain Eukaryota; kingdom Metazoa; phylum Arthropoda; class Insecta; order Diptera; family Muscidae; genus Hydrotaea; species Hydrotaea diabolus. The sequence goes on along the minus strand of OY740716.1, from coordinate 98,705,872 downwards.
CGCTTAAAGCGCCAGTAACAATAACAAAATAAATGGACAAGGAAGTATGTGTACACAGCGGTGTCACTGCAGATTTCATTCCGCCTTCTGTGTACATAACGCACATTCTCGTTAGAAACAGCGCTACAAATTGTATCACTGTTTCAACATTATGCCCATCATGACCCGGTGATTACATAAAAACTAAATACACTTAACAATTAAAGGATTTTTGGTGATCGGACTTTGCCAAGCCCAGTGGGGATGGCTCCTTCTAGCGCGATCAATGGGTACACGTATGCGCCGCACTCCAAGTTTATGGGAGTGTTGCTTCTAGGGTTGATGTCGACACGTGTATGGAGAAAAGTTGCTTCTTGGGTCCCCAATAAGTGGGTCGCAGTAAGGTTGTCGAGGCAGTTCATCGGTGAAAAGTAGCTTCACCTTCAGCACCCATGTTATTTGCATTTATCGTGTCATAACCTTGAAGGAGGCGAACCGCTTTGAAAGCGAAAAACGGCAAGCTTAGTCGTCTACAATTCTCTGCCAGACGTACCGTTACCGTCGGCATGTATACAAACGACCTTTGGACGTTTGACTCAGCGCCAGTGGCTTAAATATTGACCTTGACAGCTGTGGTTCGCTATGCAGAGACGTTTGGTGTCGGTGGTCGCGGCACACGGCAGCCAGACGCTTAATGGCTCCCAGCCAGACCATTTCGGCAGTACCCACTTCGGTCAATCGCTTCGAATCGTGTCTTGAGTGACATTTCCTGAATCGTTGACAGGACTTTAAGGCATGGTCCTCTCGGCAAAGACCACAGGAGTACTGGCAGCGTCGAGTAATGTTTTGTCCGTCATCCAGTCTGGACGCGTTTTGTGTTGTCCACGTTAAAGTTGCCTATCGTCCGTCTTACAAAAATAAAATAACTCAAAATTAAAATAAAACATGGAAAAAAATCAATAACCAAACCATAACACAAAGACAAGCATCAACATAACTACAAAACTAAATCCACTTTAACAAACAAACAAAATCTGAAAAAAGAACCCATAAAACAAAATTGTAACATGAACCAAATATACATATGTGACAGCGCATAGAGAAAGGGACCTAAGGGTAAAAAAAAATCAATTTTTTTTTCTTTTTTTGATGTGGAATGAGACCGATCCCATGCCCCAAAAGTGTTCCCTCCCAGAGTTATGCGCGTATTATGAAAGTGAAGTCGACGATTCTAAGCGCAAATAGAAAGGGACCTTATCTTTAAAATGGCTCTCCTGAACAGAACTTTGCATCAACTTTTCACTTGAGTTGAGCTCAACCACTTTTTTCAGCATTTTAATTGGAATCTCTGCTTTCTTGACAACGACGTAATTGCTGCTGCTGAAAAGATCCAAAATATAATTTTATTTGGAATGAAGACATTTATTCCAAATAAAGTTATTTCGGCTTAACCAGCCAAAAACAGTTGGTTTAACCAGACATGCAGGGATGCTGTCAGATCTAAAGAGGAGGCGTTCAGAAATTGGCGCCTGAACAAAAACGCCAATACTGAACTGCTGCGGAAACAGGCACGAACTGTGTGTGCCAGAGTGCTTAGGCGTAAAAAATTTCTGCACGAACAAACAACGTCTACGTACAAAGTTTCTTGCTTCCCCCAGGGGAAGTAAGAGCTTTTGGTGTTTGTAAGAAGGGTAAAGGATAGTTCATCATCTATCTCAACTCTTGTTAAAGACGATCAGGCATTCACTGACCCGGTTGATAAAGCTAACCTTTTTGCTGAAATGTTCGCAAGAAATTCATCTTTGCCGGAAAGCAATCAACCACTCCCGTGATCATAAACGTATACAGTTTCATGCCTCAGATATTTTTTCGAACACGTGGGGCATGGGTCTCCAGGCCCGGATGGTATTGCGGCACTTGTCCTATGTAAGTGCTCCTCGAAGCGAGCTTGTCAATTACCTTTCAACCTTGCTTATCGTGCGGGAGTCTTCCCAGCGTGTTGGAAGGTTGCGAACGTCCAGCCAATCCCTAAAAAGGGTGAAGCCAATAATCCTGCAAATTATCGGCCAATCTCGATTTGATCTGCGCTCTCTAAGGTAATGGAGAGCATGGTTAACCACCATCTTGTAAGGTATTTAGAGTCCAACGACCTGCTTAGTGATCAACAGTATAGTTTCCGTAGAAATCGCTCTAAGGGAGACCTGATGGCTTTCTTGTCGGAGTACTAGAGTGGGTCTATCCACCAGTATAGTGAGAGCTGTCATTCATCTTCATTCGACCGTAGGCCGAGTCTTCAAGATATTGAAGACAAAAGAAGAATTATGGATGAGACACTTGGACGGGATCTACTGGCCATTTCCGAGTGGGGTCGAGTGAAGAGAGTAGATTTTAAATCCAAAATAATCCTTGGAGCTACTTGACCGTATTCAAAGGAAAGCGATGGTGCTGATAGGTGACAGTAGGGTATTCAACGCTTTTGTTTCCCTTGAGCATCGTCGGAATGTGGGTTGCATGACGCTGTTCTATCGTTACTTTCATGGTGTGTGTTCATCAGACATCCGTCGCCTTATTCCTGACGTGAGCATGTTCGGCAGGAATGTGCAACTTTCTAGGAATGCACAGCCGTTAACCGCACTATACGCTACAGATCAAATTCGTTTTTCGCTCGTACAGTCAGTATATGGAATCGACTTCCGGCAAATGTAATTGCAAAATCCAAAAGTTCAAGACAAGTGTCAATAAACATTTCTCCCTCTTTCCCCCCTCCGATCCTTTACTTTCCACTCTCCAACGCATGTATAGGGGGCATCATCTGAGTGTTGTCTATTTAAAAAAAAAACTAGTTATTGAAGTTTTGAAAAAAGGATTGGGTCAAACAGCCTAGTCAGTCAGACAAAAGCTTGATAACTTTTTTTATAGGACGACCGTTGGTACCTTTGGCAGTAAATACGTACACAACCCTAAGATTGTTGTCTGTGCCAACAGTGCGAACTATCTTCCATTCGTTGTCGCCTTAAAGACGACAACATCGTTGATTTTTATGTTATATTGTTGATACTCGTACTTCCATTTGTATGCAGCTCTTTTAAATATTTACAGCCTTGATCACGATGTGGAACGATAAAGTTCGCTGACTTTATAAGCGATAAACAGCTGATTTCGTAGATATTTTTAAGCATCGAAACGACAAGTCGAAAGAAAGTGAGTGAGTGAGAAACGACGTTATCATTTCAATACAAAATTGGTAGTCTCTAATTATTATCGTTCGCCCACAAACGTCAAAATCACTCACTTGTGTTTTATCTTTCTTTGGATAACAGAAGCAAATAAGGCACATATACAAGCCGATATGTAATAAAGGAAATGCAATAGAAATGTAGTTTTTTTTCATTCTATGCATTCCGTTTCTGCATTTTTTTTCATTTTTAATTCATTATTTTCATTTTGAAAAAAATCATACCCAAAATATTGTTTGTTTACATTTATTTCGTTTTCAGTTGCTTCTGTCAATACATTTGAGTTTCAAGATACTTCATTGCCTCTTTTGTTGAGGGTTTCCTCAAAATTACGTCAAAACATCCTGACTTATAATTAAATAATCAATTAAATGTTTTGCATCATATATTCGCAAAGTTTTTGCATTACCAAATAGGTTAAAGTCTTTCAACTATCTATTTATTTATATATCCCATATGAACCTTAATAAAAGAAAAGATAAATTGACACTTTTTGCTGTAAGTAACGTTATAGCGCACATCTAAACGAATTTGAAATAAGTTCAAAATTTTTGTGCTGGCAACAATTTTATCCACACGCAACAGTGACTGGCTTTCGTTCGACATCGTGGCTATGGCTGTTATATGCTGTTTCCACTACGGTCGCGTCCACGTCCACGATTTATCGATAATTTTTAATGGTGTTTCCATTGTGTTTTGCGTCCACGTTTGCGTTCAAACAGCTATTTGTGTTTATTTGTTTTTTTAGGGGTGCGAAAAATTTTAATATTTTTGTGTTGTGACATTATCATGGAGTTAAATGATATTATTTTGCTAACCGCAGTGGAAAATGAGGACCAAATGGTTTATTTTTCACTTCCGCGCCAGTCACTCCCAGCTTCTCCCCATCTCTTTGTGTATGTGGTTGTTTTTGCGAGCACCCCTCAGGCCATCAATATTTTCCTCCCAGAGGTCCAACAGATATAGTGTTGATACTGCTGTCCATTCCGTCTTTTTGAAATCTAAAATAATTGAAAAAATTAATATTATTTAAACAAAAGCAAAAATATTAACTTACCTCCTGTTTTTTTGCATTTTGGATGTTTATATTTGTAATGATTAACAGCTGTTTTCATAGGGATGTGCAATTTGCGATATTGCCATTGATAGGTATGGGTGGGTTTCGACTGCAAAAATAATCGAATTTATAGTAAACGCGACTTAGCGATAAACGCGTCCAATATGAACGCGACTTATTCCCATACATAACTGCCTGTGTTTTTTGTATAGGCTGTAACGAGCGTTCATTGATTTTTGGACGCGGACGTGGACGCGACCGTAGTGGAAACAGCCTATTAGACTCTTATCGTAGGCAAAATGTGTCTTGAGCAAAAATCGAAAAATCGACTTTAATCGTTACAAAAACTTTATCAAGCACCAATCGAAGTCCCGATGAGATAATGCCCTGGCGTCAAATAATCTGAGGCTTAAGGTCTAGAATTGAAGTAGGCCTCTATACGAGCCAATTTTGTTGTGAGTACTTTAAAGGTAAAATTTATTTATTGAATTAGATTGCGTATATGAGATTCAAACGATTTAGATCTAAAGATGTAAATATCCGACCTGCGCACACGAACCATGAATTGATTGCAGTTAATAATTTTAATAGGCGAGCGTCATAAGGCAAAATAGTAGGATGTCTTCATTATAAGATAAGGTAGGTGATTGTACAAAGCGTCCTTTTTGACCTAAAAAGGGTTGAGTCAGGAGGCTGCTGTTTGGCGAAATACGAGTTTTCTACGTGTCACCAGATTACATTTCTAACATAGAATAGTATAGTTGTAGACGTTCTATTGCCGACAAAGGTGTTCCATGAACAATGTGGTTTTGTAAGCCAGGTCAGCACGACGTTGAGTCCGTCAAATAATGTGTAGAGACATTTACCATCTGACGCTTTGGAACAACTGCTGCTGCTAATTCTAAAAGGACAGCTCCGCAAAGTTGCAGTCGTAGTAACGAGACTTTTTTTTATTGGTGCGACACGAGTTATGGCAGCCGAAGAGAAGTGTGTGTCGTGTTGTTTGGAAATTGTATTCGAATGTAGAGTGCAGCAGCATAAGCGTTTTCTGATGCGTCACAAAATCCATGGATTTCCACCAGACTTAATGGCTGAAATTAATTCCATTGAGGATTTTACATAGTGTGGTATTAATGAGCAATTTTCACGGAAATTGTACCAGCTCATTTGAGTAATTGGCCTAAAAAATAAATAAAATTTATTTTGTCTAGCCAGACATGCTTCATAATTAGCTTACCACTGGAACCAGCCTTGCACAAGGGTCGAAAAACTTCGCTATTGTCGATAGAACTTCCCTTTTGGTACACGATTGTTTTTCTTCAGTAAGTGGCAATGTAAAAGTGAAGCGGTCTGCAGGCTAGGACATCATAAACGTAAAAATTTTGTCGAATTATTTGCAAAGCTAAGAGGTATTTGTCTTTTACATCTTCCGCAATTTGAAGAAGTGCCCGAATGACTATGAATTACCATATACACCAAATGTGACCGTAAGAACCTCAAAATCTTCCACTGGGTCTTTTGGCGACTTTTGAAATAGAATTCTCTAATATTTGCATGGCTAGGGTCTAACAATATTTGGCGGTACATTTGGTTACATCGGCATATGAAAAACCTAAACTTAAGTATCTGCAAAGCGAGATCTTGTTGGAGAATTGGTCCAGGATGTAAAATATCGTTCAAGCTTTTTTTGTTTGAGTTGGTGCTGGATGCATTAAACCCGACTCTAAGTTTTGTTGTCGATCTGGTTTTATCACGACATGATGTGGAAAGTAGTAGTGAGGGTATTCATTTACTTTCGGTGGCGAAATTTTCCTCATGTGAACTAACTTGAGGTTCTCCAGAATGTATATCCCCAGTTCCTTACAAGTTTCGAACGACAGTGTATCTGCCAGAAGTATGGCGACGTGTCGTAGCATTAAAGTTGTCTTCTTCCGACCTTAACATTTTTCTGCTCCCCCCAAGGAAACGTGTTGGAATTTTATCCATAGACATTGTACTGCACAGTTAAATTTGGGTATTATTATTTTTTTTTTTGATTGACGGGTCCTCCAATCAGCCAGCAAAAACTGATTTTTGTGCCATAAAAGAACCGATTGACTGCGTCGGAGCGCCAACAGTGACTATAAAGAGGGCTTTTGTAGTTAGTTCAGAAACGGTTTGACTAATACCAGTTACGTAAAGGAGATTTTGTTTGGTTGGAAGCTTCAAACGATTTTTAAGGTTTTCCGAAATAAACGGGACTTTGATCCCGGGTCAATTATAGCACGGGCATCGTATTTTTGTCCTTTAGAATCGATTTGGACAATAGCCGTAAACAGAGTAAGGTTCTCGATTTTGATTATATTTATCTCTTGATAGGTCAAGGCAGTTACACTTGGAGATTCTTTGTGTGGACTGTATCAAGGTTGTTAGAGCTGCTGCCTATATACTTGGCCGTACACCAGCCTAAATTGCAGCGCCACCTGTTAAGGTGGCCTCGACTTTTGCAATCTCTTACTCCATGACTTGACAGGAGACAATTGTAGCATAAATATGAAACTTTTACGGCATGTATTCGACCATTGATGCTTTTCGCAAGAAATCTTGGACAAACTCTCAATAAATGCTCTTCTCTTGCATCAGAGTCTTCGCACATCATTACATAATTTTTAGTTTTAAACCCCATGACATTTGAATTCTGTGAAATATTTTTTTCAAAAGAATTTACGCGATTGTCCTTTTTCCAATAATCAGATCGTGGCTGATTATTTTTCGTGAAAGCTGGCTATATATTTACAACTGATTCTAGGGTCTTGAATTTGTGTGACAAAAACGAATCGAATTTCGCCCAAGTTAGGATTGTTGCACAATCTTTAAAGAATTCGTTTACTAAGGTAGACTAACATTGGATTCAATCCTTTGATGTCGATGCGGAAAGAAGTTATGGTTTGAGTGCATCCATTACAAGTATCTATGTAAATTGTCGAAAATAAGTATAAAAACTGGCCATTTTTGGTAACCCCCTTGAAATGTATCAGTGCCGGAGTGTGGTAATCGAGAAATTGAAAACGTTCTCTCCTACTTCGTCAGAATATCATCATTTTATGCTCTGAGCACTTCTTATAACTGACGCATCTATACAAGGGCGGTTCGGAAACTTCTTAGCCTAACACAAAAAGAGCGGTATAAACAGAAAAAGTGTTTTGGAAACTTCCATCTCTGCTATGAACACATGTTAAATTTTGTTTCGATCTGGCAACTCCTTCATATAGAAACAGGTGTTCACAAAAGACGCATCCGCGATTTTTTTACAATGGAAAAATTAGAAATGCGTGGTGACATTAAATATTTACATAAAAAAAATTTATCGGGACAAGAAATTCATAATGATATGGTGAATGTGTTAGGTGAAAGTGATTCTTCATATGCAACAGTAAAAAATTGGGTTGCTGAATTTAAACGTGGTCGTACAAGCATTGAAGATGAACCACGTAGTCGACGTCCAAAAACAGCAACAACAACAGAAATTGTAGCCAAAGTGCATGATATGCTATTAAATGATCGACGAATAAAAGTGCGTGAAATAGCTAATATCATGGGCATCTCAAATGATCGAGTCCATTTAATTTTGCATGAAGAACTACAGATGAAAAAGCTTTCTGCAAGACGGGTGCCGGACTTGTTAACAGTCGACCAAAAACGCATAAGAATGAACATTTCTCAAGCTTGTTTGGATCGTTTTCAGCGAAATAAAATGGATTTTAAGCGTCGTTTCATAACTGTTGATGAGACATGGATCCACCACTATACTCCAGAGACAAAAAAAAAACAATCCAAACAATGGACTGAAGCTGGAGGAAGTGCCCCAAAGAAGGCAAAAACAATTCAATCGGCTGGTAAGGTTATGACAACGGTTTTTTGGACTTCAAAGGTATTTTATTGATTGACTATCTGTAAAAGGGTAAAACAATAAATTCAGAGTACTATTGCAACCTTTTAGATCAATTAAATGTACAAATTCGAGAAAAACGTCCTGGCTTACAACACAAAAAAATAATTTTACATCAAGACAACGCACCAGCGCACAAGAGTGTTTTAACAATAGCTAAAATCAACGAATTAAAGTAAGAGTTGCTTGACCACCCTCCTAATTCTCCTGATTTAGCTCCCAGTGACTTTTACCTGTTCCCAAATCTAAAAAAAAAACCTTGCTGGCAAGCGTTTTACCTCAAATGAAGATGCAATTACAGTTGTAAACCACTAGTTTGAAGACCTTGAGGAAAACTATTTTAATCAAGGGATAGAATTGCTCGATAACCGTTGGACTACGTGTATTGAAGTTTCAGGAGATTATATTGAAATATGAAAATATATTTGAAAAACTAGCTATTCTCTTTCATTGATAGGCTAAGAACTTTCCGAGCCGCCCTCGTAAGTATGTAGTGTTTTCTTAATTTCGCCTCATCAATAGGAGTCACTCCAGCCATTTCGTTTTACGTTATTTCGCAGAGAGGAGTCACTCCAACCATTTCGTTTTACTTCATTTCGCAGAGAATTGAGCTGCACTTGTAATAAAGGTTTTTTTCAATAGGGACATAACAATTTCGTACCTATATGTCACCTCAAACATTTTTAATGATCTTTTAGTGTCAAAACGTTAGTCGAAGTCAACATTTTCATCATGCTAAAGTTCACTTACGAGCAAAGTTTGGAAATCATTAAAAATTACTATGGAAATTCTCTGTCGGTTGGTCACAACTTTAAGAGCGCTTACTCCAATTTTCGGCCGTAATAATCTACCATCTGACAGGGTGAGCGATGATTTCTGGCCGAGTAGTTTTATCAATAAACAAAATATGCGTTATTGGACAGCAACAAACCCACACATGCTTTAAGAGACACTATTGCATTGGGCCGTATTTTTTCGTCGATGAAAACAATCTTCATGGTACGAGTATGAAGAGTGATATCGTGCTAGTTAGAAAATTATTTTTTGGCCAGAATTGGATGAGGTTGACTTCGCCGATATGTGGTTTCAACAAGCCGGTGCCACTAGCCAAACAGCAAGCGTTACAATTGATTTACTGAAAGGCAAATTCGGTGGACGTGTTATCTATCACTTATGTCAAACTGTCAAAGTGGACGGAAGTGTTTTTTAAACGCTCTTTATAAATTGAATTCTTTTTACATAAAACAATCAAAAAAATTGGAAAAATGTTCTAAAAAACTTTTTTTGTCAATATTTTTCACAAACCATAAGATTCCAAAGGAATCATGGATTTAAGTTGCAGACAATGCAAAAATACTTCTCGGGATATGAAGGACGTTGTGGCGGTTTTTGTGAGAAATATTTTCATATGAAGTGCACTGGCCTCTCGAAGTACGAATGCGATGCAATTTTAAAATACCCGAACATTAAATATATATGCGATGGATGTATTAATTTCATCAAATTAACAAATGAAAATTACAAAAGCCTTTTTAACCTTGTAAAGGAAAATTAAATAAAAATGTCGGAAGAAGTAAATAAAACAAACAAATTGATGGACCAACGAGTAGAAGAAGCAAAAACCGAAATTGTGAACGAGATAAAAAGAAAACAAATAAGTGCGGGAGCCGACACATATGCAAGAAACTAAAGTCATATAATTGTGTTCCAGTTATTCTTAGACCAAAAACAATCAGAATAGTGAAATGACGGAGAGAGAAGGGAAAGAGAAGATCAAACCTTCGACTCTTTATATGCAAGTAAAGGGTATAACAAAGAGAAACGATGGAGTTGTAGCCAATAGATGTGAGAATGAAAGTGATCGCAATGTGCTGAAAAATACAATTAAAGAAAAGATGCCAAAATATTGATTGTTGGAATGAATGAAGAGCTAAATAAAGAGACAATAGTACAATCGATTAGAAGGCAAAATGATATCGAATGTGGCCATTTGGAGTGCGTTAAAATTTATAAATCCTACAAGAACCCTATGGTATACAACGCTATTGTTGAAACTGATAGTGAAGGATATAATCATATTATGAATAAAAAGAAAATTAATATTGAGTGGGACAGATGTCCTGTCTATGTAGTCCTGTAGCTGTAGTGTACTGAGATGTTTTAAATGTTGGGGATTTAATCATACTTCTACCCATTGCAAAGATAAAAAAACAAATTTGCGCAAAATGTAGTGAAGCCAGGCATACATTTAAGGATTGCAAAAATAACCATTTTAAGTGCATAAACTGCGAAAAAGCAAAAGAAAGACTAAAATTATCGGATTTAGATATAAATCATGATTGTAGAAGCAGTGAATGTAGAGTTGTACAAAGGAGAAACAAACTCGAAACTAAAAGAATTGCCTATTAGCAATCAAAAGATATAAGAGGTCTATATTTAAATGTCGGTGGTTTATGAACAAATTTTAATGAGCTAGAAGTTTTATGTATGGAAGAGAATTTTGACTTTATATGTTCAACGGAAACGCATTTAACCGCAGATGTTGATGATAATGACATTTCATTGGAAAACTATAATACCACGTTAGTCGAAGTCAACATTTTCATCATGCTAAAGTTCACTTACGAGCAAAGTTTGGAAATCATTAAAAATTACTATGGAAATTCTCTGTCGGTTGGTCACAACTTTAAGAGCGCTTACTCCAATTTTCGGCCGTAATAATCGTACCATCTGACAGGGTGAGCGATGATTTCTGGCCGAGTAGTTTTATCAATAAACAAAATATGCGTTATTGGACAGCAACAAACCCACACATGCTTTAAGAGACACTATTGCATTGGGCCGTATTTTTTCGTCGATGAAAACAATCTTCATGGTACGAGTATGAAGAGTTAGAAAATTATTTTTTGGCCAGAATTGGATGAGGTTGACTGCGAAAAAGCAAAAGAAAGACTAAAATTATCGGATTTAGATATAAATCATGATTGTAGAAGCAGTGAATGTAGAGTTGTACAAAGGAGAAACAAACTCGAAACTAAAAGAATTGCCTATTAGCAATCAAAAGATATAAGAGGTCTATATTTAAATGTCGGTGATTTATGAACAAATTTTAATGAGCTAGAAGTTTTATGTATGTAAGAGAATTTTGACTTTATATGTTCAACGGAAACGCATTTAACCGCAGATGTTGATGATAATGACATTTCATTGGAAAACTATAATACCATTCGATGTGATAGTGAATCCCGACACACTGGAGGTGTATGTTTCTACGTTAATAAAAAATGGAGTATTAAAATAATAGAGTGTATTGTAATAGACAAGAAAACATAGTGGCTGCAAATTGAAATCTGCTATAAAAGAGAAAAACATTATTTAGTGGGGGTGTACAGATCACGGAATAGACAAATTTCACCAGAAGAAGAATTCATAAATTTTTTTGAAGAAGAAATGGAAACATTTTCTGAGAATAAAAATCGCTTAATAATTGGTGGCTTTAACATAAATTGGTTTGATGATAATATTCATAAAAAGAAGTTGGAGAATATTATCAATGATAATTATCTACGGCAAGTGATAACGGAACCAACAAGGATAACGGACACTACATCAACATTAATTGATTACGCCGTAACAAACATTGATACTCTAATAGCTAAAACTAACATCGAGATGAAAATAAGTGATCACGAGTCTTTAGAAATAAAAATACTATTAAAAGAGGATATAATAGATCCAAAAACTAAATAGTGACATAGATAAACTTTATTCAAATGCTTCGGTTGATGATATGGCTAAAATTCTAGTGGAAGGAATAAATAATGCAATATCCCCCTTGATATCGCGAAGAGAAATCACTGCTAATAATAGTTCAAACCAATGGTTTAACAGAACTTTAAAAGAAATGAAGAAAAAGAAAATAAATCTGTTAGAGTTAATATATAATGATACTCATTATTTGGTTTGATAATGAGTATCATTGGAAAAATTACCGATTATTTAGAATTCAAATTGGAGAAAGCGAAGGGAAGTTATGTTTACAATAAAGTAAATGAGTGCACAACTCAAAAAAATGTGGAGAAGAATAAAAGAGCTAGTGCTAAAAAAAAAGATACCTCGCAGCTTCGGGAAATGGTATTAACCATAAAATTATATCAAGTGAGAAGGAAATAGCTGAAAAGCTCAATAAGTTTTTTGTAGAAAGCGTAACGGAAATTTCTGACAGCATACCATTTGTACAATATGAAAATATAATTGATGTAAATCCGAAATCCTTATTTTAATTTGAAGTGCTGTCTATATCAGAGTGAAAGTAAATTATGAAAACTATGAACAATAAAAAAGATCAAAATCAAATAAATATGAAAATGTGGTTGAATAATTTTGATATAGTCGGACCAAAGATTCAAAGAGTTATAGCAGACTCGTTGCAGACTGGTGTTTACCCAGATTGTTTAAAAGAATCATGCGTTGTTTCAATACCGAAGGTGAAAAATAAAAGAAATCCAAACGAAATAAGACCTGTTAATATATTATCGACAATAAGTAAAATAATGGAAAAGATCGTGCAAAACCAGTTAAATAAATTTTTTGAAGACAACAATTTCTTACACGAAACACAATCTGGATTTAGGAAAAATCATAGCTGTGAATCGCTTTTAAATCTTGTGGTATCCCAATGGAAGTCGGAAGTAGCGCAAAAAAAACTGTGTCGTGTCTGTTTTTCTCGACTTAAAGAGAGCTTTTGAAACTATTAACAGGGATATATTGGTACAAAAGCTAGAGAAATACGGTGTAAGAGGAATAGAGCTTAAGTGGTTCCAGAGTTACTTAAGTAACAGAATGCAAAAAACAAAGTGCGGAAATTATACAACAATGTCAATACAAATTAATGTAGGAGTTCCACAAGGTGCAATTGTGGGAACTTTACTATTTTTAATACACATTAATGATTTTCAAAAAGTTTTAAATAAGTCAAAAATATGTATGTTTGCCGATGACGCCCTTGTATATATTAGTGGCCAAAACCCTGATGAATGTATTCAAAATTTAAACGAAGAAATGATAAATATTGAAAAATACCTTAAAATGAATAAATATAAAATCAACAAAAACAAAAGCTATGGTGCTAAAGTATAATGTTACTCAAAGTATTTGTATTGAAGGCGTACAAATTGAAGAAGTCCAAGAAATACCTGGGAATAATTATAGACAAAAATCTTTAATTTGACTCGCATTTCAATTACGTTTGCAAAAAAATATCGAAAAAATCGCGTTTTTAAGAAGAATTCGTTACAAAATATCTACAATTACTGCTATAAACATACATATATAATACAACAATAAAACCACACTTCGAATTCTGTTCAACGTTATTGTTTCTGGGGACCAACGAGATGAAAGCAAGACTTCAAAAACAACAAAATAAAGGAATGAGGTGTATACTTCGCTGCCATCGACTTACGCATATCAGCGATATGTTAAGCAAATTACAGTGGCTCTCTTTAAATCAGCGCCTGGTCATGAACACTTTGTTATATATTTTTAAGATTAGAAATGGATTGTTTCCACATTATATGCGAAAATATTTGGTTAACATATCCGACGTACAACCATATCATTTGCGAAATATTAATGATTTCAGATTAACTTTTAGTTCAACTAACTTCAGTCAGAATGTCTTGTTTTATAAAGGTCTTAAATTATTTAATGAAATGTCATATGACCTGAAAGGTGAAAATAACTTTTTTGTTCTCAAACGCAATATTGTTACATATCGTCGGCTTAATGCTATTTTGTTCCATACGCCACTTTCATTGATCAGAGAAAAATGCATCTAAAGTTTAAGACATATTTGTCAGAATCTGAGCCGAAAAGTCATATATTTTTTTAATTGGATGTTATTCCTCGCAGTTTGAAGCTCAATCTCACATATTTTGAGACTCTTACTTTAGATTTTATAGCAAATTTATTAAAAAAAGAAAGTTGTCATTTTGTTCCATATCCAAAAGTTGCATTGGTTTTTTCAATTTTAGTACACATGGACCATGTGTGGGATCAATACAGCATTGTCAAATTCGTTTTTATTCTGGTCCATATCCATTATACAAAAGATACAAATGTACTAAGATACAATATATCTATGCCTACAATGACAAAATACATATATCGTTGGAAGATTGTTTGCTCTTTGTTGTCAAGTATTAATGACTATCTTTTTTATAATTGTTTAATTACACATTATGTTTTAATTACACATTATGTTAACCTCCATTATATTCTACGAGAACATTTTTTGCAGAATGCGGTTTTTGTTTTTCACCTCAACATGTGTTTTTGTATAACTTAGTATATTTGTATCTTTGATTATACCTTCTGTTGTTTCTTAAAGAGAAAATATGGTGTAAGTTTTCAGTTTTTTTTATTTTAATGAAACTCAAATTTGTAATACATCATTCATATATAATATTAATTAATTCAAAACTAAATATTATTTCAGTTGTATTTTGTAAGCTGTAGACATTGTCTTATTTTAATATTTCAAGCATATATGATTGGTGTTTATTTGGGATACTTTATTAGATCCTTTAAATCTTTTATCTTTTCCAATGAAAAGGAATGCCGCTGCAAGTTTGGAACTATATTTGTAAATAAGTTCTGTGGTGTTCCAACCTGACATTTTCTGGGGCGTTTTAATAAACTACATGCTTGATATGAAGTATTTGAAAATGATGTTTTATACTTGATAGAAAATTGATTTTCATGTTCATAAAATAATGTTTTTATTTTTAAGAAAGGTACTCCTGCAAAGTCTAATTTCGCTGCCAAGGCTGCATAGCATTTGAAATCACTTGCTTGCATTTCAATAATCGATAATTTCGTTTTTTGTTTGTCCATCTTCTGTAATAACTCAATCAGGTGTTTGTGGGTGTATATTTCGATATTTTTAAGGTATTTATCGATAACTGAATGTACACTGTCTACTTCTTGTATATTGGAATGGCCTGGTTCTGAAAATTTTTGATTATTTCGCAATATTTGCGAATGAGAGGCAATGAAGTGTTTGATTGCGGTGCTATTTATCCGATTTCGATTCTGTGGTACACACGAATCACTCCACAAAGTAATTCTATTGATTTGGGGATAATCACCACTTACATTCGATAGGATTTTGACAAGAGCACTGGCAATATCATTTCCAGATCTCCCACTATAAAATTCATTCCAAATTGGGCAATATGTAATCTTGCTCTTATCAGCTAATATCAAAGTCGCTGTTAACTTTCGTTTGTAGTAAAACGAAGATGCATTGCCTATAACAAAATATATACTGAATTCATGAACATTTAAAAAATTAGAGCAATTACCTTTAGGCAATCCAAACATTTTTTGTAAGTCATAACATATGATTCCGTGATTAGGATCAGAGTTTTCCCGATCAAGTCCTCGGTTAATTCGGCAAATGTCCTTCTCCAGTAAGTGACCTTGATAGATTTTAGTTTCCTCAGTTAAAGGTTCCTTTCGGCTGTATTCGTAACATTTATCACAAACATCTTTCTTTGGTTTATGAAAGCCAATATTATATTCATTTTTAAAAACTTTTTCGTAAATACATTTCTTAGCTGGTTTTTCACATTTTTCTACATATAGTTGATACATTTTTGTTATAGTCAAATTCGCTTCCAAGTACATTTTTTGGGAACTGGCGCGACAGTAGTGGGAGTCTATCATTTCAAAGCTCTCAATGTGACGTCGAATTTCAGAAAGTTGTTCTTCTGAAGTGGACTTTTTAATATGTTTTCCTCTCTTGGAGGTAGTTGGAACACCACTAGTGCTATCTTGACAATTTTTAAAAGCATAATAAATTCTTCTTTTGCTAATATTCAATGTGTTTAGAAAAAACAATCTACATACTCTCTGCATACGCTCGCCAATTTGAAAGTAGTACTCATATGACGTATTCTTTTTGTTCGATTCTGAAACACGGCGTCTTACAACGGATTTGCACTTAACAAATTTAAAATAAAAAGCTAGTTTTTCATCATCTTTAAGTTTCCAAAAGTCATCGAATATTTTAGCTCTATCAGTAATGGTAAAATTTAATGTGCATTTAAATGAGCATGTGCTACCACAAGAAGATAATACTTTCTTGGGTGGAACATATTCATTGCGTCTGTTTAGGTAGCTCTGGCCAGATTGTCTTAACGCTTTATTTAGATTTCTTTTCCATTTGTCCTCCTGTCTAGTTTTCTGTCGTTTATTTATTGTATTTGGCGGTGATGTAGGAGATGGCGTATTTGGCATTATGACATCAGTACCAGAATTTGCAACTGGCAGAAAATCTGGATCAATATCCATATCATCGGGGGAAAAATCTAGTTCGCTTTCCGATTCTCCAAAATATACATTTTGTTTACTGAATATAATAATATTAAGTCAGTATAATAAAAAAACGCTAATGAAGTAACATACCGTTTTCTTGTAAATTTCGACATCTCTGGGAATGAACTTAACATAAGTTTAACAACGTTAAAGCAGCAGTACTTGTCTATTATTTAATGTGTATATGTTTGTAGAGTAATTGTAGATCATCCATCTGAAGAGGCCCTACTCTACGTGAAAATCTTTTAGATATGACTACTATTGCGTATTTGCCACTGAACTGCTTAGAAGCTTTTCAACTACTATCTGATGGCATAACTTTACTTTATTAACGAGGTGTATGATTCAGGGTTTCAAAGTAGTCTCAGAGGCCCCGCTTCAAGTCAATCAATTCCATTCCGTTCCACATTTTAAAATATGACTGTACACTTTTGTTTGTTTTACTTCTTAAAACTTCAGTTTTTTACATACTCGTATACTATAATTAGCACATGGACCAAATGAGCACTGAAGTTTTCGTTGTTAAATTCGTTGTTATTATAATTTTGGTCCATACGCCAGTAGATTGGATATGGAACAAAAACCCATTTTATTTTTATTGTAAAATGGAGGTGGTACAAAATGGCCCTTTAATATCTCGAAAACTAAGAGAGATATGACAATTTTTGTTTCAAATTCTAAAAGAGCGCACTAAGAAACATTATAATGTGCAGCTAACTCAAAAATTTCAAAAATGGCATATGGAACAAAATAGCATTAAGCCGACGATATGTCAAACAAAACTTCTAAGAATTCATTTTTAAAAATGTTAAATAATTGTACATTTTATAGCATATAAGCTAAATAAAATTATACAAAAAAAATCTCGAGAATTGATCCGGTAGAATGGCCAACTCGTTAATGCGATATAACGCCCTTGGTTTTCTTTTTATGGGGTCACATTAAGTCATTGGTCTATACCAACAAGCCAACAACTTTAGACGAGCTCAGAGACAACATCCATCGCGAAATTGTCAATGTTCCGGTCGAAATTTGTGCAAGAGTGATGGAAAAATTGGGTCCAAAGAATAGATCGCTGTACACAGGTTCGCGGTGGTCATATGACTAAAATCGAGTTTCATTCTTAAAATGTAACATTTGCACTACACCTCGAACGGATACGAGGTCCATCAAATGATTGACAAAGTTGACAGATTTGTCTGTCAATGCTTTCGCCATTACTGCAACCTCAATAGAGTAACATTTTAGGCCAAAATAGTTTTCAGAACTTATTGCGAGAAAAGTTTCCAAAAAGTCGCCAACAGTTTTTCCGAAAATTGTCCAATAATCGCCAAAAGGTTTTTCCAAAAAAATTTCAACAAAAAAATTGCCAAAAAGTTTTCAATAAATCAACATACTGTTTCCAAAAAATCGCAACATTTTTCTAGAAGAATTCGCCAAAAAGTTTTTCAATATATGACCACAATTTTTCTAACAAATCGCCAAAAAGTTTTTTCTGAAAATTGTACAACGTCGACAAAGTTTTTTTTTAAAAAAATATCGCCAAAAGTTTTCAAATATTTGCCCATTTTGTTTAAAAATAACACTGTGGAACATTTTTGGGGTTATTGTCTGGGGGGTGAGAAATTCCAAGTCAGGGTGATGGTACTAGGTCAGTATATTAAAACCCTCAAAGATTTTGCGTTCGTATGTGCCAGTTTTTTTTTAATGACCTTTTACATTTTTTCCTTATCTTGATGTTTTTTTCGCTTAGTTGTAAAATGTTGGCAAAAACGTAGTTTGACATAACTCGAGAACGACTAGTTCGATTTTGCTGAAATAAATTGAGAAAAATTAATAATTACATTTTCTTTAATCCATTAATATACTGTTTCTCTACCAAATCAACATTTTTGCAATTAGAAATAAATTTATGAAGAAAATTTTGCCAAAAAAAAATTTTTTTTTTTAAACATATATATCCCAAACGAAAAAACGTGTAGAGTCTTATAACTTTCACGTAAAGTCACATAACCTATAAACAAAATGCGACATAGTTCATAGAAATCGATTGACGCGTTCTGCTTTTATTTACAATTAAGTGAAGTTACTTAAGTTAAAATTTTCCATCAAAAATTCGGAATTTTTGCGTATCAAATTTGTCGAGAAAATGAGCAGCCAAAACCCGATAAAGAAATTTAGAAGATCGTTGGCATTTAAAATTGTTTATTACGAATTCCACTCTGGATATCGTGCTGTGTGGTCGCACGCCCTGCTGCGATTTCTGGGAACGGAGTCAAAAATTACGAATTCACGCAAGAAATATTTTTGTAAGACAGAACTTTCCATAAATGTTTGCTAAATTTGCTATCTCTTAATTAAAAGGCGGAGTTTATGCCCGAAGATTTCAGCAAATAGCTTTAATTTTCCAATGAAATGGAAAAAAGATGGCAGCTTGCGATCGAAGTAAGAGTCGTGTCAATGTTGGTGTAGATTGTGATTTCGCCTTGACGTCGCAAGGTTACGTAATTTCATATATTGTAATAACGACAAGAAAATTATGTTCAGGGTCATGCCAAAAAACGTTGCTTTAGTGTCGCGCACGTAATAGCAGCCGTGCCAATGAGTCTACGAGGGTTGCTATATATATTTCTTGCCTAGGCAACACTAAGTGTTTCCAGGCGCCATCTGACATATCCATTGGAAAGTTTGACATTTTTTAGCGTACTCAGAAGGTTGTGACGTACGAACATCATTTGTGTTGTTTACAGTGACTTAAAAAAATTAATTTGGGCAAAAATTGAATTAACTCGTGAACATTTTCGTGCGATTATTTTTCACAACTTTCGACGTGGATTATCACGACAAGAGTGCATCGATGAACCCTAATCTTTGTATGGCGATGAAGCACCATCCTATAGTTCTGTGAAAAACTGGGTTAATGAATTCAATCGTGGCCGACGCTCGCTCAAAGACGGAGGTCGTGAAGGTCGTCCAAAAACGGCCGTTGTGCCAGAGAACATTGATGCCGTGCGTGAACTGATAATTCAAGATCGTTATGTGACATACCGTGAGAAAGACGCATCCTTGGGCATTTCTTCCACCAGCATACATTTGATATTGCATGAACACCTGGGCGTAAAAAAGGTTTGTTATTGTTGGATCCCGCACAATTTGACAATCGCTCAAAAAAAGGCTCGTGTCGATTGGCGCAAAGAAATTTTGAAAAATACGATCGCGGTGCATTGAAAGACTTTTATAATATCATCACAGGTGACGAATCATGGATCTAAGCATATGAGCCCGAAACAAAACAGCAATCGAACGAAAGTTGTTCGTGGAAGAAGCACTTCGGCAATACTGGGCATGTGGCGACTGTTCCGCTTGAGCAACGTAGGACGGTCAATTCGGAGTGGTACACCACAATTTGTTTGCTTGAAGTCTTCGGAGAAATTCAAAAAACGAGCAAGAGAAGACGAATCATTGTGGACCATGACAATGCGAGCTTTCACACATCGGCTCATACCAGCGCATTTTTGACCGGCCAAAACGTCGTACAGCCCTGATTTGGTACCCAATGAATTCTTCTTATTCCCTCGCATCAAGAAAAAAATGCGTGGTCAACGATTTTCGTCGACAAAAGATGCTGTTTAAGCGTTCCAAAACCATGTTTTGGAGGTGTCTTAATCGGAGTGGAAAAAGTGCTTCGACAATTGGTTTGAGCGCATGCAAAAGTTTATAAATCATGCTGGAGAATACAATCAAACCATTTTTGATGATAAATATTCGCATTTTCATTATTAGGCCAGAAATATATATAGCAGCCCTTGTATAGCTGCACCCTCACCATTTGCTTGACGTCGTTAAACTATGCGCTTCCAAGAAGGCAATGGCGGAGGCGTCCTTCAAGATGGCGAAGTCGGTGGCATGTGACACCATTTATATTTTTTTACTTGTGCAGTTTTTTACACTAATGCACTTTCACAAATGAGTACATTTTTTCGATTGTACGTAGTATTTTTTGAACCCCTAATCGGTTCTAATGGCCCAATATTTAAGCAAGGGGTTTCGTATTATTTGTCACTTATATATATTTCTAATTTTTAGTTTCATTTTTTGTTTCTGTACAAGTGTGATTTTTAGAATATTATTCAGTGATTTTTTATTGTTTCGTTCACTTTAATGTATGTACAATTTGTGCTTCCTTTGTGTTGTAAACTCATGTTAGTTAATTGTTTAATTCTTTGTTCATAATGTTTGTTTAATGTACACAGTATTGTGCAAAATAGTTGTTCATGTTAAATGTTCACAATATGACTAGAGCAGTTTTTTATTCTGGTTCGAGACCTTTATGTTGTTTCTTTTTCAGAATCAACTTAAAAAGAAGAAATTGGTGAAATGTATTTGCTACGGTTGCCAAGCAGACTGTACAGCTGTTTCTAAACCCGCCAAGGTTTTTCTTCAGCAGTCTTTGGAACGATTACTTCGGCCACAAATCAAATGACTTATACGGGAGGCTCATTTTTATTAATGAGAATTACCCTTTGTGTATAGTCTTCGAACTGTGCGTAGAGCAATCTTCAGCGCGCAATATCATTTCCACCAATTTTGTTATATGTTTAATTTTATAATGCATGTTTTCACTGTTTGTTTAATAATGTTTTTGTCACAAAGTCACAGGGGGAAATCACTCGCACGATTCGAAATGAATTTAGCAAGTAAACAAATCTTAGACTTGTGCGATTCTATGTGCCGGTTTAGAACACACGCATAGGCTCGCCACAAAGTGACATAAACAATAACAAAACCAAAGGACAACGGGAGAATGTGCGAAAATATGAAAAAGGGCCTGTGTTCACAGTGGTGTCAATGTACTTGACTGCATATTTCATTCTGCTTATGTACACACGCCAGCGCTCATTACACAGTACAACGGCCAATCTGGGGGTGAGAAATTCCAAGTCAGGGTGATGGTACTAGGTCAGTATATTAAAACCCTTAAAGGGTTTTGCGTTCGTATGTGCCAGTTTTTTTTTATGACCTTTTACATTTTTTCCTTATCTTGATGTTTTTTCGCTTAGTTGTAAAATGTTGGCAAAAACGTAGTTTGACATAACTCGAGAACGACTAGTTCGATTTTGCTGAAATAAATTGAGAAAAATTAATAATTACATTTTCTTTAATCCATTAATATACTGTATCTCTACCAAATCAACATTTTTGCAATTAGAAATAAATTTATGAAGAAAATTTTGCCAAAAAAAAAATATTTTTTTTTAAAACATATAAATCCCAAACGGAAAAACATGTAGAGTCTTATAACGTTCACGTAAAGTCACATAACCTATAAACAAAATGCGACATAGACCATAGAAATCGATTAACGCGTTCTGCTTTTATTTACAATTAAGTGAAGTTACTTAATTGTAAATAAAAGCAGAACGCGTTAATCGATTTCTATGATCTATGTCGCATTTTGTTTATAGGTTATGTGACTTTACGTGAAAGTTATAAGACTCTACACGTTTTTCCGTTTGGGATTTATATGTTTAAAAAAAAAAACTGGCACATACGAACGCAAAACCCTTTGAGGATTTTAATATACTGACCTAGTACCATCACCCTGACTTGGAATTTCTCACCCCCCAGACAATAACCCTAAAAATGTTCCACAGTGTTATTGTAGTCCAACTAAATCGACTGTCGAGATGTCCTTAGCAAGGTCAGAGGGAGTAGGCAATGACCTTATTTATCGTATGTCCTAGACAGATTTCAGATCAGAGATTAATGGAATGCACTATATGTCTGCTTTTAATATGGATGTCATTATTGGAGACCTCTTTTGGGGTACTTTAGGTCTAACTAATCCGGTGCTAGGTCCGACGGAGTAGATTACGACCTTATTTACCATATGTGCTAGACCCATCTCAGATCGGAGATATATGCCATGCACTAAATGTCTGCTTTTAATATGAAAACCATCATTGGCGTCCCTGTAAGGGGCACTTCCGGTCGTACTTAAACGACTATTGAGATGTCCCTAGATAGGTCCGACAGAGTAGATTAGTAATCAACAATATATCCTAGACTGATTTCAGATCGGATATATATGGCATACACTTCTTCATGTAGGATGGAATTTGTCTATTTAAAACATCCCTAATTGTTTTTTTGCAATCCATATAATATAAGATGTAAAAAATTCAATTTCTTTAAACAACATTGGGAGGCCGAAAGAGAATTGAACTCGGAAGTAACAGTGAAGTTACTTAATTGTAAATAAAAGCAGAACGCGTTAATCGATTTCTATATGTTTAAAAAAAAACTGGCACATACGAGGATTTGAATATACTGACCTAGTACCATCACCCTGGCTTGGAATTTCTCACCCCCCCCGACAATAACCCCAAAAATGTTCCACAGTGTTATCGTTAGAAACAGTGCTGCTACTAATTGTAACACTTTCTTAAAATTATAATTTGCCAACGCCTTACAATTGTGAAGACAATACGGTACATCGTCTACAATTAGAAATGTCAACTTGCATGAATAGCCAATTATAGTTTGGAAGTAATGGGTGATCCAAGTAGAGATACTTTTTTTAATAGCCTTTTTTGACAGATCACGTGTGAGTCGTGTCATGCTTGTCATGTTATTTTTGTTTAGTATTGTTTGGCATTTCATCATGGAAAGACTTACGCCTGAACAACGTTTACAAATCGTTCATTTTTATTACGAAAATTCACGTTCTGTGAGGAATGTGTTTCGTGCACTTCGTTCAACTTACGAGTATGTTCAACATAATCGCCCTACTGAGCGTACTATTCGCAACACCATCACCCATCTTGAGACCCAGTATTCATTATTGGATAATTTTCGAATGAATAGACTACGTCCAGCACGCAGTAAAGAAAAAGTAGCGGCCGTAGCTGAGAGTGTACACCAAGACCGTGGAGAGTCGATTCGGCTCCGTTCGCAGCAACTCGGGCGGACGTATGGAAGAACATGGCGCATTTTCAGTCGAAATCTTAAATTAAAAGCGCACAAAATGCAGCTTGTGCAAGATCTGAAGCTGGCCGACGTTCCCAAGCGACATCGCTTCGCTCTATGGGCCTTGAAAAAAGTTTTAAGAAGATCCGACGTTTTCGAGCAAAATTTTGTTCAGCGATAAGGCCCATTTTTGGCTCAATGGGTATGTTAACAAGCAAAATTGCCGCAGTTGGGACGAGAGCAACCTGAAGAGGTTCAAGAGCTGCTACTTCATCCAGAAAAAACAACGGTTTGGTGTGGTTTGTGGGCCGGTGGAATCATCGGTCCATATTTCTTCAAAAATGATGCCGGTGTAAACGAAATTGTCAATGGCGCCCGTCTCGTGCCATGATAACTGACTATTTGATGCCTGAAATTGAAGCTCGTGATCTCGGCGACATTAGGTTTCAACAAGACGCGCCACTTCCCACACATCGCATCAATTAATGGATTTATTAAGACAACACTTCGGTGAGCAGATAATTTTACGTTTTGGGCCGGTCGATTGGCCACCAAGATCGTGTGATATCAAACCGTTAGACTTTTTCCTGCGGGGAAATGTAAAGTCTAAAGTTTAAGCGGACAAACCCGCTTAAACTTTAGTTTAAGTCGAAATGCTCGGGTTATCGAAAAATGGACTCAACGGATGGACCATCTGAGACGTAGCCGCGGCCATCATTTGATAGACATAATCTTCAAAAAATAAATGCCAAACATTGTTCCTTCAAATGATAATAAACATTCCCCATTCAATTTGAATTTTCTGTGTTTTTTTCTTTAAAAAGGAGGAAACATCGAAATAGAACACGCGTTATGACAAATTTTAGACACGAAATGTGCTTTGTTAGAGCTAATATAAATTTGTAAAGGAAATGTTTTAAACATACCTATCTCACTTACATTAGAAGGATACCAGTGTTTCAAGGTCCACAATAAATGCTTAAATTCGGTTTAATAACCTTAGGATCAACAACATGTTCAATCGCATTAAACCTTATTTCTTCTTCACCAGAAGACGGTCCTACATCCGTCGGCATAACATTTACCTGAACAATTTTACGTACCGCTGATAATGTCTTATTGTAGTATGTCTAATCTGTCGACTTGTGAGAGTTATTCCTTGAATTTCTTTTCGCTTTGGTGTCGTCGTCTGTGATTCGACAAACTTTTCCAAGTCCGGATATGAATAAAAAAATTTAGAAAATTTAGAAAACCTTTTTTCTGAGTATTTAATATCTCTAATCTCATTATGGTTACTTCCGTCAATGTATCGATGAAGAATTTGTAAAACTGAATATCAATTCTTCTACCTGGAGACAACACCACGTAATGCTATTATTTTGGCCTAAGGCATCAGCGACACAAGCAAAAACCCAGCAGCTAATCATTCTCTGGTTTGATGTAATGTTGCATCCAAAAAAAGTGTAACTCATTATAAAGAGACACTCACAAAAATCCATGGCATGCATTCATTCATTTTCCTTTCAATCAATCATATCAATGAGTAAGTGCTAAAGAGACATGAATTTAATACTGTGAATCCGTTTAAATAGTATCATTCAGAGTAGAAACACAACATTGCGGCTGCGGTAGCTGTTGTCAAATATATATGGAAAATTGAGAGACAAAACCGCACTAAAAAACCGCACTGAATTAAATCTACATATTTCTATTTTCTCTTCGGATTTTCTTGCGCTCTCAATTTTTGCTCCTGTCTCTCTCTATGTGTTGCCATATTTTCATGTTTTTTGTAAACAAAAAAACGTATGGACTAATAGTTTTTGTGCATATTTTCAGTAAGAAGAAGAAATCATTAATTTTAAAAGTATTTGAGGGAAAGCCAATTTTAAAAAACAATGGACCAAAACATGAAAATTATAATAAAAGTAAAAGAATTTGATTGCTCATGCAATTTACAAATTAACTTTTCAAAATAATTTTTGTTGAGTTTGCAAATAAATTTACTGTATTTTTTCAAAATCACTCAAGGCCAAATAATAAATAAAAACAGCTGTGAAATGACAAAAAAAAACGTCGCCGCATCCGTCGTCATTTAATTCGCATTCTCTTGCCGCACCGGATTCCGTCGCCGAAGTGTTCTGTTTCTACTCTCACACAAATCACATTCCCTGTCGTTGAATGTTGTGAGTTCGGGCGTTCTATGAGGCGAATGAATACAATCTTTGCTAAAACGAAGGACAGCTTCGGTCAATGAGCTCGTTGCACAATTAGTAACAATAATCATTCTTGAATGCGCTGGTTATTCATTGTACGAAAGAAACGATTGAGGAAGATACAACTAATGTACTACCTTAGTTGGGCATTCATTTTATCTTCCAACTTCTTCCAACAATTGAAGCTCAAATTAGCACAGATGTTATTGTTGTAAAAACACAGCACAAATTTAACAATTAAAGGCACAAATATGATATACATGAAATCACTGGACAAAACTTTATCTCTAAACAATGTAACAAACGTTTCTAGTGATTATTATCAAATTTAACACGATATAAATATTGTAGAACTTAAAAAATAATGTTTTAAGAGTTTAATAGCTCGGAGCACTTAAATTATGCAAGTATCGCGGAAGTGTTGCCAACTGCAAAAAAAAACATTAAGCTATTGTCACCCTTGCAGGAGTTGAATAGGAGTATTAGTATAAATACTGTGAGACACTGATTAGCATAAACAAATTAATTCGGAAGACCGTCTTCAAAAAGTCCCAGAGGTAAAAAACAACAGACAAAATCGCAATTTTTTTAAAAATATATACATATAAAAATTCGGAACGCACAATACTTCGAAAAAGTTGCGAGACTTGTTTAATCTGAACAAAATTTAGACGAATCTAATATAAATTGAATTGGTAATGATGAAAAAACCTGGGTGAGACGACCTTTAAAGGAACATTGTTACCGCTACACAACAATTACCTATGTACATAACACTTCATTTCAGTATCACTTCAAGTGTCAATTTTTTGTTCGTAACTGTATGTGGCAATCTGCCACTTATATTAAAATTTTTGGTTAAGCTCTCATTCAATTTTTTTTTTGTCGTAAATGTAATGATTAATATAACATGTAAAATGTAATGATTAATATATAACCACAGTGGATTTTTTGTTCACGCCGTCTGAAATCATCACCACAGAATGGCAAAAAACAAGACCATTTAAGCATTACACTCGGGCGTCTTATCACAGCTGAAAGAGGAAATTACTAAGTTTGCTGACTTTACAGTAGACGCATGTTCGCCTAATCAAATCCATGCTGTTTCCATGTGTCAATCGAAATCTACCAACAACGATCGGATTTGAAGTATAAGTACATACTTACAAATAAACATTGAAGTCTCGCCCATGTTCTTGAGGCCGGCATCAGTCAATACTGCAATCGTCCAATAGTCGAGTCCAATACAACTCATCGTCAATTAGGCCAAATAGAAACGCTAATTCATCCGAAAAATTTCGGTAAATACAATTTTGTCCGACACCACAATTATGTAATTTAGCCTAAAGCCGTGTTAACTATGAGCAGAAATTCTGCCACGGACTGCAAACTACTACTTCGCTTACAGGTAAAGGACAACATTTATAGCAAAACCATTCCACTTGATACAGGTTCAGACGTGTTTGTCCTTCCGTTGACAACGCAGTCAAGGCGATCAAATCGACAGCTACAAAATATTATGCAGGGAATGGTTTATATATGAAGGTCGCAGGAGAGGCACGCATAATCGGCGACCCGGATCATTAAAGAAAATTTGAGTGGTCATTTGTTGACGTCACGAGTCCGATAATTGGAGCAGATATCTCGAATGTTTTCCGAATAAACTGACCTCATATATCATTCACCGCTTGGAGCTCTTAATACTCACCATTTCTTACAATAATCGAGACTGAAGGTCAGCCGGCTATGGTTGCCAGAACTTGGTGACAAAAAAGATAAAATTATTCTAAAGAATGCTGAAAAAAAATTAGAAACTTGCTAGAAAAATATTAAAGGGAATATAAGTAAAAATCCCTTTTACCGGCCATGAAATGACCGATCCGAATTCTTAACTACAATTTTGTTTAAAAAAAAGTTAAAAACTTTTTAAATCTCAATATAAAAGACTTAAGGGTACTAACTTGAATTTTTCAACTTTTTATTTTAGTAAGAAATCAGCACTCAGGTAAAAATATTTCATGGTTTCAAAGAAAGGCCTTTTTGTTGAACATTGAGATGTTGTCTTTACCACCACATATCAAGTATCAGTTTTACAAGTACTTAAGCATCTTAAACCACTTTGTAAAATAAAACCTTAACATTTCGTAAAATTTGAAGGAAGAAATTTAGAAGAGTAGCCAGAAAACTCTTGTTTTTATAAATCTTTATAAATCTTATTTAGTGGGTTGGATTCCAAATCGAATGCTGGGGTTGATATGTCATACCGCTTTTTAACAATTAAGAACTTATAGATATCTGGTGCATATTATGGGTTTGTTACCCGTAACATATAACTAACCGTAATATTTAATTTTCCGTTTTTAAATCAAAATTAGAGGATTAACGCTGAACGTCTCATATAATCTGAACTTCCTACATATTTTTATTGGTTAATCGGATGAATTAAGTAATATATTCATAATAATTTTGATAAAAAAAATCCATAAAAAATCGAAATAATTTCTTTAAAAAGCTAAAATAAAGCTTGAAGCTAAATCTTCCCGCTATACTAAAAACTGCCAAATCTTGAGGAGAAAAGCTTAATTGGCAGCGCTGTCCGGTACATTTCCGACATTTATAATGATTATCGACGGATTATCATTATAAAAGTTAGCTGTGGCAGGAGCAGAGCTTAATTATCAGATGAAAGCAGGTACGCCAACCGTCCAGAAGCAATTGGTCCAGGCCGTCACATATGGTAATAAAAAGTTATGAATTATAGAGGCCCTGTGGATATTATGGATGTTGATCGCTCAGGCGCTGCTGAACCATACCAGAGAATATATATTGTTACTATATATGGTCACGGGAACAATTATATGTTCTCTACAATAAAAACATGTTCGTCGCAACCATAGTATTGTTTTTAATTTTGACAACAGTATGATTGCGGCAATATTAATGTTGTAGAAATGTAACAATGCAAGTATAGCCAAATTTAGAAATGAAAATATGGTTGTAGCATCCATATAAATATGGTTGGTGCGACATGAGTATTGTTGTTTAAGATATATGTTAAATATTATACTTATATGAAAAAGGAAATCATGCCGTATGGTTGTGACTATAAGCTAAGCACAATAGTACAAACGAACATGTATGTATGATGTTTGTGTGTCTTATATAAAAAGTCATTGCTCCTATTAGCTCAATACACTTATTCCAACGTTTGTATAATTTTTGTATCCCTTACAAAAAAAAATTCGAGGTCCATAAAATAGACATTTGTTTGATCAATTATTTAATAGTTGGAGCTGAATCTCTTTCCGCCGAGCCATCGGTCCGTTCAATCGGTCCAATAAGTTGTTGTTGTGGTTGTTCTCTTTGAAGGTAAACGCGGGCATGCCAAAAACTGTTACCATCACCTTATTGGCCACAAAGTCACCTTGGCCTTCTTCAGAGCCGGTTCACCCGGAGAAACCTATTGACTGCTTCTTGGTCACCGAAGTGTTGTAATGGATCCGTGTTTCATCCACAGTTACAAAACACCGCAAAAACTCATTCGAATTGCGGTTTAACAACCCCAAAAAATTCTTTTGAATTTGTCACAAGAGTACGTGTATGGTCAATTAAGAAAAAACACGGCAGACATCTTGCAGGCAGCCTTCTTAAGCCCAACTGATCATGTAAACTCGAAACCGCACTGTCATATGAAATGCGTATGGCATCAACAATCTGACGCACTTTTACTCTTCGATCGGCCAACACCATCTCGTGGATTTTTTAAACATTTTCGGGTATATTGACCTCAATTGACCGACCAGAACCTTCAGCGTCATTTGTACTTGTGGACCTGAACGATAGTCATTAAACCACTTTTTCACCATTGAGATCTATTGTGCAGAATCCCCATAGCATTTATCAAACTTTTCCTTGGTTTGATTGGCGGTTTGTTTCCGCAAAAAATAATGTTTATTAAGCACTCGAAATTCACATTTTTCCATTTTTAACAAAATCCACGAGGTTGTATGTTTTGAACAGCTGTTTAACACAAACTAAATGACGGTACTCAAAATTTGACAGTAGTCTATTAATAGATGTTACTTGATGGGAGCAGTGTTACATTACATATAACTACGAGGAATGTTGGAAAAGTCACAGAATTATTTATATGCCCTCATAACAGCATCACATATAACAGACACAACACAAAAATCACTAACTAACTACAATAAACACAAAAAGGCAGAAATAGCAAAATACAATTTCCATGTCAAACTACTCAACATTGAACACTTACATCAACACAGTAAAGCGAGATATTAATAAGTTAGAAAAAATAAAAAGTTATAATTTTATGAAATTGGACCTGAAATTTAATGCGAATTGGTTTATAAATTATTCAGACGTAAAGTTCACAGAAAAAAGTAGCCATTTCCTATCGCTAGAAAAAAGTTGACTTTACCAATAACACTGTGGAACATTTTTGGGGTTATTGTCTGGGGGGGGGGGGGTGAGAAATTCCAAGTCAGGGTGATGGTACTAGGTCAGTATATTAAAACCCTCAAAGGGTTTTGCGTATGTGCCAGTTTTTTTATGACCTTTTACATTTTTTTCTTATCTTGATGTTTTTTCGCTTAGTTGTAAAATGTTGGCATAAACGTAGTTTGACATAACTCGAGAACGACTAGTTCGATTTTGCTGAAATAAATTGAGAAAAATTAATAATTACATTTTCTTTAATCCATTAATATACTGTTTCTCTACCAAATCAACATTTTTGCAATTAGAAATAAATTTATGAAGAAAATTTTGCTAAAAAAAATTTTTTTTTTTAAAACATATAAATCCCAAACGGAAAAACTTGTAGAGTCTTATAACTTTCACGTAAAGTCGCATAACCTATAAACAAAATGCGACATAGATCATAGAAATCGATTAACGCGTTCTGCTTTTATTTACAATTAAGTAACTTCACTAGTACCATCACCCTGACTTGGAATTTCTCACCCCCCAGATTGGCTGTTGTACTGTGTAATTGGAAGAACTTTGATCCAATTCCTCTGATAGCAGACATAGAACAGTAGGTACGAAAAGTAAAAGATGACACTGAAAACAACATAATACGATCCAAAAAAGCAGGAAAAATATTAAATCATAAACGGATGCTAAACAATAGCGAGAAGGACAAAATCATTTTTGAAATTTATGAACACACGACTGCAACCGTAGTGGAATACAAGGACACAATTAGTCACACTGTTTACTGCATGAAACGCAGAGGTGCGGTTGCCACTCAATGTGAAACTCAATGACGTCACCATTCCAATAACCAACTACCCCAAAATCGTTGGGGTCACATTGGAAAGCCTGTTTCGATCCTCTGCAAATGCTAGGTACTCAAGTCACTAACCGGCAGTACTTGGGGAGCCGACAAAGACACCTTGTTAAACTCTTACAAAGCGATAGGTTGGCCTGTAGCGAACTACGCAGGTGGGAGGTAGAATACCGCCTTTAGAACATCAACATGGTGTCACCATACGTCTTCGGAGGACCATCTACATGAGGAGGCGAAGGTCTTTACCACGGCCGACATAATTTCTTGTTGTCTAAGAAATAACTTCTTGGGTGTCTTTGTAGTAGTCACCCTAACCACCATCTCATGCCCAGGACGCCTCCGCCCAGGCAGATCAGGTACGATTTTCATGATCTAGAGGTCCAGCGTTAAAAAAGAGGACCTTTAGATGATCGAAACTATTAGGCAGGTCTGAACGACATTCACGCGGATGAAGTCGCAGCAGCAGCATCCAGATATAGTGTAAATGTCGTGCTAGGGGAACATCCCCTGGAGATTTTACCAGAAGAGATGACGCTTCCTGGGCAGACGCGCGGGGTTTTGTCTCAGCTGAGATATGGATCGTGCAGACGCCTCAATTCGTATTGAGCACGAATTGATGCTTACGTTTCAGACGTTTGTCCCGCCTGCCATCAGGGACCACATGACGTGCTGCACCTTTTTTTGTCCGGCCAAGCCCACGCAGCTGACCCTCAGGTCTCTAAGAACGCATCCAGTTAAAATGGCGCGTTTCCTCCACCTGGATATAGAAGCAGATCCTCTTTAGACGATCAGGCAGATCAGGTACGATCTTCATGATCTAGAGAGATAGGGGTCCAGCAGTAAAAAAGATAACCTTTAGATCATCGAAACTATTAGGCAGGTCTGAAGGATATTCACGCGGATAAAGTCGCAGCAGCATCCAGATATAGTGTGAATCTGGTGCTAGGGAAACATCCCCCCGAAGATTTCACCAAAAGAAGAGGCGCTTCCTGGGCAGAAGCGAGGGATTTTGTCTCAGCTGAGATCTGGATGGTGCAGTCGCCTCAATTCGTATTGGGCACGAATTGATGCTAACGTTCCAGACGTTTTTCCCGCCTGCCATCAGGGACCACATGACGTGTGGCACCTTTTTATTTGTCCGGCCAAGCCCACTCAGCTAACCCTCAGGTCTCTTTGGACACATCCAGTTAAAATGGCGCGTTTCCTCCACCGGGATATAAAGGTAAGTAGATGCAGATCCTCTGTAGACGAACAGGACTTCAAAACAAAATATATTGTTACATCAACACAATTACGATAACAACCCCAGATAAAGAAAATAAAACAGTAAGCATGTGGGAAAATTATTGGAGGACATGACAACATATAAAATAATCGGGATAGATCCAACAGAGAAACTTTAAAAAGCAAACAATACATAGGTTGCACACTTATCCAAAAACAATTATAGCAACAAATGGAAGAAGGCAAAACTTACCTGCATGGCAGCGGAAGCGCCAAACCTGTGTCGCAGCAGAAGCTTCTACCAAGTCAGGACTGTACGGCGGATGACCCATCAATTCGACGTTTTGGCCGGTCAAAAAGGCGTTGGTTTGAGCCGATGTGTGAGAGCTCGCTTTGTCATGATGCACAACGACGAATCTTCTCTTGTTCGTTTTTCGAATTCCTCCGAAGACTTTAGGCAAACAAAGTTGGTGTTCTACACAGAATTGACCGTCCTACGTTGCTCAAGCGGAACAGTCGGCACATGACCAGTTTTGCCGAAGAAACAGGCGACCATTTGCTTCGAAGTGCTTATTCCACAAACAACTTTCGTTGGATTTGGCTTGTCTTCGAAGACCCACACGATCGATTGCTGTTTTGTTTCGGGCTCATACGCATAGATCCATGATTCGTCACCTGTGACGATCTTATAAAAGTCTTTTGAAGCACAGCGATCGTATTTTTTCAAAATTTCTCTGAACAAATCGGCACGAGCCTTTTTTGAGCGATTTACTGTGCGGAATCCAATTTTTTCATGCAATATTGAATGTATGCTGGTGGAAGAAATGCCCAAGGATGCGTCTATCTCACGGTATGTCACATGACGATCATGCATTATCAGTTCAAACATGGCATCAATGTCCTCTGGCTCAACGGTGGTTTTTGGATTACCTTCACGAAATTCGTCTTTGAGCGAGCGTCGGCCACGATTGAATTTATTAAACCAGTTTTTCACAGTGCTTCATCGCCATACAAAGATTTAAGTTCAGCGATGCACTGATAATCCACGTCGAAAGTTGTAAAATATGATCGCACAAAAATGTTCATGAGTTTATTCCATTTTTATGCCTAATTGATTTTTTCAAGTCACTGTAAACAACACAAATGATGGTCGTACGTCAAAACGTTCTGAGTACGTTTATTCTAAAAAATGTCAAACTTTCCAATGAAAATGACAGATAGCGCCAGGCAACACTTAGTGTTGCCTATGCCAGAAATATATATGTGATGCGCAAAATAGAAAGGGACCTAAGGATAAATACCAGTTTTGTTCAGGAGAGCCATTTTAAAGACTTAAATACGTGTATCTTTGGTGTAGAATCGTCGACTTCACTTTCATTAAACGCGCATGTCCCTGGGAGGGACCACTTTTGGGGCATGGGATCGGTCTCATTCGATGCTCAGATGTTGTCCACATAAAAAAAAGTGAAAATTAATTTTTTTTTAACCCTTAGGTCCTTTTCTTTATGCTCTGTCACATACAGCAATGGTGGTTGTCCTCCGGAGTAGAAATAGGATGCATTCTAATAACTTGAAATGAACGTTTTTCATTGGTCAAAATAAAGAATCCTCCCATTTAGGTTGAGAATATTATTAATCTGATACAAATTTGTTTTTGCCAATAGTCTAGAAACTGTTAGTTACAGGAGTAAGTGCTTCAGAATCCGGCAACATATGCCATGATACAGAAGATAAGTTAAAGTCGCCCAATGTTAAAATAATATGACTCATTCATGCTTAGAATTATCTTTAACGGCAGTCAAATGTTCATTATAAACATTAAAATTAAAGGAGGAATGTAAGAACAGGTAATTAAAAGTTTTTGAGTTCCCAATACAACACAAACTGCAATAAATTCCAAATTATTAAATTCATCGGAAAAAATACGCTCAGAAGTAGACAACAGGAAACCGCAATTAAGACACCACCACCGATTCTCTCAATTCTATCTTTCCTATAAATCATATAATTATTTCACAGAACCTCCGAGTTCAAAATATCACTTTTTGGCCATGTCTCAGAAAAAACAACAATATCAAAATCAAAGTCAAAGCTATCAACAAATAAGCGGCTTAATTTAGTATTTAAACCTCTTACATTTTGATAAGCTATGCTGTATACCTTTGCTAGTTTTTTTGAAGTGTTTTGAGACTTAGCTGGCAATTTGGCTAAGTTTGATCTTTCTCTTCTGCTATTTCTTTGCACAAACTCCTTGACTAACGCCCTATCTGGCCAAAATTCAGGGTTAGCAACCTTAGAAAAGATATCTTCTGACACATTTATCTTGAATGAAGATAAATGATTAGAAGATGATTTAAATTAAAAATTTTCAAGTCAAGGGCACCTATCAACTTCGACTTTATATAATATTCAATTTCGTTTCCATATTTCCATCGGTTAACCTCATATTTAACAGGAAATTTTTTTCCTAAACCCGAATTGAAAAGTTAAGAATATTTGAAGTTTTTTCATGTATTCTTCCAATTGTATTTTACAACAT
Source organism: Hydrotaea diabolus (assembly GCA_963513945.1). Lineage (NCBI taxonomy): Eukaryota > Metazoa > Arthropoda > Insecta > Diptera > Muscidae > Hydrotaea > Hydrotaea diabolus. The sequence continues at coordinate 98,671,028 of OY740716.1, read as the reverse complement.
TTTCCAGAATTTTTTTAAATGTTGTTAATGAGTTTATGGGGCTTTTATTGGCGTAATGACAGACTCTTTCTAGTTTAGTGGGAATATTCCTGTTTTAAGTGTTTATTATTTTCAATAACGCTTTACTGGTTTTGTTCCTATTTTCTAAAATTATCGTAGTTGTAACTTTTTTGTAATCCGGTTTGTTCTTTAGGTTCTTACATATATCCTTTTGTTTCTCATTCTTTATTATACGGAACTTAAATCTTGTGGTGGAATTTAAATGCGTTATGTAAGTTTCATAGTTTTTCAGTTTAATTTAGCTTTATTCAATTCCTTTTGTAATATGCGTTTCAATGAATATTAAAAATTCAGGACTTTGAATTCCACCTATAATTTCAACTAGATAAAAGGAAAAGGAACATTACGAAGTTGTGCATTCGTAATATTCCTTTTATTTTTGGTGGCTGTTATGCCGCCAAACCCATTCTCTCTTCCTTGCATTTAGTTTATTTAGATACTCAGGACATTCTCCGTTACGTTATTTCCATCAAGACCTAGACTTAAGATGCTTGTCCGTTCTAACACAGTTTATACATTTTTTTATTATTTCAATATTGCACTCCTACGGTGTTCATGATATTTAACCCTCCGGCGGGTGAGAAGGTCCCTGGGGACCTTTTTCATTTTCAAACTGAAATTACTCCTTGATGGTCTGTGGGAAGTATACCCGACCCCCACACGATCTGCACTGTCTTTTGGCTTGTTTTATTGTTTGAACACATCACAAACGTATTCCTTGAATTTAAGTTACTTTTTGGATTATTTTATTGTGCCTTTCCTTGAAACATAATAAACTTTCCGTCCCTTTTTGAATTTTTGTTACCGTCCCTTTTGAGTTGTTTGAAATTACCCTTACTTTTTACGCATACTCTTACCTACTCTTACTCACATAGACGCAGATGTACAAGCTAGAAGACAGGTAGACGTAGAAAAGGGTATAAAAGCGGCTCTAGTTTCGTAAACCAAATCAGTGAAAGTTGAGACAGTGAACATCGAGTGCGAAATTTTATTTTGAATTTTATTAAGAGAAATAAAATTCAATACAATGGCAGAGGAAAATTTAGACATTGCTGAAATTGTGGTACGTCGTAGCAAATGGCTGGTAGCAAATGGGTGAGGGTGAAAGACGTGCAGTGGATGATAGATTTGCAGACTTCATGAGTGATGACGATGAAGGTGCTATTCCTGCATTTGATCTTGTAGGTGCGGATGATGACGATTTCACATATCAAGCAAATTTTCATGTTGATGATTCGGATGCGGAAACTGAACCACATATAGACATCAATGCTCAGCAAAAATGTGACAATTACTTCATTTCCAAAGATGGCACAAAATGGACTAAAAATTCACCACCGACTTCCCGTACTGGTGCTCATAACGTGGTCGCCTACACAAGGAGGAATCCGGGACCAGTAGGAACCACATATGATCACTTTACCATATTCCGCTCGCTCATCACCGAACATGGCGTACATCATAATACGCGAATCAAATCGGAAAGGCAGGGAAGTGAACGCCGCATGGAATTTGGCAAATCCAACTAACACAAAGGAATGGTTTTTCATTCCATTCCTTTAAAAGAGTTCGATGCTTTTTTGGCTATTATTTTGTATGCTAGACTCACTAAATCAAATAGTGAACCTCTTGAAGAGTTATGGTGCCCAACGCGCTGTCCAATATATAAAGCTGCATTATCATTAGATTATATGAAGTGCATAAAACAATGCCTTAGATTCGACAATGGAAATACGCGACAGCAGCGACTAATCAACAGCAAAACTGCGGCTATTGATATTTGGCAAATGTTGCAGTCTAACTTGGCAGCAGCTTACACTTCGCATGATGCAGTGACCGTTGATGAGCAGTTATACCCATAAAGAGGCCGCACCCGATTCACACAATACATTCCATCGAAGCCTGCCAAGTACGGTATAAAGATATGGTGGTTGTGCGACTCAAAATCATTTTAGCCTGTCAAAGGAATGATTTACTATGGGAAATTGTCTGACCAGGCACGATAAGTGAATCAAGGGCAGAATGTTGTACTTCAACTTTCGGAGAGATATTTGAATACAGGCCGAAAAATTTATGCCGACAATTGTTTACAATTTTGGATTTGGCGCGTGCTTTGATCAGGAAGAAAACCGCATATGTTGGAACTGTGCGCTCAAATAAGACATGTGTGCCTTGGGAATTCCAAAAAAATCATACGCGTCCTGTCAACAGCACATTGTTCGGCTTCAACGAAGGCGATATAGCACTATGTTCATATGTGCACAAGAAGAACAAAGCGGTAATTTTGCTGTCGACACAATATTATACTTGCGGTGTGGACATGCAAACTGAAAAGAAGAAGCCGTTTGCTATTTTGGATTACAACGCCAACAAATCGGGAGTTGATACAATGGACCAGATGCTTGGCACATATACATGCAAGCGCTCAACAAACCGCTGGCCATTGGCCATGTTTTTTAATATGGTGGACATTGGTGCATTAGCTGCATTTATTTCATACAACGAGAAGAAGCCAATAAAAAGAAGTGGCAGACGACGGTCATTCCTACTGATGCTGACAAAACAATTGGCACTGCCAAACATAGAGGAACGAGCGCTGAACAACCGCATATCCAAGGATACGGAACACAATGGAAGCATTTGATGTAAAGGTAAGAAAAGCAGAATAACTACATAATTTTGTTCTTTTTAGATATTATCAAGACCGGCAGAAGGAGCTGCACCGTCGTTTGCGTCTAGAACGAACAGACAATCATGTCGCCTATGCCGGTCTGAGTACGGACGGCAGCGGAAAACAAGGGCCTATTGCCATTCCTGTAACAATCCAGTTTGTGCAGAGCATTACACCTACACCTGCACAGAAAATATGTTGGACGAGGGACAATCTACACAACAATAGTTTTTTAGGTTTTTTGCATATAAAACTCATAAAAAATTAGTAATGATATATAAAAAAAAATGTTTTTCTAACTTTCATTATACATGTATAATTAGTAAATAATAATAAATCAAACCAAAAAAAAATGCAAAAAAAATGCGGTTTCATATAAAAATCCATACAAATGGATATAGGTCCCTGTGGACCTTGTACTTCGTATAAGGACTCAACCGTCGGAGGGTTAAAACAAGTTTTTTGGTTTATACTGTTAGCTGCTCTATATTTATACCCTTTACATTTGTAACACTGTCTTATATTTGTTCCATTAAAAAACTCTGCATCTTTCCCAACCAATGTTTAGACTTTGCGCTGCGACCGAATTTAGTATTTAAACCTCTTATATTTTGATAAGCTATGCCGTGTTCCTCTGCTAGTTTTTTGAAGAGTTTTGAGACTTAGATAAGATAAATGATTAGAAGATGATTTAAATTTAAAAATTTTCAAGTCAAGGGCACCTTTCAACCTTGATTTATATAATATTCAATTTCGTTTCCATATTTCTATCGGTTAACCTCGTATTTAACAGGAAAAAAATTTCCTAAACCCGAATTGAAAAGTTGAGAGTATTTTAAGTTTTTTATGTATACTTCCAATTGTATTTTTTTATAACATTTTCTAGAATTTTTTCACGTGTTTTTAATGAGTTTATGGGGCTTTTATTGGGGTAATAACAAAGCCTTTCTAGTTTAGTGGGAATATTCCTGTTTTAGGTGTTTATTATTTTCAATAACGCTTTACAGGTTTTGTTCCTATTTTCTAAAATTATCGTAGTTGTAACATTGTTGTAATCCGGTTTGATCTTTAGACTCTTACATACGTACAATGTCAATCAACCCTTGTACTTTATTCCAAAGAGCCGCAGTGGCTGTAATTAAATTCGATACGGTTTTCGAATTCAATCAGGATAAAGAGCAGGATTTATATACACTGCAGATTAAGAGCACGGAATTACAATAAAAGTGGGGAAAGGTAAAAAGTACTTACGAGAAGTGCTTAAATAATCTTGAGACCTTGAAAGGTACAACAACGGAAGATTTTGAGGACGCTGACACAAAGTACGATACGGCTTTTCAAGCACTTGTACATTGTTTGTCCTCAACCGATTGCTAGACCAGCTTCGGGCTCCTTCCAAATCCGCCCCACATGCTCCATTCGGGAGTCTAGTTTCCAGGGGTTATATTATAGTGGAGGATACCCCTCACGTCCCTAATTCAATTGTTCCATCGGCAGGAAATAGTGAATCAATTGTGAACGAATCCTCACAATCACGCGTGTTTAGTGATAAGGCCCAACAGCAAATGTCAGCTAAGTGTCCGGGTAACAATGAAAACATTGTTCATAATTTAACATTACCGCCTTGTGATACTGACGTGTTCCACGGGGATACGTCGCCGACATTCCGGGATTTATTTACCGCGGTGTACATAAACAAATTTCGTCTAAGTGACATTGAACGACTATGTCACCTTGTTCGAAAAACAAAGGGCGAGGATCGGGAAATAGTTTCGAAATTTCCTTTAACCCATCGCAGTTTTTTCTTGCGTGGAATGCGTTGGTCGAAAAATACGACAACTCGCGAATCTTGGTAAAATACCAACTAAAAACGCTATTAAGCCTTCCAAAACTCGATACCGAGACAATCGCATGGTTGAAAAACCTGCAACGTGGCATTAACAGCTCCCTTTCTGCGATGGCCGTTTATGATGTAAATACAGAAAGTTGGGACCCTATATTGGTTTTCTTGTGTATTCAGCGCCTCCCTAAAATACCGTGACACTATGGGAACAAAGCGTGAAAAATAAGTCTGCCTTGTCGCCTTGGAGGGACTTGGATTTTTTCCTCACCGAAAGAATTCAAACACTGGCTTGCCTGCGAGACCTTAAAGGTACAGATTTTTCAAGAAAGGCGGGTGAAAAAAATGTAAAGACGCATTTCACTAATGCTAGTACGACTGCACCTTCAAGCACTAATTCCCACAAGGGATGTGCACTTTGTCCCAAACAGAATCATCATATACGCCACTGTCCTCGCTTTAACAAACTTTCGATTTCTGACAGATTTTCTGCTGTTACTGTTAATTTTTCTGCTGTTACTGTTAATTATTCCTCAATCTGCAACAAACGCCATCACAGTTTGTTACACCGTGAGCCCTTAAATGGAGAAGGTTCAATGGCAGTAGCTGCCTGCGAGGGCAGAAACGGCAAACCGCTCTCCTTTTTCCACACCTTCTGTTATAGTTCAGCCATCAACGTCTACAGGCGTTCATTCAGCTACGGCTTTTAATAGACTGGTTTTTCATGTTTCACAGAATCGCACTGTGCTTTTAGGAACCGCCATAGTTAATATTATTCACCTAGGTACAACGTATCCAGTGCGTGCGCGTATAGACTCTGCGTCGGAAGGCTCCTTTATATCCCGTCGCCTTCAGTCTCCTAAAACTCCCAACTGAGTTCACGAATGTCCAATTTCAGGGGTTAATCAATCTACTTCAGCAACGTCACGGATACAATGTGGTTTTCACATAGGATCACCGTGCGACTCGTCGCTGCGATTAGAGACTACTGCCCTAGTATTGCCGAACATTTGTAGGAACTTGCCATCATTTTCAATTACGCTTAAGCTCACTACGCAACTACCAACCTTACAGCTAGCAGATGCAAGTCTTTTCGATTGCCGACCGGTAGATTTACTTCTTTGGGCAGACCTTTATCTTCAAATATTGATAGGAGGAGTTAGACATTTGTTAGGTCAAAATACAGTCTTTGGATGGATCAATACTGGACCCGTCCCGTCATCTAATGCCCATGTTTTTAAAAATCTGCTCAGATTTTGGGAACTCGAAGAACCTCCCAGAGGCAGCAACATGTCCCCTTCGACAAATTTTGCGAGGAGCACTACAAGCGAACTACTCACAGGGATTGATTTCACAGCCCCCTTTAACATAAAATCGTTTACAGGTAGGGCGTGTAAAGTAACAAAAGGTTATGTTTGCGTGTTTGTTTGCTTTTCTACAAAAGCCCCATACAACTCGAGGCCACGTCGGACTTGTCGACACCCAATTTTCTGGCTGCATTTAATCAACTTGTCGGTCGCCGTGGTTATCCGACTACGGTCCTTTCAGACAATTGACAATTTCAACTTGAATGAATAGGTTTCGCAAGGTTCAGGCCCTCACCCGGTAGCGCAAAGCGTAGTAGGGATTATAGCAACGATTAATTGCCGCTGTCCCGCAGCATCTTATCGGTCGTTGCTTTTCTTATAAGTTTAAGTATTGTTCGTTATAAACTACCGCCACGATCGTGCGCTCGCATCAACCCTTATTCAAGGTAAAATAAATAAACGCAATTTACGTTGCAATAAAATTATAATTATTTTCTTTTTCCGCTCAAACCCCCACCGAAATACTGAAATATGTAGTTTTTCTAGTTTCTTAGCTGGTTTTGGTTTCTTATATTTTAGTAAGTAAAGGTGGCGGTTTTATTTATGTTTGTGTACATTTTATGGTGGTTATTAAAATTTTTTGTACCGGTTGGCTGTAGTTAACTTACATATATGACGTTTCTTGTCATCTCATCATTATTGATCGGTCTATAATGTGTATGTTGTCCCTACGCCATGGGGACGTGGCCCCCTCGGTCAGCAGGGGTGGGTGTGAGAAGCGATGGGAACGTTCGTCCAAAAAAAACCTAAACAGGTCCTTTGCGGGACTCTTCTTTTCACTAGCAGGTTACTAGAAATAGCACCATCAACTAAAACATATTGTTTCTATTGTTAAGATATGAATATATTAAATTACACACATGCCGCCCTAACCCAAATCAACCCTTTCAAATGATTTTTTCAAATCCAAGGAAAGTAGCACAGCAATCGGACAAACCCACCAACAACATGGAAGTCCTCCTAAAACTTCGAAAACCACATTAACAATCATTAAGAAATCGATTCTCCTGAAAATAATAAACAAGTTGTTATTTTAGTACATACATTTAGTACAACCTTGGATAGCACTGGCAACAAGACAATGGTTCAAAATTGTTTACACCTATGATTGATTTCTTTATGGAATTAATCCTAGTTGTTTTCCACTCATTTGAAAGGATTGTAACAAATTTTGTTTAACATAATGTGACCCATATACTCCATCCATGTCAACACGGATTTCGTAAGGGTCATTTACTATTACTAATCTTTTCCAGTTTTTCTCTGAAGATATATAAGTAAATCCCTTTGTCTGTCGCAAGCAAACATACGTTTTACTTATATATAATTCAAGTTTTATTTGAGAAAAGTCGTTCAAAGATCAATTCGTGTATCCTCTAGCGTCCCACAGGGTAGCCACCTCTAATTTTACTATTCAATAACTACTTGCCCCATTCTATTATCAACTATAATTTACTAATGTTTGCAGACGACGTGAACTTATTTTCTTCTCTCGGAGTAGATTGTTGGCTACTAAATTTAAATTATGTGGCTCTGAATTGACATCGGTTGATTCATTTGTTGATCTTGGTTCTATGATGGACAGAAAGTTAAATTTTAATAACCATGGTGTCTTTTATTTTATGAAACGCTGGGCAATAGAGTTTTCTGATCCATATTATACGAAACAGCTTTATATTTCTGTAGTCAGGCCAATTTTATAATATGGATCAGTGGTTTGGTATCCCCAATACGATTATTATGCTAACAAAATTGAATCCGTGCAGAACAATTTTTTACGACTTTGCTTAAGAAGTCTACATTGGAATACGGGCTATGAACTCCCTTCTTACAACAGTAGGTTAAATCTTATTAAATTGCCCTCATTGACGAATAGGCGATGAATACGATGATGGAGTATACAATTATCCGTGGGGTTGTGGCATCGGAATATTTGATATTAAAAATCTTTATTACTTTATTATACTATCAGTTTTTACACTTGGATTTCCGAAGGTACAATTACTTTAACTCGTTACATCATTTAATTGACATCTTAGGTTTTGATGCATTAAAAACTGTAAATATTTTTTATTTAATCTCATAGTCTTCATAACAATTTAAACTTCTAGCAAAGTACAAATTTCCTAATTGATATATATTGTTACTTATAGTGTTTCATATGATTTTTATTGGTTTCGAATATTGTTAAAAGCAAAGATGGTGGTTATACTTTAAGTTTGTATTGCATACTTATAGTTTTTCTAGTTTCTTAGCTGGTTTTGGTTTCTTATATTTTAGTAAGTAAAGGTGGCGGTTTTATTTATGTTTGTGTACATTTTATGGTGGTTATTAAAATTTTTTGTACCGGTTGGCTGTAGTTAACTTACATATATGACGTTTCTTGTCATCTCATCATTATTGATCGGTCTATAATGGGTATGTTGTCCCTACGCCATGGGGACGTTGCCCCCTCGGTCAGCAGGGGTGGGTGTGAGAAGCGATGGGAACGTTCGTCCAAAAAAAACCTAAACAGGTCCTTTGCGGGACTCTTCTTTTCACTAGCAGGTTACTAGAAATAGCACCATCAACTAAAACATATTGTTTCTATTGTTAAGATATGAATATATTAAATTACACACATGCCGCCCTAACCCAAATCAACCCTTTCAAATGATTTATTCAAATCCAAGGAAAGTAGCACAGCAATCGGACAAACCCACCAACAACATGGAAGTCCTCCTAAAACTTCGAAAACCACATTAACAATCATTAAGAAATCGATTCTCCTGAAAATAATAAACAAGTTGTTATTTTAGTACATACATTTAGTACAACCTTGGATAGCACTGGCAACAAGACAATGGTTCAAAATTGTTTACACCTATGATTGATTTCTTTATGGAATTAATCCTAGTTGTTTTCCACTCATTTGGGTAAGTCGGCGTCATAATGATTATATTCACCAAATGCAGAAAAAAATAAATACATACAATTTTTCGATATTGTAATGAAAATTCGTTAATTTCGCAAGCATTCGACTTGATAGGCTTGAAACAATTTTTCATTAGAATTTGTGTTAAACGATAATCTATAATTGCCAAGGATCTGTATGCCAAATCACTCATCGATTAGTTTGAATATTTCTCATTTTTTTTAACAAAACGTAGAATGGGTGAAGTTTATCCCGTGGATAAATATACCTAACTGTTCATCTACATCAGACAAAAATCTCGGATAAATCAGCCGATAAATTACGCTCACGCAATTCATTCTCATCGTAGGTCAAAAACTCAAAAATTTAATCAAGCAAAAGACAAATAGATAAAGGCATGTTTTAAAGTTTGAAAAAATAAGCTCACCAGATTTCTCCATGCAACCTGGTGAAGCAGTTAGAAAATAGTCAATGAAAGAAGATGAGTGATGGAACGCGTCACAATGAGTTCGGCACGAGTTGCGCAGAATAGAAAGACCAATTCTGAGGCACACTCGTTTAACATTATAAGCCTAAAAGTGTTCAAACAAATTATTATTGAAGTCACTCATTATGATGGTATTATTGTAAGGTACCAATAGATCAGAAATATTTTCCTCAAGTCTATTAAAGTTCCCATCAGGCAGATACACCACGTCATTAATATTATATTACTAACAAAATTATCACACTGAGAACACAACATTAGAACTTAACATCTTGAAAAGAAAGAAACCAACATCTCCTGCCCTCCGAAAGAACTGACAGCTTATGTCACGTTTTACCCGAACTACATCTAAAAATAGTGTCCTCAATAATATTTCTTATTTCACACAATTTTGATGACGACGGAACAATTTTAATATTTGGAGCGTTGGTCGAACAATTGAAGAGGTGCAGCACGTCATGTGGCCCCTGATAGCTGGCGGGACAGATGTCCGGAACGTTAGCATCAATTCGTGCCCAGTAGGAATTGAGGCGGTTGCACCATCCAGCTCTCAGCTGCGCCAGAACCACGCGCGTCTGCCGATGTAGTACCTTCTCCACAAATCTCCGGGGGATGCTCCCCTAGAACTACATTCACGCGGTATCACGCGGCGACTTCATCAGGTGAATGTCGTTCAGGCCTGCCTGGCAGTTTCGATGACCTAAAGGTTCTCTCTTATGCCGCTGGACCTATCTCTCTAGATCATGAAGATCGTACCTGATCTGCCCGGGCGGAGGCATCCTGTCCAAGAGATGGTGGTTAGGATGACTGCTGCGAAATCACCCTACCAGGTATTGCTTAGACAGCAGGTTGTTGTGTCTGCGCGTGGTAAGGACCTTCGTCTCCTCATGTAGATGGACCTCAGAACACATAAGAAGACACCCTGTTGATGTTCTGAGGACGGCAAGTCTGAATTTTCTTCCACCTAGCGCCTTGTAAGAGGTCAACAAGGTTTCTTTGTCGGATCCCTTTTTCCTACTTTTGAGCTTATCGCAGATAGCTGTAGCATTTGCAGAGGATCGAAAAAGCCTGTCAAATGTGACCTCATGGATTTTGGGGTAGTTGGTAGTCGGGATGTTGACGTCATCGACTTTCACATTGAGTGACAACCGCACCTCTGCGGTCCATGATGTAAACAGTGTGGCTGATGATTTGGGGCAGATATTTTTATATTTCTCGCAGGAATTTTAGAGATTTTATTATATTTCCATTGCCGAAGTTTTTTTCAAACAACAAAAGTAATAGATAAAAGAACTACGCTGGAAATGTTATGACTACCTTTGGTCGTCGGTATTAATCAATTAGATTTTTTTTTAATTTCCTTTGCCTTCTCAATTGTCTGCACACAGGTCAAGAAAGATGGTCAGAAAGATTGCCTCGCTGAGCAGTATTAACATGAACCCAATTGATATACAATATTGTTGTTACTTAGTAGGGACTTAAATACTGTGACACTTGTTTTATGCTGTAAAATAAAAAGTACTGAATGTTTTTGGACCATATATGTTTTAATATATTTTTTGATGTATATTGCATCCAAAAAGAATCTACTTATTCGAAATGTCCGCCTTTTGCCTTTACACACGCCTTAAGTCGCACTAGCCAATCGTCAATAGCTGCACGAACCTCGTCCATTGGAAATTTGGCCACAGCTCGAACCAAAGCAGTCTTAAGAGATCCAATGTTGGGGTATCTTTTGTGACAAACCCTGTCCTCTAAAACCGTCACAATTTGTAATCCATTGGGTTCAAATTTAGACAGCCGGAGGGCCATTCTTCAGAGGACATGAACGCTGGCAAATTGTTTCGAAGCCAGGCCTGAGACGTTTTAGCCTTATGGGCCGGCGCAGAATCCAGCTGGAAAGTCCATGGCTGGTTTTGGAACAGGGAATTGTTTAGAGGCTTCACAACAGCTTCCAAAACGGTTTCTTGGTAAACTTTGGCCGATGTTTTGACTCCTTGTTCGCAGAAATTCAGGTCAGTGACCCCATCGTAAGAGACACTCCACCAAACCATGACTGAAACTGGGTGATGACCCTTGGGATCAGTTTAGATGCTTCCTGGGATGACCATACACTCTATCATTTTGCTTGTTAAATTTTTTCTGAACGGTAAAAACTTTTTCATCGGTGAACAAAATTTTTCTGTGCAAGTTGTCAGCGTGCTTCGCCAAAAGACGTTTGCATTTTTCAAACCTTTTTTTTAAAGCTGCAGTCAATAAATGTCCGGTACGTCGTTTGAAAGCTCCAAGTCTTTTTTAATGATTCGACTCATGGACTTTCGCGTGATATTCATCTCACGGGCCATGATTTTCTGTTTTCGGAGCGGATTTCTGTGAATTCTTGATTTAACGGCTTTGATGACATGCGGTGTTCGAACAGAGCGTGGGCGGACCGACAGGTGGCGGTCTTTTACATCTCCAGTCTCCTCAAACAGTTTTATGCATCGAACGAACATGCGGCTAATCCCTAGAGGCCGGAGCGTTTTGAAAATATCGCCTTTTTTCATTTCACACTTAAAAAGCGCTATTACAGCGATATGGTTCTCAGTATCTGACCACTCCATGATGAAAGTTGAAACAATTTTAAAATCCCGTTACAGACTAACGCTATTGAGGTTAGCTTTCAAAACCCATATGACATTAACGGGGTATGTTCAGTTCTACTATTGAAATGGGTGTTCAATGTTTTAACAGTATTTATGTCCCTACTAAGTATATGACAAAAGAGAAGTAAGTTTTGGTAAAGCTTACTTACCTCGGTATACACTAGAGATTGTATTATGGCAAATTACCAAAAAGTCTTGTTTGACATTGGTACTCGTACAATTGGATTCACATTGTTTCGTAAATGTCAATCATAATATCATATTGACTTGTCAATTTTTTCTTGCATGTCCTAAAGTTTTGAGGGCATAAATCTGTTGTGGTATCTGCTAAACCAGTTTCGCAAGCAACAACATTTTTTCGAATGCAACATTACCATTTTTCCGAAAGCATTTTGGGCAAAAACATCTTATTTTCTACAACACATGCGATATGTTGGAATTCATTACAGACACAACAGCCGTAACATTTTTGGTTGTTCTGATTGCTTTTGGTGCATGGTGCTACAACAGTCATTATTGTGTTTAAAATTCGTTGTATGTATGAACAACTCTGAAAAAAGCTCAAACAACAACTTCAACGTACATACATATGTGAAAGCGAAACAGTGTTATTCAAATGTAAAAATGTAATTGTATTGGTAAGAAAACAACAATTACACTGTAAGAGTTGTTGAATGGGTAAATATCAGTTAGTGTAACGTCTCTGTAAGAAATAAATTTTTTGTATTGGCTTGTTGAAAATATGTCGTCAAACTACGTTTTTGAAATCAATATTTTTATTGTTTTTTAAAATAGCAGGATCGCCAACGTCCAACAAATTTATCTTGAAGTACATTTTCTTTGGTTGGCCATGTTCTCGTATTTGTATCTAATTTCATCTACTGGGACAGTTCGACAACATTGATTTATGGGCTCCGTTGAGGTTGCGCAGTTTTAGGTGGTAGCTTTAGTCGTTGGTGTTATGGTTTCCGGCAAAATTTGCACAGAAAGTTTTTAGATTACAACAACATGAGCTATGTCCAAACATCTGGCCGTTATGGCATCGCGGAGTGTTCGTCATGTTAGATGTTTGGTATTCCACCTGATGCTTATGCGGTTTGAAGACCAACAGTTCTGCGTTAATTCTGTGATATCAATTGACCTCCTTTCGAAAAAAAACAAATTAAAGAATTTGTTCGTTTCTCCATTAAGTCGTGCTTATAACGATTTTGACATCCAAACATTTTAATCTCAAAATTTTACTACACTTGGTAAAGTAAACTACAACCAAATGTGATTCAGATGAATATGTGTATCAGTGTGAATACTGATCAAAAAGTAGAGAAAATAAAATAATAAAATTATAAGTTACCAATTAAAGAAAAATGTATGTACTGTGTATAAACTCAGTGATTATACCGTTATATTTACCGTTGCTTATGTGAGAAGCTAAGCTTGAAAATGAAAACTAGCATTACATTAATCATTCGTTATGGTTTTTTAAAGTAAAAAGCTCGATTAAATAAAGAAAAAGTATTCAGAACCATGAGAACCGAAATCTCCTTAGAAACCAAGGGGATCATTATCGATTTAAGGAAAAATGGTAAATCTTTTCGCGAAATTTCAATAATTTTTGGAAGACACCACACCCCTATAAAAAAATCGTGGATAAATTCGAAAACTGTAACCAATTAGAAAATTTCAAGCGACCAGGCCGCCCACAACGTTTGAATGAAAGAGAAGCTAAAGACATTGTTTCGCTAGTTAAGAAAAATCCTGGCACAACAGAGAGCGAGAGGGCCGTAAGCGCTAGTACCGTAAGAATGCATAAAAGTGGATTTCATGGCCACCGTCCGCGAAAGAAGCCGTACATTTCAAAAGTAAATAAACAAAAAACGACTTAATTATGCACAAAAATATAAAAGCAAGTAAATTCGTTTTGGAGTGATGTACTTTTTACTGATGAAAGTAAGTTCGATATAATTGGGTCAGAAAAGAACAGGAAAATATGGAGAAAAACTAATGCAGAATTCATGGAACAAAACCTTCAAACAACGGTAAAGCATGGTGGAGGCTCGGTTATGGTCTGGGGACGTTTTGCAGCTTCTGGGGTTAGAGAACTTGCGTTTATCGAAACAACAATGAATGCGAAAAGTTACATACACATTCTAAACCAAACTGTTGCACCAAGGTTGCTACATTGGGGTATTGGAGTTTGAACTCCCGAAAAGAGCAACCCAAAAGTTGTCTTAATTGCAGTGATACATGGTCAAATCGCCTGAGAGAAAAAAGATAAACTAGTCTATTAATACATAGCTTTATTTGGCTTTAAATTCTTCCTGTAGCTCTAGAGTATACTTCAATACAATACATAAGGCATAACTAGCCCATGCACCAATTCGTCCTTGATGTTGTAAAACACTACATTTATATTATATTGTAAATTTATATTGTAGAGTTGGATAAAACAGATTCGTATGGGTAACATTATGAATATGCAAATCAATATACAGTTTAGTATATAAAACTACACCCAACGTACATTTTACGTATTGGATAATCGGTGAGTTAAAGTATTCTGCAGATTTCGTGCAATTTTTCGACCGTGTTCTTTAATATTGTTAGCGGGGGTACCTTTTTCTTATCGATGTTATTGACAACGACATCAGCTGTTAATTTACATCATCATCTTCAATCGATTGGAGCATGAAAGTATATTTAATTGTTTGATGATTCTGCTCTTGGGGAAAGCTGGTGGAGTTATCTCATTTACACATTCTGTTAAGCCTACTTGAGGCAACAACATTTTCAACGCGCGACCGTTTAATGATTTGTATATTTTTGTATGTGAATTTGAAAAGAAGATGTGTAAGGCAACTACAATGCCCTGTCTGTTGAAACACAGAAAAAATAAACGACTTTTCGGTACAAGTGATAGTACGAGACTGAATTGTAATTGAAAATTTTACTAATTTCGTTTTATCAAGAAAGCTATTAACATTTTTTAATTAAATTATATTATTCTAGTAGTATTGATTGAATATAGTGTCGCATACTTAAATGTATTTCGGTTATTTACCTGTGTACTGTTTGAGGTAATTTAGAAAATGTAATCTAAAAAACTATTTTTCAAATTTATTTTCAATTGCCACAAATCAAGAAAACCTTTTCTATTTGATCATTTAAAAATCAGACTCTCCTCGCCCATTATTGGCCAATCAAATCCAATCCCAATGAGTTCCAAATACACATATTTTGTATGTTTTTCCAATAAAAATTTTGAGATAAATTGTTGACGTAGGCCCTTGCAAATTCGCGGAAAATCAGAAAACGTTTTCCGTCCGAGAGTTCCCGAAAATCCCTGTTGTAGTCCAAATATGGCATTTTATTAAGCGCAAACTAAAATTAAAAGCAATAGGAGTTTCTGATTGACTCAAGCAGAAAAAATAAAAAGTATGCATGGGAAAAATGGTGATTAAAAATGATCCGATTTACCTATATATAGATGTGGATACTCCAGCAATACCCCAACAAATTCACCAACTTTGCGGTACGGTGATAAAGGTCGGGTAAATAGGACATGATTTTCTCAAAAAACATTTATTATTCGTAGCTGGAGATGGAAATCGCTGATAGAAATCTCTAAACACAGCTACATTAAATTGTTATTAGTTTTAAGTTCAAATAGTACAAAGACAAATTTAATTTTTTTTTGTATCTCAAGGCCCTACGGGTCCCAGTGTTTGTGTCCATATTTGTTGTTTTTGGACAGGATAGCATATTTTCCAAAAGTAGTGTCTTATAATAAATTGCTCTATCATCGAACAATATCCACCATTTTGGAAATTCGTCTTAATTTTTGTTCGTACATTCGGCGAGTGTGATAAATTATACATACTTACTTTTTTTGGGCACTAAATGTCCCACATGATGTTTCTGGGAATTTACGTTTGTTTAACTTTCCGCTAGGTGTTTTAGAAATAGTTTCTGCTTTAAAAGTTTTAGCTTCGGCGGTCATCATCAAACATTCCGATTTTGTATCTTCCAAATCATCGGAACTGCCAATAGTTGAACCAACAATTTTCTTAAAGCCATTCAACATATCTAAAAATTTCCAAATACATATGACTATTTTCTATGGCTATTATATTAATTTTAGTACTTACGGGTTAGAGAACCGCTTTGCCGCTTCTTTTTCTTTTTCGTATTTGCCTCTAGTCTGTACAATGCAAGCATTGATTTCGATAAAGACTGTGTGCCGACTGTAATATCCGCTAAATATGAGTTTTGGTTCACTCTCAATTTGGTGGCAATGTTTGAGGGTATTGTGCCTATCTCATAGGCATTCTCAATTAGAAGTTGCACAACTTTAATATGATTCTTAAATCTCTGGCTATTGATGTTTGCAAATGGCATAAGACCTGGAGTAAGAATGATTGCCAAGTTTTCGGTTGACATTTTGTTAGCAACCTCGCTAAGTGAAACAGTATATAGGAATTGCATAAAAAATCGTAGGGTGTTAATTGTGAGCTCTGAAAGGAGTAAACAGGATAACAAAATAGCTTTGTCTTGGTTTTCACGAATTATTAAAGCGTGCAGTAGCGTATCCTGCATTGAGATAGGTATTAAAGGTTCTGGAAGTTCTCGAAAGAAATATTTGATCACATTTGCTATATCGATGACATGGTGCAATTTCCCCAATGGCAAACCGGATTCCAAGGTAATCTGTAAGGAATACATTTCATACAATATTTATAAAGCATTTCTATTTCTGCCGATGCGAAGCTGAAGACCATTCCGATATACATTCAAATTCAGAAACGTCAAAAAGTATTACAAATGTTTGAAATAAAGTAAAGATATATTGATAGATACGACTCGAAACGGCCCTGTTGATCTCTTGGTTAATACTTGCCCGTATCTCCTTTTGCCTTCTCGACGATCCCGCCTTACGAAATAAACCCTCTATTTCTACATGTTCTAATATATGATTGCAAGCATCAGCCACAAATTTCGGTATTTGCACAACGCTGCCATTGGCAAGAATCACATCCGACAATTCCAAAAGATGTAAATGTGTACGAAAAATGCGTTTGTTGCATGTTGTGTTCTAATAAATTACCAATGTTATAAATGGGTTATTACTCTTTAACTTGGGGCTTACTTCAATCGGTTTCAACTTCTTATCTCTTCGATATTTTATCCCGATGCTTTTTAGCTCATTAATGACATGTAAATGAAGTTCTTCTGCTTGAAATGCTCCAAAAAAATCCATCTTGACAGAAAATCATTTACATATGTATAGTACTACACAAAATAACATTTGATCACCACATTTTTAAATTCAGTTCAGCTAAGCCTTCGGCGGCTACAACTAGTGATTGGTAAACTATAAATAGATTACGATTTTATTTGTTTCAAAAAATGACTTTTTAACCAAAGACGATAAATTGTTTAGAATGGGTGATTTGACTCAATCAAAAAACAGAGATGAGTAAAAATCATTTTGAGAATACTTTTTTTGTGTTTAAAGAGGGCGAATTAAGTGTTTGTGTTTTTTGTGTTTCAATTTTGACTTTCTTGCGTTCTAGTGGTTGTGTACAAACGAATGTAAAAAAATAAATAGCGTGAATTTGTACGTTACTGAAGTGTGTTTTTCTACATTATTGCAAAGAAGAAACAAATCAGCCAATTTGTACAGTTAATCGTTTTTATACCCTCCACCATACAATGGAGGGTATATTAATTTTGTCATTCTGTCTATAACACCTTGAAATAATCATCAGAGACCCAAAAAATTCCCTCGTAAAATTCTAAGACGATCTAGCCATGTTGTCCGGCTGTCCGTCTGTTGAAAACAAGATAGAGTCTGATTGAAAACAGCTAGGGAGCTGAAATTTGGCACAACCATGTGTAGTTAATGGTTGGTATCAAAAATGGGCTATATAGCTCTACGGGAAGTTGGTGTTGGATACCCTCAACCGACACTACCTCATAAACATTAGTTTTTTATTTGGAAATATCCGTCCAGTTTCTTAAGCAAAATCACTCAAATTTTGCAAATAAGAATCTCTATATAAGCGCAATCATCTATGTAAAAATGGTGTAGATTGGGCCACCATTTCTTGTACCTCCCATACAAACGGACTTATGGGCCTTGGCCTTTCAAAATGAAATTTTACACATCAAGATTTCTATATACAACACACTTCTACGCTGAATTCGGTTGAGATCGGAAAAGTCCTATTGGTACCTCCCACACTAACGGTCTCATGGGCCTTGAAAAATAATATGACAATTACTCACCACACACTTGACCAATCGAGACGAAATTTTCGGCATAAAGTTTAATATATAGTCTTTTGCGCTAAATTTGGCTAAGATCGGAAAGGCCCTTCTGGTACCTCCCTCACAAACGGTTTCATGGGTCTTAAAAAATAATATGACAATAACTCACTACAAACTTGACCTATCGTCATGAAATTTTCTACATAAAGATTTTTATATAGAACACACCTCTGCGCCAATTTCTGTTGAGATCGGAAAAGTCCTACTGGTACCTCCCACACAAACGGTCTCATGGGCTTTGAGAAATAATATGACGATAACTGACCTCAAGCTTGACCTATCGAAATGAAATTTTGCACATGAAGATTTCTATATAGAACACACTTCCGCACCAAATTTGGTTTTATTTGGGAATCTGGTGGAGGGTATCCAAAGTTCGGCACAGCCAAACTTAACATATTTTACTTGTTGTTATATACAACAGCACTATCAAACGAATTGCGCATCTTACACACGTCCCTCACACTTTGTTATACGTAGTACCAAAGAATATTAAGCATATGTGACAGCGCATAGAGAAAGGGACCTAAGGGTAAAAAAAAATCAATTTTCACTTTTTTTTTGATGTGGACAACATCTGAGCATCGAATGAGACCGATCCAATGCCCTAAAAGTGTTCCCTCCCAGAGATATGCGCGTTTTATGAAAGTGATGGTACACCAAAGATACACGTATTTAAATCTTTAAAATGGCTCTCCTGAACAAAACTGGTTTTTACGCTTAGGTGCCTTTCTATTTTGCGCGTCACATATAGAATGTGCATCTCATACAAACTAAAATTTTCTATGATGGGTATTTTCCTGTGCTACCCGTCCAGCGTACGCACTCTTATTTCTTTCTGCCGCTCGCATTGCTGAGTGCGAAAGCGTTCGCTAAAACGAAGGGTGAAGTGACGTCGCTCATAATAAGAGCGAGCACTGCTGCTCTCGAGTGTGTGTTTATGTTTCTTTTTTATTATTTTGCTATTTTACAGTCTCGTAGACAGCGTATGCTATGATAGCATTGTCAGCAAGTTTGCAATAATTGGCGTGTTTTTTAAAGATTTCTCATCTGATATTTTGGTTTTAATAAAAGTGGAGAGTAGTGCTATTCTTTGGAAAGAATTTTTAGTTTTCTTTCTTTGGAACTACCTTTTTTATAGCCCAGACACAGTGTTTTCGGAGAAGCAGGAGTAAGAGAAAATTAAGTACATATTTCTAATTTGTGCTTGCAACATTCGCCATCAAACTTTTCTGGAGTTGCGCCTTTACATGATTCTATAATATTAGCTTTAATATCTACTTTATGTGGCTCATCCTTAAAAATTTTATGAAAAATTAGTTTATGCTTCTTGCGCACATTCGTTAAGGCATCTGATGATTTCTAAAAATATATGTATAAAAAGTTCGCTTGCAGCCATCAAAACTTCATCCAGCTTTCTTAACTTCTGCTCACACTTTATACAATCCTGCTTTATAATTTTGAATGCCGCATAACCAAGAAAGTACCGCATCGAAACCACCCCAATATTAATGTCAGCTGAATTATAGAAAACATATTCAAGAAAATATTCGGCATAGATATGGTTGTCAAAGTCGACATCAGTTACTTGGGATCGTGTTTGTTTGGTCAGAAGCTAAATGGGAGCTATCAAAATTTGCTTCAATCAGTATTTTATTGCCCTGAGACTGCTCACAATTGCTAGAGGAACTAGATTGAACAATTTTAACGACTAATGCCTTAAATTCAGCTACAGAAGGATTGTTATTTTTGACGCAATACAGCAAAAGTGTTTTGTAACTTGTCCTGATTAAAAGATTTTGTCATGATAAAAAAAAATATTTTTATCTACCAATAGTTCGTCGACCAAAACAAGAACAGAAGAAAACGTTCTTCTTTCTATCCGCAAATTCTAGTTCTTCAAAGTATTTTAGAAAAGCTTAAATATATTTGTGAGCGTCGTTGTTTAATTGTAATGCAGATCTGTTGTTGTTGTAGCGGCACACACAGTGCCGAGGTGACAGCCCTTGGCCGAAGAATTGCTGCTTCGGGTCAATTCGGTGCATAGAACAGACTGTCGTGGGATTGAATGCAGATCTGTAGCAATTATCACTGTAAAGTGTTCCACTATTTGGGCAATTAAAATGTTTTTCAAAAAAGTGGCAGTGGACAATGCCAATTCATTACTACTTTTAGTAAATTTAGTTGTCTCGACTACTATTCTGATTGCTGTTAATTTGCCTTGCAAATTTCACCCGTTTTTTTTTTAAAGAATTAGAAAAGATATGCTGTCGAGTTAGTTTCGGATGTATTTTTGTTGTTTCCTTGGCTTCCATTTCATAAACATTGACATTGCCGTCAGAAGTTTTTAAGTCACACTTTAACCACCCATTTCGTAATGGTTTTAATAAATGGCGAAAGTCGAACATTATATATATTTATCGTTATCCATATCAAAATATGGTTTTTTAGCTGATACTCCAAGGTTAGAGAAACATTTTCTATTAGGCGAACCTTGGTCGCAAACTAGCACTCTAACTTTCACGCCAAGACTTATAAGCACAATTATATTATGCTTCACTATTTTGGTCAAATTTTCAGCGGTTAAACCATTTTTCGAAATAAAATAATTAATGATGATATTTACATTCAAGGACTTGCGTACCAATTTTATTAGTTCTTTCGAAACCAGTGTGTTCGAATTCATCTATTAAATCAAGATGCGTGTTGTATCTCAACTCCTTCCTTATTGACATTTCATTCATCAGTAAAACCATGTGATTTAGTCATTGCCTTCAAGTTGAGAACATCTTCGTTTAAGGGATTCAAAACTACTGTTTTTGAAACCAGGCTGTAAAAATTGTAGGGGTGCCCACCGGTTGAAATGTTGAGGTAAATTGAGATTCAATTTATTTCGTAAAAAGGCATTAGTTGACTCAGACATATTAAATATATTCTGAGCCAGATATCTAACATCGTCTGAATACTCTTTTGGACGAAAACTTATCGAACGCTTGCAGACTATTTTGGTTTCATTGCTTATATTTTTAAGAAAATTCAACGCATTTTTTGAAACAATATTCTTTTTATATTTTTTATCCGTCGCTCAGTTTTTAGCGCTTGCTGTATCTTCATTTGTATTTTTCTGTTAATGTTGTTTCATTTTCGCAATTCTTACAAAAAGGTGCTTCTATCTCATCATTACAAACAATTTTCGGCAAATTTGGAAAATATAAATCAATGAGCATATCGTCCTTTGCACCTAATCCTATTGTAGGAATAGCTTCTGCCTTTAAATTTCTTTTTCCAAAATATGTGCTCGAGACATGATTTTCGCAAATAAATATATAAATTTTTATTATAATCATTTTCAGGAATTTGACAATTTTCTCTCCAAATTTCACCAAGAATCAAATTAGGTGCTGCAAAATTTAAACATTTTCAATTTTCTGCAATTCCTTCTCTATTTCCCACACTTCTTAATGCAGCATTGTATTCCACTGGGCAAATTATTTTTTATTTTTCGTTCGCTCATTGTGTGTAATTGCACTGACATCGCAAAATCAAGTGAATGCTCAAAAAAAAATATTCAATACAAAATAATGTTTGCAAAGACAAGCTCTAGCAACAACAAGAAGCGCTGTCGCTGTAGCGAAGACAAGAGAGAGAGAGATAGAGTGATGAGAGTAAAGTAAAGAGCGTAATGTGTGTAGGTATGTTTGTTTGCGCTTTCCACTTTCCCCGCATCTGAAGCGCAAGCAAAATATGTTTCATTTTTTACCTCAGATGTGCATTCTATACAATTTATATTCTTTGGTTGTACCAAATATATAAAATCCGATCTTGTGAATTTTATATTAATACGATTTCGGCTGCCAATTTAATTTCAAATTGTAGTGAATTGTATATTCGAAACCAGTGTTAAGAATTATAATAGTTTCCTACACGAAATCCGATGAATATGGATTGTCAAAAAAAGTGGGGGTTTCAGAAGACGGCAATTCCGTTTTTTTTCTTTGCTGAAACTGCAAGATTAATGTCGTCGACTATATTTTATTGTGTTTTTGCGTATTTTGACGCCAATTAAATGGAAATTATGGTTATATTTTCCTCATTCACTTTGTTGCTTGTAGTTTCCATTTTTGTTTTTAAAAATTATATAAATTTTTTTTTAAATATTATATCATTTTTTTTAAACAATTATTTTTATTAATATAATTAAGGCAAGATTGCCAGACACGATTTTTTTTAAATTAAAACGACGTTGAACTATTTTTTCCACAGCATTGCATCAGCGAGTTCACATGCGTTTTTAATATGATTATACGCATTTTCACTGGAAACATCGAACATTAAGCAAACACGTCCTCTTTAACATATTGTCCAAATATATTATACAGAACACTTAGATATGTGTAAAGCATGCTCCAAACATGTATATGTTTGGGTCTCGGCAGACATTAATATGTTTGTAGCAATGTTCCCAACTATTGTTTTGCTTACGTGCGAACAAGTATTTGCTTGCACTCAAACATTAATATATTTGCGGTAATCCTCTAAAACAGCGAAAAATTAAAGAATTTCCAAGTAAAATTTTAAAACAATCCAACTCAATTATTTTATTTTACTATTAACTAACAGCAGTATTCATAAAAATTTAAAACAGCTTTACAAACGATTGTTAAGCTTATTGTATGAAAACTGTATTCATAAACGATTATTACTTTATAATTGTTTTGTAAACCATTATAAATGTGTGCATTTTATATTCTTTCGACCCTACTTTAACAGTGTTTAAGTGACGTTTGTGTTTGTTTACATTTGCACACATATTCTTTGAATTTTTCAAATACAACGAAGAAAAATATATTTTTCAAATATACGAGCAGAATGGATATGTTAAATTTTTTTTGCGTTTGCAATCGTCTTTTTTCCATTTTCATTTATAAAAACTTCTTTATGGAAAAATAAATCAGTTCTTTGTAAAATTAACAATACAAGAAATATATAGATTCGACTACCCACATAATTGATAATCGTATTACTGCATCATTAAGATTGAAATGACAAGTCAAAACGACCGTTTTGCCAGCATTGAATCGACAAATTGATTAAATTGTATATTAGTTAAAGTAGTGTCTATGAATACGTTTTCTTAACAATCGTTTGTTAGGCAAAAAGTGTTTGTTAACTAATATGTACTTTAAATCCCAATACAGTTTTTTTTATGAGTCTTTTTTCTCATTGCAATATTCTTTAATCGTTCTGCAAGTTGCCTCGTTGTACTTTAAAACTACATGCTGGAAATAGTTCTTCATTGTGTGTTTTTTTGTAGGTTGTGGTGTTTTTATTTAAATAATGCTGTTGTTTCCGATCTGTTCTTTGAGATTTGTTCTTTTTTTGGTCAAGTCTTCTTTCTTCTGTGTAGCTGTGTAAGCTTTTATGACCTAAATTGTTATAAATAAAAATTCCTTTTTATTTCATTTTTCCCGACGTTTCGTCAATTTTGTTGACTTTTTCAAGGGGTTCGTCTATTTCAAAAAAAAAAACATTAATTAAATTATCATATTTAAATATCGTAACAATTAACAGTGACAACACTCATTTTTAAACAGGCAATTTATGCGTGTATTGTCCTGTCTTCTTTCAGATTCATCGTATTTCCGTTTTTCTGTTGAATTCGTAAGCTTTCTATAATGAATCTCTTTCTCTCCCTGCTTTATTTGTCAATTATTCTGACGTTATCGAAGTCAGCTGTATGTCCCATGTTTAGTATGTGTTGTGTTAAAGCTGTTCTTTCTTTTCTCATTTTTATATCTGCCTTGTGCTCTCCCATTCTAGTTTCAAGTGATCTCTTTGTTGTTCCTATATATTCTAAATCGCCGTTTTGTTCGTCGTTTCCCTTACATCCTATTTCGTTAACTATATTGTTTTGTCGTTCTTTGTCTATTGGTGCTTGTTATTGTTTGTTGATATTATGGTGTTCATGTTCTTCTTGTCTGTTAGTCCAGGGATGTATTTTATGCTGCAACCCTCTAAGAAAACCGGCACGAAAACGAAACGTTGGCGAAGTCATTTTTTCATACAAGACTACGAAAACGAACCGATTTTGCGATACGTAAATGCACCGTAAACGTTAATTTCGGAATAAGAGAATTAGAAAAAAAAGTAGTAGTTTGAATGTATTGGTAGTACGCCAAGGCTAAAGCTGGCCACCCAGTGTACCAATTCTTCCGAATTCGGTCAGAATTCTGACAGAAAGTCGGCAAAAGTTTCCGAGTCTGATGCCGACTTTCGTCAGAATTCTTACCGACATTTGTATGAGTGGTTGACAAGAACTCGGACCGACTTGTCTGGAAAAATTCGAAAGTTTTTGGCGACTATTCTGACAAAAGTCTGTCCGAATTCTGATGGGAAATTCGGAGGGAAATCTGACATTTTGTCAGACAAACATCAGACAATTCTGACCTTTGTCGGACAAAATATCAGACAATTCTAAGCTTTGTCGGATGACTTATCCGAGAATGTGCAGACAATTCTGAATTTTGTCGGACATTTTGTCCGAGAATGTCCAGACAATTCTGACCTTTGTCGGACATTTTGTCCGAGAATGTCCAGACAATTCTGACCTTTGTCGGACATTTTGTTCGAGAATGTCCAGACAATTCTGACAATTTGTCCAATATGATACCTTGTAAACAAAGCAATAAGAGTCATTTGATGGTTTTTGTATGAATATATTTTTCTTATTTATAAAATAAAATTGAGATCATATTACAAAAATTGATTTTGTTTTGTCCTATGAACCCAATATACCTTTCCGGAAAGGGGAGAAAAAATAAAAATACACGTGTAACATCGATTTTAATGTACACGTACGATTTTTTATGTTTAAAGTTCTGGCGCCAGAGAAGTGTACATGAAAATAGATGTTACACGTGTATTTTTATTTTTCTCCACTTTCCGAAAAGGTATATTAGGTTCATAGGACATAATGTGTGTAACTTAGTGTTAAAGCAAATTCACTAAAAATTAAATTAATATGTGCAAAATTCAGTTTTGTAATTAAAAAGTTAAAAATAGTGAAGAAATTCTTCAATCTTCGTGTTGCCTTTTAAGTTTTTTGTTGAGTCTGTCTTTAGACGAATTAAAATATGTCTTAATGTGCCCTTCTATTGTTGAGTTGGTTGTTTGTGGAATTTTTTTCGCCGCAACTTCTATTGAATAAATAAAAAAATATATACAAATGTATTATAGTTTCAAGCAATATAGAAAAAATGTAAGAGGGTACCTTTAAGTAATTTTATCAAGTAGAAATCCTTCACCGAAATATTATTCTTCGTAATAGACCACGAAAATTTGGACGCAATTTTGTCATCAATAAATATTAATTTTAAATTTTCAGAAATGAATTTTCGAATGTCATCGTTACTGTACAACTTCACTTTAACTTTTATTATTGGTTGTTTTTTTGCGCGCACAATATTATTACAATAATAACCTGTTGACACTTGAAGACAATGAACACTAATAAGCATGTAGCACAAAACAGAAACAGATAATGTGCACAAACAAACGGTAAATTGTCGGCAGAGGCAGAACAACGCTCTGCAGCACAAACTATTTACCATCAAATGACAAAAACAAAAAAATAATCAGGGAATCAAACACATAAAATTTCCTACCGAGAATGTGCAGACTATGTCGGCTAGTTTTCGGAAGGAAATTCAGAGATTGTGCAGACTATGTTAGTAAAAAAGATCAGACTATGTGCAGACTAAGTCGTAGAAATGTCGATAGACATTTAAGAGTTATTCGGCTAAATGTCTGATAAAATAACAGACATTTAATAGACGATTTCGGAAATCAGACATGTCGGAAACAATTGCACACTGGGCATAGACGAACGATAAATTCGAGCAATTTGTTGGGTTTGTGGTCGCTGTTTTACGTCTGTGGGGTAGTTTGCGAACAAATTGCAAGTTTTTGAAAATTTTCAAAAACTTTCAATTTGTTGGCAAACAAATCATACGTGTGTGGGGCTGCTGCGCACATTTTAAGCCATTTCGCCATTTCAGTTGCTCTTCAACCATTGTAACGAAAGGTCGTGTAGTGCACACAAAAAATGGCAAGCAAAGACTTTATGATAGAATTTTTTGATGTGTTAAAAAATGAAAATGCCATTTGGCAAACAAAAAGTGAAAAATTTAAAGACAGATTAGAAAAACAAAAATCATGGGAAGTAAACATTTCCATATTTTTGAGCGTTGCTACATGAGAATGCTTATTTCTTTCGAGCAGCCACTCTTCACTCCATTTTCTTTTTTTTTCGATTTTTTTCTTTTCTAGTTTTTTATTTTCCATGTCGAAACATGTATGTATATATAATTAAAAGCGCAGCTGCATCAGCCGCTGCTTCGTCGCACATGTTTTTTTAAGTTTCCAATCAACAGAAAAAACCAATTGTTAAATAAAAAATTTTCTGCCACAAAATTCTGACAGAAGCACAAACCGAAGTTCAATCACAAAATGAACATGCGAGCGCGTCATCCGCTTCGTAGCATATGTTTACTCATCAACGTCGGCCGAATTATGATTTGTTCGAGCGTGTGTGGAGAAACGATATGCAATAAATCGCAGCAATAAATTTGCAAATCACACCAATAAATCGTTCGTCTATGGCCAGCTTAAGCTAAAGTAGTACTTTTACGTAACACTAAAGCGGTCCGTTTTCGTAATACCAGAGTGTTGCGTTTACGTAACACTGAAGCGGTACGTTTTTGTATCTGCAAAACGTTCTGTTTCCGTACTGAATTTCTTTCTCTATCGAAATAATATAAGCTTTTTTATACTGAAGAATTAATGTTGCATATATTGTGAATGATTATGAATTCTTTGGCTATTACAAAATATAGATATGTAGATATAAATATACTACAAACGTTTTATAAATACCTATTATATTAACACTTACAAAAGCTGATTTTGTTTAACAACAATCAGATCATCACACTTCAAACATCAACTAAAACAATTAAAGTGTTCTGTCAACATGGCTGCCCGAATAAAAAAACAGTTAATGCGGTTACCATTAAGAAAAAACAGTTCGTTTTCGTATCGCAAAAACGGCACGTAAACGGATTGTTTTAGGTACTTTTTAGTTTAAATACGTTCGTTTCCATTACGCAAAATCACTTCCATTTCGTACCGTAAAAAACGGCACGTTTACGAAGAGTTTTAAGGCCCATTTAGTCTCGACGGTTGACGGTGGACGGTTGACAATCAGCTATTTCAGTTGGGGGTTGCATTTTGCATGTGTTAGAGGGAGATAACTACAGTTTGACGGTTGACGACGGTAGACTTCTGCAGGTTGCAGAATCTACCGTCAACCGTCGAGACTAAATGGGCCTTTACGCAGAATTAATTTCGTCGTATTTTTATATGAAAAACTATGCAAGTGTTAGTGATATGGCGGTCCGTATGCAGTTCGTTTTCGCTCCGCAAAATGCGTTACGTTTATTTTTCTTGGAGGGAATATTGTTTTTCTGTGCTTTCCGTTTTGTCGTTGCTATTAGGGTTGCCAATCCATTTTTTATTTTCATTTTTGTCTCTTCAATAAGTTGTGTTATTAATTTGGAGGGGAAACTTTTGTTTTTTAAAATATTTGTAATCTCTTTGGTATTCTTTGTTTAAAATTCGTCGTCACTTAGAGTCAGGACTTTAGTGACTTGCTGTGTTGATACATTTGTGTTTTTGGCTGAGTTGAGTGGTAATTCATAATTCTACCTGTTGAAATGTCTTTTTTGTACCAATTCAAATTACGATAATTTTAAGAGCCCTATAAGTACTCGTGTACAATGGTGTATTAAATATGTGCTTTAGGTATTTTATAGCTTATAATAAAATAATTAAATATAATACCTGCGAAAGGGTTTTATGGCTTTGTTTTTATCAGCAAAAAATAAGTTATAAAATTATCACAAAAGGTTCTACAATAGACATATGATCTCTTTCTAAATTTACCTGTTAACAAATTTAAGGTCCATCAACTTCATAAACAATTTTATAAGTGTGTTAATAATCGCAACATTAAACCACTAAAGATAAAAAACAACCCCATATTGGCGAGATACTAATTAGTTTTACCTGATATTAAGGTCTTGGTAACAAGTGCAGTTTTGTTCAATTTAAGTGCTACCTACTATGAAATTTAAGATCAATGTGTGAATATCATGTATCTAAAAATCTATACAATTACGGATTCGATAAGTGTTTACTCAGTAATAAGTTAATCCTTTAAGTGTACGGATAAAAGTGATAAAACATAACAGACGCAAATAAAAATATTCAGAAAAATAAGGAGAGCTTCAGTTATAAAGAACTGGTCGATGCGTATTTAGAAACAAAAACCAGGAAGATCAAATATCTAATTGCGTCTAATTGCACTAAAAAAAGCTACAAAGAAGTTAGATACAGTAAACAAAAGTTTTATATAAAAAGTGCAAACTGGTTAGAAGGCCAACTTTCTGTCGCTGCAGAAACAGCAAAGCAAGATAAGGCTGGAAGACCGCGCAAATCATTGCACAACTGCAGCGATAGATCTAAGAGCGGAAACTTAAAGATGTTAACGATGAAATTGGCTGTACAGATATAAAAGAATCTTTCCTATATCAATTTCGATCACAGAACCAATTTACAAAAGTGGATTTCATTAAAAAGGTTGTTAAAGCTAGTCCAGTGAGAACAAAACGGATTCTTAAAAGTATACCAACTCCGAGCGATGCAAAACAGTTCACAAATGAGGAGGCATTAGCATTATTTCTGGATTTGAAATTAACAAAACAGCAATATATTCAGTGCGATGAAAAGGGCTCAAATTTGTATCCAGCATATCATCACATAACCGCTGCTAAAATGCACTGTTTGCCATCAAAGGACACTATTACAATCACACCAATTTCGGCAGAGGTACAACTACAATCTCGACTTGATCACACAGCCGAACGCTTGCTGCAATCAATAACAGGAAATGAGTTAGAGAAATATGGAAACACAAGTTAATTCTTTTTTGTAAATGGGGATCTGATGGTTCTTCGGGACAAAAAACAACACAAAAAAGTTGTTTGTGGAAATATTTCGGACTCAGATATGTTCATGGTTTCATTTGTACCATTGCGATTGAGAAAGATTTTGGAAGATTCAGAGCCTTCGACTAGTAGAACGCAAACAATGGATATTTAGAAAAATGAGACACCATCTTCTACGAAATACTGTAGGCCAATAAAATTTGAATTCAAAAAAGAAATTCATGATGCCATTAAGAAAGAAGTTAGTGATATCAAGGCCCAAATTGCAACACTACAGTCATTACAATTACAGTTAGATGGACAGCAAATTAAAGTAAGCTACCAATTAGTGCTGACAATGACAGATGGAAAAGTAGGCCAGGCTTTGACTAACGCGAAGGCTGCATCCAGCTGCATTATATGCCAAGCAACATCAACCCAATTAAATCAAGTCCCGAAAAAATCATTAGATAATACCGATGCATATGAATTTGGATTATCACCACTACGTGTAAGAATGGAATTATACTAAAAACAGTTATGATTTGGATTTCTGGTCTTCAGGATCAATAAGAAAAAACGAAACCAACAAAGATTTAAGAAGTTTAAACAAGAAACATGTTCAAGATGTATGTCGGAAATTTGGATTGATTATACATCCGCCAAAACAAGGGTCAGGCAATACAAATGATAGCAATACCGCAAGACGATTCTTTTCAGATCCAGAAACAGCATCTGAAATAACAGAGGTGGACTTATATGCCAAGCAACATCAACCCAATTAAATCAAGTCCCGAAAAAGTCATTAGATAATACCAATGCATATGAATTTGGATTATCACCACTACGTGCAATTATGGAATTATACTAAAAATCAGTTATGATTTGGATTTCTGGTCTTAAGGATCAATAAGAAACAACGTAACCAACAAAGATTTTAGAAGTTCAAACAAAAAACATGTTCAAGATGTATATCGGAAATTTGGATTGATTATACATCCGCCAAAACAAGGGTCAGGCAATACAAATGATGGCAATACCGCAAGACAATTCTTTTCAGATCCAGAGACAGCATCTGAAATAACAGAGGTGGACTTAAGCCTTATTTTCAGATTTAAAATAATCCTAGAAGTACTTGCGTGCAATGACGAAATTGACTCTAGAAAATTTGGAGACTATGCAAAGAAACTGCAAAAATATATACAACCACTACCCATGGAGAAATATGTCTGCAACAGTTCACAAAATCCTTTACCATGGAGAAGATGTCATATAATATCATTTGGTGCCACTTGGAGAACTATCAGAGGCTCAGGAAAAAAGGAACAAGGATTACAGATTTTATAGAGAGCACAATACTAGAAAAATTTCACGAAATTCCACAAATGAAGATCTATTTAAAATATTATTCGCAACGTCAGATCCGTTCAACTCCAGTATTCGAAATCAATGGAAAGTGGAACATTGGGATTTAGATGAAGAAGCCAAAAAAACTACTGAAGAACAGAAATAGCACAGAACAAAATATGGAATTTTTGCGATCAATATTTGAGTCAAATGAATAATAATTAAAATTGCCTTTCATTGTTATTTAAGTACGAAAAACATAGTATTAGTAAAGAATAAGAATAAACAGAACCTACCATTGTTACAAATGCTATTTAAAACTATTGCAGTTTTTATTTTAAAAATGTTTTTTAAAATTATCAAATTTGACAGCAAAAATAATAAATTTTTCTGTAGTAATAGCAAGATTTTTAGATAATATTATTAACGTTTTTTTAAGAGTAAATATTCTTTGAGTGTACACAAATTTGCAACTTTGACAACAAACAAATCTTAATTTTTCTATAATAATAGCGAAATCTCCAGTTGATTTTACTATTTTTTTTGAGTCTAAAAATTTGTAACATTAAAAAAATGTAGTGTAACATTAAAAAATTCCATTATTACAAAAAATATTTTTAATTATTATTAAACCCAAATATTAAATTTTTTAATAAATAAAAAAAATAATAACCTAACTTATGACTTGATCAGTTTTTTATTCTGGTTTGTTTCTTTTTCAGAATCAACGTAAAAAGAAGAAATTGGTGAAATGTATTTGCTACGGTTGCCAGGCACGCTGTACATCTGTTTCTAAACCCGCCAAGGTTTTTCTTTAGCAGTCTTTGGCAACGATTACTTCGGCCACAAATCAAATGACTTATACGGGAAACTCATTTTTATTAATGAGAATTGCGAGGTTTCGCAAAGCTAGTTATCAACAAGAGAGAAAGAACGCACGTCTGTTTCTAACGAAAACCAGTTTGCAACTGATTTTTGATAAAAACAAAAAAAAACATCTTTTTCTGAAATTAAAAAAACAGTTGATTTTGACAGCATGCCACGCCTACAATTAGCAATAGTTTACCCTAGTTTTTTGGCTACCTTAATCTGGATATATATGCTACAAAAAGGCGTAAAAATCGGTGACAAAAAAAATTCCACTTTTGGCCAACGAAATCAAAATTTCAGCCACAGTGCGTCGTAGCCAAATAAATGGTTGAACTTTATTTTAAATGATGTTTTGAATTATGACCTTTCCATTCTTCCAAACCACGATTAAAATAATTACAAACAACTTCTGGAACATACCACAAATTTGGAACTTATGCAACAATATAACTAATAACCTGCATATCAATTTACAACACTGCGAGTAATATTACGTACATTTTTAGTAGGTGCATACTCGTATAAGTTTTTTTTATTTTGTTTATTTATATTTCAAAACGCTTTATTTACTACTGTTCCCCACCAACAATAACAAAAATTAATATATAAGTTATGTTCTATAAATATAATCTTTCAAAAACTTCAGCACAAGTGCGTGAAGTAAGTAAAGGTGAACGTATTGTAATGGAAAAAAACCATTCATACGTGAGAGAGAAAAGGAAAAAAGGAAAGAAGACTGCAATTAGTGGCAATGTAAACAAGTTGGTCGTTGGCTTAGAACGTAAAGGTGCTGATGAAAAGTATTCACAAACTTCGAAACGACCGTCCGCCATGTGGTTCAAATCCCGGACTTGTTTTCACTTGTTTTCATTTTTTCTAATCAAATTAATAACATTGCATTTATAATGAATTTCGTAAATTTTTTGTTATTTTGTAACTTTACATGAAAATTAAAGCGCCATTTAGCGGATAAAAATGATATTTTTTTAATAAAAAAAATCCAAATTTAATTCCCTTTTTAAAACTGGCTTAAGCATTAAAATTGGTTCACCCTTTTTTTATAGAACTTTTTATAGTAGTATTACATTACAAGTATTACTTTATTTTAAGCCTATTTTCCTATTCTGTTAACATTTCTCATGTGTACCAACCACTGTCGTACTGTGTAATCAAATGAAAACATCGCAAAAAATATTGATTTGAATACTGAATCATCTCCATCTGGTGCACGTAAACCCGATTTTAATGGTAACAGCTTTGCACATTTTTACCTAATTTTTTCGGCACTAAATAGTTTTTATAATAGGGCATGTGATGAATCAGCATAAGCCTATAACAAATAATAACTCTATAGACAATAATCTTGAACGTTAGGTTTCAATAAATGGAATTTTCAGAAAAAATTGGTTTTTACTATCATAGAAGTCGGAAAGTACATTTTACAATCGGTATTTGGACAATCGGTATTTTGAGTCTCTGTTTCCAATACGATAAGATGAAGCAATAACCACAAAGTCGTAACGTGTGCATTATGTAAGACCAGATAGAATTTACGATACTGTAAATGTAAATAAATAGATAGAACAGCACTTGAATATATTTGGGTTTTATATATTCTAAGGATCATTTTCACTCTTTCAACACAAAGTGCACAATATATACCGCATTAAGAAGTTCAATTGTTGCTTGGCGTTTGGGCAAAGCCGTAGAGTGGAGGGACTGACACGTAGTTCAGTTTTCTCGGTTCCGATTTCGAGTGCCACCCTGCTTTTTCAAAACAAGTTGTTTGTCTAGCGTTTTTTAACTTTATTATATGAACTATTTTTTTATAAAAACGTTTTGGTAAGCAAATACTCGTACAAATTTGATTTTTACTGATTTTAATCCGCAGATAAAAATATTACATTTTGGTATTGCTTGATCTTGATCTTACTAAAACCTCGTTGTAATGTTGCGATGTTTCGAGTTCAAATCCCAGGGGCTCTCGCACTTTTTTAAGAAGTATGCGTTTTTAAGAACAAAAGTTATAGTAAATGGCACCATAATAATAAAAATACATCTGGAAGGCAAAAGTTCTGTTAAGTTCCGAGTTAATATATGATTTTTATCAAATCATATATATATATTATATTATTGAATGAAATGGACAAATACCATTTAACAAGTCGGGACCTCTATAATGGCTTCCATATTAGAGGCAGAGATTTAGTGTATGCCATATATCTCCGACCTGAAATCGGTGTAGGATATATAGTAAACTACGTCGTAATATTTTCCCTCAAGTCTATCTAAGGACTTCTCGATGGTCAATAAAGTTCGACCGGAAGTGCCCCTCAAGGGCGTCCATTTTAAAGACAGAGGTTTAGTGCATGCCATATATCGCCAATCTGAAACCGGTCTAAGATATATGGTAAATTGGGTCATAATCTAGACTCTCAGACCTATCTAGGGACATCCCGATGGTCAATTAAGTTCAACCGATAGTACCTCTAATAATGGCGTCCATATTAGAGCCAGAGGTTTAGGATATATAGTTAATTAGGTCGTAATCTTATCCCTCAGGCCATTTCGATGGTTGATTAAGTTCGACCGGAAGTGTCTCTAAAGTGTACTCCAAAAATGACATATTATCGAGAAAATGTGTTAATATACAATCAACGCAAAATGTTTTCTATCTTAAAAGAGTTTTTAAATATATTATTACTTTTCATAAATTTATCAATAATAATTATACTTTTATCATATATTTCAAGCATTTAACGAAAAAGAGTTGAATTTAGAAATGAATTTAGTCGCGCTGCATATTAGGGAGTTTCGATCGCGGACAAATTTAACTTATAAATTTATCTTCTTTATGGGGTTATGTGAAGCAAGTGGTGTACAAAACGAATCGAAGGAATTTGAATGAATCGAAGCACTCCATTAAAATTATAATTGATGCGATCCCATCTTCAACCCTTCAGGCCTGTTCTGATCAAGTGTCGCGTATGCGTGGATGAGCATGAAGGTCATTTACGGTCTATCATCTTCCAACACAATTTGCCATATAATATTAAATTGAATTCTCAATACAATAAAAAATAAATAAAATACATTGAACAAAAAAGGGTATTTGAATTTCTTACTGTAGCAAAATTGGTGCGCCATCCCATATGATTCTTATTTCTTCGGATATTAGATTGATTTGTGCACAATGTTAAACTATTCTGGCTAATGTACCTTTTAAGAATGCAGCTCTTGAAGAAAAAGGCGGGCTTAAACAGCTCACACTTCCAATGAATTGGTAAACGACCGATGAACTGATAAATTATTATTGAATTTAAACTAATTAATATATGTTGACACAAACCATACGATATGTTTAAAAGCGTAGACGCCACTGGTTCAGCATGCACTCATAATGGATATTAATGAATCCACATTGGATTTAAGTACCAGCGACGCAGATCTTGTTCAGCTAGATACTATATACTTTTTTATTTGGATTTTTTATTTAGTTTTAAAATATAATTGAAATGTATATGGTTTGAATTGTCAGTCTAAGAAATTCTTCAAAAGTTGCAACTTGTGCAACTTTTTGATTAGCATTGTTTTCTTGCGGCAGGGATCGGCAAAGGGCACCCATGGGCGGTTCTCTCATACCTAATATCGTATATTAAACAAAATCAAACAAATTCATGCAGTTTGCTTGAGCAATTGTTTGATGTAGTGGTATTACCGCACGATATTTGACGTTGCACTTGCATAGAAATAAGTTTAGTTTCTGAATGAGAAGAATTCAGAGACATTTCTATTAGTACGTTGAGACAGGGAAACAGAAATTCACCAATACAAGCACAAAGTAAATCTTTATGAGCGTGCTTATCCCATCCCACCAGGAAAGGTAACTAGTTCAAAATCTGTTACTTCGCTAACTACATTTTTTTATGTATGCTTTATTTGAATAATTGAATCTGCTCCAAAGGATTCTAACAATAAGTATACGAATCTTAAGTATAATTCAATAATGAATCCTAGTATGGAGTTTTTGTTATGTGGACCTCTGGTAATTGGCCGGAATTTGCATTAATTTGGTCAAAATAGTATATAACTGGTATGGATCACATGTCTGAGAATTTTAAACCTGGCCTGGCTTAAACCTCGTGATAAAGGGCCAAAAGACCCTTACAGTCATTTACAGAGTGTTCGCGATATTACGTAGAGTGAAAAACTCTACTTATGTATGTATAACGAATAACTCTTGAATTGTAGAGTGGGCGACGAAATTTAGGTTTTGTAGGTTTTTCGTATTGGCTGTTTTAAGGATCACGTATGAGATCATTTAAGCCACGTGACGCAGAATAAAGGATTCTACACAGTCTTTTTTGAGTGTTCGTCCGCGATTGATATTGACTGTTTTAAGGATCACGTATAAGAGCATTTAAGCCACGTGACATAGAAAACATAATTCTACACAGTCTTTCGGGCGCGTGTGGTATTTTTATGTCTCGGTGGATGTTTTCGTTCCTCATTTTGTCGAGATTGCTCGAGCTTGCTTTGCCCCATAGCTGGGTACTGTATAACCAGATAGGTTTGATTGCAAGGCTTAGTTTTGAGTTTGCGTTTAGGAGCCAGTGAAGTTGAGTTTTCTTGGTTTCGTTATGACTTCTCCAGGTGAGACGGCGATCCAGGTGGATTCCGAGGTATGTAACATGATCAGATTGAGAAAAAGGGATATTGTTTAGTTTCAATGTCGGACAAGTGCTAAAACTCAGTGTGAAAGTTACCTGTGTGCATTTAGCACTATTGACTTTAATTATCTAGTGAGAGAGCCAACATTCTACTCGTCTGATATGTACACCTAGATTCATAGATGCAATTTCCTGTTTTTTATGTGCGGCCATTATAGCGGTATCGTCGGCAAAAGTGGATGTTAGCACGTTTGGGCTGGTAGGGAAATCTGAGTTAAACAGAAGGTAAAGGATAGGCCCCAGGACGCTTCCCTGGGGCACACCTGCTAGTATTTCGTGGTCATCGGTGACGTGTTGCCCACATTTGAATCTGCGGTTTTCTAAGTAAGACTCAAGAATTCGATGCGTACTTGCCGGTAAGTATTTGCAAATTTTGTAGGTCAATCCAAAGTGCTTGACTTTTTCAAATGCTTGAGCAACATCCAGAAATACGGCGCAGCAATATTCTCGCCATTCAAATGATTTTTCAATTGCTTTGGTCAGACGGTTTTAATGACATTTAGAACTTCATTTGCGTTAGTAAACAATTGAATTACGTCAGACATTTTATCATCAGGTAGAAGGTGGTTGCTACTTGCAGGCGAAATATCTGGGACAGATGGTTTGCAAAAACATTGGCTTTTTCCTCTTCTGATATTGCCCACTCGCCATTTGCGTCGTGTATTGGAAATTGCGTTTCGTTGGGTATACTAGTATTTCTTAATGTTTTCCATAATGAGAATTTGGTTGAAGCCGCCGGAGTTAACTGGCATGATGTCTACTGTATTCATTTCTAAGTTCGCTTTGCAACCTTTTAGTAGCGTCAGTCAGTCTTAGTCGGGCCGCTGGTGACCTATTTCGCAGCCATTCGCGACGTAACCTCTTTTTTACTTACAAGGTTCTCTATTTACCAGTTAGAGTAAGTATTTAAACTATTTGTCGCGTTTATTTGACTGTGTGTAGCGTGAATAGCCTCATGTCCCAGGATCACGTTTAAGATAGATACGTTGTTATCTCTTCCGTGTTAGAAATTATATGATTCGCAATTAAATAACTGCTAATGTACTTCCTGTATTTTAACCAGTTAGTTGTGTATGAAGTAAGCCCTAGTGGGTCGTCTACAAGTACTGTCTTCTCGTGAAGAAGAAATATAACTGGCGAGTGGTCTGACGATAAGTCAGGGCAGATACTAGCAGATGAGTTAGTTATACTAACTCCTCTTTTTATACCGAAGACTTTCAAGTCAGGCTTTTTGTTAATATCAGAAGGCCAATATGTAGGTTGACTGGGAGATATAAAGTCCAATTTATTTTGTCGTATTAGACATTTATACAGCTGGTGTCCCCTAGGGTTTGCTAAACGGGATCCCCAGTGCGTATGTTTGGCATTGTAGTCACCAGCAGCAATAAAGTTGGTCCGAGACCATTGAAAAAGTTCAGAAGTATATATTCTGATATCGCGAACCATGGTAGGAAATATATTGCTGAAATGGTAAGAAAACTACCTTGAATCTGGATACGAATTGTTGTCGCCTGAAGATAGTTTTGTTAACCTCCTTTAGCGACTTCATGTTTCATTCGATTTAGGATACCAGTGCCCCCATGAGCATTACCGTCGGGGTGGTGAGTACCATAAAATCTAAAATTAGGTATCTGAAAATTGTATTTGTCTGTAAGATGCGTTTCCGAAAGTACCATTATATCCATATTCTGACGATCTAGGTATTCTGTCAGTTCGCGTCTATGTTGTTCACACCGTTTGCGTTCCATGTACATATCTTAAGAGGACCTATTTTTTAGTAAGTAGAATTTGAATTTACTGATTTTGGTTACGCATGAATTCTTGCATCATTGATTGCATAGTTGACATGAACATGTTTATACTCTGTACCAGTTGTTGAATCATTGATTCAACGTTACCAAGTTGTTGCACTGGGGCATTAGGTGTATGCGCCCTTAGAACATTCGGTATTACTGTTTGTAATACCGTTTCTGTTGGATGTCAATTATAGGGTACGGCGCCTTTCGGTTTCTGCTTAAGTTCTTTGTAAACCCTACCTGTAGTTTGCGGTATGTTTTCCCCGCAATTGCTGCACTTTTTCTGTTCCTGCGATTTGACTTTGCAGGCTGATGATTGGTGTAGATCACCACATACAACACAAACGGTTGGCAAATTGCAGTACGATTTTGTGTTTCCATACTCCTGAAAATTTTGGCATTGAACGGGGCCATTTCTTTCGTGGGGTTCTGCAACCGTAATTCTTCTATATAACATATATTGAAGATTGTATATAGGATAACATCATTTTTCTTTAATTTCCATTGGTTGGGGGACCTTTTTTTTTGTTAAGAACGTTTACCACGGAGTGAACGTTAAAATTATCTTTTTCCAGTGCTCGTTTTACCTCATCTGGTCCTACAAATGATTCGATACCCTTACAACTCTTTAGACGAGACGTGTAAATTTTTTTTATTTCTATCGTTAAAATAACTAGAAATAGCGCGAAAGCCTGGATTTTGGTCTCGTTAATGTCCCCTTTCTTTATTGGCACTATGTGAAAGCCACCACTACCAACAAGTTGGGAAATGTCTGTCTGTGTTACCTTTGGCATTTATAGTACGCTTTATAGTAACGTAGCGATCCATGCCTGTCTGTACCGCCTTTAATGGTTTGTCGTTGTTTTCCTGTGTTCTTTCTATGTTCGATGTGCTTACACCTTCTTTGTTATTATTGTTGTTGCTAGCACTGCCGGGTAAGAGATTTTTTACAGCATAAAACGTGTGTAACGGTATTTATGTCCCTAAAAAGTAGAATATGAGGTCGTTTTAATCGCCTCACCTTATTGGAATAATCTATGATCTATGATGACTAAATCTATTTAAGTAGTTTGAGCTAAGTCGAGATCTCGCATTTAATATAAAGAACACTAAGATCACTATGTATATTTTTATTATTTATTTACCAAGAAGCTTTTGTGATTAATATGAGGGTTTTGGATTGGTATTTTTCAAGGATTCCTATATTCGAATTACTAGCAGTTTCCCACAGCTCGATTCCGTATGTCCAGACTGGTTTCAATATTGATTTATAAAGAAGAACCTTGTTCTCAGATTTTGGATCTTCTAGCCAATGCATTTTACGTATGAGTCTTTATTTGCAACTGCTTTTATATTCAAAGTGATATTTTCCTGTCAGTCGCCTATCTATACGTAGACCCAGATATTTTACACATGCTGAAGAACAAAAATCTGACGCCGTTCAAAAATACTGACGGACAGTAGCCTTTCTCAAAGTTAAGGTCACGTGAGAGGATTTGTCAGCATTAACTTTAATATTCTATCTCTTTAGCCAGGCATTAGTCAAAACTAGTTGCTTTTGAACAATTGACTTGAGGCTGGTATTGCTGTATCGTCCTCATACGTAGCTTTTGTTACTTTACTAGTTACAGGCATATCAGAAGTGAATATCGTATACAGAACACTGCCTTGAGGTACACCAGATTAATAACACCAATTTCTAAATCATTATCAATAACATTTATAAAAAACCTCCTTTCAGTTAGATAAGATGAGATGTTTAAGTTTGAATAGCAAGCCGTTGTGCCAAACACTGTCAAAAGCTTGTTTGACATCAAGAAACACTCTTTGACACTGTTCAGGCGTCCCATGACTTGGTCTAAATCCGAACTGGTGATCTGGATTGATATTTAATGAGGTAAACACTGAAAAAGGCCTTGTTTTGAATAGTCTCTCCAATAGTTTCAAAATGATTGGCAGTGGACTTATAGGCCAATAGGAACAGATTTCACTATTATAAGGTTTATGGAATGTTGCGATTTTTGCAAGCTTCCATTGTGTTGGAAAATAAGAAAGTCTTAGAATTTTTTTCCTTCGATATTTTATTAAAAATCTGTCTTGCGACAATAAGTTAATTGAATAGCATTAAACATGATAAAGTTTGGATTTTAAAATCCAAAAAGTTATATATATTTTATAAAGTACATATTTTTAAAACAGACTTAATTTCTTTATGGCAGGTCCAGTATGTGACGTCTTTTGAGTCTAGATACCTCATCAATATCGTCTAGCAGTGAGATTGCTAGCGGGTTCGAGTGGTTGCTTAGTCTTTCAAGATGGTTTGTAGTAATTCTGTTGATTTCTTCTTTCACAGTAGGTATTTGTAGGTCCTTATGAATATTCTTGTTAGAGATAAACCATGGAGCTGTAGTAATCATACGTAGTGGTTAAGCGTCTGTCGAGATGGAGGCCCAGATATTTGACATTGTGTTTTTTTATCGGAATAGTAGAACCATTCAATGTAAATGGAGGACAATCACCTTTTTTTATCGAAAAGGTCATGTGTGTGGATTTATCTGCATTAACCTTTATGTTCCATTTCGTTAACCAAGATTCTATGTGAATCACGGCATTCTGGACTGCGCTTGTAGCTAATATTGATGATTTATGTGAAGACACCAATGCAGTGTCATCAGCATATGTGGCGAAAGTAACATGTCTGAGGTAAAGATTGCGAACAATATTGGAGCCAGCACACTTCCCTGTGGAACTCCGGCCAAGATATCACAAATTTCAGAGAAATATTCATTGATTTTAACATAAAACCTTCTCTGGTTTAGGTATGACTTTAGAAGGACATAAAATGGAGCAGGTAAAAGTTTTTTCAATTTATAAAGGAGCCCCTCATGCCAAACTCAATCAAATGCTTGCTGGATATCTAAAAATACAGCAGAGCAATATTCCTTTTTTTCTAACGCTCCTCTTATAACATTTATTATTCTATGACATTGCTCGGGAGTCCCATGTTTGTGACAAAAGCCAAATTGATAATCAGGAATAATGTTTTTGGCGTCTAGTATTGGCTGCAACGTTTTTACAAGTGGTCTTTTAAATATTTTGGAAAGTATTGGAAGCAAGATTATTGGTCTATAAGATCCTACATGGTTCTCCGGTTTATTGGGTTTCGGTATCATAATTATCTCGGCACATTTCCATGCAAAGGTAAAATATAGTAATCGAAATATTTTTTTAAAAAGAATGGTAAGGAATATTATGCCTTTCTTAGTTAACAATTTTATTGCAGTCGTAGATATTTTATCGTATCCTGGGGATTTCCTTTTGGTTAAGAATGAGACTTCGTCTTTAACTTCCTCCGATGTGATGCGATCGATAGGGAAGTCCATTTGTAATGGTGCGTCTAGGAAATTTCTTACTTTTTCCTTGTCCTCTATACCATTAAAATCATAGGGATGGAATGTTTTTTCGAGGTGATTAAAAAATTCTTTCGATTTTTGTTAATCTGATCGACATCATGTATCGTCATCCAGTCGTAAGGGAACATAAGGGGATAAAATTCATTGTCCTTGGGAACATTTACATCTTGTGATTTCAAAAAATCTCCAGTTTGTTTTTAAAATCAGAATTTTTTCTTTTAATTTTTTAGCAATTTTATTGAATTTTGTCTTGTCTTGGGGATTTCTAGTGGATTTCCATTTTCTTCTTAATCTTCTTTTATATCTTATCATTTGGTTTGAAAGCACAGCAGCTTCGTGGATTATATTTGTAAACTCCTGCACAGCATCAACCAAATCATCTGTGGTAGCAATGTGTTTTCGTAGGTCAATTTGTTTGTCAATCCAATATTGATATGATTTTAGTACGTTTTGTGCGTTATTAATTTTTACTATTTTTTTAACCTTAACAAAGGTTGTGCAATATGTTAATATTAGTGGTGTGTGATCTGAGCTAAGTTCATCACTATTGACAATTCCTAGGCTGCTTCTGGAAATGCCTTTGTAAACAAAGAAATCTAGCAGGTGTGGCATCTGAGGTCGCTTGGCCAATATGTTGGACTCCCAGCAGATAATGCCGAAAAGCCATGTTTCTGAATGTATTTCAATAGTTCTCTACCCTTTGGATTAATAATTCTCGAAGCCCATCAAGGATGCTTAGCATTGTAATCACAACCGACAATAAATCTCGGGCCTAGTTGCTTAAAAAAGTCGTTATACTGATGATTATCTATATTATGCCTGGGTGGACAATAGATTGCATAGATTGAGACAGTTTCATTTCCACTTATAATTTTTACAACTGCGCCTTGCAAATAGTCGAATTTGATTTCCTGTAGAACCTCATATCAAATTTTGGATTTTATCAAAACTGCAGCTCCAGCATGTGCCCTATTGTCGGGATGGTTAGTGGCAATTAAGTCAAAGCCTTTGATTTTAAAGTAGCTTCTGGTCGTAAAATGGGTTTCGGATATTAAACAAATGTCTATGAATTAAGTGTTTAAAAATATTTCAAGTTCATGTGAGTGATTAGAAAGGCCATTGGCGTTCCATAAAGCGATTCTTAAGTTTACTTGCATTACTTTGATATTTAAATGGACATCATGTTCATGAGGGTGTTTGTAAGTTCTAAGCGATTTTTACAAGCTTCCAGTTTGTTGGAAAATAAGAAAGTCTTAAAATTAGTTTTCTTCGATATTTTATTTACAATCTGTCTTGCGACAACAAATAAATTGAATGACATTAAACATTATAAAGTTTGGATATTAAAATCCAAAAAGCTATATACATTTTATAAAGTACATATTTTTAAAACACACTTAATTTCTATATGGCAGGTCCAGTATGTGATGTCTTTTGAGCCAGTATCATCCAGTAGTGAGAGTGCTAGCGGGTTCGAGTGGTTGCTTAGTCTTTTAAGATAGTTTGTAGTAATTCTGTTGATT
Source organism: Hydrotaea diabolus (assembly GCA_963513945.1). NCBI lineage: Eukaryota > Metazoa > Arthropoda > Insecta > Diptera > Muscidae > Hydrotaea > Hydrotaea diabolus. The sequence continues at coordinate 98,627,993 of OY740716.1, read as the reverse complement.
TCTTCTTTCACAGTAGGTATTTGTAGGTCCTTATGAATATTCTTGTTAGAGATACACCATGGAGCTGTAGTAATTATACGTAGTGGTTAAGCGTCTGTCGAGATGGAGGCCCAGATATTTGACATTGTTTTTTATCGCAATCGTAGAACCATTCAATGTAAATGGAGGACAATCACCGTTTTTATCGAGAAGGTTATGTGCGTGGATTTATCTGCATTAACCTTTATGTTCCATTTCGTTAACCAAGATTCTATGTGAATCACGGTATTCTGGACTGCGCTTGTAGCTAAGATTGTTGATTTATGTGAAGACACCAATGCAGTGGCATATGTGGCGAAAGTAACATCTGCGCTTATGGCATGTCTGAGGTAAAGATTGTGAACAATATTGGAGCCTGCACACTTCCCTGTGGAACTCCGGCCAAGATATCACAAATTTCAGAGAAATATTCATTGATTTTTACATAAAACCTTCTCTGGTTTAGGTATGACTTCAGAAGGACATAAAATGGAGCAGGTAAAAGTATTTCTCAATTTATAAAGGATCCCCTCATGCCAAAATTTATCAAATGCTTGCTGGATATCTAAAAATAGAGCAAATGTGTACAGCAAATGTTTTTTCGATGTGTTTAAAAAATTCTTTCGTTTTTTGTTTATCTGATCGACACCATGTATCGTCATCCAGTCATAAGGGAACATTTCTATTTTGCGTGAAGTTTCAAATATTGGACCGAACTCCAAAGACAAAATTCATTGTCCTTGGGAACATTCACATCTTGTGATTTCAAAAAATCTCCAGTTTGTTTGTTTTTAAAATCAGAAATTTTTTCTTTAAATTTTTTAGCAATTTAATTGAATTTTGAACTGGGATTAACCGGCTCAAGACCTCTTGCTTCTATATTTAAATAGAAAACAAGTTTTTAACAAAATGGCAGAGCGACATTGATTTTCGTGGCTGCACACTACTTTTATCATGATTTCGGGTCCGTGACAACCCTCTTCAGAAAGCCTTGCTGCAAATGTTAAAAGTAAAACCAAACTCTATAAGGCCAGGCTCTCCCCAAACGAATGAGAACTACTTTACTTTTTCAAGTTTTCTTCACACAATTGCCCACGAAAATACACCGTCTCAAGACCTCTTGCTTCTATATTTAAATGGAAAACAAGTTTTTAACAAAATGGCAAAGTGTCAATGATTTTCGTGGCTGCACACTACTTTTATCATGATTTCATTGAATTTTGTTTTGTCTTGGGGATTTCTGGTGGATTTCCATTTTCTTCTTAATCTTCTTTTATATCTTATAAGATAGCCTATTTCAGCAGAAGTATAACATAAATTTCTATCACTTTCGTTGGTCCTATCATTTGGTGAAGAAAGCACAGCAGCTTCGTGGATTATATTTGTAAAATCCTGCACAGCATCATCCAAATCATCTGTGGTAGCAATGTGTTTTCGTGATTCGATTTGTTTGTCAATCTAATATTGATATGATTTTATGTCCGTTTTGTGCGTTATTAATTTTACTGATTTTTTAACCTTAACAAAGGTTGTGCAATACGTTAATATTAGAGGTGTTTGATCTGAGCTAAGTTCATCACTATTGACAATTCCTAGGCTGCTTCTGGAGATGCCTTTGTAAACAAAGAAATCTAGAAGGTCTGGTATTTTTCTTGGGTCGCTTGGCCAATATGTTGGACTCCCAGCAGTAATGCCGAATAGTCATGCTTCTAAATGCATTTGAATAGTTCTCTACCTTTTTGCATTAATAATTCACGATGCATTGTAATCACAACCGACAATAAATCTCGGGCCTAGTTGCTTAAAAAAGTCGTTATACTGATGACAATCTATATTATGCATGGGTGGACAAAAGATTGCATAGATTGAGACAGTTTCATTTCCACTTATAATTTTTACACCTGCGCCTTGCAAATAGGTGAATTTGATTTCCTATAGAACCTCATAACAAATTTTGGAAAATTTTCCATTTTGTTAAAAACTTGTCTTCTATTTAAATATAGAAGCAAGAGGTCTTGAGCCGGTTTAATCCCTGTTCAATGTGTAAAAGCAACAGACCGAAATAAAACAAACGAGCTAAACATACATACATGCACGGCACGACACACAAGTTGACATAGTCAACAAAACTCTTTTTACAACACACACACGCAGTGTTGCCAACATTTTGAGAGCTAAAAGCGTAATTAAAAACCAGAAAAGCGTAAATGGCGTAAAAACTTTCCTTAAAAAAGCGTAAAAAGCGCTATGTATTTTTTTCTTACCAAAATTGTCAATAAAACACTTTTTTTAAACTAAATACTGTTTTATTCAAAAATTGAGATCGTATCTTATATAAACATTTCATGTATATAAGCGCATACATATTTTTAAAAAATATGCTATATTAGGAATACTGTTGTATTCAAAAATTTAGATCGTATCTTATATAAATATTTCATGTATATAAGTGCATACATATTTTTAAAAAATATGATATATTAGGAACATTTTACATGTGGTTAAAACTTACAGACATATACATTTTTACAAACAATTATGTTCACCTATAAAACCCATAGCTTCAAATGACGTTGAAAAGTCTGCATCAGTTTCTTCATTTTGCCATAAGACAGTTTGTAAAAAATAGTTTGACTTTTTGTAAACTTCTTGTGTAGAATTTTTTTTACAGACATTTGACGGCAGGTCATATTTGTCACAGCACGTATTCTCTCGACGAAGGCCATATTTAATATGTAAAATAGAATTTACAGAATTTAAGGATAATCTGTTTCTGATTTTCGATTTATATAAATTCATAGCACTGAAAGCTTATGGAATTTTTGAACTCATTTACTTCTATCCAGAAAAGATCTGTTCGATCTTTATTCTTCCATTTACAATTTCTGATATTATCAATACTTAGTTCCATATTAGAAATGACATCCGCGTCTTTAATATAAGATTTAATAAATGTCAGTATTTCATCTCTATTGTTGTTATATAGAATATTATTTACACTAAACAATGATATCTTTTGTAGTGTTTCAAAGTTGGTTGGAAGTTTACATCGGATTTCGTATACAAGATGTTTGGTGAATATAATACATTTTTCTTTAATTGGTTTGTTTCTTCTGAAATCAACGAATCCTTACACGCTTTCTCAAAACTATGCCCAAGGTAGCAAAATTCGTCTAAGAAATTTTCAATAGGATCTTTTAAATAATTAAAACTTTCTGACTCTATAATAATTTTGTTGGTTAAACTTTTAAGTAAACGATACAGGTCACAATGTAATTTTACTTGATCTGCGTTGTCTGCTTCAAAGGCCAAATTTACTCTTTGAACTTCACCCAATATTGAACTCAAATATGTTAGATAAATAAAATTTTTCTGATCGTTGTACATATTTCTTAGTAATGTCAAAACATAATCCTTTTTCTTGTCATGGACAACATTAAAATGAGTTTTAAGTTCCAACCACATGCCTAATATACGCTTGACAGCCTTTTCTATGGACATCCATCTAGTGTCAGAAACTCTTGGTATTTTACACGGATCTAGTGCGTCGCTATTAATAAGCTTAACAATTTTGGCATGTTTGACGCATTGTCGGAACCAATTGCAATCAGTTTTTCCAAATTGATGTTAAATTTATTCATAAGGCGCTCCAGACCTTCTTATATTGAATCTGCATTTCCTGCAGCTAAATCAATCAGACCAAGAAATGTTGTCACGAACTGTTTTTTGGCATAACTGTAATAGCGTAGAATGACGCCCAGCAGTTTTTCTGTAGAAATATCGGTCCCTTCATCCAAAATTAAGCTATACGAAACACCCTTTATATCATGTAATAAATTATCGATAAAATGGGGAGCCAGGATATTATTAACTATATTTGCACATTTTGTGCGATGCAGCGAAAAGTTTGCTGCTTTGCTGTCAGCGAACTCCAATTTGCAAACTTCTGCCAAATGATTCACGGCCAGAAATGACAAATGTACAGCAACATAAAGGGAAAGTCTTCCTTGAGCCTTTTGCATCTCACTTGCTTCTTTTGGAATAAACGACATTTCCGTCTGCTTTACATTCACTCCGCCAAAAGGTTGGAATAGTTTGGTGTGCTTCTTGGTACGGGAGTGTCTTACCAAATCGTTATACCGCGCCAGAATTTCTGTCCTGCAGTATAGGCAAGCAGCTTTTGTCGTATCCTTTGTGGGGCGCAGCCATTTCATAAATATAGGGTCTTTCTCCCAAGCCGTTCTATATTTTTGCAAATGTTTATCCACCTGTAAAAATCAAAATAAACATTTACGTTTATTCTGTAAACTCGTACAACAAAGCAGCCATGTATGAACTTACGTTTTTTTCTCGTTCATTTTACTTTTCCTTCAATTGGTTTATAATACACAAAATTCTTCGTTTTATTTTGCTTTATTAAAAAAGAGTTACATGTAAACAAAAGAACTTCAATGACAGGAATGAAAGACACGTAAAGAATTTGCAGTAAAGAACTTGCGATAAGTAGATGCCATACTATCAAAATATTCGAATGTATAAACATTGCCACATTTTAAAATCTAAAACCCGCTAAAAGCACCAACAGAAAAGATGAAAAGCGTACGTACAGTGCTTTTATTTCGTTTCGCGCTATGCCCACTATTTTGGCGTTTTGGGGGGTCTAAAAAGCACCATAAATAGCGCGAAAGGCACTAAGTTGGCATCGCTGCACACACGTTGTTGTAAAAGAAATCTATTGATGGCTCTCGATGTAGAGTCTCTTTAGAGGTGGCAAGAGTGAGTTGGGGCAATTGTGTGAAGAAAACTTGAAAAGTAAGGTTTACAACAGTAGTTCTTATTCGTTTGTGGAGAGCCTGACCTTATAGAGTTCGGTTTTACTTTCAACAATTGCAGCAAGGCTTTCTGAAGAGGGTTGTCACGGACCCGAAATCATGATAAAAGTAGTGTGCAGCCACGAAAATCAATGTCACTTTGCCATTTTGTTAAAAACTTGTCTTCTATTTAAATATAGAAGCAAGAGGTCTTGAGCCGGTTTAATCCCTGTTCAATGTGTAAAAGCAACAGACCGAAATAAAACAAACGAGCTAAACACAATTTTGGATTTTATCAAAAATGCAGCTCCAGCATGTGCCCTATTGTCGGGATGGTTAGTGGCGATTAAGTCATAGCCTTTGATTTTAAAGTAGCTTCTGGTCGTAAAATGGGTTTCGGATATTAAACAAATGTCTATGAATTGGGTATTTAAAAATATTTCAAGTTCATGTGAGTGATTAGAAATGCCATTGGCGTTCCATAATGCGATTCTTAAATTTACCTGCATAACTTTGATATCAAAATGGACATCATGTTCATGAGGGTGTTTGTAAGTTCTAATTGTTTATTTATCATGATTTCTATTTTTGATAGTATGGATCCGGATTCGTTATTTGATTTTGTCAGTATTTGTAATGTTTGGGTTGTTGTTATCTTTATCTGTTGAATAATGATTGTTATTGTACATGTAATTTCCTTTGATTTTAAAGTAGCTTCTGGTCGTAAAATGGGTTTCGGATATTAAACAAATGTCTATGAATTGGGTATTTAAAAATATTTCAAGTTCATGTGAGTGATTAGAAATGCCATTGGCGTTCCATAAAGCGATTCTTAAATTTACCTGCATAACTTTGATATCAAAATGGACATCATGTTCATGAGGGTGTTTGTAAGTTCTAATTGTTTATTTATCATGATTTCTATTTTTGATAGTATGGATCCGGATTCGTTATTTGATTTTGTCAGTATTTGTAATGTTTGGGTTGTTGTTATCTTTATCTGTTGAATAATGATTGTTATTGTACATGTAATTTCTGTTGTCTACGCGATTTTGAGTTATTCTTTGCAATAAATTCTTATAAATTTGGCATCCTCTATAGTTTCCTGTGTAATGGTCTGAACAATGGATACATGTTTGTGGCATATCATTAGATTTAGTGCATTCGGCAGTCGGATGTTTAAGACCGCATTTTACGCATTTAAAAACCTTTGGCAATATGATTTGGTATGGCCATACATCTGACACCGATAGCACTGAACCAGTTCCACAATCTTTTCTGGAGGCTCGACATTAATTACCGCATTATTTATAAATTTAATATCGTATATATTTGTTGTTAGGGTTAGGATCGAGAGCGACAAAAAACATTGGTAGTGGTTGTTTGGTTACGCGACTATTTACGTTGACAACTCCATGCCCTAATGCTATTAGTTCAGCTTTTATATCTGTTGTTGGTGTACGATGATGAATGCCCTTAAGAACAACTCGATATGAGCGCTCTTGTTTTAATTGAAAAGTGTGGAAGCTAATTATAGCCGTTTCAAAGTGTTTAATAACCTTTCTATATGCCTCTACCGACTTTATTAGAAGTTTGACTTGATTCTTTCTCAGAGCTTTGTAGTTAAATTCTTCAACAGAAATAATGGTTTTAAGGTTCTTTATCATTTTGTTGATACTTTCAACATCCGGAATAAAAATAGGTGGGGGTTTTGGAATTGAGAGCTGGATTTCCTCTTCTGGAGCATTTTGATCAAGGGAAATAAATTTATTGATAGAAGTTGATTTGTTTTCATTGATATTCATGTTTTATTTTTTGTGTTGGTGAAGATTCGGTTAATGTAGAAGCCTACTTTTTTTGATTGTATTAATTGCCAATTAGAGTCATCATCATCACATTCTTCACTTGAACTTAAATTTACCATTTTTTGTCGAAGCGCTGCAGCTGCTGCTTGTTGCAAAAGCATAGTTTTTGTTGTTGTATATATTGTGTTTAACTACCCAATAGGACTTTTTCCAAATACTTCGGAAAGTATACAGGGATTGTATATGAGAGCCAAAAATCAACTCCATACATCTTCGCATACTTTGTATAAAGAAACGCCATGAAGTAACGAAAGTGAGAAAATTTCATTCGTGGGTGATGCATCATCAAACATCTTCGCATACTTTGTATAGACACGAAGATGGAACACGATGTGGTCTCCATACACTTCCCTATACTTTGTATGCGATTGTGTTTGTATATACTGAAGCGGCCATTCCTTAATAAATGTATATTGGAAAGGTATACTGACGGGCACAGTATCCCTATATCGTTTGTATACTATACGAATGCGTCTACGTATAGTATACTGGTCCTATTGGGTAGTGTTCAAAGAAGGCTTTGCTAATCCGTTTGTTTACTCTTTTTGAGGAGAAAAAAAATCACACAATTCTCGCAATGCGTTCTTAGTAGGGACATTAATACTGTTACAACATTGAACACACCCATTTCAATAGTAGAACTGAACATACCCCGTTAATGTCATATGGGTTTTGAAAGCTAACCTCAATAGCGTTTCAACTTTCATCATGGAGTGGTCAGATAATGAGAACCGTATCGCTGTAATAGCGTTTTTCAAAAGTGAATGAAAAAAGCGATATTTTCAAAACGCTCGGGCCACTAGGGATTAGCCGCATGTTCATCTACCGATGCATAAAACTGTTTAAGGAGACTGGAGATGTAAAAGACCGCCACCGATCGGGCCGCCCACGCTCTGTTCGAATACCGCATGTCATCAAACCCGTTAAATCAAGAATTCATAGAAATCTGTTCCAAAAACAGAAAATCATGGCCCGTGAGATGAATATCACGCAAAAGTCCATGAGTCAAATCATTAAAAAAGACTTGGGGCTTTCAAACGACGTATTGGACATTTATTGACTGCAGCTTTAAAAAAAATAGGATTGAAAAATGCAAACTTCTTTTGGTGGAAAAATTTAACAAGCAAAATGATAGAGTGTATGCTCGGTCATCTAAGGAAGCATCTGAACTGATCCCAAGGGTGGAAAAGGGTCATCACTCAGCTTCAGTCATGGTTTGGTGGGGTGTCTCTTACGATGGGGTCACTGACCTGCATTTCTGCGAACAAGGAGTCAAAGCATCGGCCAAAGTTTACCAAGAAACCGTTTTTAAGATGTTGTGAAGCCTCCTGTTCCAAAACCAGCCATGGACTCTCCAGCAGGATTCTGCGCCGGCACATAAGGCTAAAACGTCGCAGGCCTGGCCTCATGCAGTTCAGATTTGAACACATTGGATTACAAATTGTGTACGGTTTTAGAGGACAAGGTTTGTCACAACATATACCCCAACATTGGATCTCTTAAGTCTGCTTTGGTTCGAGCTGTGGCCAATTTTCCAATGGACGAGGTTCGTGCAGCTATTGACGATTGGCCAGCGTTGTCAAAAGATCTTATTTTGAAGATATCCTTTTTATTATCGTTGAGGTCTATATTGGGGAGCATTTGAAGTGGTTGCTTTGTTACTCTGCTAATTATGTTTGTTACACTTCTCACTTGGTGTCCTAAACTCAAGAGAATAGCTTTGAGATCTGAAATTGTAGAAGTGTGATGTATTCCCTTAAGCACTACCCTAAATGCTCTTTCTTGTTTCAATAAAAACGTATAATAATTTATCTTAGCATTGTTTAAATAATATAACATTTTTCTATAAGATTCAACTGATTTTAACATAAGCCGAACCTATCCATCTCTAAGTGCTTTAAAGTTTATGTCGGTATTTGAAATACCTTTATTAAAGTTTTCTACCATTTTTGCATTATCAGCTACATGCGGAATGGAGGTTTAGGACAATTGGGGAGGAATTGTTCTCCATCATTGCTTCACTTCATTCTGCTTAGTTGATGAAAACGGTTGGAGGATGAAGGCATGTCGTCATGATGAATTCTTTCTGGTGGAAACTTGTTGGTGACCCTGTACTTTTTCGTTTTATGGGTACATGCTGCCAACTGGAATCGTTATCACTGCTGTCACTTAAATTCCTATTGTCTGCTGTTGCACTAGCATTACTGTTGATTTTGTTCTTATTGTTTGTTGTTGCCAAACAAAGCTCGCACAGGTTGTGCCGTTTATTACTTCCGCTTATCCGTTTGTTACTAACACATTTTTTTTGGTTTTTTTATAATAGTTTTTTTTTTTAAATAAAAATAATGAATATTTTAGAGCAAATATGTGTGTACGTCTTGCAATTACAGTGGCAAACTTACGACTAAATTAAATTTTAAATATATTTGTCCTCATCGCACGTGTTAGATCCCGCTTTTCCAATACGAAAGAGATGTGCTTTAAGTGGTGAGTGTCCGATAAGAACGCCCATCATCAAGCTTAATTCAGTTTTCTTTGGACTAAATTGCTTTTTTGTATTTCTAGCATCAGGGTATCTTAAAAGTGCCATTTAATTTCAGCTCTTATAGGCTTGAAAAGGAATTACATTTTTCTAAGTCAACTGCCTGCCAAGCTAAATCTTTTCGTGCAAGTTTGTCAGCTTAATCGTTCCATCAATGTTGGAATGTCCAGGAACCCAAAACGCTCGTTCCAGAAGTGTTCGGGACTTGACTGTTGTTGAGGACAGTGTCTTGATCGCAGCTTGGCTATCTATGAAAATCTTTTCATTGTCGTAAATGTCATTTGAGTTGAGCCATCATACGCATCCCGTGATGGCTGTATTGTGGTCCGGCAGTCGGAAAAATTTTTTGATGCAGAGGTTTTCCATATAAACCCAGTTTTGTTGTCCAGTTTCAAATAGTTGGTATAACAATGGATGCCCGGTTTACATTAAGAAGGCCCGTTAATGTATCGAGGACATTTTGGTGGAGGGATGTCCGGTCTCCAGTAACACATTCGCCTACTGCCACCAATATTTTTGCTGCGATGGAAACCACGTGTCTAATATAATAATCATTCGGTCTTATGTTTAGTATTACTTCCATTGCCCTAGTATAAGTTATGCAGATCTCTCCGCTGATACCCAGTCAGCAGATTTTCTGCCCTTATTGAGTTTTTTAACGTTGCACTCATTTTGTCATTGAAGTTCATCAAACTATTGCCGCGTATGTAATAAATAATTGGTCATCTTAGGCCTAAGGCACCATTTAGATCCAATTGATCTTCTGCCCATTGACCAGCATCTATGAGCTTTTTCGGCTCTGTTATCTAATTGGTCTTTCAATAATAGTTTCTGTTAAAGAATTACCCCAAGCTAATTTACTTTATCAGTCAGCTTGATGGCTCTTCCTTGAAAGCGAGGTTCTTCGAAAGTTAGAATCTTTGTCTTTTTTGTGAAAAGGCATAAATGTGGCTTAATGTTTAGGCCCCTAGTGCTTGTTTCCATTTTTCCCATTTCCGGGGAGTGCGTTTTGGATAGCAATTTCTTAATCCTAGAGACGTCGTTTACGCTGTCACCTGCAAAATAATCTCCAGAAGCTACGTTCCACGTTTCTTATAGTTTCATTATATTCACAGAGTTTTTTGTGATGATGAAAACCATAATTCCTCCTGGCTTAGCAAAGCTCACTCAAGGCCAACCACAAAAACAGTACCATATTGGCATTCCTATCTGTAGAAGACTTCCCATTTGCTTACTGACAGTTGTTTGTTCTACTTGCCAAGCATTTTCAGCACATACTCCGTCGTGTTTAAGCTGTTCCAATCCTTTATACAGAACGACGCTTATTTTTTGGGCAGGGATTCGGAAGACTTTCCACCAGGTCCTTCAGAGCACTGATGCACTTATCTGAGGCTAGTTGTAGCATCATATAACCAACGGAAACCCCATAGCTGTTGATGTCGAGCGCTGGGGCATTCTCTTCAAATGACATTGTTTGTGTCAAGTATTCAAAATCAAAACTCTCCCCTCATTTTCTTCTTGTCAACATCGACGTAGGAGAGTAACCCATGCCTTCTTTCACGTGCACCTTTCTCTTTCTCGAAGACGAGCTGAAAGCTGATTGAAATCCTTAAAACTGTGTCCATACAAATTAGTACAAATCGATTGAATAGATGATATTTGTTTTAATGCGTTTTTTTGTGCTGATTGGTGCTAATATTTGATTTAAGTTGTTTTTAATTTGTAACGGTTCTTGACGTTTTGATACTGTCGAAATATATCTCTCTGTTTTGTTTGACAAATTTTTCGAATTTTAAATCAATCATATTTACAGTTAACTGATTATTCATAGCTCAGATTATTGATTAATCCAAATTTTGACTAACAAATATCAACTACATAATAACATTCATAAATAAAAAACACTAAACGCATAGCAAAATCAGTGCAGATTAAGCGCTGATTTCAGCATTCACTCTGCCATCCCCAAATTTCATATAAGCATGAAATAAGTTCGGCTCGGCTCCGTATTGAGCGCGCACTCTGCCATCAGCCTAAGTTACTCTTGTCTTCATTTAGGACCGGGGTTGGGATACCGATACGATCCGCAACTTAACGACACGTTGCCGCAACACTTGCGAGCGAGAAGCTTTTTACTTTTTTCGAAGGCTAGGTCGCGTCCATTTCATCCTCAGACAGCACTCTCTTCCCAGTCTTCGCAGAGGTTGGTGGGGTTCGTTCTTCTTTGGTGTTTTTATCATCAAATGTTTTGAAGCATGACCCCATTTTTTATTTAAGTATTTGTCTTGCAGTGTTAGATATCGACTTGCCGCCGGTACTGGGGTCATTACTTCCTGCACCGTAACTTTATTTTTTACATTAATATTGCTTCAGACGCCACATATTCCAGCGCATGTCCGTTACTCCATAGCGAGTAAAGGGTGAGGGGTTCGGTAGGCTTTAGACCACCTGCCCCTTTCCTTCGCCTGGGGACTCGCCTGATTCGAGACTGACCTGTAGGAAATTATGGTGACTATATGGTCAGAGCAACAATAATAAGATCACTGCAAAATGCATGTTCGTCGCAACCAAAATACTGTCATTTGAATTCCTTTTTGTCAATAGTATGATTGCTGCAATATTAACAAAGTTAAAATGTAACAACAGTGTTATTGCAAATTTAAAAATGCAAAAATAAAAATATGGTTCTAGTAACTACATAAATATGGTTGGTGGGACAAAAGTATTGTTTTTTGGGCTTTATGTTAACAACAATATTATTACGCAATATTAACATTGTTTAAATGTAACAACAGTATTATTGCAAATTTAAAAATTAAAATATGGTTCTAGTAACTAGATAAATATGGTTGGTGAGACAAAAGTATTGTTTTTTGAGCTTTATGTTTACAACAATATTATTACGCCAATCATACCGTACGGTTATGACTATGACCTAAGCATAATAGTTTCTATAGACCAACGAAACATATAAAAAAACATGTTCATTAGATCTTTGCATTAATACAGTTTAAATGAAAAGATAATTAAGCTAATGTATTTGAATACCACGTACAACGTGTGCGTTGTATTCATATGGACAACACAATATAGTACTGTAATTCTAGTACAGTAAGCAGAAATTTGTTTCTGAGGAGTGTGTGTGCGTATTGGTTTTGTGTTTGCATTCTTTGCACACCATATACATATACACGCAAACCACATGAGTGTAGTGTGGATCCAAATATTTTCTCTTTATTGTTGCTACTGGCTGCAAAACTCATTCATTCTAGTTCAAAGCCAAATTCATTCACATTCATTCATTGCTCTTCGAATGGTTTTATCATTCATATAGAGATCATTCGAAAGAGAGAGTTCTCATTGCTTATTGTATGTTGTACCAAAATATTCGTATGAGCCTCTTGTGCACTGTTTGTGTATAGAGAAATGAATGTAGCCATACAGCCCTCCACTGTTTATTATAAAAAACCACAGCAGCACGGCTTGCGATGAAATCCACTGTGAAATAAGAAGGCAACAGTGCGATGATTGTAGGGATCATAACAAGGTTGCATGTGAATAATACTATGGTTGTGAGGATCATATTATGGTTGTACAGTGGGTAACAGCTTATTTGATGCAGCAGTGTTTTTAAAGTTTATTTTGTTATTAATTCCACACTACTCAATTTATTGAAAAACTAAAAACGCCATTTTACACAAAAAATGTTTTATTTATTAAAAAAAACTTACTAAAGTACATAAACTCTAAAAAAGGAGCTCTAGCCTGTTTTAAACTAAAATTAACCGGCTTTAAGCCTTTTTTAATATTTGGCGTGGTAACCTTTGGCCTTACGAGTTTACGTGTGATTTCTGGTGTAATTTTATGCCATTCCTCCAAAAGCGCTTTCTTCAACCCTTTCTTGATTGTTATTGAGTGCTTACGAACATTTGTATCCAACAACGCCCCCAGATTTTTAATTACATTTAAGTCTGGCGACTGTGCAGGTGGCTAGATTAAGTGTGGGCAGTTCCCATTAACCAGGACTGCACGACAGCAGACTTGTGTTTAGGGTCATTGTCTTGATAATACCGAAATCTGTTTCTTATGTCCAGCTTGTTTGCGCTTTGCAGCAAGTTATTTTTAAAAATATCGAGATATAACATTTTGTCCATCGTGCTGTCTATAAAAGTTAAATTTTTGACACACTACGGACCGATTGATCAAGTTCATTAGCCAGCTTTGAGGCAGACAACAATGGATTCGCCTTGATTTTGCGCACAAAATATCGGTCGTCGCTGGCACTGAACATTTTATTAGGCGCATTCCTACCCTTGCTTTCTACTTTATTCTCGTCAACAAATCTTTCCACAATATGTTGCACAATTTTCCTATACGATACTCCGTTTTTGTAGTGTATAAGCACGAGTTCTCTCTGCTCCATTGTCGCACTCGGACCCATTTTTAATAGTGTGCTCTTGTGACTCATTCGCTTGAAAGAACAAACTCAAATGACTATGAAGAAAGAGTATACAACACAACAGAGAAGAAAGTGCCGTTAACCTGCATTTCAAATTGAAGAAAATGAACAAAGAATGAAATGCATCAAAAAAGCTGTAACTTAACGGCCGTATGCAAAAAAACTTAAAAGAGGTTAATAAACCATTATTAGACAAAATCACTGAAAAGTGTATGCAAAAACATAAATTAGCGTTAAAAACCTCTTATAAGCCTCCTATAAGTCTGAAAAAGTTATAGTGCACTTTACCCTACTATAAACCTTTTTTAAGTTGACAGTTTGTCATTTTGACAGAAAATATTGTTTGTTTACGTTGAAATAATTGCAGAAACACAACATTTAAATAATTTAAAATAAAAAAGTAATAAAAGAAAGATAAAATGGAAGCATTAAATGGAATTATACGAATTGGTAAGTACAGCAATTGTTATTAAGTGAAATTAATTAAATATACATTTGACATTTTCAGATACCTTAGCACGGCTTGCAAACTTAAGTTCCCGAAGGATATACAAAGAAAGAGCCAATCCATTTTCTCTTCCAGATCATCAGTTCAAGCTGAAATATCGGTTTTCAAAATCAAGCGTTAGAAAAATTGTGGAGTTAATTAAGGATGACATCGCTGTGGACAAGAGAGGATGTGGAACTCCCGCTGAGCTTCAGGTTTTGATTGCGTTACGTTGCTGGGTCGTGGAGAGGTATTCATTCATTCATTGTAACTTTTTTGATTAATAAGAAATTTAAACATGTTAATAGTATCAAGACGACGCCGCTGACCTCCATGGTCTTACGCAATCATCAGTGTCGAGAATTTGTGCAAGAGTTGCAAGAGGTTTAGCTCGTCACGGTAAAGACAAAATTAAAATGCCAGCATCTCTCGAGGAAGAAGCAAGATTAATGGGAGACTTCGGAGCTATTCGGAACTTTCCAGGCGTTATCGGAGCTATTGATGGCACTCACATCAGAATTAAAAAAAACCGGCGGAGAACAGGCACAATGTTATATCAACAGAAAGGGTTATTATTCCCTGAATGTACAGGTAAACTTTTTTCAAAGTAAACATAACCTTTTTTTGAAAAATTTATTTTATTATTTATTGCAGGTAATTTGTGATGCTCAGTTAAAAATACGAGATATTGTGGCAAGGTGGAGGGGTAGTACCCACGACTGTCGCATTTTAACGAATCCAGAATTAAAGAGCGTTTTGAAAATGGCGAATTTAAAGGACGCTTACTTGGCGACTCGGGATATAAACTCACGCCGTATTTGTATACACCATTACTTCACCCACAGAACGAAAAAGAAGAAAAATATAATGTAGCTCATATAGCTACATGGAATACCGTTGAGAGATGTTTTGGTGTATGGAAACAACGATTCCGATGCTTGCTAAAGGGAATGACTGTCCACATTTCGAATGTAAAAACTGTTATTGTTGCAGTAGTGATATACATAAAATGTAAACACATTCGAAATTCGAATACCATGTACCCATTAAGGCCGATAGGGTATTGAATAGGTAATCTAATTTTCTTTTCGGTTTATTATTTCTGACAGTATCAAATAAAATAGTTATAACTGATAATTATTTACATTAATAACTAATTTTTATTGAAAAAAAACAACATAAAAACAAATTCATATTTGATTACCAAATACCAAAAATCAATTACAATTCGATTACCTATTGACATAAATACATAACTTATACACAGCATTGCCAGGTCAAAACAAAATCATTCTCATAAACCTTCAGCAACTAAAAGACTCTTAATAAACGTTTTTGCATACCATTTCTTAATAAACGTTTATTAGGCTTAAAGTACTTTTTAGCTAAAGTACACTTTAAGTCCACATTAAAGATTTTTTTTGCATAAGACTGTAAATCTTTGCTACAATATTTGATTTTCCTGTTCAAGAGGGGAAGGTACAATTTTTTTTGAAGTAGTGTTATGGGATATGTTGCTAATGTTTGTGCTCACAAAACTGCTTTGCAAGATTTGTTCTATTAATATTTTTTTTAAATTATAGGTTTTTTTTTTTTTTTATTATTTATTAAAAGACGTTTCTTAGCCTAATGTTATCACACAAGTTTACAGAGTTTTAGTCGCATCATGCAACTTTTCATCTAAAACATTTTCCTTTCAATTGTTGTATGATTTATAACGTAACAAAAATATAATGTTTCAGAGGAAAGTAACTGTTTGAAAAACCTCTGATTTATCACAAAAAAAAAGAAGTTAATTATATATTTTTTTTAGAAATGTAATGCAGTTGATTTGATTTACATGTATAGATTTGAGATTAGAGAATTAGATGAAATACTACAGTGTAATTTGAATCTATCTGTTAAAGAGCGGATTTTGTCTTTGATTAGATGTATATTATTATTTTTGTGCAGATGTGTGGTGGAGAAGTGCCATGGCAAATTTAACATCATTTTCAATAATTTGTTTTGGCAGATTTGCAATTTCTTTATATGTGTTTTTGCACATACTCCCCATACAGGACAAGCATACAGCAAGATGGCCTGGAAAATTACTTTTGCCAGCAATAATTTATTTTCAATACTCAGTGGAGAACCACGTTTTATAAGTGGATATAACATATTTCTTGCAATGCAAAATTTCTGAATTTGTCGTGCAATATGCAAATCAAAAAGTAATTTTTTATCCAGATAGACTCCCAGATATTTAATATTATCGCTCCATTCTATACCTATCCCATTTATTGTCAACTGATTCGATGGGTAAAAACAAGGATGGCGTTTTCGACTAAAAAACACAGCTTGTGTTTTGTCCTCATTTATTTTTATCTTCCATTTGTGGAAGTAATCTAATATAGAGTCTAAAGCGCATTGAAGTTTAGTCACTATATTGTGTCCATATTCATGCGAGAAAAATAATGAGGTATCATCCGCATATGTTGCACATTCACATCCAAACAAATTAGGCATATCTGAGCAGTACAATATGTATAAAGTTGGACCCAAAACAGAGCCCTGGGGAACTCCTGCTGGAATTCCGACCAAATCGGAGTAACTGTCATTGAGACAAACACAAAAATTCCTGCTTCTCAAAAAAGCATCGATAATTTTTATGAGATAAAGGGGAAAATTTAACTGAATCATTTTATATATTAAACCACTGTGCCATACCGAGTCAAACGCCTTTTCAATATCCAAGGTGACCATTACTGTGGAAAGCCCATTCTTAAAACCCTTCCTAATGTGGTTATAAATCCGTTTAATCTGGTGCACAGTACTATGAAAAGGTTGAAATCCAAATTGAGTTTGAGGAATTATACTACGCTGCTCCAGAATCTTTGTAATCTTAACCTTCAAGACTCTCTCTAGAATTTTACTGAGACTGCTTAACAGGCTAATAGGTCGGTAGCTTTGTGCCAAATTTGGTGGCTTGTTCGGTCCATGTTCTGGGGAAATATTGAAATTTAAGGCAACTGTTTACAATGTAACACAAAAAATTTATTGCCGAACGGGGTAATTGTTTTAACATACAGTTTCTAATTCCATCAAGTCCACAGGCCTTTCTCGGTCTTAACCCTTTGATTATAGATCGAATCTCATCCAGAACAACATATTCCTCTGGGTCAGTAATAAAGGCAAGGGAAGAATGTCGTTCAATGACTCTTTCTACAGTAAAATCATTCGATGATTGTCCGAGATGTTCCGAAATGTAATGGTTTTCCAAAAAACTTTGAGCAAGATGATCAACCTTCTGTTGATCATTGTACAGAGTTTTATCGTTTTTCACAAGAGGTGGTACGAAAATTCTCTTCTTTCTGAAACATTTGGATATATTCCAAAAAGGTTTTGATGCTGTATCTAAATTTTCCAATTTAGTCGTCCAGGTGTGGTTTCGATATTTCGACATCTCCTTTTGAATTTGTGCATTATAATATTTCATAATTAAAAAATCAGATTGAACCCGATAACGTATCCACTCCCTTCGATAAAAATTCCTAACCTCTATGATTTGCCTGATATAGTCAGGAATTTCCAACTTCTGTTTTATACGAATTTTAGGGACAGAAATATCAGCAGCATCGAAAATGCTTTTACTCAAAATGTCTACACTAACATCAATAGTGTTCGTAGTTTGAACACTTGCAACGTCAGCATTTAGATGGGAAATAGATCTATCTATGAACGATTTAAAAAGAGATCAATCAGTATTTCTATAGTCATAAAAAAAGGGTTCAGTCATTGAAGTCTGCGCGTCTATTTCAAATATAACCGGTAAGTGGTCAGAACTAAGCGAGGTCTTCGTCCAAGGTTGGGAAACAAACTGAGATACATTCGTGATGACAATGTCTATTGTGGAGGGGCTTCTGTTAGCCGCAGAAGGAATGTAAGTTGGTGAGCCCGTATACAAAATATTGTACGGCAAAATAGATATTGTATCCGATAGGATGTTTCCCCAAACGTTTGCACGGTTACAGTTCCAGCTTCTATGTCGGCTATTTAAATCGCCACAAACAATGGTGCTTTTATCAACTTTTAAAAGTTTTCTTACATCTTTCTTGTAAAGACACTTCGTTTCAGCATTTGCCACTCCACCTGGGAAATATGCCGCTATAATATTAATATGCTGGGAGTCAGTAGTACGCAATCTAATACCAATATTTTCTATAATTTTTGTTTGAATAGAATAAGTTGTAACATTTTGGATACCTTTTTTAAGAAGAACTGCAACTCCTCCACCATTTCGATCTACACGATCTCTACGAAAACAGGTGTACCCCTTTGAGGTATTTTATCACCATTTTTAAGCCAAGTCTCTGTCAATATACATACATCAATGCAGTTTTCATACAAAAAATCATATAATTCTATATACTTATTTTTAATGCTTCTACAATTCCAAAAAACTACATTTAATTTCGTATTAAACATTGTATAAATATTTTATCGCTAACTGTGTGATAACGTGAAATTGTTCATTTTTAGTTTTACATTGCTTAAGATTATTTACTACATCTAAAGTAAGTTGACTTATTTCATCTAATGAGAAAAGTTCATTTGGTTCAATTCTATTTGTTGAGTTTTGCCACACATTTGTTGATACCTGTCCTGTTTGGACATTCTTCTTCAAAAGCTGCGGGAAATTATTACTTTGCATCGTATTTGAATTAAAGCGACCGTTAATGTTATGGTTTTGTTTGTTTCTTTGCATGATTCTTTTCTGTTGCATATTCTCTCTCATTTCTAAGAAAGACATTCTTGCTTTGCACTGATCATATGTTGACATATGCGTTTGTTTACAATTAGCGCATTTTACATTTTCTTTGTTCGCACAGCTGTCTGTCTTATGTCTACCGGAGCATATTGCACATTGTGTACGCATCCAACAGCCTCTCTCACCGTGGCCGAACATTTGACAGTTGTGACATTGAACAGGTTTGTTCTTTAACTTTCTCTGGAAGTCCCATCTAATAATTGTATAAAAGAGCGCTTTGACATTTTGTTTAAGCTCGTGGAGTTTAACGGATCCGTTTTCAAAAGAGACAATGTAAAGAGTGTCTACATATTGATCGTATGTCTTTTCAACCTTTTTGACTTCGACACATTTGAATTTAAGAGAAACTAGTTCATTTTTAACTTCTTCAGTTGTTTTGCCGTCAAGGCCAAACATAACAACTTTTGATGGTTTCTCATATTTTGATTGATGAGTAAAGAATTGGCAGTTGTGTTCTTTAAGAATTACGATAATTTTATTGAAAACTTCTTTATCTTCAGAAATAATTTTAGTTCCAATTGAAATTTTTTTAATGTAGTATTTTGAGATACCAGCACTTTTGAACCATTTATGGAATTGTTCGCAGTTTTGAGACAACACTTTAATTGGCGAAATAAATTCTTTTTTTTGTTTTTGCACTTGAGTTTGTTGAGTGTCTTCATTTTCGTCATCTGTATTTGCAGATGCTTGTAAGGGAGTCCAATAATTAAATCTTGGCATTTTATGCCTGGATGTGATCACGGGTGACTGTAAGTCACTCGGTTTGGCTTTTCGTTTATTAATTTTGAAGATTTTTGTTTATACAAATAGAAGTTAATATTTTGTTTTTCACAGTCGAAAGCAAGAGATATGACACGTCGTTTTCAATTGACAGTCGTCAGGCAACTGATAAATTATAGGTAGTATGGTTGAGTGTGAATCGTAATATGGTTGTGGGCATCATAGTATTGTTGTGTGTTAATCATACTATTGTTGTGACGATCATAATATTGTTGTGCCACAACCATATACCCAACAACATTATGCTGCTCTTTGAATACTGTCACCCCAACCAAACTTAATTTCTGCGTGTGGGAAATACACGAAATGCATAACACAAAATGCATATTCTCCAAAATGGTACGTGGATTCAATCTTTCATGGAAGTATAATTACTATTTTCAAAAATCAATAACACTAATCCTGAAAACCTCGAAAATTATCCACTGATGGCCGTTTGAAGTCCAATACCAACGAGTAACAATCTAAGAATCACTTAATTTTATGTTCTTACATCACAAATTTAAAAAAAATCGACTTGGTATGATTTTTAAAAATTTTACGTAAATTACTGAAAATCGCGCGAAATTTAAATACGGGAATTCTCGGGAAAAGACCATAAGTCTGACGATTCTGAAGTAGCGTTCATCCCAACTGTTCGACTGCATCAATTTTCTTAATCTTTTTTAAAATTTCGAGTAAATCTAGACACATTGTTAGCTACGAATTAAATGTGGACTTTTTGTTACCAATGATTTAACTTATTCGCTTTTGTTTTTGGGGCTTAACTTATACAACATTATTAATTGTTTTCAAATTGCATCAAAATTTCGTTAAGTATATGTTTATTTCCAACTTCTTTTTAAATTTTCTTTTCGAAGAAACATATATATATATATATATCACAAATCAATAAAACCTTTGAGTATTTTTCCTCAAAACGCTATAATTGGTTCATTGATGTTTAATCAAACTCTAATTCCAGCTAGTTACAATATCGATTATAAAATTAATTTATTTTTACGTGCGTCGTTCTTATAAACTCCTGGATTCTAGGGAAAAAAACCGAGTTATAGCCCAACTTAGGTTGGGTGATATTTTTACGCCGTCTTTTTTGATTTACGAGTACATATAACGAACTTGGACCGATTTGGATTTTTATTTAATGCTTGTAATAGTCTATAAAAGTTGTTTGCGGAAAAAATAATTCTCCACGTCTACTTATAAGCCCACCTTTTATACACGTCATCAGCCATGTCTGTCCGTTGAAAGCAAATTATTAGTCGCATTAATAAAGCTGGGTAGCTGAAATTTTGCTGAAACGTGTTTTAAAAGATACAGTTTACCCTTACAGAAAAATCTTTAAGTTTGGCCAGACCGACCTTATTAAGGGGACGATGTTTATTGCAAATAAAACAAAAAGATTTCAGAGAATTATCCGTATGTTTTTTATTATGAAAGAAGGAAATATGACAATTATGTGTGATACAAAATATACTTGATACGTTTTTGATTGCGATTGCTTTCCGGCAAGGAAGAATTTCCTGCAAATATTTCAGCCAAAAGGTCGTCTTTAACAATAGTTGAGATAGATGAAGAACTATCCTTTACTCTTCTTACAAACTACCAAAAGCTCTTACTTCCCCTGGGAGAAGTAGGAACCTTCCCTCTTTAGATCTGACAGCATCCCTGGTTAAATTAACTGTTTTTGGCTGGCTTAGCTGACATAATTTTATTTGCGACAAAGGTCTTTATTTCAAATAAAATTATATTTTGGAACTTTTCAGCCGCAGCATTAACGTCGTTATCAAAACCAAAATTTCCAATTGAAATGCTGGAAATGTGGTTGAGCTCATCCCAGCGGTGCTGGCATCGAAGCGACACGAAGAACGGAATACGGAGAGGATGCTGAAAAAATGCTTCGTACATTACATTTCGGGGCGCGAAGTTATATAAAGATCAAGAATGTTATTTTGGTGCCCTTCGACACAATAAATATGTGTAGGTTCATTCACTAGTTGCGTCAAGTCATTTTGCGCGGCGAAGAGCTCGGCGTATTTGCCTTACGGAGTTGTATGGCTCGAATGTGAAATCCAGGCGAAATTATGGACATTAAAATCTCCAGCAAAGACAATTTAACAATAACGCTCCAAAACTTTCGATATTGAGTCGGAAAGGGCGTTAAAGCCGTTTAGGGAAGCCTCCCTTTCCGAGTATGAACTTCTATAAATAAACCCAAAATGTAGTACGTGTGTTGCAATCCTAAACTTAACCCATTCCCATTCTGCTACACACCCAAACGTAATATGATAATATGTGTGTGGGTATCTCTGAATCTAAATTAAATCTACATCCACCGACTAACCTAATACAATCTGGTAACTTTTGTTGAACATATTTGTTAGTAAACGTTTCTTAGAACCACAGGGACCATTTTTGGGCTTTTTCATTCGAAAGGTTGAAAAACAATCCCCACTACGGATCTAAAATATATTTTGAGCAAATATTAAAATAAGTACTTTTTTCAAAGGTCTCCCTTTTATACCTGCATTAACTTCTCCCAAACTACATTAACTTTGTCGTAAATGCACAAAATCGAACTGCACAAATTATCAAAAATGGGACAAAAAAGAATAAAAAGTACTTTTTAACAATAGTTTTTTACCCTATACCAATCTGTAGTAGGGTATTAAGGTAAAGTGCTGATATTTTCAACCCCAAATTACAAGGAAATAGACCCGAATCAATTCAGAACCACTATGTGATTCAGTAGTATAGAATGTTCCTTCTACTTCATGCGGACCGGTTAAGTGTTTTTTCGGACGTACCCCTCTTTTTTGGGAGGATTAAAACCATTGGAGCTTGAAAATTTTCTTTTTTTTTGGTTAAATTCGGAAGCCTAGAACGTTGAGTGGTTTTGCAGTTTGTGCGGGCAAGTTAAGTGTTTTTCGGCATCTACCCCTGTTTTTTGAGACGGTTTAAAATCATTGGAGGGTGGAAATGTACTCTTTTTAGGGATTAAATTCTAGGAGTGTGGTTTTGCAGTTTATGCGGGCGAGATAAGTGTTTTTTCGACACTTGCCTCTTCTTAAATTCTGTTAAATTCTGGAAGCATAGTACTTTGTGTGGCTCAGGAGAATTTCAATTGTATTTTTTGGACATTTCCCTTTTTGGGTTAAATTCATTGAGGCGTGGCTCAGAACAGTTTTAGTTGTTTTTACGGCACCTACCCCTTATTTTAAATGGTTTAAAGGGTTATTTTTTTCGGCACCTTTCCCTCTTTTTTTAAAGAGTTTAGAATCATTGGGGTGTGGTTCAGAAAAGGTTTAAATGTTTTTTTTCGGAAATTATATTCTCTTTTCTCCCTCTTTTCATAAACCGTTTTCATAGGAGCGTAAATAGGTTGCCTCGTTGTTTGAACCTCTTTACTCTTGCGCAACATAATGTTATTCTCTTTATACAGTGCTTTCTAAAAAAGTAATTTTTTGTACATACTAATGTGTATTTTGTAAGGGAAAAAGTTTAGGCGCCGGTCTTGAGGGTCCTCCCATCGAATCTCCCATCTCGACGTCTTGACCCCAGTCAAATTATGGATACTGCCAAACTCGAGCTGGCAGATCCCAGATTTTATACAAGTCGACCCATTGATATCTTTATTGGTATGGATGTATGACCTCTGATTTACGCAATGGGTGTTCCCATGGAAACAATCGGATCTCTCCTCGCATAAAAAACGGTTTTCGGCTGGGTTATCGGAGGTCCACTTTATCAGGAAAGGCAACAGAATTCTCAGATTTCACTCTGCAGCACAATTACTCTTGAAAAAATACTTAAACGTTTTTGGGATTTGAAGGAGACCGAAAAAAGATTTTGAGATCAGAAGATGACAAGTTTTGCGAGTAAACCTATAAAAATACGACCCGACGGAATTGCGTTGGAAGATTCATTTTGACACTAGGGAGATACTTGTAAGGAAATAATCGCATCTTGGAATATTGCATTAGCCCAGGAAAGAAGACTTCAGAAAACCCCGGAATTAAAGGAGCAATATGACAACGACATTTTGGAGTATCTTAATCTAGATAAGACACCCCATTACTACCTACCACATCATGCCGTTATTAAGCCAGATAGAGTAACAACCAAGCTCCGAGTTGTATAAGTATGTAACGCGTCCAGTCCCTCGTCAAATAAGAAAAGTCTTAACGACATATTGAACCCTGAACCAATTCTCCAACAAAATTAAAATTTTTCAAGTTTGTCTTGAACGCGGACGATACGAAAATGGGGGTAAACTGTGCGCCATTTCTTGTCTTAAGGACACTTCTTCAACTTGCGGAAGAGTTGAAGGACTAATTGCCTCGCACAGCTGAGGTTACTCGACACTATTTGTATGTCGATGACGTCTTAGCTGGCGGATAGAATTAACTTTAGAAGAGGCGGTCAAATCTCGAAGACAATTAGTGGAGGCCTTTTAACCAGCAGGATTCGGGATCTGAAAATGGACCTCGTATGCTACAGTGACTACCATCAGACGTTCTTCTACCGGTGGATTAGCTAAACTTATCTGAGGATTCTTCAAACAAAACCTAGGGTATACCATGGAATGTCTCTACCGTCTCATTCACTTTTACTACTTGCTATTACAATATTTTTCGAACCCTGTGAATGGTTGGCGCCGGTCATTGTAATTGAAAAGCTCATCATGCAGCAGGTCTGGTTAGACTAGATCCATTGGGATGATATTTTGAAGCAGTGGTGCATGAATTGGCAGAAATTTCCTGTTATATATGGATATGTTTTTACCCAGAAAGTCGAGTCGAGATTTACGGGTTTTGTGAAGCTACGGAGAGCGCGTACGCCGCAACGATATACATATGGGTTAAAAATGGACCTTTTGAAATCCAAACTTTCCTCCTAACACCATTGACCCGTGTTGCACCATGTTGGATGATATTTTGAAGCAGTGGTGCATGAATTGGCAGAAATTTCCTGTTATATATGGATATGTTTTTACCCAGAAAGTCGAGTCGAGATTTACGGGTTTTGTGAAGCTACGGAGAGCGCGTACGCCGCAACGATATACATATGGGTTAAAAATGGACCTTTTGAAATCCAAACTTTCCTCCTAACACCAATGACCCGTGTTGCACCCATAAAGGAAATCTCCCTACCACGACTCGAGCTTTCTGGAGCTGTTCTTTTGACCAACCTATCAGCTGTCATAATTCCAAATCTTCGGCTCAAACAGTTTTCTACCCAGTACTGGAGTGATTCAACCATAGTTTTGGCTTGCCTGAACCACACTGTGCCTGGACTATATTTGTGGGCAATAATATCTCGGACGGCGTTGGTGCGGCTAACTGGCAACATGTGTATTCCAAAGATAAACCGGGAGATTTCGCAAGACGTGGTTGCTCTTCTAGTGAGCTACAATCCCATGAATTGTGGTGGCATGGGTCTCCGTGGCAAAGATATCGAACGACTCAATAGCCATTAAACAGGACAATCGCAGACACGGACCTTGAATCCAAACCGCTCAGAGTATTCGCAACAAATACTTTCGAATAGATATTCTTCTTTATCTCGAACTTTTTTGAACCCTTTTCTCGATTCAAAAGGTGTTATCAGAGCAAATGGCCGGCTTGTTCAGTCACCTATCCTAATATACGATGAACGCCACCCAGTTCTTTTGCCTTATGATGCAAAGTTGACATTGTTGTTGCTGGAATTCTGTCACAAAGTCTCAACTCACGGTTGAAACCAGTTAATGGTTGAAATATTAAGATCCGAGTTTTGGATATTTAGACTCAAACCCCTCGTAAAGAAAGTAATTTCTCATTGTAAAACATATTTACTCTACAAGCAGAAGGCGCAGACTCTGATTATATCATCTTTGCCAACTGAGGGTACAAGGCTGTCTAGACCCTTTTACAATACGGGTGTTGATTTTGCTGGAACCTTTCCGATCAAAAATTACAGTGCGTGCATGTCTCATCATCTTTGCATGTTTCGCTGCGAAGATTGTCCACCTAGAAGTCACGAGCGACTTGTCGACCCAGTCATTCTTAGCGGCGCTCTCGCGATTAATTGGACGCCGCGGTTGCCCATCCCGAAAACATTCTGACAACAACACAAACTTCGTAGGGGCGGCCGAAATGATACTCAAAGATTTTTTTTATGAAGAATTAAATGAATTCAAAGGGACGCCCAGCACCAGAACATTGCCCACAATCTCGAGTGGAGCTTCATGTAGGAGTCCCGCATATGGGCGGGCTTTTGGAGGCGGGCGTGAAGTAAAAAAAAACACATTTGAGAAAGTTTATCCCACATATGAATTTCACATTTGAGGAACTTTCGAGGATCTTAGCTCGAATTGAGTCTTGCTTGAACTCAGCGTCCAGCCAGCGACAACCCTGACGATCTATCCCCTCTGACTTCGGGACATTTTATCATCGGAGCTTCCATGATGGCACCAGCTGAACCTGATTTGACGAAAGAAATTATTTCCCTCGTCAACCGGTGGAAGCGATTAAAGATTATTATTTAAATCATTTCTGCATAGCTGGAAATCAGAGTACTTGAACGAACTTCATCGTCGATATAGGTGAAAATACCAGAAAGATAATGTTAGCGTCAATGATTTAGTCGCCACCAAGGACAAAAAAAACTAATTTCTCATGAGAGGAAAGTGGACTGAGAAATCAAAAGCTATTTCGGACCAGATCGAGAGTACGCGTGGTCGATCTGCATACCTCAAACGGCATAATTAGTAGGCCAATAAAATTATTTTCTAACTTACTTGTCTCGTAACGATCACACTCTACCAAACCCATCTTACACTTACCACGTCCTGACTATTTGGATGAGCGCAGAGTCCGATCACCAGAACGTCGTCGACGATTGACAGAACGTCGTCATCGATCGCCAGCACATCGTGAGTCTGGTGACGACTGCGAAACATGGAAGTCATACCGAGTCATCGTTAGCCAGTCAGAAACCGTCTCCAAAATAGCGGCATCAACTTTTCGACATTTGGGTCTGCGCTCATTCCAACATAGAGGTCAGAGATTCACCAGTTTTAAGATCAAGGCTCGTAATCGTCGCATCTGGGTGTTACGAGTCACAGCCTTGATAACCGACAACCTGCCTACAAGAATGCAAGAAAGCAAACGGCTAGCTTGCAATAAGTCATCGGCGACAACACATAATTTAATCCCGTTTTGATACTTAAAGAGAGCGTTCGTTACCCCGTGACAAAGTGACAAAATGTATCCTTATATGTATCCTTGTAAAATAAAACCCTAAAAATTAAAATTGCACAAAATAAACATTTAAATTTATAATTGTGATATACATACATACAAACACACATTGAACAAATAATTACAAACACATTTTTAATCCATTACACTGTTAAAACACAAGAAAAAGCACAAAAAATCCATGAATTTAAAACTAAGCATTACACAAACAAATTAAAATAGTTTGTCTTAAACAAAAAGCAAACAAACAAACATTTAGTCCATTTCGAGCCGAATAAGTGTTCAAGCTTTTTAAATTAATAAAAAAAAAACAAAATCCACCCTTATTTTGTGCTGTCATACATATGTACATGTAAAAGAAGAACCAGTGAAAGTGAAAAACGAATTAAGTGAACTTTTCAAAAAAAATCCTCGTATATATTTGAATAAGTTCGAAAATTTGTGAAAAGTGTTATGAAGACAGTTTAAGAAATATAGTGGTATTATTTTTGGAAAAATAAATAAAAAACTAATAAAATAAAAAATAATAAAATAAAATTTTTCTACTTAAACTAAATTGAATAAAATAAATACTTAAACCTAGCTAAACTGAAAAAAGGTGTAACTACAAAAACCACCAACTTTGAATGTCAAGATATAAATAAAATAAATTTTACTACTTACCCTAAATTGAATAAAATACAAAATAAATACTAAAACCTAACTAAAGTTAGAAAAAGGTGTAAGTACACTAAACAAAAACAAAATTTTTAGCAAAAAATTAAGCAAAATTTTGCTACTTAACTTAATTGCACAACATCAAATAAATATATACCTAGCTATATTGTTAAAAGGAGTAACTACACAAAACAAATGAGTATAATTTGACGTACAAAATAACACAAAAACTTCTCGAAAACAAAATTATATAAAAAAAGTTTTAATTTTTTTTTCAACAAAATTAAGATTTTGCACAACAAGTTTCGTTTGAACATTGAAAAAATTCCAAATTTTCACAAGAAACACAAAAATTCACTAAATTGAACATTTAATAAACTTTCTTGTGGCCTTGCGAAATTGGGACCCGTCTTACGGTCACCATGAAAGACGCCATTCATCAAACTCAGCAGCAGATCATCTACATCAGTTGCAGAATCATCAACCTCAGCCGCAGACCCTTCAACATCAGCAGCAGATTACTCAAAAACAGCAGCAGCAGCGCCAGTACATAAGAACAGTTTCGCTCTCTCTCCTGCAGACGCCAACACAGGTACTCACACACCATTGACGAGATCAAGCCAAACCAAACCAACTCACGAAAAAACAAGCAAGGAGATACAAAGTGAAACGTGCTTTTTATGAAATTGACTCCCATCGCAAGCAACATTTCACCTGCATATTTACCGCTTGACCCTGTAATACTTGTCGTTACGTGTGATAATGACTAGAGTAAAGCTATAACCCTGCAATACATTTTACACAATTAAACGGTTTTTTGATATCCACATAATTTTTTTGACCCTATTGTGCCGTTTTTGTTAACTTCATCGAGTTTCTGATCGAAATATTGTCGCTAGCATTTTTTCTTTACAACCCATACGAAAATCGTGAAGTAAAAGGGAAACGGAAATTTTTTATACAATATATTACGGATGGCAAATGACAACGTGTATGCCCTGGTGATAACTATTAAACCAATCGAAAATTTCCCTTATTGACGAAATTTTGCGATATCTATTATTCACGCTACAGACTCCTCCAAATTTCGCGGTACTTTTTGGTGAAAGAATTCTCCGTCATTTTGAAAATTAATGCAGACATAATCGAGGTTTATCATGTCAGAAAAAAATGTTTGTTGTATTTTCGTAGGCAATTGTGTGAAGAAAACTTGAAAAGTGAGGTTTACAACAGTAGTTCTCATTCGTTTGGGGAGAGCCTGGCCTTATAGAGTTCGGTTATACTATCAAAAATTGCAGCAAGGCTTTCTGAAGAGGGTTGTCACGGACCCGAAATCATGATAAAATCAGTGTGCAGCCACGAAAATCAATGACACTTTGCCATTTAGTTAAAAACTTGTCTTCTATTTAAATATAGAAGCAAGAGGTCTTGGGCCGGTTAATCCCTGTTCAATGTGTAAAAGCAACAGACCGAAATAAAACAAACGAGCTAAACACACGTTATCGTGAAATGTTTATAAATCGTATTACTCGTTTTGGATATTTTCGTGACCAAAGCAGGCAAATTACATTGGCTAGAAAATTAGTTTATTAAAACTTCTTGGGACTGATGCTGCTGACCCTTAATTTGGACTGTGCTGGAAAAAAAAATATTTTGTTGGAAATTTTTTCGTTGGCCATTTGATTCATTCTTGAGCGTCTTGTTTTTTTTCTGACCCTTCCCTCACCATTGGCTTAAGAATTGACGTTTTAAGATGGACAGGGAGCTAACTGAGAAATGTGTGAATTGCGTCGATGATTTGAAGGACTTTTAAAGCATCCACTAGGTGACGAGTTCTGAGGAAACTGTCCATGGTTTGGAGGTTCTGGGATCGGGTTAAGAAATCCTAATGGCCGACGTTTCGAGCCCTCTTTTCAATTTTGTATGGAGAAAATACTCGCCTGAGCAATGTCTAGAAATTATGTCATCTTACAGAAAAGACGGCGGAAGAAACCCGAGAGATAATAGGCTAAGTTCCTTTGACCCTAGACGGGTTTGAATTTGCATGGTAGATCTTAATCATCGCTACGAAAATAAGAAAATGCAGACGAACGAGCAGCTGAAAATTCTCATCACCTTACCGAATGCTTTTGTCGACTCAGGGTCGTGTATTCAGAAGCTACTGCGCACCTTAAATTATTGTATCCAGACTCTAAACCCTTTGAAGATCAATAACGATGTATGGGACCCAATTTTGGCCTACCTCTGCTCGACTTAATTACCCCGAACTTTTTTTGGAGGAATTTGAGAATGATTTACCCGATTGTTCTGTGCTACCAACCTGGAAGGAGTTTGATCGATTTTTGGCCCAAAAATTTAAGACTCTCGAATCTGTGGGAAATATTAAGCCATTTATTCAGAAAATGAATAATCAGCGTAGATCTGATTTTAATAAGAAACGCGCCAATTCGTTTCAGACCATTGTCCATCAGAATACGGGGCCGAAGGCCCAGGGTTTCAAATACGGAAATGATGGTAATAAATGCGCACGTAATAAAAATGGCCTACTTTGTAGGGACAATCATTACTTGCAAGTTTGTCCTAAATTTCTGATGAAAAGTATTAATGATCGCATCTACGTTGTGAAAGTATCTCATTTATGCTACAACTGTCTCTATGCGGATCATGGGGTTAAAGAATGCAAAAGCCGATATAGTTGTAAAGAGTGAGCCAAAGACACAATACTCACAAGGGTAAAGAGACCCAATCTGCAAATAGAGCCGAAGCACAACCTAGTACAAGTGCTGCGGCGCTGACTACGTTTATACAGTCCCCATCGAACCTAGAATCTTCACAAATCACCACAAGATGACAGACACCCTAGTAAGCAATATTCACGTGACACCTTGTTATTCACAGTCATTGTGCAAATTGAGACACGAGGGCAGAGATACGACGCTCGCGCTATCATTGACCCTGGATCACCGTCTACTTTCACCTCGAAAAAGATAAAGAATCGTCTGAGTCTCCCCACTAGACAAAACTTATTTCATGTAACAGGTCTAAGTCAAACTATGGCGGAAACAACTACCAAGGCTTGTCTTTTCAAACTATGCTCAAGACTAGATCCTATTTTTGATCTAGAAGTTTAGGCGCCGGTCTTGAGGGTCCTCAATTCGAATCTCCCACCTCGACAAGTTTTGCGAGTAAAATTATAAAAATACGACCCGACGGAATTGCGTTAGAAGATACATTGTGAGACTAGAAAGATATTTGTTAGGAAATAGGAGCATCTAGGAATATTGCATAAGCCCACTTTTACCGGATGGAAAGACGACTTCAGAAAACCCCGGAATTAAAGGAGTAATATGACACCGCCATTTTGGAGTATCATGATCTAAGCCACATGCGGAAAATCTCCCACTCAGAGATTGAGATGACACCCCATTACTACTTACCACATCAAGCCGTTGTTAAGCCAGATAGAGTACCAACCAAGCTCCGAGTTGTATTTAACGCGTCTAGTCCCTCGTCAAAAAAGAAAGGTCTGAACGAATGTAAACTGAGCGCAATTTCTTGCCTTACAGACACTTCTTCAACTTGCAGAAGACGTGAAAGACTCCTGTGAGGTTATTCGACACAATTTGTATGTCGATGACGTCTTAGCTCGCGGACACACCCTAGAAGATGAGGTCATATCTCGAAGACAATTGGTGGAGGCATTAGACTCAGCTGGATTTGAGCTCCGAAAATGTACCTCGACCGACCCTCGTATGCTACAGTGACTACCATCAGATGCCCTTCTACCGGCGGATTGGTTAAATTTATTTGAGGATTCTTCAAACAAAAGCTTGGGTATACAATGGAATGTCTCTACCGACTCATCCACTTTTACTGCGCGTCAGATCGAAAAAAGGTGTGCTAGTACAAAACGAGAAGTGCTTTCAACTATTGCGAAATTCTTCGAACCCTGCGGATGGTTGGCGCCGGTCATTGAAATTGGAAAGCTAATCATGCAGCAGGTCTGGTTAGACAAGATCTAGTGGGATGATATTTTCAAGGCAGTAACACAAAAAAATTGGCAGAAATTTGTTGATAACTGCCCGGCGATCGACACCATTGCGGTTCCTCGATGGACATTTTTGACCCAGAAAATCGAATCGAGATTTACGGGTTTTGTGACACTTCGGAGACCGCGTATGCCGCAGCGATTTACATAAGGGTTGAAAATGGCCCTTCTCAAATCAACACTTTTCTCCTTACAGCAAAGACCCGTGTTGCACCTTTAAAGAAGATATCCCTACCACGATTCGAGCTTTGTGGTGCTGTCCTTTTGGCCAACCTATCAGCTGTCATAGTCCCAAATCTTTGGCTCAAACAGTTTTCTACCCAGCACTAGACGGATTCAACCATAGTTTTGGCTTGGCTGAAGAAACCACCCTGTGCCTGGAGTACATTTGTGGGCAATAATATCTCGGAAATACTGGACTGCGTTGGTGAGGCTTACTGGCAACATGTGGATTGCAAAGATAAACCATCAGATTTCGCAAAGCCGTGGCTGCTCTTCTGGTGAGCTACAATCTCATGAATTGTGGTGGCATGGGCCTCCGTGGCTAAGACTATCAACGAATCAATGGTCATTTAACAGGACAATCGCAGACACGGACCTGGAATCCAAACCGCTCAGAGTATTCGCAACAACTACTTTCGAAGACTTATATGGTTTTATCTTATGCGCTCAGATTCTGAAGAAACACAGGCAGAAATCGGCCTCACGAATTTCCTCTGAGGAACTAACAGCAGAAGAAGTCCGAGACATGAAAATCCAACTACTGACCATCAGACTCTGACGCAAAAAGTACGTATTTCGCCGAGCAGCAATATTTTGACTCTGAACCCTTTTCTCGATTCAAAAGGCGTTATCAGAAAAATGGTCGGCTTGTTCAGACACCTGTCCTTACATACGATGAACGCCACCCAGTTCTTTTGCCTTATGATGTAAAGTTGAAATTGTTGTTGCTGGAATTCTGTCACAAAGTCTCAAGTCACGGTGGAAACCAGTTAATGGTTCGAATATTAAGATCCGAGTTTTGGATATTTAGACTCAAACCCCTCGTAAAGAAAGTCATTCAACATTGTAAAACGTGTTTACTCTACAAGCAGAAGACGCAGACTCAGAATATGTCATCTTTGCCAATTGAGCGTACAAGGTTGTCTAGACCCTTTTACAATACGGGTGTTGATTTTGCTGGAACCTTTCCAATCAAAAATTACACAGAGCGTGCATGTCTTATCATTGTTATCTGCGCTCTCGCGATTTATTGGACACCGCGGTTGTCCATCCCGAATACATTCTGACAACAACACAAACTTAGTAGGAGTGGCCGAAATGATACGCAAAGATAGGATTTCTTTTATGAAGAATATTCAAAGAGACGCCCGGCTGCAGAACATTTCCCACAATCTCGAGTGGAGTGGAGCTATGTGTCTCGAATAGGGGCGGGCTTTTGAAGGTGGGAGTTCAATAAAAAGCACATTTGAGAAAGTTTATCCAACATATGAATCTCACATTTGAGGAACATTCGAGGATCTTAGCTCGAATTGAGCATTGCTTGAATCTAAGTCCAGCCAGCGACGACCCTGACGATCTATCCCTTCTGACTCCGGGCCATTTCACATCGGAGCTTCCATGGTGGCACCAGCTGAACGCAGCTGGTGGAAGCAATTGAAGATTATTTCTCAGCATTTCTGCAATAGATGGAAATCAGAGAAGTTGAACGAACTTCATCGTCGATATAAGTGGAAATTCCAGAAAGATAATGTAAGCGTCAATAATGTAGTCGCCGTCAAGGACAAAAAACTAATTCCTCATGATTGGAACATGGGCCGAGTAATCAGAAGCTATTTTGGACCAGATCGAAATGAACGCGTGGTCGATCTGAATACTTCAAACGGCATAATTAGTCGATCGATCACACTCTACCAAACCCATCTTACACTTACCACGTCCTGACTATTTGGATGAGCGCAGAGTTCGATCAACAGAACGTCGTCGACGATCAACAGAACGTCGCCGACGATCAACAGAACGGCATCATCGATCGCCAGCACATGATGTAGTTGCACCCGTGCAACAACATCAACGCCAACATAGACCTGCTGACTGACAGTACTCGTGTGGTCTGTGCCAAGAGACCACCCACTGAAAAACTGCCGAAGATCTCTGCTACTCTCCCCGCACCGACGCTACGAGATAGTAGAGAATCGAGGCTAATGCAGAAATTGTCTCGCTGCTCGCTTGATGGGTCTATCACAACCGAAGTTGGAGACGTGAAGGCGTTCAACTTAACCCTGGGCTACATCCTATCAGGACTTATTAGTAGTCCATACTAAATTAATTTAAATTATGGTTTAATCACTCTGTCACGGGGGGCGGGATGTTTAGAGATGTACTACTTTATTTCACATTGCTATGGCTTCTACTTGAATTGAGCAGCGATGTATATAGCGGTTGCTATATATTCATACATTCTATACCTCTTTAATTAGTCAATCCCGTTTTGATACTTGAAAAGTGCGTTCGTTACCCAGTTACAAAATTTATCCTTATAAAACATAACTTTGTAAAATAAAATCACACAAAATAAACATTGAAATTAAAAATTGTGATAAGATACATACAAACATTGAACATGCAAACAAATAATTACAAACACATTTTAAACCCAAACACTGTTACAATACAAGAAAAAGAACAAAATAATAATCCATGAATTTAAAACTAAACATTACACAAACAAATTAAAATATTATCTGTTAAGCAAAAGGCAAACAAATATTTGGCCCATTTCGAACCGAATAAGTGTTCAAGGTTTTTAGTGCTGTCATATATATGTACATGTTAAAGAAGAACCAGTAAAAGTGTAAAATGGATTAAGTGAACTTTTCAAAAAATAATAATATTTAAAGAAAATTGAAATTCTGTGAAAAGTGTTGTGAAAAACAGTTTAAGAAAAATATAGCGATATTGTTTTTGGAAAACAAGAAAAAAAAACTTGAAAAAAAATTTCGGAAATTAAATAAAATTCGAAAAATTTCCTACTTAACCAACATTTCACAAAATCAAAAACAAATAAATACTTAAACCTACCTCAACTGAAAAAAGGTGTAACTACACAAAACAAAAAATACTAATTTTGAATTTCAAAAAGAGCTAATAAAATAAAATTTTTCTACTTAACCTAAATTGAATAAAATAAATACTTAAGCCTAGCTAATGTTGAAAAAGGTGCAACTACACAAAACAAAAAATACCAAACAAAAAATAAAATTTGCTACTTAACCTACATTGCAAAAAATCAAAAACAAATAAATACTTAAACCTACCACAACTAAATAAATTGCGATGTAACTACACAAAACAAAAAATACCAATTTTGAATATCAAAAAAATTAATAAAAATAAAAATTTTCTACTTAACCTAAGTTGAATAAAATGAATACTTAAACATAGCTAAACTGAAAAAAGGTGTAAGTACACAAAACAAAAAATACCAATTTTGAATATCAAGATATAAATAAAATAAATTTAACTACTTACCCTAAATTGAATAAAATAAAAAATAAATATTTAAACCTAACTAAAGTTGGAAAAAGTTGTAACTACTCAAAACAAAAACAAAATGCTTAAAAGCAAAAATTAAACAAAATTTTGCTACTTAACCTAAATTGCACAACATCAAAGAAATAAATACTTATGTATATATACCTACCTATATTGTTAAAAGCAGTAACTACACAAAACAAAACTCAGATAAAAGCACTGTGTTCAAATAAATCAAATTGGACGAACAAAAAAAACGCAAAAACTTCTCGAACACAAAATAATATTCAAAAACGTGTTTTTTTTTAACAAAAGTTTTTGCACAACAAATTTCGTTTGAACATTGCAAAAATTCCAAATTTTCACAAGAAACACAAAAACTCACTAAATTTAACATTTCAACAAACTTTCTTGACTGTCACCAAAGAAGGACGCCATCCATCAACCTCAGCAGCAGAATCATCTACATCAGCAGCAGAATCATCACCCAGCAGACCCATCAACATCAGCAGCAGAATCATCAAAAACTGCAGCAGCAGCGTTAGTACACAAGAACAGTTTCGCTCTTTCCCTCTCTTTCCTGCAGATGACAACACAGGTACTCACACACGTACCATTGACGAGATCAAGCAGTAAATAAAACCAAACCAAATCACGAAAAAACAAGCAAGGAGATACAACGTAAAACTTTCGATGAAATTGACTCCCATCGCAAGCAACATTTCTCTTGCATATTTACCGGTTGACCATATTATACTTGTCGTTACGTGTGATAATGACTAGAGAAGACCTATAACCTGCAATAAATTCACACAATTAAACGGGTTTTTGATATCCACACAATTTTTTGACACTTTTGTGCCGTTTTTGTTAACTTCATCGAGTTTCTGATCGAAATATTGTCGCTAGCGTTTTTTCTTTACAACCCATACGAAAATCGGGAAGTAAGTAGGGAAACGGACATTTTTTATACAATGTATTGCGGATTGCAAATGGCAACGTGTATGCCCTGGAGATAACCATCAAACGAATCGAAAAATTTACTTATTGACGAAATTTTGCGATATCTAATATTTTCATCAGCAACTTATAAGTTCTCGTTCTGTTGCTTGCCATTTTCACGCTACAGATTCCTCCAAATTTCGCGGTATTTTTTGGTGAAAGAATTCTCCGCCATTTTGAAAATTAATGCAGACAGAACAAATCGTGATTTATCATGTCAGAAAAATTTTTTTTTGTCGTGAAATGTTTTTCTTTTTGGATATTTTCGTGACCAAAACAGGCAAATTACTTTGGCTAGAAAATTAGTTTATGAAAATTTCTTGGGACTGATGCTGCTTAACCTTAATTTGGACTGTGCTTGAAGTTAAATATATTTTGTTGTTTCTTTTGTTGGAAATTTTTTCGTTTGCCATTTGATTCATTGTTGAGCGTCTTGTTTTTCTTCTGACCCTTCCCTCACAATTGGCTTAAGAATTGGCAAACGCGATATTTCTTTTACATAGTACTCTCCTAATGGAAGGTCAGAAGTTTTTGTCGATTTTCCAAGATATGGAATAGCATTGAACATATACTTCGTAGAATGTCGCATATCATTGGAATTTCGATCTCATATTTGTTTGGCTTGTTTGGAATATATATTTTAAATGGACAGCGACCACGAAAACCAAATAGTTGTTTATCAATAGTAGTATGCGATCCTGGAACGTAGCTAGTTTGACATTATTTTATAAAAAGGTCCCATACCTTCCTAACTGACACGAAAGCATCGTTTGGCCGAAGGGTAGGTCGAACAGCCTTATCGCCCATTCTTAGACATCGAAGAAGAAAGTCGAATCTATCACGACTCATGGCTGACGTGTTGAGTGTTCCACTGTAGGTATTGTTGAACAGCTCGTTCGTTGAAAATGGTTATCCTTCAATGCTGCTGACAAAGTTAGTATCCCAATTAGAGCACGAATTTTACGGGTATTTGTATCTCCAAATGTTGCAATTGCATTATCATTTCGACGATTTGAAGAAATCGCAGCGTTTGTCCATTGTACAATTTCAAAAACTATTTGTGAAAAAACATTAAAATACAAAATGAGATCGTAGAGCGATTAACATTCCCGAGTTGGATCCCTAGCCATTCGCACTAAATTCACTGACGAAATTCGGCCAGCGTTATTATACTTTGATGTAGTCCGCCAATGTTTACTTCTACTTCTTATTGTTGGTTGAGATACGGTAATTACTCGATTATCAGAAGGAGTATAACAATTTGCAACTGTTTGAAGTTCACCTTGAATTGGCGGTGTATTTTCCTGATTATCAATAATCTTATCTTCTATATCAGTTTCAACATCATCCTCCAGTAATGCATTTCTGATTTGCTCACATTTCCTATCAGACGTACCTTATCTAAGCAGGGTTAATGATCGCATCCACTCTATGCGGATCTTGGGGTCAAAGAATGCAAAAGCCGATATAGTTGTAGAGAGTGTAGCCCAAGACACAATTCTTTGCTCCACAATGGTAAAGAGACCCAATCTGCAACTAGAGCCGAAGCACAACCTAGCACAAGTGCTGCGGCTCTGAATACGTTTATACAGTCCCCATCGAACCTAGAATCTTCACAAATCACAACTTTGACCCTCCAAGAAGATAGTCCCCCTAGTCAGCAATATTCACGTGAAACCTTGTTACTCACAGCCATTGTGCAAATTAAGGCTCAAGGGCAGAGATACGACGCTCGGGCTATCATTGACCCTGGATCACCGTCTACTTTCACCTCGGAAAAGATAAAGAATCGTCTGAGTCTCCCCACAAGACAAAACTTATTTCATGTAACAGGTCTAAGTCAAATTGTGGCGGAAACAACTACCAAGGCTTGTCTTTTCAAATTATGCTCAAGATTAGATCCTATTTTTGATCTAGAAGTTTAGGCGCCGGTCTTGAGGGTCCTCAATTCGAATCTCCCACCTCGACAAGTTTTGCGAGTAAAATTATAAAAATACGACCCGACGGAATTGCGTTGGAAGATACATTGTGAGACTAGAAAGATATTTGTTAGGAAATAGGAGCATCTCGGAATATTGCATAAGCCCACTTTTACCGGATGGAAAGACGACTTCAGAAAACCCCGGAATTAAAGGAGTAATATGACACCGCCATTTTGGAGTATCATGATCTAAGCCACATGCGGAAAATCTCTCACTCAGAGATTGAGATGACACCCCATTACTACTTACCACATCAAGCCGTTGTTAAGCCAGATAGAGTAACAACCAAGCTCCGAGTTGTATTTAACGCGTCTAGTCCCTCGTCAAAAAAGAAAAGTCTGAACGAATGTAAACTGAGCGCAATTTCTTGCCTTACAGACACTTCTTCAACTTGCAGAAGACGTGAAAGACTCCTGTGAGGTTATTCGACACAATTTGTATGTCGATGACATCTTAGCTCGCGGACACACCCTAGAAGATGCGGTCATATCTCGAAGACAATTGGTGGAGGCATTGGACTCAGCAGGATTTGAGCTCCGAAAATGGACCTCGACCGACCCTCGTAT
This sequence comes from Hydrotaea diabolus, assembly GCA_963513945.1. Lineage (NCBI taxonomy): Eukaryota > Metazoa > Arthropoda > Insecta > Diptera > Muscidae > Hydrotaea > Hydrotaea diabolus. The sequence goes on along the minus strand of OY740716.1, from coordinate 98,589,188 downwards.
GCTACAGTGACTACCATCAGATGCCCGCGGATTGGTTAAATTTATCTGAGGATTCTTCAAACAAAAGCTTGGGTATACAATGGAATGTCTCTACCGACTCATCCACTTTTACTGCGCGTCAGATCGAAAAAAGATGTGCTAGCACAAAACGAGAAGTGCTTTCAACTATTGCGAAATTCTTCGAACCCTGCGGATGGTTGGCGCCGGTCATTGAAATTGGAAAGCTAATCATGCAGCAGGTCTGGTTAGACAAGATCTAGTGGGATGATATTTTCAAGGCAGTAACACAAAAAAATTGGCAGAAATTTGTTGATAACTGCCCGGCGATCGACACCATTGAGGTTCCTCGATGGACATTTTTTGACCCAGAAAATCGAATCGAGATTTACGGGTTTTGTGACACTTCGGAGACCGCGTATGCCGCAGCGATTTACATAAGGGTTGAAAATGGCCCTTCTCAAATCAACACTTTTCTCCTTACAGCAAAGACCCGTGTTGCACCTTTAAAGAAGATCTCCCTACCACGATTCGAGATTTGTGGAGCTGTCCTTTTGGCCAACCTATCAGCTGTCATAGTCCCAAATCTTTGGCTCAAACAGTTTTCTACCCAGCACTAGACGGATTCAACCATAGTTTTGGCTTGGCTGTAGAAACCACCCTGTGCCTGGAGTACATTTGTGGGCAATAATATCTCGGAAATACTGGACTGCGTTGGTGAGGTTTACTGGCAACGTGTGGTTTGCAAAGATAAACCATCAGATTTCGCAAAGCCGTGGCTGCTCTTCTGGTGAGCTACAATCTCATGAATTGTGGTGGCATGGGCCTCCGTGGCTAAGACTATCAACGAATCAATGGTCATTTAACAGGACAATCGCAGACACGGACCTGGAATCCAAACCGCTCAGAGTATTCGCAACAACTACTTTCGTAGACTTATAGGGTTTTATCTTATGCGCTCAGATTCTGAAGAAACACAGGCAGAAATCGGCCTCACGAATTTCCTCTGAGGAACTAACAGCAGAAGAAGTCCGAGACATGAAAATCCAACTACTGACCATCAGACTCTGACGCAAAAAGTACGTATTTTTCCGAGCAGCAATATTTTGACTCTAAACCCTTTTCTCGATTCAAAAGACGTTATCAGAAAAATGGTCGGCTTGTTCAGAGACCTGTCCTTACATACGATGAACGCCACCCAGTTCTTTTGCCTTATGATGCAAAGTTGAAATTGTTGTTGCTGGAATTCTGTCACAAAGTCTCAAGTCACTGTGGAAACCAGTTAATGGTTCGAATATTAAGATCCGAGTTTTGGATATTTAGACTCAAACCCCTCGTAAAGAAAGTCATTCAACATTGTAAAACGTGTTTACTCTACAAGCAGAATACGCAGACTCAGAATATGTCATCTTTGCCAATTGAGCGTACAAGGTTGTCTAGACCCTTTTACAATACGGGTGTTGATTTTGCTGGATCCTTTCCAATCAAAAATTACACAGTGCGTGCATGTCTTATCATTGTTAGCTGCGCTCTCGCGATTTATTGGACACCGCGGTTGTCCATCCCGAATACATTCTGACAACAACACAAACTTAGTAGGAGTGGCCGAAATGATACTCAAATATAGGATTTCTTTTATGAAGAATATTCAAAGAGACGCCCGGCTGCAGAACATTTCCCACAATCTCGAGTGGAGTGGAGCTATGTGTCTCGCATAGGGGCGGGCTTTTGAAGGTGGGAGTGCAATAAAACTCCGGGCCATTTTATCATCGGAGCTTCCATGGTGGCACCAGCTGAACCCAGCTGGTGGAAGCAATTGAAGATTATTTCTCAGCATTTCTGCAATAGATGGAAATCAGAGAACTTGAACGAACTTCATCGTCGATATAAGTGGAAATTCCAGAAAGATAATGTAAGCGTCAATAATGTAGTCGCCGTCAAGGACAAAAAACTAATTCCTCATGATTGGAACATGGGCCGAGTAATCAGAAGCTATTTTGGACCAGATCGAAATGAACGCGTGGTCGATCTGAATACTTCAAACGGCATAATTAGTCGATCGATCACACTCTACCAAACCCATCTTACACTTACCACGTCCTGACTATTTGGATGAGTCCGATCAACAGAACGTCGTCGACGATCAACAGAACGTCATCATCGATCGCCAGCACATGATGTTGTTGCACCCGTGCAACAACATCAACGCCAACATAGACCTGCTGACTGACAGTACTCGTGTGGTCTGTGCCAAGAGGACCACCCACTGAAAAACTGCCGAAGATCTCTGCTACTCTCCCCGCACCGACGCTACGAGATGGTAGAGAATCGAGGCTACTGCAGAAATTGTCTCGCTGCTCGCTTGATGGATCTATCACAACCGAAGCTGGAGACGTGAAGGCGTTCAACTTAACCCTGGGCTACATCCTATCAGGACTTATTAGTAGTCCATACTAAATTATGGTTTAATCACTCTGTCACGGGGGGCGGGATGTTTAGAGATGTACTATGATGCTTCTACTTGAATTAAGCAGCGATGTATATAGCGGTTGCTATATATTCATACATTCTATACCTCTTTAATTATTCAATCCCGTTTTGATACTTGAAAAGTGCGTTCGTTACCCAGTGACAAAATTTATCCTTATAAAACATAACTTTGTAAAACAAAACCCTAACAAATAAAATCACACAAAATAAACATTGAAATTAAAAATTGTGATAAGATACATACAATCATTGAACATGCAAACAAATAATTACAAACACATTTTAAACCCAAACACTGTTAAAATACAAGAAAAAGAACAAAATAATAATCCATGAATTTAAAACTAAACATTACACAAACAAATTAAAATATTATCTGTTAAGCAAAAGGCAAACAAATATTTGGCCCATTTCGAACCGAATAAGTGTTCAAGTTTTTTAGTGCTGTCATATACAGGGTGCGGCTAAAGTAACTATATGATTTGTTTTTTAATTAACTATTGAATGGAATGAAAAAAACAAAAAAATTTATGATAAAAAGAAAGTTTATTTTATGTTATTTTTTTACATTAATTATGAAAAATAATATCAGTTAAATGAGAACCGTTTTCTCTAGCGCAAAAATGTGCTCTTTTTATGGAATTTTCCATAACTTTGTTGAGTGTTTCTTGTGGTATACGATCAATTTCTTCTTGAATGTTGTCCTTTAGTTGCTGCTAGGTTTGGGGCTTATTCACATAAACTTTGTCTTTGAGATAGCCCCACAAGCCCCACCGTTCAAGTGAAAATGCGCTTCGTCGGTCATCATTAAATTTGACAAAAAAAATTTATTTTGATCAACGAGATTTAAAACTGCTCTAGCATATTCCACGCGCAATACGAAGTCCTCAGGATTTAGTTTTTGGACTAGTTGGATTTTGTAAGGGAAGAGGTGAAAATCGTGTTTTAAAATTCGCCGAAGAGTGCGGTCAGAAAGCTGCAACTGGGAAGATCGTCTTCTCGTTGATGTCTCCGGATTTTCTTCGACGCTCTGTCGCACAGCATCAATATTTTCGGCCGATCTGCCAGTTCGAGGTCAGCCCGTACGTCTTGAATCTCCGACAGTCCCATATTCAGCAAATATATTCACCAACGAACGAATAGTTGGACCCGTTGGAGCAGTTCTTACACCATAAAATCTTCTGTATGCACGTTGAGTATTAATTATCGAACGATGATTTTCAATGAATAGAAAAACAATCTTAGTTCTTTGCGCAATTGTATAGCGTTCCATTTTTAAATATTCTCCCAAGTTTAATTTCTGAAATAGGAAAAAAGAAAAAGTTAAATACTCGCAAGCAAAGAAGTTACAATTGTTTTACATCATATAGTAACTTTAGCCGCACCCTGTATATGTACATGTTAAAGAAGAACCAGTAAAAGTATAAAATGGATTAAGTGAACAAAAAATAATAATATTTAAAGAAAATTGAAATTCTGTGAAAAGTGTTGTGAAAAACAGTTTAAGAAAAATGTAGCGGTATTGTTTTTGTAAAACAAGAAAAAAAAATTGAAAAAAATTTCGGAAATTAAATAAAATTTGAAAAATTTCATACTTAACCAACATTTCACAAAATCAAAAACAAATAAATACTTAAACCTACCTCAACTGAAAAAAGGTGTAACTACACAAAACAAAAAATACTAATTTTGAATTTCAAAAAGAACTAATAAAAGAAAATTTGTCTACTTAACCTAAATTGAATAAAATAAATACTTAAGCCTAGCTAAAGTTGAAAAAGGTGCAACTACACAAAACAAAAAATACCAAACAAAAAATAAAATTTGCTACTTAACCTACATTGCAAAAAATCAAAAACAAATAAATACTTAAACCTACCACAACTTAAAAAAAAATTGCGATGTAACTACACAAAACAAAAAATACCAATTTTGAATATCAAAAAAATTCATAAAAATAAAAATTTTCTACTTAACCCAAGTTGAATAAAATGAATACTTAAACATAGCTAAACTGAAAAAAGGTGTAAGTACACAAAACAAAAAATACCAATTTTGAATATCAAGATATAAATAAAATAAATTTTACTACTTACCCTAAATTAAATAAAATAAAAAATAAATATTTAAACCTAACTAAAGTTGGAAAAAGTTGTAACTACACAAAACAAAAACAAAATGCTTAAAAGCAAAAATTAAACAAAATTTTGCTACTTAACCCAAATTGCACAACATCAAAGAAATAAATACTTATGTATATATACCTACCTATATTGTTAAAAGCAGATAAAAGCACTGTGTTCAAATAAATCAAATTGGACGAACAAAAAAAACGCAAAAACTTCTCGAACACAAAATAATATTTAAAAGCGTGTTTTTTTCAACAAAAGTTTTTGCGCAACAAATTTAGTTTGAACATTGCAAAAAATCCAAATTTTCACAAGAATGTTGTGTTTCTTACACAAAAACTCACTAAATTTAACATTTCAACAAACTTTCTTGACTGTCACCAAAGAAGGACGCCATCCATCAACCATCAACATCAGCAGCAGAATCATCACCCAGCAGACCCGTCAACATCAGCAGCAGAATCATCAAAAACAGCAGCAGCAGCGTTAGTACACAAGAACAGTTTCGCTCTCTCTCTCTCTCTTTCTTGCAGATGCCAACACAGGTACTCACACACGTACCATTGACGAGATCTAGCAGTAAATACAACCAAACCAAATCACGAAAATGCAAGCAAGGAGATACAACGTAAAACTTTCGATGAAATTGACTCCCATCGCAAGCAACATTTCTCTTGCATATTTACCGGTTGATCATATTATACTTGTCGTTACGTGTGATAATGACTAGAGAAGACCTATAACCTGCAATAAATTCACACAATTAAACGCGTTTTTGATATCCACACAATTTTTTTGACACTATTGTGCCGTTTTTGTTAACTTCATCGAGTTTCTGATCGAAATATTGTCGCTAGCGTTTTTTCTTTACAACCCATACGAAAATCGGGAAGTAAGTAGGGAAACGGACATTTTTTATACAATGTATTGCGGATTGCAAATGGCAACGTGTATGCCCTGGAGATAACCATCAAACGAATCGAAAAATTTTCTTATTGACGAAATTTTGCGATATCTAATATTTTCATCAGCAACTTATAAGTTCTCGTTCTGTTGCTTGCCATTTTCACGCTACAGATTCCTCCAAATTTCACGGTATTTTTTGGTGAAAGAATTCTCCGCCATTTTGAAAATTAATGCAGACAGAACAAATCGTGATTTATCATGTCAGAAAAAAAATTTTTTGTCGTGAAATGTTTTTCGTTTTGGATATTTTCGTGACCAAAACAGGCAAATTACTTTGGCTAGAAAATTAGTTTATGATAATTTCTTGGACTGATGCTGCTTAACCTTAATTTGGACTGTGCTTGAAGTTAAATATATTTTGTTGTTTCTTTTGTTGGAAATTTTTTCGTTTGCCATTTGATTCATTGTTGAGCGTCTTGTTTTTCTTCTGACCCTTCCCTCACAATTGGCTTAAGAATTGGCAAACGCGATATTTCTTTTACATAGTACTCTCCTAATGGAAGGTCAGAAGTTTTTGTCGATTTTCCAAGATATGGAATAGCATTGAACATATACTTCGTAGAATGTCGCATATCATTGGAATTTCGATCTCATATTTGTTTGGCTTGTTTGGAATATATATTTTAAATGGACAGCGACCACGAAAACCAAATAGTTGTTTATCAATAGTAGTATGCGATCCTGGAACGTAGCTAGTTTGACATTATTTTATAAAAAGGTCCCATACCTTCCTAACTGACACGAAAGCATCGTTTGGCCGAAGGGTAGGTCGAACAGCCTTATCGCCCATTCTTAGACATCGAAGAAGAAAGTCGAATCTATCACGACTCATGGCTGACGTGTTGAGTGTTCCACTGTAGGTATTGTTGAACAGCTCGTTCGTTGCTTAATGGTTATCCTTCAATGCTGCTGACAAAGTTAGTATCCCAATTAGAGCACGAATTTTACGGGTATTTGTATCTCCAAATGTTGAATTGCATTATCATTTCGACGATTTGAAGAAATCGCAGCTTTTGTCCATTGTACAATTTCAAAAACTATTTGTGAAAAAACATTAAAACACAAAATGGGATCGTAGAGCGATTAACATTCCCGAGTTGGATCCCTAGCCATTCGCACTAAATTCACTGATGAAATTCGGCCAGCGTTATTATACTTTGATGTAGTCCGCCAATGTTTACTTCTACTTCTTATTGTTGGTTGAGATACGGTAATTACTCGATTATCAGAAGGAGTATAACAATTTGCAACTGTTTGAAGTTCACCTTGAATTGGCGGTGTATTTTCCTGATTATCAATAATCTTATCTTCTATATCAGTTTCAACATCATCATCCAGTAATACATTTTCTGATTTGCTCACATTTCCTATCAGACGTACCTTATGTAAGCAGGGTTAATGATCGCATCCACTCTATGCGGATCTTCGGGTCAAAGAATGCAAAAGCCGATATAGTTGTAGAGAGTGTAGCCCAAGACACAATTCTTTGCTCCACAATGGTAAAGAGACCCAATCTGCAACTAGAGCCGAAGCACAACCTAGTACAAGTGCTGTGGCTCTGAATACGTTTATACAGTCCCCATCGAACCTAGAATCTTCACAAATCACAACTTTAACCCTCCAAGAAGATAGTCCCCCTAGTCAGCAATATTCACGTGAAACCTTGTTACTCACAGCCATTGTGCAAATTAAGGCTCAAGGGCAGAGATACGACGCTCGCGCTATCATTGATCCTGGATCACCGTCTACTTTCACCTCGGAAAAGATAAAGAATCGTCTGAGTCTCCCCACAAGACAAAACTTATTTCATGTAACAGGTCTAAGTCAAACTGTGGCGAAACAACTACCAAGGCTTGTCTTTTCAAATTATGCTCAAGACTAGATCCTATTTTTGACCTAGAAGTTTAGGCGCCGGTCTTGAGGGTCCTCAATTCGAATCTCCCACCTCGACAAGTTTTGCGAGTAAAATTATAAAAATACGACCCGACGGAATTGCGTTGGAAGATACATTGTGAGACTAGAAAGATATTTGTTAGGAAATAGGAGCATCTCGGAATATTGCATAAGCCCACTTTTACCGGATGGAAAGACGACTTCAGAAAACCCCGGAATTAAAGGAGTAATATGACACCGCCATTTTGGAGTATCATGATCTAAGCCACATGCGGAAAATCTCCCACTCAGAGATTGAGATGACACCCCATTACTACTTACCACATCAAGCCGTTGTTAAGCCAGATAGAGTAACAACCAAGCTCCGAATTGTATTTAACGCGTCTAGTCCCTCGTCAAAAAAGAAAAGTCTGAACGAATGTAAACTGAGCGCAATTTCTTGCCTTACAGACACTTCTTCAACTTGCAGAAGACGTGAAAGACTCCTGTGAGGTTATTCGACACAATTTGTGTGTCGATGACATCTTAGCTCGCGGACACACCCTAGAAGATGCGGTCATATCTCGAAGACAATTGGTGGAGGCATTGGACTCAGCAGGATTTGAGCTCCGAAAATGGACCTCGACCGACCCTCGTATGCTACAGTGACTACCATCAGATGCCCTTCTACCGGCGGATTGGTTAAATTTATCTGAGGATTCTTCAAACAAAAGCTTGGGTATACAATGGAATGTCTCTACCGACTCATCCACTTTTACTGCGCGTCAGATCGAAAAAAGATGTGCTAGCACAAAACGAGAAGTGCTTTCAACTATTGCGAAATTCTTCGAACCCTGCGGATGGTTGGCGCCGGTCATTGAAATTGGAAAGCTAATCATGCAGCAGGTCTGGTTAGACAAGATCTAGTGGGATGATATTTTCAAGGCAGTAACACAAAAATATTGGCAGAAATTTGTTGATAACTGCCCGGCGATCGACACCATTGAGGTTCCTCGATGGACATTTTTTGACCCAGAAAATCGAATAGAGATTTACGGGTTTTGTGACACTTCGGAGACCGCGTATGCCGCAGCGATTTACATAAGGGTGGAAAATGGCCCTTCTCAAATCAGCACTTTTCTCCTTACAGCAAAGACCCGTGTTGCACCTTTAAAGAAGATCTCCCTACCACGATTCGAGATTTGTGGAGCTGTCCTTTTGGCCAACCTATCAGCTGTCATAGTCCCAAATCTTTGGCTCAAACAGTTTTCTACCCAGCACTAGACGGATTCAACCATAGTTTTGGCTTGGCTGTAGAAACCACCCTGTGCCTGGCGAACATTTGTGGGCAATAATATCTCGGAAATACTGGACTGCGTTGGTGAGGTTTACTGGCAACGTGTGGTTTGCAAAGATAAACCATCAGATTTCGCAAAGCCGTGGCTGCTCTTCTGGTGAGCTACAATCTCATGAATTGTGGTGGCATGGGCCTCCGTGGCTAAGACTATCAACGAATCAATGGTCATTTAACAGGACAATCGCAGACACGGACCTGGAATCCAAACCGCTCAGAGTATTCGCAACAACTACTTTCGTAGACTTATAGGGTTTTATCTTATGCGCTCAGATTCTGAAGAAACACAGGCAGAAATCGGCCTCACGAATTTCCTCTGAGGAACTAACAGCAGAAGAAGTCCGAGACATGAAAATCCAACTACTGACCATCAGACTCTGACGCAAAAAGTACGTATTTCGCCGAGCAGCAATATTTTGACTCTAAACCCTTTTCTCGATTCAAAAGGCGTTATCAGAAAAATGGTCGGCTTGTTCAGAGACCTGTCCTTACATACGATGAACGCCACCCAGTTCTTTTGCCTTATGATGCAAAGTTGAAATTGTTGTTGCTGGAATTCTGTCACAAAGTCTCAAGTCACGGTGGAAACCAGTTAATGGTTCGAATATTAGGATCCGAGTTTTGGATATTTAGACTCAAACCCCTCGTAAAGAAAGTCATTCAACATTGTAAAACGTGTTTACTCTACAAGCAGAATAAGCAGACTCAGAATATGTCATCTTTGCCAATTGAGCGTACAAGGTTGTCTAGACCCTTTTACAATACGGGTGTTGATTTTGCTGCATCCTTTTCAATCAAAAATTACACAGTGCGTGCATGTCTTATCATTGTTAGCTGCGCTTTCGCGATTTATTGGACACCGCGGTTGTCTATCCCGAATACATTCTGACAAAAACACAAACTTAGTAGGAGTAGCCGAAATGATACGGAAATATAGGATTTCTTTTATGAAGAATATTCAAAGAGACGCCCGGCTGCAGAACATTTCCCACAATCTCGAGTGGAGTGGAGCTATGTGTCTCGCATAGGGCGGGCTTTTGAAGGTGGGAGTGCAATAAAACTCCGGGCCATTTTATCATCGGAGCTTCCATGGTGGCACCATCTGAACCCAGCTGGTGGAAGCAATTGAAGATTATTTCTCAGCATTTCTGCAATAGATGGAAATCAGAGAACTTGAACGAACTTCATCGTCGATATAAGTGGAAATTCCAGAAAGATAATGTAAGCGTCAATAATGTAGTCGCCGTCAAGGACAAAAAACTAATTCCTCATGATTGGAACATGGGCCGAGTAATCAGAAGCTATTTTGGACCAGATCGAAATGAACGCGTGGTCGATCTGAATACTTCAACCGGCATAATTAGTCGATCGATCACACTCTACCAAACCCATTTTACACTTACCACGTCCTGACTATTTGGATGAGCGCAGAGTCCGATCAACAGAACGTCGTCGACGATCAACAGAACGTCATCATCGATCGCCAGCACATGATGTTGTTGCATCCGTGCAACAACATCAACGCCAACATAGACCTGCTGACTGACAGTACTCGTGTGGTCTGTGCCAAGAGGACCACCCACTGAAAAACTGCCGAAGATCTCTGCTACTCTCCCCGCACCGACGCTACGAGATGGTAGAGAATCGAGGCTACTGCAGAAATTGTCTCGCTGCTCGCTTGATGGATCTATCACAACCGAAGTTGGAGACGTGAAGGCGTTCAACTTAACCCTGGGCTACATCCTATCAGGACTTATTAGTAGTCCATACTAAATTATGGTTTAATCACTCTGTCACGGGGGGCGGGATGTTTAGAGATGTACTATGATGCTTCCACTTGAATTGAGCAGCGATGTATATAGCGGTTGCTATATATTCATACATTCTATACCTCTTTAATTATTCAATCCCGTTTTGATACTTGAAAAGTGCGTTCGTTACCCAGTGACAAAATTTATCCTTATAAAACATAACTTTGTAAAACAAAACCCTAACAAATAAAATCACACAAAATAAACATTGAAATTAAAAATTGTGATAAGATACATACAAACATTGAACATGCAAACAAATAATTACAAACACATTTTAAACCCAAACACTGTTAAAATACAAGAAAAAGAACAAAATAATAATCCATGAATTTAAAACTAAACATTACACAAACAAATTAAAATATTATCTGTTAAGCAAAAGGCAAACAAATATTTGGCCCATTTCGAACCGAATAAGTTTTCAAGTTTTTTAGTGCTGTCATATACAGGGTGCGGCTAAAGTAACTATATGATTTGTTTTTTAATTAACTATTGAATGGAATGAAAAAAACAAAAAAATTTATGATAAAAAGAAAGTTTATTTTATGTTATTTTTTTACATTAATTATGAAAAATAATATCAGTTAAATGAGAACCGTTTTCTCTAGCGCGAAAATGTGCTCTTTTTATGGAATTTTCCATAACTTTGTTGAGTGTTTCTTGTGGTATACGATCAATTTCTTCTTGAATGTTGTCCTTTAGTTGCTGCTAGGTTTGGGGCTTATTCACATAAACTTTGTCTTTGAGATAGCCCCACAAGCCCCACCGTTCAAGTGAAAATGCGCTTCGTCGGTCATCATTAAATTTGACAAAAAAAAATTATTTTGATCAACGAGATTTAAAACTGCTCTAGCATATTCCACGCGCAATACGAAGTCCTCAGGATTTAGTTTTTGGACTAGTTGGATTTTGTAAGGGAAGAGGTGCAAATCGTGTTTTAAAATTCGCCGAAGAGTGCGGTCAGAAAGCTGCAACTGGGAAGATCGTCTTCTCGTTGATGTCTCCGGATTTTCTTCGACGCTCTGTCGCACAGCATCAATATTTTCGGCCGATCTGCCAGTTCGAGGTCAGCCCGTACGTCTTGAATCTCCGACAGTCCCATATTCAGCAAATATATTCACCAACGAACGAATAGTTGGACCCGTTGGAGCAGTTCTTACACCATAAAATCTTCTGTATGCACGTTGAGTATTAATTATCGAACGATGATTTTCAATGAATAGAAAAACAATCTTAGTTCTTTGCGCAATTGTATAGCGTTCCATTTTTAAATATTCTCCCAAGTTTAATTTCTGAAATAGGAAAAAAGAAAAAGTTAAATACTCGCAAGCAAAGAAGTTACAATTGTTTTACATCATATAGTAACTTTAGCCGCACCCTGTATATGTACATGTTAAAGAAGAACCAGTAAAAGTATAAAATGGATTAAGTGAACTTTTCAAAAAATAATAATATTTAAAGAAAATTGAAATTCTGTGAAAAGTGTTGTGAAAAACAGTTTAAGAAAAATGTAGCGGTATTGTTTTTGTAAAACAAGAAAAAAAATTGAAAAAAATTTCGGAAATTAAATAAAATTTGAAAAATTTCCTACTTAACCAACATTTCACAAAATCAAAAACAAATAAATACTTAAACCTACCTCAACTGAAAAAAGGTGTAACTACACAAAACAAAAAATACTAATTTTGAATTTCAAAAAGAACTAATAAAAGAAAATTTGTCTACTTAACCTAAATTGAATAAAAAAAATACTTAAGACTTGAGCAGTGTTTTTATTCTGGTTCGAGACCTTTATGTTGTTTCTTTTTCAGAATCAACTTAAAAAGAAGAAATTGGTGAAATGTATTTGCTACGGCAACCGTAGCAAATACATTTCACCAATTTCTTCTTTTTAAGTTGATTCTGAAAAAGAAACAACATAAAGGTCTCGAACCAGAATAAAAACACTGCTCAAGTCTTAAGTATTTTTTTTATTCAATTTAGGTTAAGTAGACAAATTTTCTTTTATTAGTTCTTTTTGAAATTCAAAATTAGTATTTTTTGTTTTGTGTAGTTACACCTTTTTTCAGTTGAGGTAGGTTTAAGTATTTATTTGTTTTTGATTTTGTGAAATGTTGGTTAAGTAGGAAATTTTTCAAATTTTATTTAATTTCCGAAATTTTTTTCAATTTTTTTTCTTGTTTTACAAAAACAATACCGCTACATTTTTCTTAAACTGTTTTTCACAACACTTTTCACAGAATTTCAATTTTCTTTAAATATTATTATTTTTTGAAAAGTTCACTTAATCCATTTTATACTTTTACTGGTTCTTCTTTAACATGTACATATACAGGGTGCGGCTAAAGTTACTATATGATGTAAAACAATTGTAACTTCTTTGCTTGCGAGTATTTAACTTTTTCTTTTTTCCTATTTCAGAAATTAAACTTGGGAGAATATTTAAAAATGGAACGCTATACAATTGCGCAAAGAACTAAGATTGTTTTTCTATTCATTGAAAATCATCGTTCGATAATTAATACTCAACGTGCATACAGAAGATTTTATGGTGTAAGAACTGCTCCAACGGGTCCAACTATTCGTTCGTTGGTGAATATATTTGCTGAATATGGGACTGTCGGAGATTCAAGACGTACGGGCTGACCTCGAACTGGCAGATCGGCCGAAAATATTGATGCTGTGCGACAGAGCGTCGAAGAAAATCCGGAGACATCAACGAGAAGACGATCTTCCCAGTTGCAGCTTTCTGACCGCACTCTTCGGCGAATTTTAAAACACGATTTGCACCTCTTCCCTTACAAAATCCAACTAGTCCAAAAACTAAATCCTGAGGACTTCGTATTGCGCGTGGAATATGCTAGAGCAGTTTTAAATCTCGTTGATCAAAATAATTTTTTTTTGTCAAATTTAATGATGACCGACGAAGCGCATTTTCACTTGAACGGTGGGGCTTGTGGGGCTATCTCAAAGACAAAGTTTATGTGAATAAGCCCCAAACCTAGCAGCAACTAAAGGACAACATTCAAGAAGAAATTGATCGTATACCACAAGAAACACTCAACAAAGTTATGGAAAATTCCATAAAAAGAGCACATTTTCGCGCTAGAGAAAACGGTTCTCATTTAACTGATATTATTTTTCATAATTAATGTAAAAAAATAACATAAAATAAACTTTCTTTTTATCATAAATTTTTTTGTTTTTTTCATTCCATTCAATAGTTAATTAAAAAACAAATCATATAGTTACTTTAGCCGCACCCTGTATATGACAGCACTAAAAAACTTGAAAACTTATTCGGTTCGAAATGGGCCAAATATTTGTTTGCCTTTTGCTTAACAGATAATATTTTAATTTGTTTGTGTAATGTTTAGTTTTAAATTCATGGATTATTATTTTGTTCTTTTTCTTGTATTTTAACAGTGTTTGGGTTTAAAATGTGTTTGTAATTATTTGTTTGCATGTTCAATGTTTGTATGTATCTTATCACAATTTTTAATTTCAATGTTTATTTTGTGTGATTTTATTTGTTAGGGTTTTGTTTTACAAAGTTATGTTTTATAAGGATAAATTTTGTCACTGGGTAACGAACGCACTTTTCAAGTATCAAAACGGGATTGAATAATTAAAGAGGTATAGAATGTATGAATATATAGCAACCGCTATATACATCGCTGCTCAATTCAAGTGGAAGCATCATAGTACATCTCTAAACATCCCGCCCCCCGTGACAGAGTGATTAAACCATAATTTAGTATGGACTACTAATAAGTCCTGATAGGATGTAGCCCAGGGTTAAGTTGAACGCCTTCACGTCTCCAACTTCGGTTGTGATAGATCCATCAAGCGAGCAGCGAGACAATTTCTGCAGTAGCCTCGATTCTCTACCATCTCGTAGCGTCGGTGCGGGGAGAGTAGCAGAGATCTTCGGCAGTTTTTCAGTGGGTGGTCCTCTTGGCACAGACCACACGAGTACTGTCAGTCAGCAGGTCTATGTTGGCGTTGATGTTGTTGCACGGATGCAACAACATCATGTGCTGGCGATCGATGATGACGTTCTGTTGATCGTCGACGACGTTCTGTTGATCGGACTCTGCGCTCATCCAAATAGTCAGGACGTGGTAAGTGTAAAATGGGTTTGGTAGAGTGTGATCGATCGACTAATTATGCCGGTTGAAGTATTCAGATCGACCACGCGTTCATTTCGATCTGGTCCAAAATAGCTTCTGATTACTCGGCCCATGTTCCAATCATGAGGAATTAGTTTTTTGTCCTTGACGGCGACTACATTATTGACGCTTACATTATCTTTCTGGAATTTCCACTTATATCGACGATGAAGTTCGTTCAAGTTCTCTGATTTCCATCTATTGCAGAAATGCTGAGAAATAATCTTCAATTGCTTCCACCAGCTGGGTTCAGATGGTGCCACCATGGAAGCTCCGATGATAAAATGGCCCGGAGTTTTATTGCACTCCCACCTTCAAAAGCCCGCCCTATGCGAGACACATAGCTCCACTCCACTCGAGATTGTGGGAAATGTTCTGCAGCCGGGCGTCTCTTTGAATATTCTTCATAAAAGAAATCCTATATTTCCGTATCATTTCGGCTACTCCTACTAAGTTTGTGTTTTTGTCAGAATGTATTCGGGATAGACAACCGCGGTGTCCAATAAATCGCGAAAGCGCAGCTAACAATGATAAGACATGCACGCACTGTGTAATTTTTGATTGAAAAGGAAGCAGCAAAATCAACACCCGTATTGTAAAAGGGTCTAGACAACCTTGTACGCTCAATTGGCAAAGATGACATATTCTGAGTCTGCTTATTCTGCTTGTAGAGTAAACACGTTTTACAATGTTGAATGACTTTCTTTACGAGGGGTTTGAGTCTAAATATCCAAAACTCGGATCCTAATATTCGAACCATTAACTGGTTTCCACCGTGACTTGAGACTTTGTGACAGAATTCCAGCAACAACAATTTCAACTTTGCATCATAAGGCAAAAGAACTGGGTGGCGTTCATCGTATGTAAGGACAGGTCTCTGAACAAGCCGACCATTTTTCTGATAACGCCTTTTGAATCGAGAAAAGGGTTTAGAGTCAAAATATTGCTGCTCGGCGAAATACGTACTTTTTGCGTCAGAGTCTGATGGTCAGTAGTTGGATTTTCATGTCTCGGACTTCTTCTGCTGTTAGTTCCTCAGAGGAAATTCGTGAGGCCGATTTCTGCCTGTGTTTCTTCAGAATCTGAGCGCATAAGATAAAACCCTATAAGTCTACGAAAGTAGTTGTTGCGAATACTCTGAGCGGTTTGGATTCCAGGTCCGTGTCTGCGATTGTCCTGTTAAATGACCATTGATTCGTTGATAGTCTTAGCCACGGAGGCCCATGCCACCACAATTCATGAGATTGTAGCTCACCAGAAGAGCAGCCACGGCTTTGCGAAATCTGATGGTTTATCTTTGCAAACCACACGTTGCCAGTAAACCTCACCAACGCAGTCCAGTATTTCCGAGATATTATTGCCCACAAATGTTCGCCAGGCACAGGGTGGTTTCTACAGCCAAGCCAAAACTATGGTTGAATCCGTCTAGTGCTGGGTAGAAAACTGTTTGAGCCAAAGATTTGGGACTATGACAGCTGATAGGTTGGCCAAAAGGACAGCTCCACAAATCTCGAATCGTGGTAGGGAGATCTTCTTTAAAGGTGCAACACGGGTCTTTGCTGTAAGGAGAAAAGTGCTGATTTGAGAAGGGCCATTTTCCACCCTTATGTAAATCGCTGCGGCATACGCGGTCTCCGAAGTGTCACAAAACCCGTAAATCTCGATTCGATTTTCTGGGTCAAAAAATGTCCATCGAGGAACCTCAATGGTGTCGATCGCCGGGCAGTTATCAACAAATTTCTGCCAATATTTTTGTGTTACTGCCTTGAAAATATCATCCCACTAGATCTTGTCTAACCAGACCTGCTGCATGATTAGCTTTCCAATTTCAATGACCGGCGCCAACCATCCGCAGGGTTCGAAGAATTTCGCAATAGTTGAAAGCACTTCTCGTTTTGTGCTAGCACATCTTTTTTCGATCTGACGCGCAGTAAAAGTGGATGAGTCGGTAGAGACATTCCATTGTATACCCAAGCTTTTGTTTGAAGAATCCTCAGATAAATTTAACCAATCCGCCGGTAGAAGGGCATCTGATGGTAGTCACTGTAGCATACGAGGGTCGGTCGAGGTCCATTTTCGGAGCTCAAATCCTGCTGAGTCCAATGCCTCCACCAATTGTCTTCGAGATATGACCGCATCTTCTAGGGTGTGTCCGCGAGCTAAGATGTCATCGACACACAAATTGTGTCGAATAACCTCACAGGAGTCTTTCACGTCTTCTGCAAGTTGAAGAAGTGTCTGTAAGGCAAGAAATTGCGCTCAGTTTACATTCGTTCAGACTTTTCTTTTTTGACGAGGGACTAGACGCGTTAAATACAATTCGGAGCTTGGTTGTTACTCTATCTGGCTTAACAACGGCTTGATGTGGTAAGTAGTAATGGGGTGTCATCTCAATCTCTGAGTGGGAGATTTTCCGCATGTGGCTTAGATCATGATACTCCAAAATGGCGGTGTCATATTACTCCTTTAATTCCGGGGTTTTCTGAAGTCGTCTTTCCATCCGGTAAAAGTGGGCTTATGCAATATTCCTAGATGCTCCTATTTCCTAACAAATATCTTTCTAGTCTCACAATGTATCTTCCAACGCAATTCCGTCGGGTCGTATTTTTATAATTTTACTCGCAAAACTTGTCGAGGTGGGAGATTCGAATTGAGGACCCTCAAGACCGGCGCCTAAACTTCTAGGTCAAAAATAGGATCTAGTCATCATTAAATTTGACAAAAAAAAATTATTTTGATCAACGAGATTTAAAACTGCTCTAGCATATTCCACGCGCAATACGAAGTCCTCAGGATTTAGTTTTTGGACTAGTTGGATTTTGTAAGGGAAGAGGTGCAAATCGTGTTTTAAAATTCGCCGAAGAGTGCGGTCAGAAAGCTGCAACTGGGAAGATCGTCTTCTCGTTGATGTCTCCGGATTTTCTTCGACGCTCTGTCGCACAGCATCAATATTTTCGGCCGATCTGCCAGTTCGAGGTCAGCCCGTACGTCTTGAATCTCCGACAGTCCCATATTCAGCAAATATATTCACCAACGAACGAATAGTTGGACCCGTTGGAGCAGTTCTTACACCATAAAATCTTCTGTATGCACGTTGAGTATTAATTATCGAACGATGATTTTCAATGAATAGAAAAACAATCTTAGTTCTTTGCGCAATTGTATAGCGTTCCATTTTTAAATATTCTCCCAAGTTTAATTTCTGAAATAGGAAAAAAGAAAAAGTTAAATACTCGCAAGCAAAGAAGTTACAATTGTTTTACATCATATAGTAACTTTAGCCGCACCCTGTATATGTACATGTTAAAGAAGAACCAGTAAAAGTATAAAATGGATTAAGTGAACTTTTCAAAAAATAATAATATTTAAAGAAAATTGAAATTCTGTGAAAAGTGTTGTGAAAAACAGTTTAAGAAAAATGTAGCGGTATTGTTTTTGTAAAACAAGAAAAAAAATTGAAAAAAATTTCGGAAATTAAATAAAATTTGAAAAATTTCCTACTTAACCAACATTTCACAAAATCAAAAACAAATAAATACTTAAACCTACCTCAACTGAAAAAAGGTGTAACTACACAAAACAAAAAATACTAATTTTGAATTTCAAAAAGAACTAATAAAAGAAAATTTGTCTACTTAACCTAAATTGAATAAAAAAAATACTTAAGACTTGAGCAGTGTTTTTATTCTGGTTCGAGACCTTTATGTTGTTTCTTTTTCAGAATCAACTTAAAAAGAAGAAATTGGTGAAATGTATTTGCTACGGTTGCCGTAGCAAATACATTTCACCAATTTCTTCTTTTTAAGTTGATTCTGAAAAAGAAACAACATAAAGGTCTCGAACCAGAATAAAAACACTGCTCAAGTCATAATAATGATAAAAGACCGAATAAAGAACAAAAAAACGAAAAAACTATTAAAAAGGATTGGTACGCCCTAATGTGCAACGCATGTATGAGTATATGTACGCACAAAAAACATGCACACTTTGATTGTGCTTTTTGCATTTGTGGTTTTCAACGAAGACCCATGCGAAACGGAATTGGTGGAAATGATATTGCGCGTTGAAGATTGCTCTACGCACAGTTCGAAGACTATACACAAAGGGTAATTCTCATTAATAAAAATGAGTCTCCCGTATAAGTCATTTGATTTGTGGCCGAAGTAATCGTTGCCAAAGACTGCTGAAGAAAAACCTTGGCGGGTTTAGAAACAGCTGTACAGTCTGCCTGGCAACCGTAGCAAATACATTTCACCAATTTCTTCTTTTTAAGTTGATTCTGAAAAAGAAACAACATAAAGGTCTCGAACCAGAATAAAAACACTGCTCAAGTCATAATAATGATAAAAGACCGAATAAAGAACAAAAAAACGAAAAAACTATTAAATACTTAAGCCTAGCTAAAGTTGAAAAAGGTGCAACTACACAAAACAAAAAATACCAAACAAAAAATAAAATTTGCTACTTAACCTACATTGCAAAAAATCAAAAACAAATAAATACTTAAACCTACCACAACTTAAAAAAAAATTGCGATGTAACTACACAAAACAAAAAATACCAATTTTGAATATCAAAAAAATTCATAAAAATAAAAATTTTCTACTTAACCTAAGTTGAATAAAATGAATACTTAAACATAGCTAAACTGAAAAATGGTGTAAGTACACAAAACAAAAAATACCAATTTTGAATATTAAGATATAAATAAAATAAATTTTACTACTTACTCTAAATTAAATAAAATAAAAAATAAATATTTAAACCTAACTAAAGTTGGAAAAAGTTGTAACTACACAAAACAAAAACAAAATGCTTAAAAGCAAAAATTAAACAAAATTTTGCTACTTAACCCAAATTGCACAACATCAAAAAATTGCAACAAATTTTGTTTGAACATTGCAAAAATCCAAATTTTCACAAGAAACACAACAACACAAAAACTCACTAAATTTAACATTTCAACAAACTTTCTTGACTGTCACCAAAGAAGGACGCCATCCATCAACCATCAACATCAGCAGCAGAATCATCACCTAGCAGACCCGTCAACATCAGCAGCAGAATCATCAAAAACAGCAGCAGCAGCGCTAGTACACAAGAACAGTTTCGCTCTCTCTCTCTTTCCTGCAGATGCCAACACAGGTACTCACACACGTACCATTGACGAGATCTAGCAGTAAATACAACCAAACCAAATCACGAAAAAACAAGCAAGGAGATACAACGTAAAACTTTCGATGAAATTGACTCCCATCGCAAGCAACATTTCTCTTGCATATTTACCGGTTGACCATATTATACTTGTCGTTACGTGTGATAATGACTAGAGAAGACCTATAACCTGCAATAAATTCACACAATTAAACGCGTTTTTGATATCCACACAATTTTTTTGACACTATTGTGCCGTTTTTGTTAACTTCATCGAGTTTCTGATCGAAATATTGTCGCTAGCGTTTTTTCTTTACAACCCATACGAAAATCGGGAAGTAAGTAGGGAAACGGACATTTTTTATACAATGTATTGCGGATTGCAAACGGCAACGTGTATGCCCTGGAGATAACCATCAAACGAATCGAAAAATTTTCTTATTGACGAAATTTTGCGATATCTAATATTTTCATCAGCAACTTATAAGTTCTCGTTCTGTTGCTTGCCATTTTCACGCTACAGATTCCTCCAAATTTCACGGTATTTTTTGGTGAAAGAATTCTCCGCCATTTTGAAAATTAATGCAGACAGAACAAATCGTGATTTATCATGTCAGAAAAATTTTTTTTTGTCGTGAAATGTTTTTCGTTTTGGATATTTTCGTGACCAAAACAGGCAAATTACTTTGGCTAGAAAATTAGTTTATGATAATTTCTTGGACTGATGCTGCTTAACCTTAATTTGGACTGTGCTTGAAGTTAAATATATTTTGTTGTTTCTTTTGTTGGAAATTTTTTCGTTTGCCATTTGATTCATTGTTGAGCGTCTTGTTTTTCTTCTGACCCTTCCCTCACAATTGGCTTAAGAATTGACAAACGCGATATTTCTTTTACATAGTACTCTCCTAATGGAAGGTCAGAAGTTTTTGTCGATTTTCCAAGATATGGAATAGCATTGAACATATACTTCGTAGAAGTGTCGCATATCATTGGAATTTCGATCTCATATTTGTTTGGCTTGTTTGGAATATATATTTTAAACGGACAGCGACCACGAAAACCAAATAGTTGTTTATAAATAGTATTATGCGATCCTGGAACGTAGCTAGTTTGACATTATTTTATAAAAAGGTCCCATACCTTCCTAACTGACACGAAAGCATCGTTTGGCCGAAGGGTAGGTCGCACAGCCTTATCGCCCATTCTTAGACATCGAAGAAGAAAGTCGAATCTATCACGACTAATGGCTGACGTGTTGAGTGTTCCACTGTAGGTATTGTTGAACAGCTCGTTCGTTGATAAATGGTTATCCTTCAATGCTGCTGACAAAGTTAGTATCCCATTTAGAGCACGAATTTTACGGGTATTTGTATCTCCAAATGTTGCAATTGCATTATCATTTCGACGATTTGAAGAAATCGCAGCGTTTGTCCATTGTACAATTTCAAAAACTATTTGTGAAAAAACATTAAAACACAAAATGGGATCGTAGAGCGATTAACATTCCCGAGTTGGATCCCTAGCCATTCGCACTAAATTCACTGATGAAATTCGGCCAGCGTTATTATACTTTGATGTAGTCCGCCAATGTTTACTTCTACTTCTTATTGTTGGTTGAGATACGGTAATTACTCGATTATCAGAAGGAGTATAACAATTTGCAACTGTTTGAAGTTCACCTTGAATTGGCGGTGTATTTTCCTGATTATCAATAATCTTATCTTCTATATCAGTTTCAACATCATCCTTCAGTAATACATTTTCTGATTTGCTCACATTTCCTATCAGACGTACCTTATCTAAGCAGGGTTAATGATCGCATCCACTCTATGCGGATCTTGGGGTCAAAGAATGCAAAAGCCGATATAGTTGTAGAGAGTGTAGCCCAAGACACAATTCTTTGCTCCACAATGGTAAAGAGACCCAATCTGCAACTAGAGCCGAAGCACAACCTAGTACAAGTGCTGCGGCTCTGAATACGTTTATACAGTCCCCATCGAACCTAGAATCTTCACAAATCACAACTTTGACCCTCCAAGAAGATAGTCCCCCTAGTCAGCAATATTCACGTGAAACCTTGTTACTCACAGCCATTGTGCAAATTAAGGCTCAAGGGCAGAGATACGACGCTCGCGCTATCATTGACCCTGGATCACCGTCTACTTTCACCTCGGAAAAGATAAAGAATCGTCTGAGTCTCCCCACAAGACAAAACTTATTTCATGTAACAGGTCTAAGTCAAACTGTGGCGGAAACAACTACCAAGGCTTGTCTTTTCAAATTATGCTCAAGACTAGATCCTATTTTTGATCTAGAAGTTTAGGCGCCGGTCTTGAGGGTCCTCAATTCAAATTTCCCACCTCGACAAGTTTTGCAAGTAAAATTATAAAAATACGACCCGACGGAATTGCGTTGGAAGATACATTGTGAGACTAGAAAGATATTTGTTAGGAAATAGGAGCATCTCGGAATATTGCATAAGCCCACTTCTACCGGATGGAAAGACGACTTCAGAAAACCCCGGAATTAAAGGAGTAATATGACACCGCCATTTTGGAGTATCATGATCTAAGCCACATGCGGAAAATCTCCCACTCAGAGATTGAGACACCCCATTACTACTTACCACATCAAGCCGTTGTTAAGCCAGATAGAGTAACAACCAAGCTTCGAGTTGTATTTAACGCGTCTAGTCCCTCGTCAAAAAAGAAAAGTCTGAACGAATGTAAACTGAGCGCAATTTCTTGCCTTACAGACACTTCTTCAACTTGCAGAAGACGTGAAAGACTCCTGTGAGGTTATTCGACACAATTTGTATGTCGATGACGTCTTAGCTCGCGGACACACCCTAGAAGATGAGGTCATATCTCGAAGACAATTGGTGGAGGCATTGGACTCAGCTGGATTTGAGCTCCGAAAATGGACCTCGACCGACCCTCGTATGCTACAGTGACTACCATCAGATGCCCTTCTACCGGCGGATTGGTTAAATTTATCTGAGGGTTCTTCAAACAAAAGCTTGGGTATACAATGGAATGTCTCTACCGACTCATCAACTTTTACTGCGCGTCAGATCGAAAAAAGATGTGCTAGCACAAAAGAGAAGTGCGGATGGTTGGCGCCGGTCATTGTAATTGGAAAGCTAATCATGCAGCATGTCTGGTTAGACAAGATCTAGTGGGATGATATTTTCAAGGCAGTAACACAAAAAAATTGGCAGAAATTTGTTGATAACTGCCCGGCGATCGACACTATTGCGGTTCCTCGATGGACATTTTTTGACCCAGAAAATCGAATCGAGATTTACGGGTTTTGTGACACTTCGGAGACCCCGTATGCCGCAGCGATTTACATAAGGGTTGAAAATGGTTCTTCTCAAATCAACACTTTTCTCCTTACAGCAAAGACCCGTGTTGCACCTTTAAAGAAGATCTCCCTACCACGATTCGAGATTTGTGGAGCTGTCCTTTTGGCCAACCTATCAGCTGTCATAGTCCCAAATCTCATGAATTGTGGTGGCATGGACCTCCGTGGCTAAGACTATCAACGAATCAATGGTCATTTAACAGGACAATCGCAGACACGGACCTGGAATCCAAACCGCTCAGAGTATTCGCAACAACTACTTTCGAAGACTTATAGGGTTTTATCTTATGCGCTCAGATTCTGAAGAAACACAGGCAGAAATCGGCCTCACGAATTTCCTCTGAGGAACTAACAGCAGAAGAAGTCCGAGACTTGAAAATCCAACTACTGACCATCAGACTCTGACGCAAAAAGTACGTATTTCGCCGAGCAGCAATATTTTGACTCTGAACCCTTTTCTCGATTCAAAAGGCGTTATCAGAAAAATGGCCGGCTTGTTCAGACACCTGTCCTTACATACGATGAACGCCACCCAGTTCTTTTGCCTTATGATGCAAAGTTTAAATTGTTGTTGCTGGAATTCTGTCACAAAGTCTCAAGTCACTGTGGAAACCAGTTAATGGTTCGAATATTAAGATCCGAGTTTTGGATATTTAGCCTCAAACCCCTCGTAAAGAAAGTCATTCAACATTGTAAAACGTGTTTACTCTACAAGCAGAAGACGCAGACTCAGAATATGTCATCTTTGCCAATTGAGCGTACAAGGTTGTCTAGACCCTTTTACAATACGGGTGTTGATTTTGCTGGATCCTTTCCAATCAAAAATTACACAGTGCGTGCATGTCTTATCATTGTTAGCTGCGCTCTCGCGATTTATTGGACACCGCGATTGTCCATCCCGAATACATTCTGACAACAACACAAACTTAGTAGGAGTGGCCGAAATGATACTCAAATATAGGATTTCTTTTATGAAGAATATTCAATGAGACGCCCGGATGCAGAACATTTCCCACAATCTCGAGTGGAGTGGAGCTATGTGTCTCGCATAGGGGCGGGCTTTTGAAGGTGGGAGTGCAATAAAACTCCAGACCATTTTATCATCGGAGCTTCCATGGTGGCACCAGCTGAACCCAGCTGGTGGAAGCAATTGAAGATTATTTCTCAGCATTTCTGCAATAGATAGAAATCAGAGAACTTGAACGAACTTCATCGTCGATATAAGTGGAAATTCCAGAAAGATAATGTAAGCGTCAATGATGTAGTCGCCGTCAAGGGCAAAAAACTAATTCCTCATGATTGGAACATGGGCCGAGTAATCAGAAGCTATTTTGGACCAGATCGAAATGAACGCGTGGTCGATCTGAATACTTCAAACGGCATAATTAGTCGATCGATCACACTCTACCAAACCCATCTTACACTTACCACGTCCTGACTATTTGGATGAGCGCAGAGTCCGATCAACAGAACGTCGTCGACGATCAACAGAACGTTGCCGACGATCACCAGAACGCCATCATCGATCGCCAGCACATGATGTTGTTGCACCCGTGCAACAACATCAACGCCAACATAGACCTGCTGACTGACAGTACTCGTGTGGTCTGTGCCAAGAGGACTACCCACTGAAAAACTGCCGAAGATCTCTGCTACTCTCCCCGCACCGACGCTACGAGATGGTAGAGAATTGAGGCTACTGCAGAAATTGTCTCGCTGCTCGCTTGATGGATCTATCACAACCGAAGTTGGAGACGTGAAGGCGTTCAACTTTACCCTGGGCTACATCCTATCAGGACTTATTAGTAGTCCATACTAAATTATGGTTTAATCACTCTGTCACGGAGGGCGGGATGTTTAGAGATGTACTACATACTTTATTTCACATTGCTATGGCTTCTACTTGAATTGAGCAGCGATGTATATAGCGGTTGCTATATATTCATACATTTTATACCTCTTTAATTATTCAATCCCGTTTTGATACTTGAAAAGTGCGTTCGTTACCCAATGACAAAATTTATCGTTATAAAACATAACTTTGTAAAATAAAACCCTAACAAATAAAATCACACAAAATAAACATTGAAATTAAAAATTGTGATAAGATACATACAAACATTGAACATGCAAACAAATAATTACAAACACATTTTAAACCCAAACACTGTTAAAATACAAGAAAAAGAACAAAATAATAATCCATGAATTTAAAACTAAACATTACACAAACAAATTAAAATATTATCTGTTAAGCAAAAGGCAAACAAATATTTGGCCCATTTCGAACCGAATAAGTGTTCAAGTTTTTTAGTGCTGTCATATATATGTACATGTTAAAGAAGAACCAGCAAAAGTATAATATGGATTAAGTGAACTTTTCAAATAATATTTAAATAAAATTGAAATTCTGTGAAAAGTGTTGTGAAAAACAGTTTAAGGAAAATATAGCGGTATTGTTTTTGTAAAACAAGAAAAAAAAATTGAAAAAAATTTCGGAAATTAAATAAAATTTGAAAATTAACCAACATTTCACAAAATCAAAAACAAATAAATACTTAAACCTACCTCAACTGAAAAAAGGTGTAAGTACACAAAACAAAAAATACTAATTTTGAATTTCAAAAAGAACTAATAAAATAAAATTTGTCTACTTAACCTAAATTGAATAAAATAAATACTTAAGCCTAGCTAAAGTTGAAAAAGGTGCAACTACACAAAACAAAAAATAAAATTTGCTACTTAACCTACATTGCAAAAAATCAAAAACAAATAAATACTTAAACCTACCACAACTAAATAAATTGCGATGTAACTACACAAAACAAAAAATACCAATTTTGAATATCAAAAAAATTCATAAAAATAAAAATTTTCTACTTAACCTAAGTTGAATAAAATGAATACTTAAACATAGCTAAACTGAAAAAAGGTGTAAGTACACAAAACAAAAAATACCAATTTTGAATATCAAGATATAAATAAAATAAATTTTACTACTTAGCCTAAATTAAATAAAATAAAAAATAAATATTTAAACCTAACTAAAGTTGGAAAAAGTTGTAACTACACAAAACAAAAACAAAATGCTTAAAAGCAAAAATTAAACAAAATTTTGCTACTTAACCCAAATTGCACAACATCAAAGAAATAAATACTTATGTATATATACCTACCTATATTGTTAAAAGCAGATAAAAGCACTGTGTTCAAATAAATCAAATTGGACGAACAAAAAAAAACGCAAAAACTTCTCGAACACAAAATAATATTTAAAAGCGTGTTTTTTTTCAACAAAAGTTTTTGCGCAACAAATTTTGTTTGAACATTGCAAAAAATCCAAATTTTCACAAGAAACACAACAACACAAAAACTCACTAAATTTAACATTTCAACAAACTTTCTTGACTGTCACCAAAGAAGGACGCCATCCATCAACCATCAACATCAGCAGCAGAATCATCACCCAGCAGACCCGTCAACATCAGCAGCAGAATCATCAAAAACAGCAGCAGCAGCGTTAGTACACAAGAACAGTTTCGCTCTCTCTCTCTTTTTCCTGCAGATGCCAACACAGGTACTCACACACGTACCATTGACGAGATCTAGCAGTAAATACAACCAAACCAAATCACGAAAAAACAAGCAAGGAGATACAACGTAAAACTTTCGATGAAATTGACTCCCATCGCAAGCAACATTTCTCTTGCATATTTACCGGTTGACCATATTATACTTGTCGTTACGTGTGATAATGACTAGAGAAGACCTATAACCTGCAATAAATTCACACAATTAAACGCGTTTTTGATATCCACACAATTTTTTTGACACTATTGTGCCGTTTTTGTTAACTTCATCGAGTTTCTGATCGAAATATTGTCGCTAGCGTTTTTTCTTTACAACCCATACGAAAATCGGGAAGTAAGTAGGGAAACGGACATTTTTTATACAATGTATTGCGGATTGCAAATGGCAACGTGTATGCCCTGGAGATAACCATCAAACGAATCGAAAAATTTTGTTATTGACGATATCTAATATTTTCATCAGCAACTTATAAGTTCTCGTTCTGTTGCTTGCCATTTTCACGCTACAGATTCCTCCAAATTTCGCGGTATTTTTTGGTGAAAGAATTCTCCGCCATTTTGTAAATTAATGCAGACAGAACAAATCGTGATTTATCATGTCAGAAAAAAATTTTTTTGTCGTGAAATGTTTTTCGTTTTGGATATTTTCGTGACCAAAACAGGCAAATTACTTTGGCTAGAAAATTAGTTTATGAAAATTTCTTGGGACTGATGCTGCTTAACCTTAATTTGGACTGTGCTTGAAGTTAAATATATTTTGTTGTTTCTTTTGTTGGAAATTTTTTCGTTTGCCATTTGATTCATTGTTGAGCGTCTTGTTTTTCTTCTGACCCTTCCCTCACAATTGGCTTAAGAATTGACGTTTTAAGATGAATAGGAAGCTAACTGAGAAATTTGTGAATTGCGTCGATGATTTGAAGAATTTTAAAAGCATCCACTTGGTGACAGGTTCTGAGGATACTGTCCATGGTTTGGAGGTTCTCAGGGTGGAGCTCGATTCACTTTGAGATCAGACTAAGAAATCCTAATGGCCGACGTTTCGAGTTTCGATTTCTGGAGGAGTTTAAGAATACCTTCCCCGATTGTTCCGTGCTACCGACCCAGATGGAATTTGATCGATTTCTGATCCACAAATTCAAGACTCTTAAATCAGTGGGAAATATTAAGCCGTTTATTCAGAAAGTGAATAATCAGCCTAGATCTGATTTTAATAAGAAACGCACCAATTCGTTTCAGTGTCCATCAGAATACGGGGCTGAAGGCCAAGGGTTTCAAACTCGAGAATGACGGTAATAAAGGCCCACGTAATATTAATGGACATAGTTGTCAACTTTGTAGGAACAATCATTTCTTGCAAGTTTGTCCTAAATTTCAGGAGAAAAGTGTTAACCCTACTTTGTACTCAAAAGATATCGATACGTCTGAACGACGGATCGTAAAAAATATCCTTTTAGGGATTTTAACGAAAACAAAATTCATAATGTTTTTACTAAGATCATTTATTTATTGAATTTTCTTCCATATAGGAACATAGTTTGAGGAAAAATATAAATAATAATAAAATTAAGGACAAAATTTCAGTCGCCTTAAAAAATTAACAAAAAATAAGCAGCCTTTTCTAAAGGACTTCAATGCATTTTAAAAACGAAAAACTTTGTTTTCTTTTGTACTACAATTTGGTTTGCAAAGGTAAAAATTAAATAGCATCATATGCAAGAATTGCAGACTAAATGTGGTTTATATATGTGGTTTAGGTTTGTTCTCCACATGCAGGTGTATCGCATTTGACACATACCATTTTTGACATGCGTCGAATTTTCGATGGACAGAAACCGCAGCATTTTCTCTTATTTGAGACAAGCTGATCTCTACTGGTTTCAGATGTATTGTTGACTTATTCTGGTGTGGCATTTTGTATACTTGCTCGTAAGGTTCTCGACAAAATAGGAATTTCTAGCCTTTCTGTCATCCAAGGTGTTGTTAATGATGTCGAAAGTATCTTCATGTATTCCGTTCGACTTACAGGGTTTGTTTTAGCTGAAATCATATTATGGGAATAAATTACATAGGAGTTTATGAATGCCATGTTTAGCATTCCATAAAACATTGCCATTGGCCACCTGTTCGTCATCCTTGAACAAGACATTATCGAACACATTTGAACAAATGTATCGACTCCACCCTTAGTTTGATTATAATAGTGTTTTCATGAATAACATCTTTTTCAGTACATGAAGAAATCAAGTAGACCAATTTATATGGTTTAGGTTTGTACGACAAGAGAGTTAAAGGGCCATCATAGCAAAACATGGTAGTTCCCACTTTCGTTCTCGCGAGTTTTATAGTTCTTCCGGAATTTCTCGTTTCTTGGATATTATGGTTCCCACAAGAGTCAGCTTGTAGGGTTCCTTGAACAAACGCGATATTTCTTTTACATAGTACTCTCCTAATGGAAGGTCAGAAGTTTTTGTCGATTTTCCAAGATATGGAATAGCATTGAACATATACTTCGTAGAAGTGTCGCATATCATTGGAATTTCGATCTCATATTTGTTTGGCTTGTTTGGAATATATATTTTAAATGGACAGCGACCACGAAAACCAAATAGTTGTTTATCAATAGTAGTATGCGATCCTGGAACGTAGCTAGTTTGACATTATTTTATAAAAAGGTCCCATACCTTCCTAACTGACACGAAAGCATCGTTTGGCCGAAGGGTAGGTCGAACAGCCTTATAGCCCATTCTTAGACATCGAAGAAGAAAGTCGAATCTATCACGACTCATGGCTGACGTGTTGAGTGTTCCACTGTAGGTATTGTTGAACAGCTCGTTCGTTGATTAATGGTTATCCTTCAATGCTGCTGACAAAGTTAGTATCCCAATTAGAGCACGAATTTTACGGGTATTTGTATCTCCAAATGTTGCAATTGCATTATCATTTCGACGATTTGAAGAAATCGCAGCGTTTGTCCATTGTACAATTTCAAAAACTATTTGTGAAAAAACATTAAAACACAAAATGGGATCGTAGAGCGATTAACATTCCCGAGTTGGATCCCTAGCCATTCGCACTAAATTCACTGATGAAATTCGGCCAGCGTTATTATACTTTGATGTAGTCCGCCAATGTTTACTTCTACTTCTTATTGTTGGTTGAGATACGGTAATTACTCGATTATCAGAAGGAGTATAACATTTTGCAACTGTTTGAAGTTCACCTTGAATTGGCGGTGTATTTTCCTGATTATCAATAATCTTATCTTCTATATCAGTTTCAACATCATCCTCCAGTAATACATTTTCTGATTTGCTCACATTTCCTATCAGACGTACCTTATCTAAGCAGGGTTAATCCCTGCTTAGATAAGGTAAGCAGGATCTTGGGGTCAAAGAATGCAAAAGCCGATATAGTTGTAGAAAGTGTAGCCCAAGACACAATTCTTTGCTCCACAATGGTAAAGAGACCCAATCTGCAACTAGAGCCGAAGCACAACCTAGCACAAGTGCTGCGGCTCTGAATACGTTTATACAGTCCCCATCGAACCTAGAATCTTCACAAATCACAACTTTGACCCTCCAAGAAGATAGTCCCCCTAGTCAGCAATATTCACGTGAAACCTTGTTACTCACAGCCATTGTGCAAATTAAGGCTCAAGGGCAGAGATACGACGCTCGCGCTATCATTGACCCTGGATCACCGTCTACTTTCACCTCGGAAAAGATAAAGAATCGTCTGAGTCTCCCCACAAGACAAAACTTATTTCATGTAACAGGTCTAAGTCAAACTGTGGCGGAAACAACTACCAAGGCTTGTCTTTTCAAATTATGCTCAAGATTAGATCCTATTTTTGATCTAGAAGTTTAGGCGCCGGTCTTGAGGGTCCTCAATTCGAATCTCCCACCTCGACAAGTTTTGCGAGTAAAATTATAAAAATACGACCCGACGGAATTGCGTTGGAAGATACATTGTGAGACTAGAAAGATATTTGCTAGGAAATAGGAGCATCTCGGAATATTGCATAAGCCCACTTTTACCGGATGGAAAGACGACTTCAGAAAACCCCGGAATTAAAGGAGTAATATGACACCGCCATTTTGGAGTATCATGATCTAAGCCACAATCGGAAAATCTCCCACTCAGAGATTGAGATGACACCCCATTACTACTTACCACATCAAGCCGTTGTTAAGCCAGATAGAGTAACAACCAAGCTCCGAGTTGTATTTAACGCGTCTAGTCCCTCGTCAAAAAAGAAAAGTCTGAACGAATGTAAACTGAGCGCAATTTCTTGCCTTACAGACACTTCTTCAACTTGCAGAAGACGTAAAAGACTCCTGTGAGGTTATTCGACACAATTTGTATGTCGATGACATCTTAGCTCGCGGACACACCCTAGAAGATGCGGTCATATCTCGAAGACAATTGGTGGAGGCATTGGACTCAGCAGGATTTGAGCTCCGAAAATGGACCTCGACCGACCCTCGTATGCTACAGTGACTACCATCAGATGCCCGCGGATTGGTTAAATTTATCTGAGGATTCTTCAAACAAAAGCTTGGGTATACAATGGAATGTCTCTACCGACTCATCCACTTTTACTGCGCGTCAGATTGAAAAAAGATGTGCTAGTACAAAACGAGAAGTGCTTTCAACTATTGCGAAATTCTTCGAACCCTGCGGATGGTTGGCGCCGGTCATTGAAATTGGAAAGCTAATCATGCAGCAGGTCTGGTTAGACAAGATCTAGTGGGGTGATATTTTCAAGGCAGTAACACAAAAAAATTGGCAGAAATTTGTTGATAACTGCCCGGCGATCGACACCATTGAGGTTCCTCGATGGACATTTTTTGACCCAGAAAATCGAATCGAGATTTACGGGTTTTGTGACACTTCGGAGACCGCGTATGCCGCAGAGATTTACATAAGTGTTGAAAATGGCCCTTCTCAAATCAACACTTTTCTCCTTACAGCAAAGACCCGTGTTGCACCTTTAAAGAAGATCTCCCTACCACGATTCGAGATTTGTGGAGCTGTCCTTTTGGCCAACCTATCAGCTGTCACAGTCCCAAATCTTTGGCTCAAACAGTTTTCTACCCAGCACTAGACGGATTCAACCATAGTTTTGGCTTGGCTGTAGAAACCACCCTGTGCCTGGAGTACATTTGTGGGCAATAATATCTCGGAAATACTGGACTGCGTTGGTGAGGTTTACTGGCAACGTGTGGTTTGCAAAGATAAAACATCAGATTTCGCAAAGCCGTGGCTGCTCTTCTGGTGAGCTACAATCTCATGAATTGTGGTGGCATGGGCCTCCGTGGCTAAGACTATCAACGAATCAATGGTCATTTAACAGGACAATCGCAGACACGGACCTTGAATCCAAACCGCTCAGAGTATTCGCAACAACTACTTTCGTAGACTTATAGGGTTTTATCTTATGCGCTCAGATTCTGAAGAAACACAGGCAGAAATCGGCCTCACGAATTTCCTCTGAGGAACTAACAGCAGAAGAAGTCCGAGACTTGAAAATCCAACTACTGACCATCAGACTCTGACGCAAAAAGTACGTATTTCGCCGAGCAGCAATATTTTGACTCTGAACCCTTTTCTCGATTCAAAAGGCGTTATCAGAAAAATGGCCGGCTTGTTCAGACACCTGTCCTTACATACGATGAACGCCACCCAGTTCTTTTGCCTTATGATGCAAAGTTGAAATTGTTGTTGCTGGAATTCTGTCACAAAGTCTCAAGTCACTGTGGAAACCAGTTAATGGTTCGAATATTAAGATCCGAGTTTTGGATATTTAGACTCAAACCCCTCGTAAAGAAAGTCATTCAACATTGTAAAACGTGTTTACTCTACAAGCAGAAGACGCAGACTCAGAATATGTCATCTTTGCCAATTGAGCGTACAAGGTTGTCTAGACCCTTTTACAATACGGGTGTTGATTTTGCTGGATCCTTTCCAATCAAAAATTACACAGTGCGTGCATGTCTTATCATTGTTAGCTGCGCTCTCGCGATTTATTGGACACCGCGGTTGTCCATCCCGAATACATTCTGACAACAACACAAACTTAGTAGGAGTGGCCGAAATGATACTCAAATATAGGATTTCTTTTATGAAGAATATTCAAAGAGAGGCCCGGATACAGAACATTTCCCACAATCTCGAGTGGAGTGGAGCTATGTGTCTCGCATAGGGGCGGGCTTTTGAAGGTGGGAGTGCAATAAAACTCCGGGCCATTTTATCATCGGAGCTTCCATGGTGGCACCAGCTGAACCCAGCTGGTGGAAGCAATTGAAGATTATTTCTCAGCATTTCTGCAATAGATGGAAATCAGAGAACTTGAACGAACTTCATCGTCGATATAAGTGGAAATTCCAGAAAGATAATGTAAGCGTCAATAATGTAGTCGCCGTCAAGGACAAAAAACTAATTCCTCATGATTGGAACATGGGCCGAGTAATCAGAAGCTATTTTGGACCAGATCGAAATGAACGCGTGGTCGATCTGAATACTTCAAGCGGCATAATTAGTCGATCGATCAAACTCTACCAAACCCATCTTACACTTACCACGTCCTGACTATTTGGATGAGCGCAGAGTCCGATCAACAGAACGTCGTCGACGATCAACAGAACGTCATCATCGTTGATGTTGTTGCACCCGTGCAACAACATCAACGCCAACATAGACCTGCTGACTGACAGTACTCGTGTGATCTGTGCCAAGAGGACCACCCACTGAAAAACTGCCGAAGATCTCTGCTACTCTCCCCGCACCGACGCTACGAGATGGTAGAGAATCGAGGCTACTGCAGAAATTGTCTCGCTGCTCGCTTGATGGATCTATCACAACCGAAGTTGGAGACGTGAAGGCGTTCAACTTAACCCTGGGCTACATCCTATCAGGACTTATTAGTAGTCCATACTAAATTATGGTTTAATCACTCTGTCACGGGGGCGGGATGTTTAGAGATGTACTATGATGCTTCTACTTGAATTGAGCAGCGATGTCTATAGCGGTTGCTATATATTCGTACATTCTATACCTCTTTAATTATTCAATCCCGTTTTGATACTTGAAAAGTGCGTTCGTTACCCAGTGACAAAATTTATCGTTATAAAACATAACTTTGTAAAACAAAACCCTAACAAATAAAATCACACAAAATAAACATTGAAATTAAAAATTGTGATAAGATACATACAAACATTGAACATGCAAACAAATAATTACAAACACATTTTAAACCCAAACACTGTTAAAATACAAGAAAAAGAACAAAATAATAATCCATGAATTTAAAACTAAACATTACACAAACAAATTAAAATATTATCTGTTAAGCAAAAGGCAAACAAATATTTGGCCCATTTCGAACCGAATAAGTGTTCTAGTTTTTTAGTGCTGTCATATACAGGGTGCGGCTAAAGTAACTATATGATTTGTTTTTTAATTAACTATTGAATGGAATGAAAAAAAACAAAAAAATTTATGATAAAAAGAAAGTTTATTTTATGTTATTTTTTTACATTAATTATGAAAAATAATATCAGTTAAATGAGAACCGTTTTCTCTAGCGCAAAAATGTGCTCTTTTTATGGAATTTTCCATAACTTTGTTGAGTGTTTCTTGTGGTATACGATCAATTTCTTCTTGAATGTTGTCCTTTAGTTGCTGCTAGGTTTGGGGCTTATTCACATAAACTTTGTCTTTGAGATAGCCCCACAAGCCCCACCGTTCAAGTGAAAATGCGCTTCGTCGGTCATCATTAAATTTGACAAAAAAATTTTATTTTGATCAACGAGATTTAAAACTGCTCTAGCATATTCCACGCGCAATACGAAGTCCTCAGGATTTAGTTTTTGGACTAGTTGGATTTTGTAAGGGAAGAGGTGCAAATCGTGTTTTAAAATTCGCCGAAGATGCGGTCAGAAAGCTGCAACTGGGAAGATCGTCTTCTCGTTGATGTCTCCGGATTTTCTTCGACGCTCTGTCGCACAGCATCAATATTTTCGGCCGATCTGCCAGTTCGAGGTCAGCCCGTACGTCTTGAATCTCCGACAGTCCCATATTCAGCAAATATATTCACCAACGAACGAATAGTTGGACCCGTTGGAGCAGTTCTTACACCATAAAATCTTCTGTATGCACGTTGAGTATTAATTATCGAACGATGATTTTCAATGAATAGAAAAACAATCTTAGTTCTTTGCGCAATTGTATAGCGTTCCATTTTTAAATATTCTCCCAAGTTTAATTTCTGAAATAGGAAAAAAGAAAAAGTTAAATACTCGCAAGCAAAGAAGTTACAATTGTTTTACATCATATAGTAACTTTAGCCGCACCCTGTATATGTACATGTTAAAGAAGAACCAGTAAAAGTATAAAATGGATTAAGTGAACAAAAAATAATAATATTTAAAGAAAATTGAAATTCTGTGAAAAGTGTTGTGAAAAACAGTTTAAGAAAAATGTAGCGGTATTGTTTTTGTAAAACAAGAAAAAAAAATTGAAAAAAATTTCGGAAATTAAATAAAATTTGAAAAATTTCCTACTTAACCAACATTTCACAAAATCAAAAACAAATAAATACTTAAACCTACCTCAACTGGAAAAAGGTGTAACTACACAAAACAAAAAATACTAATTTTGAATTTCAAAAAGAACTAATAAAAGAAAATTTGTCTACTTAACCTAAATTGAATAAAATAAATACTTAAGCCTAGCTAAAGTTGAAAAAGGTGCAACTACACAAAACAAAAAATACCAAACAAAAAATAAAATTTGCTACTTAACCTACATTGCAAAAAATCAAAAACAAATAAATACTTAAACCTACCACAACTTAAAAAAAATTGCGATGTAACTACACAAAACAAAAAATACCAATTTTGAATATCAAAAAAATTCATAAAAATAAAAATTTTCTACTTAACCTAAGTTGAATAAAATGAATACTTAAACATAGCTAAACTGAAAAAAGGTGTAAGTACACAAAACAAATAATACCAATTTTGAATATCAAGATATAAATAAAATAAATTTTACTACTTAGCCTAAATTAAATAAAATAAAAAATAAATATTTAAACCTAACTAAAGTTGGAAAAAGTTGTAACTACACAAAACAAAAACAAAATGCTTAAAATCAAAAATTAAACAAAATTTTGCTACTTAACCCAAATTGCACAACATCAAAGAAATAAATACTTATGTATATATACCTACCTATATTGTTAAAAGCAGATAAAAGCACTGTGTTCAAATAAATCAAATTGGACGAACAAAAAAAACGCAAAAACTTCTCGAACACAAAATAATATTTAAAAACGTGTTTTTTCAACAAAAGTTTTTGCGCAACAAATTTTGTTTGAACATTGCAAAAATCCAAATTTTCACAAGAAACACAACAACACAAAAACTCACTAAATTTAACATTTCAACAAACTTTCTTGACTGTCACCAAAGAAGGACGCCATCCATCAACCATCAACATCAGCAGCAGAATCATCACCTAGCAGACCCGTCAACATCAGCAGCAGAATCATCAAAAACAGCAGCAGCAGCGTTAGTACACAAGAACAGTTTCGCTCTCTCTCTCTCTCTTTCCTGCAGATGCCAACACAGGTACTCACACACGTACCATTGACGAGATCTAGCAGTAAATACAACCAAACCAAATCACGAAAAAACAAGCAAGGAGATACAACGTAAAACTTTCGATGAAATTGACTCCCATCGCAAGCAACATTTCTCTTGCATATTTACCGGTTGACCATATTATACTAGTCGTTACGTGTGATAATGACTAGAGAAGACCTATAACCTGCAATAAATTCACACAATTAAACGCGTTTTTGATATCCACACAATTTTTTTGACACTATTGTGTCGTTTTTGTTAACTTCATCGAGTTTCTGATCGAAATATTGTCGCTAGCGTTTTTTCTTTACAACCCATACGAAAATCGGGAAGTAAGTAGGGAAACGGACATTTTTTATACAATGTATTGCGGATTGCAAATGGCAACGTGTATGCTCTGGAGATAACCATCAAACGAATCGAAAAATTTTCTTATTGACGAAATTTTGCGATATCTAATATTTTCATCAGCTACTTATAAGTTCTCGTTCTGTTGCTTGCCATTTTCACGCTACAGATTCCTCCAAATTTCACGGTATTTTTTGGTGAAAGAATTCTCCGCCATTTTGAAAATTAATGCAGACAGAACAAATCGTGATTTATCATGTCAGAAAATTTTTTTTTGTCGTGAAATGTTTTTCGTTTTGGATATTTTCGTGACCAAAACAGGCAAATTACTTTGGCTAGAAAATTAGTTTATGATAATTTCTTGGACTGATGCTGCTTAACCTTAATTTGGACTGTGCTTGAAGTTAAATATATTTTGTTGTTTCTTTTGTTGGAAATTTTTTCGTTTGCCATTTGATTCATTGTTGAGCGTCTTGTTTTTCTTCTGACCCTTCCCTCACAATTGGCTTAAGAATTGACAAACGCGATATTTCTTTTACATAGTACTCTCCTAATGGAAGGTCAGAAGTTTTTGTCGATTTTCCAAGATATGGAATAGCATTGAACATATACATACTTCGTAGAATGTCGCATATCATTGGAATTTCGATCTCATATTTGTTTGGCTTGTTTGGAATATATATTTTAAATGGACAGCGACCACGAAAACCAAATAGTTGTTTATCAATAGTAGTATGCGATCCTGGAACGTAGCTAGTTTGACATTATTTTATAAAAAGGTCCCATACCTTCCTAACTGACACGAAAGCATCGTTTGTCCGAAGGGTAGGTCGAACAGCCTTATCGCCCATTCTTAGACATCGAAGAAGAAAGTCGAATCTATCACGACTCATGGCTGACGTGTTGAGTGTTCCACTGTAGGTATTGTTGAACAGCTCGTTCGTTGATTAATGGTTATCCTTCAATGCTGCTGACAAAGTTAGTATCCCAATTAGAGCACGAATTTTACGGGTATTTGTATCTCCAAATGTTGCAATTGCATTATCATTTCAACGATTTGAAGAAATCGCAGCGTTTGTCCATTGTACAATTTCAAAAACTATTTGTGAAAAAACATTAAAACACAAAATGGGATCGTAGAGCGATTAACATTCCCGAGTTGGATCCCTAGCCATTCGCACTAAATTCACTGATGAAATTCGGCCAGCGTTATTATACTTTGATGTAGTCCGCCAATGTTTACTTCTACTTCTTATTGTTGGTTGAGATACGGTAATTACTCGATTATCAGAAGGAGTATAACAATTTGCAACTGTTTGAAGTTCACCTTGAATTGGCGGTGTATTTTCCTGATTATCAATAATCTTATCTTCTATACCAGTTTCAACATCATCCTCCAGTAATACATTTTCTGATTTGCTCACATTTCCTATCAGACGTACCTTATGTAAGCAGGGTTAATGATCGCATCCACACTATGCGGATCTTGGGGTCAAAGAATGCAAAAGCCGATATAGTTGTAGAGAGTGTAGCCCAAGACACAATTCTTTGCTCCACAATGGTAAAGAGACCCAATCTGCAACTAGAGCCGAAGCACAACCTAGTACAAGTGCTGCGGCTCTGAATACGTTTATACAGTCCCCATCGAACCTAGAATCTTCACAAATCACAACTTTGACCCTCCAAGAAGATAGTCCCCCTAGTCAGCAATATTCACGTGAAACCTTGTTACTCACAGCCATTGTGCAAATTAAGGCTCAAGGGCAGAGATACGACGCTCGCGCTATCATTGACCCTGGATCACCGTCTACTTTCACCTCGGAAAAGATAAAGAATCGTCTGAGTCTCCCCACAAGACAAAACTTATTTCATGTAACAGGTCTAAGTCAAACTGTGGCGGAAACAACTACCAAGGCTTGTCTTTTCAAATTATGCTCAAGACTAGATCCTATTTTTGATCTAGAAGTTTAGGCGCCGGTCTTGAGGGTCCTCAATTCGAATCTCCCACCTCGACAAGTTTTGCGAGTAAAATTATAAAAATACGACCCGACGGAATTGCGTTGGAAGATACATTGTGAGACTAGAAAGATATTTGTTAGGAAATAGGAGCATCTCGGAATATTGCATAAGCCCACTTCTACCGGATGGAAAGACGACTTCAGAAAACCCCGGAATTAAAGGAGTAATATGACACCGCCATTTTGGAGTATCATGATCTAAGCCACATGCGGAAAATCTCCCACTCAGAGATTGAGATGACACCCCATTACTACTTACCACATCAAGCCGTTGTTAAGCCAGATAGAGTAACAACCAAGCTCCGAGTTGTATTTAACGCGTCTAGTCCCTCGTCAAAAAAGAAAAGTCTGAACGAATGTAAACTGAGCGCAATTTCTTGCCTTACAGACACTTCTTCAACTTGCAGAAGACGTGAAAGACTCCTGTGAGGTTATTCGACACAGATTGAATAGGGAGCTAACTGAGAAATTTGTGAATTGCGTCGATGATTTGAAGAATTTTAAAAGCATCCACTTGGTGACAGGTTCTGGTTTGGAGGTTCTCAGGGTGGAGCTCGATTCACTTTGAGATCAGACTAAGAAATCCTAATGGCCGACGTTTCGATTTCTGGAGGAGTTTAAGAATACCTTCCCCGATTGTTCCGTGCTACCGACCCAGATGGAATTTGATCGATTTCTGATCCACAAATTTAAGACTCTTAAATCAGTGGGAAATATTAAGCCGTTTATTCAGAAAGTGAATAATCAGCCTAGATCTGATTTTAATAAGAAACGCACCAATTCGTTTCAGTGTCCATCAGAATACGGGGCTGAAGGCCAAGGGTTTCAAACTCGAGAATGATGGTAATAAAGGCCCACGTAATATTAATGGACATAGTTGTCAACTTTGTAGGAACAATCATTTCTTGCAAGTTTGTCCTAAATTTCAGGAGAAAAGTATTAACCCTACTTAGATAGCGTTATTTTTTTGTACTCAAAAGATATCGATACGTCTGAACGACGGATCGTAGAAAATATCCTTTTAGGGATTTTAACGAAAACAAAATTCATAATCCATATAGGAACATAGTTTGAGGAAAAATATAAATAATAATAAAATTAAGGACAAAATTTCAGTCGCCTTAAAAAATTAACAAAAAATAAGCAGCCTTCTCTAAAGGACTTCAATGCATTTTAAAAACGAAAAACTTTGTTTTCTTTTGTACTACAATTTGGTTTGTAAAGGTAAAAATTAAATAGCATCATATGCAAGAATTGCAGACTAAATGTGGTTTATATATGTGGTTTAGGTTTGTTCTCCACATGCAGGTGTATCGCATTTGACACATACCATTTTTGACATGCGTCGAATTTTCGATGGACAGAAACTGCAGCATTTTCTCTTATTTAAGACAAGCTGATCTCTACTGGTTTCAGATGTATTGTTGACTTATTTTGGTGTGGCATTTTGTATACTTGCTCGTAAGGTTTTCGACAAAGTAGGAATTTGTAGCCTTTCTGTCATCCAAGGTGTTGTTAATGATGTCGAAAGTATCTTCATGTATTCCGTTCGACTTACAGGGTTTGTTTTAGCTGAAATCATATTATGGGAATAAATTACATAGGAGTTTATGAATGCCATGTTTAGCATTCCATAAAACATTGCCATTGGCCACCTGTTCGTCATCCTTGAACAAGACATTATCGAACACATTTGAACAAATGTATCGACTCCACCCTTAGTTTGATTATAATATAATATTATGTCTGGCTTTCCAGTGTTTTCATGAATAACACCTTCTTCAGCACATGTAGAAATCAAGTAGACCAATTTATATGGTTTAGGTTTGTACGACAAGAGAGTTAAAGGGCCATCATAGCAAAACATGGTAGTTCCCACTTTCGTTCTCGCGAGTTTTATAGTTCTTCCGGAATTTCTCGTTTCTTGGATATTATGGTTCCCACAAGAGTCAGCTTGTAGGGTTCCTTGAACAAACGCGATATTTCTTTTACATAGTACTCTCCTAATGGAAGGTCAGAAGTTTTTGTCGATTTTCCAAGATATGGAATAGCATTGAACATATACTTCGTAGAAGTGTCGCATATCATTGGAATTTCGATCCCATATTTGTTTGGCTTGTTTGGAATAAATATTTTAAATGGACAGCGACCACAAAAACCCAATAGTTGTTTATCAATAGTAGTATGCGATCCTGGAACGTAGCTAGTTTGACATTGTTTTATAAAAAGGTCCCATACCTAACTGGCACGAAAGCATCGTTTGGCCGAAGGGCAGGCCGCACAGCCTTATCGTTCATTCTTAGACATCGAAGAAGAAAATCGAATCTATCACGACTCGTGCCTGACGTGTTGAGTGTTCCACTGTAGGTATTGTTGAACAGCTCGTCGGTTGAAAATGGTTATCCTTCAATGCTGCTGACAAAGTTAGTATCCCAATTAGAGCACGAATTTTACGGGTATTTGTATCTCCAAATGTTGCAATTGCATTATCATTTCGACGATTTGAAGAAATCGCAGCGTTTGTCCATTGTACAATTTCAAAAACTATTTGTGAAAAAACATTAAAACACAAAATGGGATCGTAGAGCGATTAACATTCCCGAGTTGGATCCCTAGCCATTCGCACTAAATTCACTGATGAAATTCGGCCAGCGTTATTATACTTTGATGTAGTCCGCCAATGTTTACTTCTACTTCTTATTGTTGGTTGAGATACGGTAATTACTCGATTATCAGAAGGAGTATAACAATTTGCAACTGTTTGAAGTTCACCTTGAATTGGCGGTGTATTTTCCTGATTATCAATAATCATATCTTCTATATCAGTTTCAACATCATCCTCCAGTAATACATTTTCTGATTTGCTCACATTTCCTATCAGACGTACCTTATGTAAGCAGGGTTAATGATCGCATCCACTCTATGCGGATCTTGGGGTCAAAGAATGCAAAAGCCGATATAGTTGTAGAGAGTGTAGCCCAAGACACAATTCTTTGCTCCACAATGGTAAAGAGACCCAATCTGCAACTAGAGCCGAAGCACAACCTAGTACAAGTGCTGCGGCTCTGAATACGTTTATACAGTCCCCATCGAACATAGAATCTTCACAAATCACAACTTTGACCCTCCAAGAAGATAGTCCCCCTAGTCAGCAATATTCACGTGAAACCTTGTTACTCACAGCCATTGTGCAAATTAAGGCTCAAGGGCAGAGATACGACGCTCGCGCTATCATTGACCCTGGATCACCGTCTACTTTCACCTCGGAAAAGATAAAGAAAAGTCTGAGTCTCCCCACAAGACAAAACTTATTTCATGTAACAGGTCTAAGTCAAATTGTGGCGGAAACAACTACCAAGGCTTGTCTTTTCAAATTATGCTCAAGATTAGATCCTATTTTTGGTCTAGAAGTTTAGGCGCCGGTCTTGAGGGTCCTCAATTCGAATCTCCCACCTGGACAAGTTTTGCGAGTAAAATTATAAAAATACGACCCGACGGAATTGCGTTGGAAGATACATTGTGAGACTAGAAAGATATTTGTTAGGAAATAGGAGCATCTCGGAACATTGCATAAGCCCACTTTTACCGGATGGAAAGACGACTTCAGAAAACCCCGGAATTAAAGGACTAATATGACACCGCCAATTTGGAGTATCATGATCTAAGCCACATGCGGAAAATCTCCCACTCAGAGATTGAGATGACACCCCATTACTACTTACCACATCAAGCCGTTGTTAAGCCAGATAGAGTAACAACCAAGCTCCGAGTTGTATTTAACGCGTCTAGTCCCTCGTCAAAAAAGAAAAGTCTGAACGAATGTAAACTGAGCGCAATTTCTTGCCTTACAGACACTTCTTCAACTTGCAGAAGACGTGAAAGACTCCTGTGAGGTTATTCGACACAATTTGTATGTCGATGACATCTTAGCTCGCGGACACACCCTAGAAGATGCGGTCATATCTCGAAGACAATTGGTGGAGGCATTGGACTCAGCAGGATTTGAGCTCCGAAAATGGACCTCGACCGACCCTCGTATGCTACAGTGACTACCATCAGATGCCCTTCTACCGGCGGATTGGTTAAATTTATCTGAGGATTCTTCAAACAAAAGCTTGGATATGCAATGGAATGTCTCTACCGACTCATCCACTTTTACTGCGCGTCAGATCGAAAAAGGATGTGCTAGCACAAAACGAGAAGTGCTTTCAACTATTGCGAAATTCTTCGAACCCTGCGGTTGGTTGGCGCCGGTCATTGAAATTGGAAAGCTAATCATGCAGCAGGTCTGGTTAGACAAGATCTAGTGGGATGATATTTTCAAGGCAGTAACACAAAAAAATTGGCAGAAATTTGTTGATAACTGTCCGGCGATCGACACCATTGAGGTTCCTCGATGGACATTTTTTGACCCAGAAAATCGAATCGAGATTTACGGGTTTTGTGACACTTCGGAGACCGCGTATGCCGCAGCGATTTACATAAGGGTTGAAAATGGCCCTTCTCAAATCAACACTTTTCTCCTTACAGCAAAGACCCGTGTTGCACCTTTAAAGAAGATCTCCCTACCACGATTCGAGATTTGTGGAGCTGTCCTTTTGGCCAACCTATCAGCTGTCATAGTCCCAAATCTTTGGCTCAAACAGTTTTCTACCCAGCACTAGACGGATTCAACCATAGTTTTGGCTTGGCTGTAGAAACCACCCTGTGCCTGGAGTACATTTGTGGGCAATAATATCTCGGAAATACTGGACTGCGTTGGTGAGGTTTACTGGCAACGTGTGGTTTGCAAAGATAAACCATCAGATTTCGCAAAGCCGTGGCTGCTCTTCTGGTGAGCTACAATCTCATGAATTGTGGTGGCATGGGCCTCCGTGGCTAAGACTATCAACGAATCAATGGTCATTTAACAGGACAATCGCAGACACGGACCTGGAATCCAAACCGCTCAGAGTATTCGCAACAACTACTTTCGTAGACTTATAGGGTTTTATCTTATGCGCTCAGATTCTGAAGAAACACAGGCAGAAATCGGCCTCACGAATTTCCTCTGAGGAACTAACAGCAGAAGAAGTCCGAGACATGAAAATCCAACTACTGACCATCAGACTCTGACGCAAAAAGTACGTATTTCGCCGAGCAGCAATATTTTGACTCTAAACCCTTTTCTCGATTCAAAAGGCGTTATCAGAAAAATGGTCGGCTTGTTCAGAGACCTGTCCTTACATACGATGAACGCCACCCAGTTCTTTTGCCTTATGATGCAAAGTTGAAATTGTTGTTGCTGGAATTCTGTCACAAAGTCTCAAGTCACGGTGGAAACCAGTTAATGGTTCGAATATTAGGATCCGAGTTTTGGATATTTAGACTCAAACCCCTCGTAAAGAAAGTCATTCAACATTGTAAAACGTGTTTACTCTACAAGCAGAATACGCAGACTCAGAATATGTCATCTTTGCCAATTGAGCGTACAAGGTTGTCTAGACCCTTTTACAATACGGGTGTTGATTTTGCTGCATCCTTTCCAATCACAGTGCGTGCATGTCTTATCATTGTTAGCTGCGCTCTCGCGATTTATTGGACACCGCGGTTGTCCATCCCGAATACATTCTGACAAAAACACAAACTTAGTAGAAGTGGCCGAAATGATACGGAAATATAGGATTTCTTTTATGAAGAATATTCAAAGAGACGCCCGGCTGCAGAACATTTCTCACAATCTCGAGTGGAGTGGAGCTATGTGTCTCGCATAGGGACGGGCTTTTGAAGGTGGGAGTGCAA
This sequence comes from Hydrotaea diabolus, assembly GCA_963513945.1. Classification (NCBI taxonomy): domain Eukaryota; kingdom Metazoa; phylum Arthropoda; class Insecta; order Diptera; family Muscidae; genus Hydrotaea; species Hydrotaea diabolus. The sequence continues at coordinate 98,544,484 of OY740716.1, read as the reverse complement.
TAAAACTCCGGGCCATTTTATCATCGGAGCTTCCATGGTGGCACCAGCTGAACCCAGCTGGTGGAAGCAATTGAAGATTATTTCTCAGCATTTCTGCAATAGATGGAAATCAGAGAACTTGAACGAACTTCATCGTCGATATAAGTGGAAATTCCAGAAAGATAATGTAAGCGTCAATAATGTAGTCGCCGTCAAGGACAAAAAACTAATTCCTCATGATTGGAACATGGGCCGAGTAATCAGAAGCTATTTTGGACCAGATCGAAATGAACGCGTGGTCGATCTGAATACTTCAAACGGCATAATTAGTCGATCGATCAAACTCTACCAAACCCATCTTACACTTACCACGTCCTGACTATTTGGATGAGCGCAGAGTCCGATCAACAGAACGTCGTCGACGATCAACAGAACGTCATCATCGTTGATGTTGTTGCACCCGTGCAACAACATCAACGCCAACATAGACCTGCTGACTGACAGTACTCGTGTGGTCTGTGCCAAGAGGACCACCCACTGAAAAACTGCCGAAGATCTCTGCTACTCTCCCCGCACCGACGCTACGAGATGGTAGAGAATCGAGGCTACTGCAGAAATTGTCTCGCTGCTCGCTTGATGGATCTATCACAACCGAAGTTGGAGACGTGAAGGCGTTCAACTTAACCCTGGGCTACATCCTATCAGGACTTATTAGTAGTCCATACTAAATTATGGTTTAATCACTCTGTCACGGAGGGCGGGATGTTTAGAGATGTACTACATACTTTATTTCACATTGCTATGGCTTCTACTTGAATTGAGCAGCGATGTATATAGCGGTTGCTATATATTCATACATTTTATACCTCATTAATTATTCAATCCCGTTTTGATACTTGAAAAGTGCGTTCGTTACCCAGTGACAAAATTTATCCTTATAAAACATAACTTTGTAAAACAAAACCCTAACAAATAAAATCACACAAAATAAACATTGAAATTAAAAATTGTGATAAGATACATACAAACATTGAACATGCAAACAAATAATTACAAACACATTTTAAACCCAAACACTGTTAAAATACAAGAAAAAGAACAAAATAATAATCCATGAATTTAAAACTAAACATTACACAAACAAATTAAAATATTATCTGTTAAGCAAAAGGCAAACAAATATTTGGCCCATTTCGAACCGAATAAGTTTTCAAGTTTTTTAGTGCTGTCATATACAGGGTGCGGCTAAAGTAACTATATGATTTGTTTTTTAATTAACTATTGAATGGAATGAAAAAAACAAAAAAAATTATGATAAAAAGAAAGTTTATTTTATGTTATTTTTTTACATTAATTATGAAAAATAATATCAGTTAAATGAGAACCGTTTTCTCTAGCGCAAAAATGTGCTCTTTTTATGGAATTTTCCATAACTTTGTTGAGTGTTTCTTGTGGTATACGATCAATTTCTTCTTGAATGTTGTCCTTTAGTTGCTGCTAGGTTTGGGGCTTATTCACATAAACTTATCTTTGAGATAGCCCCACAAGACCCACCGTTCAAGTGAAAATGCGCTTCGTCGGTCATCAATAAATTTGACAAAAAAATTTTATTTTGATCAACGAGATTTAAAACTGCTCTAGCATATTCCACGCGCAATACGAAGTCCTCAGGATTTAGTTTTTGGACTAGTTGGATTTTGTAAGGGAAGAGGTGCAAATCGTGTTTTAAAATTCGCCGAAGAGTGCGGTCAGAAAGCTGCAACTGGGAAGATCGTCTTCTCGTTGATGTCTCCGGATTTTCTTCGACGCTCTGTCGCACAGCATCAATATTTTCGGCCGATCTGCCAGTTCGAGATCAGCCCGTACGTCTTGAATCTCCGACAGTCCCATATTCAGCAAATATATTCACCAACGAACGAATAGTTGGACCCGTTGGAGCAGTTCTTACACCATAAAATCTTCTGTATGCACGTTGAGTATTAATTATCGAACGATGATTTTCAATGAATAGAAAAACAATCTTAGTTCTTTGCGCAATTGTATAGCGTTCCATTTTTAAATATTCTCCCAAGTTTAATTTCTGAAATAGGAAAAAAGAAAAAGTTAAATACTCGCAAGCAAAGAAGTTACAATTGTTTTACATCATATAGTAACTTTAGCCGCACCCTGTATATGTACATGTTAAAGAAGAACCAGTAAAAGTATAAAATGGATTAAGTGAACAAAAAATAATAATATTTAAAGAAAATTGAAATTCTGTGAAAAGTGTTGTGAAAAACAGTTTAAGAAAAATGTAGCGGTATTGTTTTTGTAAAACAAGAAAAAAAAATTGAAAAAAATTTCGGAAATTAAATAAAATTTGAAAAATTTCCTACTTAACCAACATTTCACAAAATCAAAAACAAATAAATACTTAAACCTACCTCAACTGAAAAAAGGTGTAACTACACAAAACAAAAAATACTAATTTTGAATTTCAAAAAGAACTAATAAAAGAAAATTTGTCTACTTAACCTAAATTGAATAAAATAAATACTTAAGCCTAGCTAAAGTTGAAAAAGGTGCAACTACACAAAACAAAAAATAAAATTTGCTACTTAACCTACATTGCAAAAAATCAAAAACAAATAAATACTTAAACCTACCACAACTTAAAAAAAAATTGCGATGTAACTACACAAAACAAAAAATACCAATTTTGAATATCAAAAAAATTCATAAAAATAAAAATTTTCTACTTAACCTAAGTTGAATAAAATGAATACTTAAACATAGCTAAACTGAAAAAAGGTGTAAGTACACAAAACAAATAATACCAATTTTGAATATCAAGATATAAATAAAATAAATTTTACTACTTAGCCTAAATTAAATAAAATAAAAAATAAATATTTAAACCTAACTAAAGTTGGAAAAAGTTGTAACTACACAAAACAAAAACAAAATGCTTAAAAGCAAAAATTAAACAAAATTTTGCTACTTAACCCAAATTGCACAACATCAAAGAAATAAATACTTATGTATATATACCTACCTATATTGTTAAAAGCAGATAAAAGCACTGTGTTCAAATAAATCAAATTGGACGAACAAAAAAAACGCAAAAACTTCTCGAACACAAAATAATATTTAAAAACGTGTTTTTTCAACAAAAGTTTTTGCGCAACAAATTTTGTTTGAACATTGCAAAAATCCAAATTTTCACAAGAAACACAACAACACAAAAACTCACTAAATTTAACATTTCAACAAACTTTCTTGACTGTCACCAAAGAAGGACGCCATCCATCAACCATCAACATCAGCAGCAGAATCATCACCTAGCAGACCCGTCAACATCAGCAGCAGAATCATCAAAAACAGCAGCAGCAGCGTTAGTACACAAGAACAGTTTCGCTCTCTCTCTCTCTCTTTCCTGCAGATGCCAACACAGGTACTCACACACGTACCATTGACGAGATCTAGCAGTAAATACAACCAAACCAAATCACGAAAAAACAAGCAAGGAGATACAACGTAAAACTTTCGATGAAATTGACTCCCATCGCAAGCAACATTTCTCTTGCATATTTACCGGTTGACCATATTATACTAGTCGTTACGTGTGATAATGACTAGAGAAGACCTATAACCTGCAATAAATTCACACAATTAAACGCGTTTTTGATATCCACACAATTTTTTTGACACTATTGTGTCGTTTTTGTTAACTTCATCGAGTTTCTGATCGAAATATTGTCGCTAGCGTTTTTTCTTTACAACCCATACGAAAATCGGGAAGTAAGTAGGGAAACGGACATTTTTTATACAATGTATTGCGGATTGCAAATGGCAACGTGTATGCTCTGGAGATAACCATCAAACGAATCGAAAAATTTTCTTATTGACGAAATTTTGCGATATCTAATATTTTCATCAGCTACTTATAAGTTCTCGTTCTGTTGCTTGCCATTTTCACGCTACAGATTCCTCCAAATTTCACGGTATTTTTTGGTGAAAGAATTCTCCGCCATTTTGAAAATTAATGCAGACAGAACAAATCGTGATTTATCATGTCAGAAAAATTTTTTTTTGTCGTGAAATGTTTTTCGTTTTGGATATTTTCGTGACCAAAACAGGCAAATTACTTTGGCTAGAAAATTAGTTTATGATAATTTCTTGGACTGATGCTGCTTAACCTTAATTTGGACTGTGCTTGAAGTTAAATATATTTTGTTGTTTCTTTTGTTGGAAATTTTTTCGTTTGCCATTTGATTCATTGTTGAGTGTCTTGTTTTTCTTCTGACCCTTCCCTCACAATTGGCTTAAGAATTGACAAACGCGATATTTCTTTTACATAGTACTCTCCTAATGGAAGGTCAGAAGTTTTTGTCGATTTTCCAAGATATGGAATAGCATTGAACATATACTTCGTAGAATGTCGCATATCATTGGAATTTCGATCTCATATTTGTTTGGCTTGTTTGGAATATATATTTTAAATGGACAGCGACCACGAAAACCAAATAGTTGTTTATCAATAGTAGTATGCGATCCTGGAACGTAGCTAGTTTGACATTATTTTATAAAATGGTCCCACACCTTCCTAACTGACACGAGAGCATCGTTTGGCCGAAGGGTAGGTCGCACAGCCTTATCGCCCATTCTTAGACATCGAAGAAGAAAGTCGAATCTATCACGACTAATGGCTGACGTGTTGAGTGTTCCACTGTAGGTATTGTTGAACAGCTTGTTCGTTGATAAATGGTTATCCTTCAATGCTGCTGACAAAGTTAGTATCCCAATTAGAGCACGAATTTTACGGGTATTTGTATCTCCAAATGTTGCAATTGCATTATCATTTCAACGATTTGAAGAAATCGCAGCGTTTGTCCATTGTACAATTTCAAAAACTATTTGTGAAAAAACATTAAAACACAAAATGGGATCGTAGAGCGATTAACATTCCCGAGTTGGATCCCTAGCCATTCGCACTAAATTCACTGATGAAATTCGGCCAGCGTTATTATACTTTGATGTAGTCCGCCAATGTTTACTTCTACTTCTTATTGTTGGTTGAGATACGGTAATTACTCGATTATCAGAAGGAGTATAACAATTTGCAACTGTTTGAAGTTCACCTTGAATTGGCGGTGTATTTTCCTGATTATCAATAATCTTATCTTCTATATCAGTTTCAACATCATCCTCCAGTAATACATTTTCTGATTTGCTCACATTTCCTATCAGACGTACCTTATGTAAGCAGGGTTAATGATCGCATCCACACTATGCGGATCTTGGGGTCAAAGAATGCAAAAGCCGATATAGTTGTAGAGAGTGTAGCCCAAGACACAATTCTTTGCTCCACAATGGTAAAGAGACCCAATCTGCAACTAGAGCCGAAGCACAACCTAGTACAAGTGCTGCGGCTCTGAATACGTTTATACAGTCCCCATCGAACCTAGAATCTTCACAAATCACAACTTTGACCCTCCAAGAAGATAGTCCCCCTAGTCAGCAATATTCACGTGAAACCTTGTTACTCACAGCCATTGTGCAAATTAAGGCTCAAGGGCAGAGATACGACGCTCGCGCTATCATTGACCCTGGATCACCGTCTACTTTCACCTCGGAAAAGATAAAGAATCGTCTGAGTCTCCCCACAAGACAAAACTTATTTCATGTAACAGGTCTAAGTCAAACTGTGGCGGAAACAACTACCAAGGCTTGTCTTTTCAAATTATGCTCAAGACTAGATCCTATTTTTGATCTAGAAGTTTAGGCACCGGTCTTGAGGGTCCTCAATTCGAATCTCCCACCTCGACAAGTTTTGCGAGTAAAATTATAAAAATACGACCCGACGGAATTGCGTTGGAAGATACATTGTGAGACTAGAAAGATATTTGTTAGGAAATAGGAGCATCTCGGAATATTGCATAAGCCCACTTCTACCGGATGGAAAGACGACTTCAGAAAACCCCGGAATTAAAGGAGTAATATGACACCGCCATTTTGGAGTATCATGATCTAAGCCACATGCGGAAAATCTCCCACTCAGAGATTGAGATGACACCCCATTACTACTTACCACATCAAGCCGTTGTTAAGCCAGATAGAGTAACAACCAAGCTCCGAGTTGTATTTAACGCGTCTAGTCCCTCGTCAAAAAAGAAAAGTCTGAACGAATGTAAACTGAGCGCAATTTCTTGCCTTACAGACACTTCTTCAACTTGCAGAAGACGTGAAAGACTCCTGTGAGGTTATTCGACACAGATTGAATAGGGAGCTAACTGAGAAATTTGTGAATTGCGTCGATGATTTGAAGAATTTTAAAAGCATCCACTTGGTGACAGGTTCTGGTTTGGAGGTTCTCAGGTGGAGCTCGATTCACTTTGAGATCAGACTAAGAAATCCTAATGGCCGACGTTTCGAGTTTCGATTTCTGGAGGAGTTTAAGAATACCTTCCCCGATTGTTCCGTGCTACCGACCCAGATGGAATTTGATCGATTTCTGATCCACAAATTTAAGACTCTTAAATCAGTGGGAAATATTAAGCCGTTTATTCAGAAAGTGAATAATCAGCCTAGATCTGATTTTAATAAGAAACGCACCAATTCGTTTCAGTGTCCATCAGAATACGGGGCTGAAGGCCAAGGGTTTCAAACTCGAGAATGATGGTAATAAAGGCCCACGTAATATTAATGGACATAGTTGTCAACTTTGTAGGAACAATCATTTCTTGCAAGTTTGTCCTAAATTTCAGGAGAAAAGTATTAACCCTACTTAGATAGCGTTATTTTTTTGTACTCAAAAGATATCGATACGTCTGAACGACGGATCGTAGAAAATATCCTTTTAGGGATTTTAACGAAAACAAAATTCATAATGTTTTTACTAAGATCATTTATTTATTGAATTTTCTTCCATATAGGAACATAGTTTGAGGAAAAATATAAATAATAATAAAATTAAGGACAAAATTTCAGTCGCCTTAAAAAATTAACAAAAAATAAGCAGCCTTCTCTAAAGGACTTCAATGCATTTTAAAAACGAAAAACTTTGTTTTCTTTTGTACTACAATTTGGTTTGTAAAGGTAAAAATTAAATAGCATCATATGCAAGAATTGCAGACTAAATGTGGTTTATATATGGTTTAGGTTTGTTCTCCACATGCAGGTGTATCGCATTTGACACATACCATTTTTGACATGCGTCGAATTTTCGATGGACAGAAACCGCAGCATTTTCTCTTATTTAAGACAAGCTGATCTCTACTGGTTTCAGATGTATTGTTGACTTATTTTGGTGTGGCATTTTGTATACATGCTCGTAAGGTTCTCGACAAAGTAGGAATTTCTAGCCTTTCTGTCATCCAAGGTGTTGTTAATGATGTCGAAAGTATCTTCATGTATTCCGTTCGACTTACAGGGTTTGTTTTAGCTGAAATCATATTATGGGAATAAATTACATAGGAGTTTATTAATGCCATGTTTAGCATTCCATAAAACATTGCCATTGGCCACCTGTTCGTCATCCTTGAACAAGACATTATCGAACACATTTGAACAAATGTATCGACTCCACCCTTAGTTTGATTATAATATAATATTATGTCTGGCTTTCCAGTGTTTTCATGAATAACACCTTTTTCAGCACATGTAGAAATCAAGTAGACAAATTTATATGGTTTAGGTTTGTACGACAAGAGAGTTAAAGGGCCATCATAACAAAACATGGTAGTTCCCACTTTCGTTCTCGCGAGTTTTATAGTTCTTCCGGAATTTCTCGTTTCTTGGATATTATGGTTCCCACAAGAGTCAGCTTGTAGGGTTCCTTGAACAAACGCGATATTTCTTTTACATAGTACTCTCCTAATGGAAGGTCAGAAGTTTTTGTCGATTTTCCAAGATATGGAATAGCATTGAACATATACTTCGTAGAAGTGTCGCATATCATTGGAATTTCGATCCCATATTTGTTTGGCTTGTTTGGAATAAATATTTTAAATGGACAGCGACCACAAAAACCCAATAGTTGTTTATCAATAGTAGTATGCGATCCTGGAACGTAGCTAGTTTGACATTGTTTTATAAAAAGGTCCCATACCTAACTGGCACGAAAGCATCGTTTGGCCGAAGGGCAGGCCGCACAGCCTTATCGTTCATTCTTAGACATCGAAGAAGAAAATCGAATCTATCACGACTCGTGCCTGACGTGTTGAGTGTTCCACTGTAGGTATTGTTGAACAGCTCGTCGGTTGAAAATGGTTATCCTTCAATGCTGCTGACAAAGTTAGTATCCCAATTAGAGCACGAATTTTACGGGTATTTGTATCTCCAAATGTTGCAATTGCATTATCATTTCGACGATTTGAAGAAATCGCAGCGTTTGTCCATTGTACAATTTCAAAAACTATTTGTGAAAAAACATTAAAACACAAAATGGGATCGTAGAGCGATTAACATTCCCGAGTTGGATCCCTAGCCATTCGCACTAAATTCACTGATGAAATTCGGCCAGCGTTATTATACTTTGATGTAGTCCGCCAATGTTTACTTCTACTTCTTATTGTTGGTTGAGATACGGTAATTACTCGATTATCAGAAGGAGTATAACAATTTGCAACTGTTTGAAGTTCACCTTGAATTGGCGGTGTATTTTCCTGATTATCAATAATCTTATCTTCTATATCAGTTTCAACATCATCCTCCAGTAATACATTTTCTGATTTGCTCACATTTCCTATCAGACGTACCTTATGTAAGCAGGGTTAATGATCGCATCCACTCTATGCGGATCTTGGGGTCAAAGAATGCAAAAGCCGATATAGTTGTAGAGAGTGTAGCCCAAGACACAATCCTTTGCTCCACAATGGTAAAGAGACCCAATCTGCAACTAGAGCCGAAGCACAACCTAGTACAAGTGCTGCGGCTCTGAATACGTTTATACAGTCCCCATCGAACCTAGAATCTTCACAAATCACAACTTTGACCCTCCAAGAAGATAGTCCCCCTAGTCAGCAATATTCACGTGAAACCTTGTTACTCACAGCCATTGTGCAAATTAAGGCTCAAGGGCAGAGATACGACGCTCGCGCTATCATTGACCCTGGATCACCGTCTACTTTCACCTCGGAAAAGATAAAGAATCGTCTGAGTCTCCCCACAAGACAAAACTTATTTCATGTAACAGGTCTAAGTCAAACTGTGGCGGAAACAACTACCAAGGCTTGTCTTTTCAAATTATGCTCAAGACTAGATCCTATTTTTGATCTAGAAGTTTAGGCGCCTCGACAAGTTTTGCGAGTAAAATTATAAAAATACGACCCGACGGAATTGCGTTGGAAGATACATTGTGAGACTAGAAAGATATTTGTTAGGAAATAGGAGCATCTCGGAATATTGCATAAGCCCACTTCTACCGGATGGAAAGACGACTTCAGAAAACCCCGGAATTAAAGAAGTAATATGACACCGCCATTTTGGAGTATCATGATCTAAGCCACATGCGGAAAATCTCCCACTCAGAGATTGAGATGACACCCCATTACTACTTACCACATCAAGCCGTTGTTAAGCCAGATAGAGTAACAACCAAGCTCCGAGTTGTATTTAACGCGTCTAGTCCCTCGTCAAAAAAGAAAAGTCTGAACGAATGTAAACTGAGCGCAATTTCTTGCCTTACAGACACTTCTTCAACTTGCAGAAGACGTGAAAGACTCCTGTGAGGTTATTCGACACAATTTGTATGTCGATGACGTCTTAGCTCGCGGACACACCCTAGAAGATGAGGTCATATCTAGAAGACAATTGGTGGAGGCATTGGACTCAGCTGGATTTGAGCTCCGAAAATGGACCTCGACCGACCCTCGTATGTTACAGTGACTACCATCAGATGCCCTTCTACCGGCGGATTGGTTAAATTTATCTGAGGGTTCTTCAAACAAAAGCTTGGGTATACAATGGAATGTCTCTACCGACTCATCAACTTTTACTGCGCGTCAGATCGAAAAAAGATGTGCTTGCACAAAACGAGAAGTGCGGATGGTTGGCGCCGGTCATTGTAATTGGAAAGCTAATCATGCAGCATGTCTGGTTAGACAAGATCTAGTGGGATGATATTTTCAAGGCAGTAACACAAAAAAATTGGCAGAAATTTGTTGATAACTGCCCGGCGATCGACACCATTGCGGTTCCTCGATGGACATTTTTTGACCCAGAAAATCGAATCGAGATTTACGGGTTTTGTGACACTTCGGAGACCGCGTATGCCGCAGCGATTTACATAAGGGTTGAAAATGGCCCTTCTCAAATCAACACTTTTCTCCTTACAGCAAAGACCCGTGTTGCACCTTTAAAGAAGATCACCCTACCACGATTCGAGATTTGTGGAGCTGTCCTTTTGGCCAACCTATCAGCTGTCATAGTCCCAAATCTCATGAATTGTGGTGGCATGGACCTCCGTGGCTAAGACTATCAACGAATCAATGGTCATTTAACAGGACAATCGCAGACACGGACCTGGAATCCAAACCGCTCAGGGTATTCGCAACAACTACTTTCGAAGACTTATAGGGTTTTATCTTATGCGCTCAGATTCTGAAGAAACACAGGCAGAAATCGGCCTCACGAATTTCCCCTGAGGAACTAACAGCAGAAGAAGTCCGAGACTTGAAAATCCAACTACTGACCATCAGACTCTGACGCAAAAAGTACGTATTTCGCCGAGCAGCAATATTTTGACTCTGAACCCTTTTCTCGATTCAAAAGGCGTTATCAGAAAAATGGCCGGCTTGTTCAGACACCTGTCCTTACATACGATGAACGCCACCCAGTTCTTTTGCCTTATGATGCAAAGTTGAAATTGTTGTTGCTGGAATTCTGTCACAAAGTCTCAAGTCACTGTGGAAACCAGTTAATGGTTCGAATATTAAGATCCGAGTTTTGGATATTTAGACTCAAACCCCTCGTAAAGAAAGTCATTCAACATTGTAAAACGTGTTTACTCTACAAGCAGAAGACGCAGACTCAGAATATGTCATCTTTGCCAATTGAGCGTACAAGGTTGTCTAGACTCTTTTACAATACGGGTGTTGATTTTGCTGGATCCTTTCCAATCAAAAATTACACAGTGCGTGCATGTCTTATCATTGTTAGCTGCGCTCTCGCGATTTATTGGACACCGCGGTTGTCCATCCCGAATACATTCTGACAACAACACAAACTTAGTAGGAGTGGCCGAAATGATACTCAAATATAGGATTTCTTTTATGAAGAATATTCAAAGAGACGCCCGGCTGCAGAACATTTCTCACAATCTCGAGTGGAGTGGAGCTATGTGTCTCGCATAGGGACGGGCTTTTGAAGGTGGGAGTGCAATAAAACTCCGGGCCATTTTATCATCGGAGCTTCCATGGTGGCACCAGCTGAACCCAGCTGGTGGAAGCAATTGAAGATTATTTCTCAGCATTTCTGCAATAGATGGAAATCAGAGAACTTGAACGAACTTCATCGTCGATATAAGTGGAAATTCCAGAAAGATAATGTAAGCGTCAATAATGTAGTCGCCGTCAAGGACAAAAAACTAATTCCTCATGATTGGAACATGGGCCGAGTAATCAGAAGCTATTTTGGACCAGATCGAAATGAACGCGTGGTCGATCTGAATACTTCAAACGGCATAATTAGTCGATCGATCAAACTCTACCAAACCCATCTTACACTTACCACGTCCTGACTATTTGGATGAGCGCAGAGTCCGATCAACAGAACGTCGTCGACGATCAACAGAACGTCATCATCGTTGATGTTGTTGCACCCGTGCAACAACATCAACGCCAACATAGACCTGCTGACTGACAGTACTCGTGTGGTCTGTGCCAAGAGGACCACCCACTGAAAAACTGCCGAAGATCTCTGCTACTCTCCCCGCACCGACGCTACGAGATGGTAGAGAATCGAGGCTACTGCAGAAATTGTCTCGCTGCTCGCTTGATGGATCTATCACAACCGAAGTTGGAGACGTGAAGGCGTTCAACTTAACCCTGGGCTACATCCTATCAGGACTTATTAGTAGTCCATACTAAATTATGGTTTAATCACTCTGTCACGGAGGGCGGGATGTTTAGAGATGTACTACATACTTTATTTCACATTGCTATGGCTTCTACTTGAATTGAGCAGCGATGTATATAGCGGTTGCTATATATTCATACATTTTATACCTCATTAATTATTCAATCCCGTTTTGATACTTGAAAAGTGCGTTCGTTACCCAGTGACAAAATTTATCCTTATAAAACATAACTTTGTAAAACAAAACCCTAACAAATAAAATCACACAAAATAAACATTGAAATTAAAAATTGTGATAAGATACATACAAACATTGAACATGCAAACAAATAATTACAAACACATTTTAAACCCAAACACTGTTAAAATACAAGAAAAAGAACAAAATAATAATCCATGAATTTAAAACTAAACATTACACAAACAAATTAAAATATTATCTGTTAAGCAAAAGGCAAACAAATATTTGGCCCATTTCGAACCGAATAAGTTTTCAAGTTTTTTAGTGCTGTCATATACAGGGTGCGGCTAAAGTAACTATATGATTTGTTTTTTAATTAACTATTGAATGGAATGAAAAAAACAAAAAAAATTATGATAAAAAGAAAGTTTATTTTATGTTATTTTTTTACATTAATTATGAAAAATAATATCAGTTAAATGAGAACCGTTTTCTCTAGCGCAAAAATGTGCTCTTTTTATGGAATTTTCCATAACTTTGTTGAGTGTTTCTTGTGGTATACGATCAATTTCTTCTTGAATGTTGTCCTTTAGTTGCTGCTAGGTTTGGGGCTTATTCACATAAACTTATCTTTGAGATAGCCCCACAAGACCCACCGTTCAAGTGAAAATGCGCTTCGTCGGTCATCAATAAATTTGACAAAAAAATTTTATTTTGATCAACGAGATTTAAAACTGCTCTAGCATATTCCACGCGCAATACGAAGTCCTCAGGATTTAGTTTTTGGACTAGTTGGATTTTGTAAGGGAAGAGGTGCAAATCGTGTTTTAAAATTCGCCGAAGAGTGCGGTCAGAAAGCTGCAACTGGGAAGATCGTCTTCTCGTTGATGTCTCCGGATTTTCTTCGACGCTCTGTCGCACAGCATCAATATTTTCGGCCGATCTGCCAGTTCGAGATCAGCCCGAACGTCTTGAATCTCCGACAGTCCCATATTCAGCAAATATATTCACCAACGAACGAATAGTTGGACCCGTTGGAGCAGTTCTTACACCATAAAATCTTCTGTATGCACGTTGAGTATTAATTATCGAACGATGATTTTCAATGAATAGAAAAACAATCTTAGTTCTTTGCGCAATTGTATAGCGTTCCATTTTTAAATATTCTCCCAAGTTTAATTTCTGAAATAGGAAAAAAGAAAAAGTTAAATACTCGCAAGCAAAGAAGTTACAATTGTTTTACATCATATAGTAACTTTAGCCGCACCCTGTATATGTACATGTTAAAGAAGAACCAGTAAAAGTATAAAATGGATTAAGTGAACAAAAAATAATAATATTTAAAGAAAATTGAAATTCTGTGAAAAGTGTTGTGAAAAACAGTTTAAGAAAAATGTAGCGGTATTGTTTTTGTAAAACAAGAAAAAAAAATTGAAAAAAATTTCGGAAATTAAATAAAATTTGAAAAATTTCATACTTAACCAACATTTCACAAAATCAAAAACAAATAAATACTTAAACCTACCTCAACTGAAAAAAGGTGTAACTACACAAAACAAAAAATACTAATTTTGAATTTCAAAAAGAACTAATAAAAGAAAATTTGTCTACTTAACCTAAATTGAATAAAATAAATACTTAAGCCTAGCTAAAGTTGAAAAAGGTGCAACTACACAAAACAAAAAATAAAATTTGCTACTTAACCTACATTGCAAAAAATCAAAAACAAATAAATACTTAAACCTACCACAACTAATTAAATTGCGATGTAACTACACAAAACAAAAAATACCAATTTTAAATATCAAAAAAATTCATAAAAATAAAAATTTTCTACTTAACCTAAGTTGAATAAAATGAATACTTAAACATAGCTAAACTGAAAAAAGGTGTAAGTACACAAAACATATAAAATAACAATTTTGAATATCAAGATATAAATAAAATAAATTTTACTACTTACCCTAAATTTAATAAAATAAAGAATAAATATTTAAACCTAACTAAAGTTGGAAAAAGTTGTAACTACTCAAAACAAAAACAAAATGCTTAAAAGCAAAAATTAAACAAAATTTTGCTACTTAACCTAAATTGCACAACATCAAAGAAATAAATACTTATGTATATATACCTACCTATATTGTTAAAAGCAGTAACTACACAAAACAAAAAAAAAACGCAGATAAAAGCACTGTGTTCAAATAAATCAAATTGGACGAACAAAAAAAACGCAAAAACTTCTCGAACACAAAATAATATTTAAAAACGTGTTTTTTCAACAAAAGTTTTTGCACAACAAATGTTGTTTGAACATTGCAAAAAATCCAAATTTTCACAAGAAACACAACAACACAAAAACTCACTAAATTTAACATTTCAACAAACTTTCTTGACTGTCACCAAAGAAGGACGCCATCCATCAACCATCAACATCAGCAGCAGAATCATCACCCAGCAGACCCGTCAACATCAGCAGCAGAATCATCAAAAACAGCAGCAGCAGCGTTAGTACACAAGAACAGTTACGCTCTCTCTCTCTCTCTCTCTCTCTCTCTCTTTCCTGCAGATGCCAACACAGGTACTCACACACGTACCATTGACGAGATCTAGCAGTAATTACAACCAAACCAAATCACGAAAAACAAGCAAGGAGATACAACGTAAAACTTTCGATGAAATTGACTCCCATCGCAAGCAACATTTCTCTTGCATATTTACCGGTTGACCATATTATACTTGTCGTTACGTGTGATAATGACTAGAGAAGACCTATAACCTGCAATAAATTCACACAATTTAACGCGTTTTTGATATCCACACAATTTTTTTGACACTATTGTGCCGTTTTTGTTAACTTCATCGAGTTTCTGATCGAAATATTGTCGCTAGCGTTTTTTCTTTACAACCCATACGAAAATCGGGAAGTAAGTAGGGAAACGGACATTTTTTATACAATGTATTGCGGATTGCAAATGGCAACGTGTATGCCCTGGAGATAACCATCAAACGAATCGAAAAATTTTGTTATTGACGATATCTAATATTTTCATCAGCAACTTATAAGTTCTCGTTCTGTTGCTTGCCATTTTCACGCTACAGATTCCTCCAAATTTCGCGGTATTTTTTGGTGAAAGAATTCTCCGCCATTTTGTAAATTAATGCAGACAGAACAAATCGTGATTTATCTTGTCAGAAAAAAATTTTTTTGTCGTGAAATGTTTTTCGTTTTGGATATTTTCGTGACCAAAACAGGCAAATTACTTTGGCTAGAAAATTAGTTTATGATAATTTCTTGGGACTGATGCTGCTTAACCTTAATTTGGACTGTGCTTGAAGTTAAATATATTTTGTTGTTTCTTTTGTTGGAAATTTTTTCGTTTGCCATTTGATTCATTCTTGAGCGTCTTGTTTTTCTTCTGACCCTTCCCTCACAATTGGCTTAAGAATTGACGTTTTAAGATGGATAGGGAACTAACTGAGAAATTTGTGAATTGCGTCGATGATTTAAAGGATTTTAAAAACATCCACTTGGTGACAGGTTCTGAGGATACTGTCCATGGTTTGGATGTTCTAAGGGTGGAGCTCGATTCACTTTGGGATCAGGCTAAGAAAACCTAATGGCCGACGTTTCGAGTTTCGATTTCTGGAGGAATTTAAGAATACCTTCCCCGATTGTTCCGTGCTACCGACCCAGATGGAATTTGATCGATTTCTGATCCACAAATTTAAGACTCTTAAATCAGTGGGAAATATTAAGCCGTTTATTCAGAAAGTGAATAATCAGCCTAGATCTGACTTTAATAAGATACGCACCCATTCGTTTCAGACCAATGTCCATCAGAATACGGGGCTGAAGGCCAAGGGTTTCAAACTCGGGAATGATGGTAATAAAGGCCCACGTAATATTAATGGACATAGTTGTCAACTTTGTAGGAACAATCATTTCTTGCAAGTTTGTCCTAAATTTCAGGAGAAAAGTGTTAACCCTACTTTGTACTCAAAAGATATCGATACGTCTGAACGACGGATCGTAAAAAATATCCTTTTAGGGATTTTAACGAAAACAAAATTCATAATGTTTTTACTAAGATCATTTATTTATTGAATTTTCTTCCATATAGGAACATAGTTTGAGGAAAAATATAAATAATAATAAAATTAAGGACAAAATTTCAGTCGCCTTAAAAAATTAACAAAAAATAAGCAGCCTTTTCTAAAGGACTTCAATGCATTTTAAAAACGAAAAACTTTGTTTTCTTTTGTACTACAATTTGGTTTGTAAAGGTAAAAATTAAATAGCATCATATGCAAGAATTGCAGACTAAATGTGGTTTATATATGTGGTTTAGGTTTGTTCTCCACATGCAGGTGTATCGCATTTGACACATACCATTTTTGACATGCGTCGAATTTTCGATGGACAGAAACCGCAGCATTTTCTCTTATTTGAGACAAGCTGATCTCTACTGGTTTCAGATGTATTGTTGACTTATTCTGGTGTGGCATTTTGTATACTTGCTCGTAAGGTTCTCGACAAAGTAGGAATTTCTAGCCTTTCTGTCATCCAAGGTGTTGTTAATGATGTCGAAAGTATCTTCATGTATTCCGTTCGACTTACAGGGTTTGTTTTAGCTGAAATCATATTATGGGAATAAATTACATAGGAGTTTATGAATGCCATGTTTAGCATTCCATAAAACATTGCCATTGGCCACCTGTTCGTCATCCTTGAACAAGACATTATCGAACACATTTGAACAAATGTATCGACTCCACCCTTAGTTTGATTATAATAGTGTTTTCATGAATAACGTCTTTTTCAGTACATGAAGAAATCAAGTAGACCAATTTATATGGTTTAGGTTTGTACGACAAGAGAGTTAAAGGGCCATCATAGCAAAACATGGTAGTTCCCACTTTCGTTCTCGCGAGTTTTATAGTTCTTCCGGAATTTCTCGTTTCTTGGATATTATGGTTCCCACAAGAGTCAGCTTGTAGGGTTCCTTGAACAAACGCGATATTTCTTTTACATAGTACTCTCCTAATGGAAGGTCAGAAGTTTTTGTCGATTTTCCAAGATATGGAATAGCATTGAACATATACTTCGTAGAAGTGTCGCATATCATTGGAATTTCGATCTCATATTTGTTTGGCTTGTTTGGAATATATATTTTAAATGGACAGCGACTACGAAAACCAAATAGTTGTTTATCAATAGTAGTATGCGATCCTGGAACGTAGCTAGTTTGACATTATTTTATAAAAAGGTCCCATACCTTCCTAACTGACACGAAAGCATGGTTTGGCCGAAGGGTAGGTCGAACAGCCTTATCGCCCATTCTTAGACATCGAAGAAGAAAGTCGAATCTATCACGACTCATGGCTGACGTGTTGAGTGTTCCACTGTAGGTATTGTTGAACAGCTCGTTCGTTGATTAATGGTTATCCTTCAATGCTGCTGACAAAGTTAGTATCCCAATTAGAGCACGAATTTTACGGGTATTTGTATCTCCAAATGTTGCAATTGCATTATCATTTCGACGATTTGAAGAAATCGCAGCGTTTGTCCATTGTACAATTTCAAAAACTATTTGTGAAAAAACATTAAAACACAAAATGGGATCGTAGAGCGATTAACATTCCCGAGTTGGATCCCTAGCCATTCGCACTAAATTCACTGATGAAATTCGGCCAGCGTTATTATACTTTGATGTAGTCCGCCAATGTTTACTTCTACTTCTTATTGTTGGTTGAGATACGGTAATTACTCGATTATCAGAAGGAGTATAACAATTTGCAACTGTTTGAAGTTCACCTTGAATTGGCGGTGTATTTTCCTGATTATCAATAATCTTATCTTCTATATCAGTTTCAACATCATCCTCCAGTAATACATTTTCTGATTTGCTCACATTTCCTATCAGACGTACCTTATCTAAGCAGGGTTAATGATCGCATCCACTCTATGCGGATCTTGGGGTCAAAGAATGCAAAAGCCGATATAGTTGTAGAGAGTGTAGCCCAAGACACAATTCTTTGCTCCACAATGGTAAAGAGACCCAATCTGCAACTAGAGCCGAAGCACAACCTAGCACAAGTGCTGCGGATCTGAATACGTTTATACAGTCCCCATCGAACCTAGAATCTTCACAAATCACAACTTTGACCCTCCAAGAAGATAGTCCCCCTAGTCAGCAATATTCACGTGAAACCTTGTTACTCACATCCATTGTGCAAATTAAGGCTCAAGGGCAGAGATACGACGCTCGCGCTATCATTGACCCTGGATCACCGTCTACTTTCACCTCGGAAAAGATAAAGAATCGTCTGAGTCTCCCCACAAGACAAAACTTATTTCATGTAACAGGTCTAAGTCAAACTGTGGCGGAAACAACTACCAAGGCTTGTCTTTTCAAATTATGCTCAAGATTAGATCCTATTTTTGATCTAGAAGTTTAGGCGCCGGTCTTGAGGGTCTTCAATTCGAATCTCCCACCTCGACAAGTTTTGCGAGTAAAATTATAAAAATACGACCCGACGGAATTGCGTTGGAAGATACATTGTGAGACTAGAAAGATATTTGCTAGGAAATAGGAGCATCTCGGAATATTGCATAAGCCCACTTTTACCGGATGGAAAGACGACTTCAGAAAACCCCGGAATTAAAGGAGTAATATGACACCGCCATTATGGAGTATCATGATCTAAGCCACAATCGGAAAATCTCCCACTCAGAGATTGAGATGACACCCCATTACTACTAACCACATCAAGCCGTTGTTAAGCCAGATAGAGTAACAACCAAGCTCCGAGTTGTATTTAACGCGTCTAGTCCCTCGTCAAAAATGAAAAGTCTGAACGAATGTAAACTGAGCGCAATTTCTTGCCTTACAGACACTTCTTCAACTTGCAGAAGACGTGAAAGACTCCTGTGAGGTTATTCGACACAATTTGTATGTCGATGACGTCTTAGCTCGCGGACACACCCTAGAAGATGAGGTCATATCTCGAAGACAATTGGTGGAGGCATTGGACTCAGCTGGATTTGAGCTCCGAAAATGGACCTCGACCGACCCTCGTATGTTACAGTGACTACCATCAGATGCCCTTCTACCGGCGGATTGGTTAAATTTATCTGAGGGTTCTTCAAACAAAAGCTTGGGTATACAATGGAATGTCTCTACCGACTCATCAACTTTTACTGCGCGTCAGATCGAAAAAAGATGTGCTAGCACAAAACGAGAAGTGCGGATGGTTGGCGCCGGTCATTGTAATTGGAAAGCTAATCATGCAGCATGTCTGGTTAGACAAGATCTAGTGGGATGATATTTTCAAGGCAGTAACACAAAAAAATTGGCAGAAATTTGTTGATAACTGCCCGGCGATCGACACCATTGCGGTTCCTCGATGGACATTTTTTGACCCAGAAAATCGAATCGAGATTTACGGGTTTTGTGACACTTCGGAGACCGCGTATGCCGCAGCGATTTACATAAGGGTTGAAAATGGCCCTTCTCAAATCAACACTTTTCTCCTTACAGCAAAGACCCGTGTTGCACCTTTAAAGAAGATCACCCTACCACGATTCGAGATTTGTGGAGCTGTCCTTTTGGCCAACCTATCAGCTGTCATAGTCCCAAATCTCATGAATTGTGGTGGCATGGACCTCCGTGGCTAAGACTATCAACGAATCAATGGTCATTTAACAGGACAATCGCAGACACGGACCTGGAATCCAAACCGCTCAGAGTATTCGCAACAACTACTTTCGAAGACTTATAGGGTTTTATCTTATGCGCTCAGATTCTGAAGAAACACAGGCAGAAATCGGCCTCACGAATTTCCCCTGAGGAACTAACAGCAGAAGAAGTCCGAGACTTGAAAATCCAACTACTGACCATCAGACTCTGACGCAAAAAGTACGTATTTCGGCGAGCAGCAATATTTTGACTCTGAACCCTTTTCTCGATTCAAAAGGCGTTATCAGAAAAATGGCCGGCTTGTTCAGACACCTGTCCTTACATACGATGAACGCCACCCAGTTCTTTTGCCTTATGATGCAAAGTTGAAATTGTTGTTGCTGGAATTCTGTCACAAAGTCTCAAGTCACTGTGGAAACCAGTTAATGGTTCGAATATTAAGATCCGAGTTTTGGATATTTAGACTCAAACCCCTCGTAAAGAAAGTCATTCAACATTGTAAAACGTGTTTACTCTACAAGCAGAAGACGCAGACTCAGAATATGTCATCTTTGCCAATTGAGCGTACAAGGTTGTCTAGACCCTTTTACAATACGGGTGTTGATTTTGCTGGATCCTTTCCAATCAAAAATTACACAGTGCGTGCATGTCTTATCATTGTTAGCTGCGCTCTCGCGATTTATTGGACACCGCGGTTGTCCATCCCGAATACATTCTGACAACAACACAAACTTAGTAGGAGTGGCCGAAATGATACTCAAATATAGGATTTCTTTTATGAAGAATATTCAAAGAGACGCCCGGCTGCAGAACATTTCCCGCCCCTATGTGTCTCGCATAGGGGCGGGCTTTTGAAGGTGGGAGTGCAATAAAACTCCGGACCATTTTATCATCGGAGCTTCCATGGTGGCACCAGCTGAACCCAGCTGGTGGAAGCAATTGAAGATTATTTCTCAGCATTTCTGCAATAGATAGAAATCAGAGAACTTGAACGAACTTCATCGTCGATATAAGTGGAAATTCCAGAAAGATAATGTAAACGTCAATGATGTAGTCGCCGTCAAGGACAAAAAAACTAATTCCTCATGATTGGAACATGGGCCGAGTAATCAGAAGCTATTTTGGACCAGATCGAAATGAACGCGTGGTCGATCTGAATACTTCAAACGGCATAATTAGTCGATCGATCACACTCTACCAAACCCATCTTACACTTACCACGTCCTGACTATTTGGATGAGCGCAGAGTCCGATCAACAGAACGTCGTCGACGATCAACAGAACGTCGCCGACGATCACCAGAACGCCATCATCGATCGCCAGCACATGATGTTGTTGCACCCGTGCAACAACATTAACGCCAACATAGACCTGCTGACTGACAGTACTCGTGTGGTCTGTGCCAAGAGGACTACCCACTGAAAAACTGCCGAAGATCTCTGCTACTCTCCCCGCACCGACGCTACGAGATGGTAGAGAATCGAGGCTACTGCAGAAATTGTCTCGCTGCTCGCTTGATGGATCTATCACAACCAAAGTTGGAGACGTGAAGGCGTTCAACTTAACCCTGGGCTACATCCTATCAGGACTTATTAGTAGTCCATACTAAATTATGGTTTAATCACTCTGTCACGGAGGGCGGGATGTTTAGAGATGTACTACATACTTTATTTCACATTGCTATGGCTTCTACTTGAATTGAGCAGCGATGTATATAGCGGTTGCTATATATTCATACATTTTATACCTCATTAATTATTCAATCCCGTTTTGATACTTGAAAAGTGCGTTCGTTACCCAGTGACAAAATTTATCGTTATAAAACATAACTTTGTAAAATAAAACCCTAACAAATAAAATCACACAAAATAAACATTGAAATTAAAAATTGTGATAAGATACATACAAACATTGAACATGCAAACAAATAATTACAAACACATTTTAAACCCAAACACTGTTAAAATACAAGAAAAAGAACAAAATTATAATCCATGAATTTAAAACTAAACATTACACAAACAAATTAAAATATTATCTGTTAAGCAAAAGGCAAACAAATATTTGGCCCATTTCGAACCGAATAAGTGTTCAAGTTTTTTAGTGCTGTCATATATATGTACATGTTAAAGAAGAACCAATAAAAGTGTAAAATGGATTAAGTGAACTTTTCAAAAAATAATAATATTTAAATAAAATTGAAATTCTGTGAAAAGTGTTGTGAAAAACAGTTTAAGGAAAATATAGCGGTATTGTTTTTGTAAAACAAGAAAAAAAAATTGAAAAAAATTTCGGAAATTAAATAAAATTTGAAAAATTAAACAACATTTCACAAAATCAAAAACAAATAAATACTTAAACCTACCTCAACTGAAAAAAAGGTGTAAGTACACAAAACAAAAAATACTAATTTTGAATTTCAAAAAGAACTAATAAAATAAAATTTGTCTACTTAACCTAAATTGAATAAAATAAATACTTAAGCCTAGCTAAAGTTGAAAAAGGTGCAACTACACAAAACAAAAAATAAAATTTGCTACTTAACCTACATTGCAAAAAATCAAAAACAAATAAATACTTAAACCTACCACAACTAATTAAATTGCGATGTAACTACACAAAACAAAAAATACCAATTTTAAATATCAAAAAAATTCATAAAAATAAAAATTTTCTACTTAACCTAAGTTGAATAAAATGAATACTTAAACATAGCTAAACTGAAAAAAGGTGTAAGTACACAAAACATATAAAATAACAATTTTGAATATCAAGATATAAATAAAATAAATTGTACTACTTACCCTAAATTGAATAAAATAAAGAATAAATATTTAAACCTAACTAATGTTGGAAAAAGTTGTAACTACTCAAAACAAAAACAAAATGCTTAAAAGCAAAAATTAAACAAAATTTTGCTACTTAACCTAAATTGCACAACATCAAAGAAATAAATACTTATGTATATATACCTACCTATATTGTTAAAAGCAGTAACTACACAAAACAAAAAAAAACGCAGATAAAAGCACTGTGTTCAAATAAATCAAATTGGACGAACAAAAAAAACGCAAAAACTTCTCGA
This sequence comes from Hydrotaea diabolus, assembly GCA_963513945.1. Classification (NCBI taxonomy): domain Eukaryota; kingdom Metazoa; phylum Arthropoda; class Insecta; order Diptera; family Muscidae; genus Hydrotaea; species Hydrotaea diabolus. The sequence continues at coordinate 98,521,482 of OY740716.1, read as the reverse complement.
ACACAAAATAATATTTAAAAACGTGTTTTTTCAACAAAAGTTTTTGCACAACAAATGTTGTTTGAACATTGCAAAAAATCCAAATTTTCACAAGAAACACAACAACACAAAAACTCACTAAATTTAACATTTCAACAAACTTTCTTGACTGTCACCAAAGAAGGACGCCATCCATCAACCATCAACATCAGCAGCAGAATCATCACCCAGCAGACCCGTCAACATCAGCAGCAGAATCATCAAAAACAGCAGCAGCAGCGTTAGTACACAAGAACAGTTACGCTCTCTCTCTCTCTCTCTCTCTCTCTCTCTCTCTCTCTCTCTCTTTCCTGCAGATGCCAACACAGGTACTCACACACGTACCATTGACGAGATCTAGCAGTAATTACAACCAAACCAAATCACGAAAAACAAGCAAGGAGATACAACGTAAAACTTTCGATGAAATTGACTCCCATCGCAAGCAACATTTCTCTTGCATATTTACCGGTTGACCATATTATACTTGTCGTTACGTGTGATAATGACTAGAGAAGACCTATAACCTGCAATAAATTCACACAATTAAACGCGTTTTTGATATCCACACATTTTTTTTGACACTATTGTGCCGTTTTTGTTAACTTCATCGAGTTTCTGATCGAAATATTGTCGCTAGCGTTTTTTCTTTACAACCCATACGAAAATCGGGAAGTAAGTAGGGAAACGGACATTTTTTATACAATGTATTGCGGATTGCAAATGGCAACGTGTATGCCCTGGAGATAACCATCAAACGAATCGAAAAATTTTGTTATTGACGATATCTAATATTTTCATCAGCAACTTATAAGTTCTCGTTCTGTTGCTTGCCATTTTCACGCTACAGATTCCTCCAAATTTCGCGGTATTTTTTGGTGAAAGAATTCTCCGCCATTTTGTAAATTAATGCAGACAGAACAAATCGTGATTTATCTTGTCAGAAAAAAATTTTTTTGTCGTGAAATGTTTTTCGTTTTGGATATTTTCGTGACCAAAACAGGCAAATTACTTTGGCTAGAAAATTAGTTTATGATAATTTCTTGGGACTGATGCTGCTTAACCTTAATTTGGACTGTGCTTGAAGTTAAATATATTTTGTTGTTTCTTTTGTTGGAAATTTTTTCGTTTGCCATTTGATTCATTCTTGAGCGTCTTGTTTTTCTTCTGACCCTTCCCTCACAATTGGCTTAAGAATTGACGTTTTAAGATGGATAGGGAACTAACTGAGAAATTTGTGAATTGCGTCGATGATTTAAAGGATTTTAAAAACATCCACTTGGTGACAGGTTCTGAGGATACTGTCCATGGTTTGGATGTTCTAAGGGTGGAGCTCGATTCACTTTGGGATCAGGCTAAGAAAACCTAATGGCCGACGTTTCGAGTTTCGATTTCTGGAGGAATTTAAGAATACCTTCCCCGATTGTTCCGTGCTACCGACCCAGATGGAATTTGATCGATTTCTGATCCACAAATTTAAGACTCTTAAATCAGTGGGAAATATTAAGCCGTTTATTCAGAAAGTGAATAATCAGCCTAGATCTGACTTTAATAAGATACGCACCCATTCGTTTCAGACCAATGTCCATCAGAATACGGGGCTGAAGGCCAAGGGTTTCAAACTCGAGAATGATGGTAATAAAGGCCCACGTAATATTAATGGACATAGTTGTCAACTTTGTAGGAACAATCATTTCTTGCAAGTTTGTCCTAAATTTCAGGAGAAAAGTATTAACCCTACTTAGATAGCTATATTTTTTTGTACTCAAAAGATATCGATACGTCTGAACGACGGATCGTAGAAAATATCCTTTTAGGGATTTTAACGAAAACAAAATTCATAATGTTTTTACTAAGATCATTAATTTATTGAATTTTCTTCCATATAGGAACATAGTTTGAGGAAAAATATAAATAATAATAAAATTAAGGACAAAATTTCAGTCGCCTTAAAAAATTAACAAAAAATAAGCAGCCTTCTCTAAAGGACTTCAATGCATTTTAAAAACGAAAAACTTTGTTTTCTTTTGTACTACAATTTGGTTTGTAAAGGTAAAAATTAAATAGCATCATATGCAAGAATTGCAGACTAAATGTGGTTTATATATGGTTTAGGTTTGTTCTCCACATGCATGTGTATCGCATTTGACACATACCATTTTTGACATGCGTCGAATTTTCGATGGACAGAAACCGCAGTATTTTCTCTTATTTGAGACAAGCTGATCTCTACTGGTTTCAGATGTATTGTTGACTTATTCTGGTGTGGCATTTTGTATACTTGCTCGTAAGGTTCTCGACAAAGTAGGAATTTCTAGCCTTTCTGTCATCCAAGGTGTTGTTAATGATGTCGAAAGTATCTGATGTCGAAAGTATCTTCATGTATTCCGTTCGACTTACAGGGTTTGTTTTAGCTGAAATCATATTATGGGAATAAATTAGATAGGAGTTTATGAATGCCATGTTTAGCATTCCATAAAACATTGCCATTGGCCACCTGTTCGTCATCCTTGAACAAGACATTATCGAACACATTTGAACAAATGTATCGACTCCACCCTTTGTTTAATTATAATATAATATTATGTCCGGCTTTCCATTGTTGTCATGAATAACACCTTTTTTAGTACAGGAAGAAAGCTGGTCTAGTTGGTTTAGGTTTGTACGACAAGAAAGTTAAAGGGCCATCATAGCAAAACATGGTAGTTCCCACCTGCGTTCTCGCGAGTTTTATATTTCTTCCGTAATTTCTCGTTTCTTGGATCTTATGGTTCCCACAAGAGTCAGCTTGTAGGGTTCCTTGAACAAACGCGATAGTTCCTTTACATAGTACTCTCCTAATGGAAGGCTGGAACTTTTTGTCGATTTTCCAAGATATGGAATAGCATTGAACATATACTTCGTAGAATTGTCGCATATCACAGCCTTATCGTCCATTCTTAGACATCGAAGAAGAAAGTCGAATCTATCACGACTCGTGGCTGACGTGTTGAGTGTTCTACTGTAGGTACTGTTGTACACCTCGTCGGTTGAAAAATGGTTATCATTCAATGCTGATGACAAAGTTAGTATCCTAATTAGATCACGAATTTTATGGGTATTTGTATCTCCAAATGTTAAAATTGCATTATCATTTCGACGATTTGGAGAAATCGCACCATTTTTCCATTGTACAATTTCAAAAACTATTTCGTCTGTGAAAAAAACATTAAAACACAAAATGGGATCGTAGAGCGATTAAAATTCCCGAGTTGGATCCCTAGCCATTCGCACTATATTCATTGATGAAATTCGGTCAACGTTATAACACTTCGATGTAGTCCGCCAATGTTTACTTCTACTTCTTATTGTTGGTTGAGATACGGTAATTACTCGATTATCAGAAGGAGTAAAACAATTTGCAACTGTTTAAAGTTTATCTTGAATTTGCGGTGTATTTTCCTGATTATCAATAATCTTATCTTCTATATCAGTTTCAACATCATCCTCCAGAAATACATTTTCTGATTCGCTCACATTTTCCGATAAATTTTTGTCGTCCAATACACTTTGCAATAACTCAGCAATTTCTGTGTCACCTGAACCGCGTTTATATGCCATTTTTTATATTTAATTCAAATATAAATAGTTAAAACGCATACTGAAATTCCACAGAAAACGGAAAAAACGACCATAAAAACATCAAAAGTTACACAAAAGATAACGATACGTCTCTCAAGCGTGCATGTTGTTAATATCTCAAAAATAAACCAACTTACCGCGGAAAAACGACCACCACCGACAAGCTGCTAGTAAAGACTGAGATAATTATTGTTGGTTGAGATACGGTAATTGCTCGATTATCAGAAGGAGTAAAACAATTTGCAACCGTTTGAAGTTCATCTTGAATAGGCGGTGTATTTTCCTGATTATCAATAATCTCATCTTCTATATCAGTTTCAACATCATCCTCCAGAAATACAATTTCTGATTCGCTCACATTTTCCGATACGACCACCACCGACAAGCTGCTAGTAATGACTGAGATAACGTGAGAAGTTCCTCCTTTACCGATCTAGAGAGAGAGAACAAAATGTTAACGTCGTACGTCTATCAGACGTACCATATCTAAGCAGGGTTAATGATCGCATCCACGTTGTGAAAGTATCTCACTTATGTTACAACTGTCTTTATGCGGATCATGGGGTCAAATAATGCAAAAGCCGATATAGTTGTAAAGAGTGAGCCGAAGACACATTACTTACAACGGTAAAGAGACCCAATCTGCAAATTAAGCCGAAGCACAACCTAGTACAAGTGCTGCGGCTCTGACTACGTTTATACAGTCCCCATTGAACCTTCACAAATCACAACTTCAACCCTCCAAGAAGATAGTCCCCCTAGTCAGCAATCATTGATCCTGGATCAGAGTCAACTTTCACCTCGGAAAAGATAAAGAATCGTCTGAGTCTCCCCACAAGACAAAAATTAGTTCATGTAACAGGTCTAAGTCAAACTGTCTATCAACGCTTGCCTTTTCAAATTATGCTCAAGACTGGATCCTATTTTTGATCTAGAAGCTTATTCGCCGGTCTTGAGGGTCCTTCGAATCTCCCACCTCGACATCTTGACCTTAGTCAAATTATGGATACTGCTAAACTCTAGCTGGTAGATCCCAGATTTTATACAATTCGACCCATTGATATCCTTATTGATATCCCATTGATATCCTGGGTTAGTGGAGGTCCACATTATCAGGAGAGGCAACATGAGACTCAGATTTCACTCTGCAACACAGTCACTCTTGAAAAAAAAAACTTACACGTTTTGGGAGGTGGAGAAGACCCAAATGAGATTTTGAGATCAGAATATGACAAATTTTGCGAGGAGAGTTATAAAAATACGATCCGACGGAATTGCGTTGAAAGATACATTGTGGCACTAGGAAGATACTTGTTAGGAAATAGGCGCATCTCGGAATATTGCATTAGCCTAGTTTTACCAGATGGAAAGAAGATTCTGTAACCCCCGAAATTAAAGGAGCAATATGACAACGCCATTTTGGAGTATCTTGATCTAGGTCACATGCGGAAAACCTCCCACTCAGAGATTGAGAAGGCACCCAATTACTTCTTACCACATCATTGTTAAACCAGATAGGGTAACAACCAAGCTCGGAGTTGTATAAGTATTTAACGCGTCCAGTCACTCGTTAAATAAGAAAAGTCTTAACGACATATTGAACACTGGACCAATTCCCCGACAAGATTTAGTTTTGAAGTGGAGGTTTTTCAAGTATGTCTTGAACGCGGACGTTACAATAATATTCCGTCACATTTCCCTTGAGCCATCCCAGACCAATTTTCAACGGTTTATTTTTCGGGAATCTGCAGATAATCCTGTCGAAGACTTTGAGCTATTGAACGTAACATTTGGCGTAAACTGTACGCCATTTCTTGCCTTAAGGACACTTCTACAACTTGCGGAGACGTAAAAGACATCTTGCCTCGTACAACTGACGTTATTCGACACTATTTGTATGTCGATGATGTCGTAGCTGCCGGAAACATCCTAGAAGAGGCGGTCATATCTCGAAGACAATTGGTCATATCTCGAAGACAATTGGCCTTAGACTCAGCAGGGTTCGAGCTCCGAAAATGGACCTCGAACGACCCTCGTACGCTACAGTGACTACCATCAGACGCCCTTCAACCGGTGGATTGCTTAAATTTATCTGAGGATTCTTCAAACAACACCTTGGGTATACAATGGAATGTCTCTACCGACTCATTCACTTTTACTGCGCGTCAGATTGAAAAAACATGTGCTAGCACAAAACGAGATGTGCTTTCAACTATTGCAAAATTCTTCGAACCCTGTGGATGGTTGGCGCCGGTCATTGTAATTAGAAAGCTCATCATGCAGCAGGTCTGGTTAGACAAGATCCAGTGGGATGGTTTTTTAAAGGCAGTGACGCAAATGAATTGGCAGACATTTGTTGACAGCTGCCAGTCGTTCGACACCATTGCGGTTCCTCGATGGACATGTTTTGACTCAGAAAGTCGAGTCGAGATTTACGGGTTTTGTGACGCTTCGGAGAGCTCGTATGCCGCAGCAATTTACAAAAGGGTTGAAAATGGCCACATTTTTCTCCTTACAGCATCTATTGAGAAGATCTCCCTACCACGACTCGAGCTTTGTTGAGCTGTTCTTTTGGCCAACCTATCAGCTGTCATAATTCCAAATCTTCGGCTCAAAAAGTTTTCTACCTAGAACTGGACGGATTCAACCATAGTTTTGGCTTGGCTGAAGAAACAAGCCTGTGCCTGGAGTACATTTGTGCGCAATAATATCTCGGAGATACTGGACTGCGTTAGTGAGGCTAACTGGCAACATGTGGATTGCATAGATAAACCGGCAGATTTCGCAAGCCGTGGTTTCTCTTCTAGTGAGCTTCAATCCCATGAATTGTGGTGGCATGGGCCTCCGTGGCTAAGATTATCAACGAATCAATGGCCCTTAAACAGGACAATCAGACACGGATCGTGAATCCAAACCGCTCAGAGTATTCGCAACAACTACTTTCAAAGACCCCTTGACCCCTCTTTATCTAGAGTTTATAGGGTTTTATCTTATGCGCTCAGGTTCTGGAGAAACACAGGCTGAAATCGGCCTCATCTACGAATTCCCTCAGAGGAAATAACAGCAGAAGAAGTCCGAGACATGAAAATCCAGCTACTGGCCAACATGCTCTGACGCAAAAAGTACGTATTTCCCCGAGCAGCAATATTTCGACTCTGAACCCTTTTCTCGATTCAAAAGGTGTTATCAGAGCAAATGGCCGGCTTGTTCAGTCAACTGACCTAACATACGATGAACGTTTCCCAGTTCTTTTGTCTTATGATGCAAAGTTGACATTGTTGTTGCTGGAATTCTGTCACAAAATCTCAACTCACGATGGAAACCAGTTAATGGTTCGAATATTAAGATCCGAGTTTGCGATATTTGACTCAATCTTCTCGTAAAGAAAGTCATTCATCATTGTAAAACATGTTTACTCTACAAGCAGAAGACGCAGACTCAGATTATGCCATCTTTGCCAACTGATCAAACAAGGTTGTCTAGACCATTTTACAATACGCGTGTTGATTTTGCTGGATCAAAAATTACACAGTGTGTGCATGTCTTATAATTTTTTTATGTTTCGCTACAAAGATTGTCCATCTAGAAGTCACGAGCGACTTGACGACCCAGTCATTCTTCGCTGCGCTCTCGCGATTTATTGGACGCCGTGGTTGTCCATCCCGAATACAATCTGACAACAACACAAACTTCGTAGGATCGGCCGAAATGATACGCAAAGATAGGATTTCTTTTATGAAGAATATTCAAAGAGACGCCTAGCACCAGAATATTCCCCAAAATCTCGAGTGGAGCTTCATATAGGAGTCCCGCATATGGGCGGGCGTGAAATAAAAAACACATTTGGTAAGTTTATCCCACACATGAATTTCACATTTGAGGAACTTCCGAGGATCTTAGCTCGAATTGAGTCTTGCTTGAACTCAAGTCCATCCAGCGACGACCCTGACGATCTATTCCCTCTGGCTCCGGGCCATTTTATCATCGGAGTTTCCATGATGGCACCAGCTGAACCCTATTTGACGAAAGAATATATTTCCCTCGCCAACCGGTGGAAGCGATTAAAGATTATTTCTCAGCATTTCTGCAATAGCTGGAAATCAGAGTACTTGAACGAACTTCATCGTCGATATAAGTGGAAATACCAGAAAGATAATGTTAGCGTCAATGATTTAATCGCCGTCAAGGACAAAAACTAATTCCTCATGAGTGGAAAATGGGTCGAGTAACCAAAAGCTATTTCGGACCAGATCAAAATGTACGCGCGGTCGATCTGCATACCTCAAATTAGTAGATCGACCACACTCTACCAAACCCATCTTACACTTACCACGTCCTTACTGTTTGGATGAGCGCAGATTCCGATCACCAGAACGTCGTCGACGATCACCAGCACATCGTCATCGATCACCCGTCCAACAACATCAACGCCAACATAGACATGCTGACTGGCAGTACTCGTGTGGTCTGTGCCAAGGGGACCACCCTTTGAAAACCTGCCGAAGATCTCTGCAACTCTTCACGCTACGTGACGGTAGAGAGAAGTCATCTGGCCCCAGATTGTCCAAGTCTGATTGGTTGTCGCCAGTGTGATCGACGTCACCACACGGAGCTTCATGGTGCCCCACAGTTGACTGAACGGCCCCACATTGAAATCGAAGAGACGCCATGCTTAAAGTCGTCCCGTTTTGATACTTAAAGAGTGCGTTTGTTACCCCGTGACAAATTTTATCCTTATAAAACATAACTTTGTAAAATAAAACCCTAAAAAATAAAATCACACAAAATAAACATTGAAATTTAAAATTGTGATAAGATACATAAAACATTGAACTTGCAAACAAATAATTATAAACACATTTTAAACCCAAACACTGTTAAAACACAAGAAAAAGAACGAAAAAAATCCATGATTTTAAAACTAAACATTACACAAACAAATTAAAATACTTTCTGTTAAACAAAAGGCAAACAAATATTTGGCCCTTTTCGAACCGAATAAGTGTTCAAGTTATTTTGTGATGTCATACATATGTACATGTAAAAGAAGAACCAGTAAAAGTGTAAAACAGATTAAGTGAAAATTAAAAAAAAAAAAATATTTAAAAATTTGAAAAAGTGTTGTAAATTCTGTGAAAATTGTTGTGAAAAACAGTTTAAGAAGAATGTAGCGGTATTGTTTTTGCAAAAAACAAGAAAAAAAACACTTGAAAAAAATTTCAGAATTTAAATAAAATTTTAAAAATTTCCTACTTAACCTACATTTCACAAAATCAAAAACAAATAAATACTTAAACCTACCTCAACTGAAAAAGGTGTAACTACACAAAACAAAAAATACCAATTTTGAATATCAAAAAAAAAACTAATAAAATAGAATTTTTCTACTTAACCTAAATTGAATAAAATAAATACTTAAGCCTAGCTAAAGTTGAAAAAGGTGCACCTACGCAAAACAAAAAATAAACAAAAAATAAAATTTGCTACTTAACCTACATTGGAAAAAATCAAAAACAAATAAATACTTAAACCTCCCTAAACTAAAAAAAATGTGATGTAACTACACAAAACAAAAAATACCAATTTTGAATATCAAAAAAATTAATAAAACAATTTTTTTTTACTTAACCTGAATTGAATAAAATAAATACTTAAACCTAGCTAAACTGAAAAAGGTGTAACTACACATAACAAAAATACCAATTTTGAATATTAAGATATAAATAAAATAAATTTTTCTACTTAACCTAAACTGAATAAAATAAAAAATAAATAATTAAACCTAACTAAAGTTGGAAAAAGTTGTAACTACACAAAAAATTCAAAAGCAAAAAATACAAACAAAATTTTGCTACTTATCTAAATTGCACAACACAAAAGAAATAAATACTCTAACTAATTGTTAAAAGGAGTAACTACACAAAACAAAAAAAAGAACGCAGATAAATGCGCTGAGTTCAAATAAGTACAATTTGACGTCCAAAAAAAAAAACACAAAAAATTCTCGAAAAAAAAATAATATTAAAAAAGTGTTATTTTTTCAACAAAATTATTAAAAAAGTGTTATTTTTTCCTAACAAATTTCGTTTGAACAATGAAAAATTCCAAAGTTTCTCAAGAAACACAACAACACAAAAATTCACTAAATTGAACATTTTAACAAACAAATCCATCAACCTCAGCAGCAGAATCATCTATATCTGCAGCAGAATCATCAACCTCAGCAGCAGACCCGTCAACATCAGCAGCAGAATCATCAAAAACAGCAGCAGCGCCAGTACATAAGAACAGTTTCGCTCTCTCTCTCTCTCTCTCTCTCTCTCTCTCTCTCTCTCTCTCTCTCTCTCTCTCTCTCCTGCAGACGCCAACACAGGTACAAGTTCAACCAAACTAAATCACGAAAAACAAGCAAAGAAATAAAAAGTGAAAGTGCTTTTGATGAAATTGACTCCCAGAGAGATAACGTTCGTTTGACCCATGACGGATTTGAAATTGCATGGAAGATCTTAGTCGATCGCTACGCAATAAGAGAATGCAGATTAACGAGCCGCTGAAAATTTTCATAACCTTACCGAATGCTTTCGTTGACTCAGGGTTCTCTATTCAGAAGCTACAGCGCACTTTAAATAGTTGTATCCAGACTCTGAACATTGTGAAGATCGATACCGATAGATGGGACCCGATTTTGACCTACCTCTGTTCGACTAAATTGCCCCGAACTTTTCTGGAGGAATTTAAGAATACCTTACCCGATTGTTCCTGGAAGGATTTTGATCGATTTGGCCCACAAATTTAAGAATCTCGAATCTGTGGGAAATATTAAGCCGTTTATTCAGAAAGTGAGTAATCAGCCTAAATCTGATTTTAATAAGAATACGGGGCTGAAGGCCCTGGGTTTCAAACTCAGGAATGATGGTAATAAAGGCCCACGTAATATTAATGGACATAGTTGTCCACTTTGTATGGACAATCATTTCTTGCAAGTTTGTCCTGAATTTCAGGAGAAAAGTATTAACCCTGCTTAGATAAAGTTATTTTTTTGTACTCAAAAGATATCGATACGTCTGCACGACGGATCGTAGATTCTCCTTTTAGGGATTTTAACGAAAACAAAATTCATAATGTTTTTACTGAGATCATTTATTTATTCAATTTTCTTCCATATAGGAACATAGTTTGAGGAAAAATATAAATAATAATAAAATTAGGGACATTTTAGTCACCTTAAAAAATTAACAAAAAAATAAGCAGCCTTCTCTAAAGGACTTCAATTCATTTTAAAAACGAAAAACGTTGTTTTCTTTTTTTACTACAATTTGGATAATAATATAAGTATGAAGGTTTGTAGAGGTAAAAATTAAATAGCATCATATGCAAGAATTGCAGACTAAATGTTTGTGTTCTCCACATACAGGTGTATCGCATTTGACACATACCATTTTTGACATGCGTCGAATTTTTAATGGACAGAAACCGCAGTATTTTCTCTTATTTGAGACAAGCTAAACTGTACTGGTTTCAGATGTATTGTTGACTTCTTCTGGTATGGCATTCTGTATATTTGCTCGTAAGGTTCTCGACAAAGTAGGAATTTCTAGCCTTTCTGTCATCCAAGGTGTAGTTAATGATGTCGAAAGTATCTTCGTGTATTCCTTTCGACTTACAGGGTTTGTTTTAGCTGAAATCATATGCGAATAAATTACATAGGAGTTTATGAATGCCATGTTTAGCATTCCATTAAACATTGTCATTGGCCACCTGTTCGTCATCCTTGAACAAGACATAATCGAACACATTTGGTCAAATGTATCGACTCCACCCTTGGTTTGATTATAATATAATATTATGTCCGGCTTTCCAGTGTTGTCATCACTAACACCTTTTTAATTACAGGAAGAAGCAAGTAGACCATTTAAGATGGTTTAGGTGTGTACGACAAGAGAGTTAAAGGCCCATCATAGCAAAACATGGTAGTTCCCACCTGCGCTCTAGCGAGATTTATATTTCTAATTCCAAAAAAATATATTTCTTTCGGAATTTCTCGTTTCTTGGATCTTATGGTTCTCACAAGAGTCAGCTTGTAGGGTTCCTTGAGCAAACACGATAGTTTCTTTACATAGTACTCTCCTAATGAAAGGTCAGAAGTTGTTGTCGATTTTCCAAGACATGGAATAGCATTAAACATATAGTTTGTAGAAGTGTCGCATATCATTGGAATTTCGATCCCATATTTGTTTGGCTTGTTTGGAATAAATATTTTAAATGGACAGCGACCACAAAAACCCAATTTTTGTTTATCAATAGTAGTATGCGATCCTGGAACGTAGCTAGTTTGACATTGTTTTATAAAAAGGTCCCATACCTAACTGGCACGAAAGCATCGTTTGGCCGAAGGGCAGGCCGCACAGCCTTATCGTTCATTCTTAGACATCGAAGAAGAAAATCGAATCTATCACGACTCGTGCCTGACGTGTTGAGTGTTCCACTGTAGGTATTGTTGAACAGCTCGTCGGTTGAAAATGGTTATCCTTCAATGCTGCTGACAAAGTTAGTATCCCAATTAGAGCACGAATTTTACGGGTATTTGTATCTTCAAATGTTGCAATTGCATTATCATTTCGACGATTTGAAGAAATCTCAGCATTTGTCCATTGTACAATCTCAAAAACTATTTCGTCTGTGAAAAAAACATTAAAACACAAAATTTGACCGTAGAGCTATTTACATTCCCGAGTTGGATCCCTAGCCATTCGCACTATATTAATTGATGAAATTCGGCCAGCGTTATTACACTTCGATATAGTCCAGCAATGTTTACTTCTACTTCTTATTGTTGGTTGAGATCCGGTAATTACTCGATTATCAGCAGGAGTAATAAATTTGCAACTGTTTGAAGATCATCTTGAATTGGCGGTGTATTTTCCTGATTATCAATAATCTCATCTTCTATATCAGTTTCAACATCATCCTCCAGTAATCCGATAAATCTTTGTCGTCCAATACACCTTGGGGTAACTCAGCAATTTCTGTGTCATCTAAACCGCGTTTATATGCCATTTTTTTGATCTAATTTAAATATAAATAGCTAAAACGCATACTGAAATTCCACAGAAAACGAAAAAACGATTATAAAAACATCAAAAGTTACACAAAAGATAACGATACGTCTCAACAGTGCGTGTTGTTAATATCTCAAAAATAAACCAGTTTACCGAGGAAAAACGACCACCACCGACAAGCTGCTGGTGACGACTGAGATAACGGGTGAAGTTTCTCTGTTAACGATCGGGAGAGAGAAAGAACAAAATGTAAACGTCGTACGTCTATCAGACGTACTTTTTCTAGTCGCATCCACGTTGTGAAAGTATCTCACTTATGTTTCAACTATCTCTATACGGGTCATGGGGTCAAAGAATGCAAAAGCCGATATAGTTGTAGAGAGTGTAGCCAAAGACACAATACTTTGCTCCACAATAGTAAAGAGACCCAATCTGCAACTAGAGCCGAAGCACAACCTAGTACAAGTGCTGTGGCTCTGACTACGTTTATACAGTCCCCATCCTCCAAGAAGATAGTCAGCAATATTCACGTGAAACCTTGTAACTCACAGCCATTGTGCAAATTAAGTTGCCTTTTTTTAAATTATGCTCAAGACTGGATCCTATTTTTAATCTAGAAGCTTAGACACCGGTCTTGAGGGTCCTCTCTTCGAATCTCCCACCTCGACATCTTGACCACAGTCAAATTAGGGATACTGCCAAAATCGAGCTGGTAGATCCCAGATTTTATAAAAGTCGACCCATTGATATCCTTATTGATATCCCATTGATATCGTTACAAAAAACAGTTTTCGGTTTAGTTATTGGAGGTCCACTTTATCAGAAGAGGCAACATGAGACTCAGATTTCACTCTGCAACACAGTCACTCTTGAAAAAAAACTTACACTTTTTCGTGAGGTGGAGGAAACCCAAAAGAGATTTTGAGATCAGATGACATTTTTTGCGATGAAAATTATAAAAATACGAACCGACGGAATTGCGTTGGAAGATACATTGTGGCACTAGGAAGATACTTGTTAGGAAATAGGCGCATCTTGGAATATTGCACACGCCTAGTTTTACCAGATGGAAAGAAAACTTTAGAAAACCCCGGAATGAAAAGAGCAATATGACAATGCCATTTTGGAGTATCTTGATCTAGGTCACATGCGGAAAATCTCCCACTCAAAGATTGAGAAGACACCCAATTACTACTTACCACATCATGCCGCTGTTAAAACAGATAGGGTATCAACCAAGCTCCGAGTTGTAAAAGTATTTAACGCGTCCAGTCCCTCGTCAAATAAGAAAAGTCTTAACGACATGTTGCACACTAGACCAATTCCCTGACAATATTTAGTTTCGAAGTGGAAGTTTTTCAAGTATGTCTTGAACGCGGACGTTACAATAATATACCGCCAAATTTTCTTTGAGCCATCCCAGACCAAATTTCAACGGTTTATTTTTCGGGAATCTCCAGATGATCCTGTCGAAGACTTTGAGCTAATGACCGTAACATTTAACTGTGCGCCATTTATTGCCTTAAGGAAACTTCTTCAACTTGCGGAAGACGTGAAAGACATCTTGCCTCGCACAGCTGGGGTTATTCGACACTATTTGTGTGTCGATAAATTCTTAGCTGCCGGACAAACCCTAGAAGAGGCGGTCATATCTCGAAGACAATTGGTGGAAGCCTTAGACTGAGCAATGTTCGAGCTCCTAAAATGGACCTCGAACGTCCCTCGTATGCTACAGTGACTACCATCAGACGCCCTTCAACCGGTGGATTGCTTAAATTTATCTGAGGATTCTTCAAAAAAAAAACCTGGGGTATACAATGGAATGTCTTTACCGACTCATTCACTTTTACTGCTCCTCAGACTGAAAAAACATGTGCTAACACAAAACGAGATGTGCTTTCAACCATTGCAAAATTCTTCGAACACTGTGGGTGGTTGGCGCCGGTCATTGAAATTGGAAAGCTCATCATGCAGCAGGTCTGGTTAGACAAGATCCAGTAGGATAATATTTTGAATGCAGTGACGCAAATGAATTGGCAGAAATTTGTTGGCAACTGCCCGGCGATCGACACCATTACGGTTCCTCGATGGATATGTTTTGACCCAGAAAGTCGAGTCGAGTGACGCTTCGGAGAGCGCGTATGCCGCAGCGATTTACATAAGGGTTGAAAATGGCCCTTCTCAAATCTACACTTTTCTCCTTACAGCAAAGACCCGTGTTGCACCTTTAAAGAAGATCTCCCTGCCACGACTCGAGCTTTGTGGAGCTGTTCTTTTGGCCAACCTATCAGCTGCCATAATTCCAAATCTTCGGCTCAAAAAGTTTTCTACCCAGTAGTTGACTGATTCAACCATAGTTTTGGTTTGACTGAAGAAACCACCCTTTGCCTGGACTACATTTGTGGGCAATAATATCTCGAAGATACTGGGCAGCGTTGGTGAGGCTAACTGGCAACATTTGATTCCAAAGATAAACTAGCAGATTTCGGAAGCCTTGGTTGCTCTTCTAGTGGGCTACAATCTCATGAATTGTGGTGGCATGAGCCTCCACAGCTAAGATTATCAACGAATCAATAGCCATTAAACAGGACAATCGCAGACACGGACCCTGAATCCAAACCGCTCAGAGTATTCACAACAACTACCTTCGAAGACCCCTTGAATAGATATTCGTCTTTATCTCGAGCTTATAGGGTTTTATCTTATGCGCTCAGATTCTGGAGAAACACAGGCAGAAATCGGTCTCATCTACGAATTTCCTCTGAGGAAATAACAGCAGAAGAAGTCCGAGACTGATAATGTTGAAATAGAAACACTACTAAGCCGCTAACCATCAGGCTCTGACCCAGTTATTTTGCCTTATGATGCAAAGTTGACATGGCTTTTGGTGGAATTCTGTCACAAAGTCTCAATTCACGGTGGAAAGCAGTTAATGATTTGAGTATTCGTAAAGAAAGTCATTCATCATTGTAAAACATGTTTACTGTACAAGCAGAAGACGCAGACTCAGAATTTGTTATCTTTGCCAACTGCGCGTCGAATGACTGGCCGCGGTTGTCCATCTTAAATACATTCTGACAACAACACAAACTTCGTAGGAGCGGCCGAAATGATACGCAAAGATGGGATTTCTTTGATGAAGAAGAATATTCAAAGGGACGCCTTGCACCAGAACATTGCCCAAAATCTCGAGTGGAGCTTCATATAGGAGTCCCGCATAAGGGCGGGCGTGAAATAAAAAAACACATTTGGTAAGTTTATCCCACATATGAATTTCACATTTGAGGAACTTTCGAGGATCTTAGCTCAAATTGAGTCTTGCTTGAACTCAAGTCCAGCCAGCGACGACCCTGACGATCTATCCACTCTGACTACAGGCCATTTTATCATCTGAGCTTTCATGATTGCACCAGCTGAACCCTATTTGACGAAAGAAAATATTTCCCTTGCCAACCGGTGGAAGCGATTAAAGATTTTTTCTCAGCATTTCTGCAATAGATGGAAATCAGAGTAATTGAACGAACTTTATCGTCAATATAAGTGGACATACCAGAAATATAATGTAAGCATCAATTTTGTCGTCAGAACGTCGTCCTCGATCGCCAGCATATCGTCATCGATCACCCGTGCAACAACATCAACGGCAACATAGACCTGCAAAGTCATTGCGAGCCATCGTTAGCCAGTCAGAAGCCGTCTTCAAAATAGCGGCATCAACTTTTCGATGTATAGGTCTGCGCTCATTCCAATATAGAGGTCAGAGATTCACCAGTTTTAAGATCAAGGCTCGTAATCAACGTCGCAACTGGGTGTTACGAGTCACAGCCTTGATTACCGACGACATGCCTACAACACCCTACTCTGACCTGATGATAGTTGACCCTACTGTCGATTTACTCCCAGAATCCCTAGCAGACACCGACCCAAGAAGCAACAAACCAATCGACATCGAATTAGCCGCACATACACATTCTAGCATCGTGCTTGATGGTTCTATCTCAACCGAAGTTGGCGACGTGAAGGCGTTCAACTTAACCCTGGGCTACATCCCATGAGGACTTATTAGAAGTCCATTCTAAATTAATTTAAATTATGGTTTAATCACTGTGTCACGGTGGGCGGGATGTTTAGAGGTGTGCTACTTTATTCGCATAGCTATGGCCGCTACTTGAATTGAGCAGCGATGTATATAGCGGTTGCTAAATATTCATACACTCTACCTAATTTTATATACCACTTCTATCTTTTTTTGTTGTTGCTCTGCCAACGGTTGACTGCAAGAAAGCAAACGGCAAGCGTGCAAGTTATCGGCGACAACACATTATTCGATCCCGTTTTGATACTGAAAGAGTACGCTCTAGCCAGAAAGTCTTTCGACCATAGCTACCACGGAAAGCGAAGACAGGAAGGACCAAGACTCCGGTGGAGAGACCAAGGAGAGGATGATGCAAAGATCATTGGGATTAGAAAATGGAGGAAACACGGCAAATGGAGCCCGAACCAACAAGATGTTGTGGAGCCAGCCAAAGTAAGTAATAACAAGATCAATCAATGCAGTGCAACTTGATGTCCGGAATTGGTAAATTGTGAACAACGGTCAAATCGCTCTCTAGCCCTGGAAGAAAGGATGATCGGACAGCCATCGCGTTCGCTGACAGATCAGAAGCGGTACGCGAGTTATTTCAGCCAACGGCCGGAATCTCAATGCTGATGTTGAAGCTCTTGAGAAGGTGAGAATCGTAACAGGCCGATCACCTTGCTTTTGCCATTAGCAAAGACGCTTGAAGCACTAATCCTCCCCAGCCTGATAGAACAACTTTCATGTGCTGTTCCTCAGCATCAGTTCCATAAGCAGCACAGCACAACAACTGCTTTACACACCATCACCACACCAATAAGTCGCGGCCTTATTCAAAAAAAGTTCAACGCAGGACGGTCCAAGTGGCTCTTGACCTTATACGGTCAACGATCCACTGTTCGAGGACATCACAGAAACATCCCTTCGACCTTGTTTGAAAGTTGGGTCGAAAACTATATGTGTGGGCGCTAGTCATATTAACTAAGAGTAAAACAGGGAGTTACCTAGGGTGATATCATCGGCATGTTTAACCTCTACCCAATTTAAAATTCCTGCACCACTATACGGAGTTGTAATTGTGCCGTACGCTGATGACTGCACAATTTTGACGTCAGGACCTAAAGTGAATGGCATATGCGAGCAAATCAACTGTTCCCTGACTGACATAGCATGTTTTTTCACTGCAAGGAACATAAAAATAGTAGCCTCCAAAAGATCAGCCACACTGTTCACTGAATTGACAGTACAATTTTGGCGTCAAATTCTTAAGTGAATGACATATGCGAAGAAATCAACAGTTACCCCCTGACTTAGCACGTGTTTTCACTGAAAGCAATGTGAAAATATTTGCGCCCAAATCATTAGCCGCACTGCAGAGGATGCCTCCGCCCAGGCAGATCAGGTACGATCTTCATGATCCGGAGAGAGAGGTCGATCAATACATGAAAGAGCTTTTAGGTCATCGGAACTATCAGACAGGTCAGCAGTATCCAGCTATAGCCTGAAAGTGGTGCTAACGGTTTATTATTATTTCGATTACTTCGGCAGACGCGCGTTGTTCTGGCTCAGCTGAGATCTGGATGAAGCAGCCGCCTCAATTCATATTAGGCGCAAATGATGGTAAGTTTCTCAAGCGATCAGTCAATACAAGCTGTTTTGCTGACTTTTTGAAAAATTCATATGCATAACGTTTAACCCTACAATTTCCTACCCTTACAGCATTTCTTCCGTAAATCAGATTGTTTCACCTAATTAAGATTCTTCGCGTTCTGAATTAAATTTGCACCGTCTTAAATCCACTAGTGCTTCTGGACCAGACGGTATTCCGAATTTGTATTTGGAAGACTGTTATGCATCCATCATCTTACCCTTATGCTTATTATATTATTCATCATTGAAATTTGGGTACTTTCCTGATTTATGGAAAACGTCTTATTTGTTTCCACTTCATAAACCTGGAAGTCTGTTGAATGTATCGAACTACAGAGGAATTGCTAAATTGACGATATTCTCCTTTGAAAAAATTTTAAAGATTTTTGTTTTACATAATGTGCCCCCTATACTCCATCCATGCCGGCACGGATTTCGTAAGGGGTTTCCTCTGAAGTTATTAAGGCATTTGCTTGTCGCAAGCAAACTGACGTTATATGTTCTGATTTTAGTAAGATTTTGATAAAGTAAATAACAGACTCTTACTATTCAAGTTAAACAGAACTGCATTTAATAATAATTTTCTCCTATCTAATTGGTAGTGAGCAAGTTGTTTTATTTAAGAAAATTCTCTCTAGATCTGTTCCGGATGTAACTTAGAAATTCAAAGAAGGAAGCTTGCTGTAAACGTGACAATACAAAAGCATTGGCTTGTGTTTACTTCTGAAAACACACAGCAGTAATATAAAAACAAAAGAAATATATAAAACTACTTACCGCAGTTTTTCCCTCCCTCATTCAATGGTGAATGAACAGACATTACCAAAAATGGTCATTTTGGTGTCTGATCAGAAAAACAAATAAAAGGACAAAGAGGAATGAAAAACTTCGGCTTACAAACGTTAAAATTGCATCGATCAATAACAAAACGATAACAACTTAAAATAATCAGCGCTTAGCTGGAACACAAGATCAATTCTTATCTATTTTGACTATTCATTAACGATTTGCCCCATTTAATTACACAATGCAACACGAAAAAATATAACCATTTATGGACACCACTGCGTGATAAAAGATCAAAATAAAACCGTGTCTCCCAGTTTGCCCAAAGCCATGCACTTTTTTTTTGGGCCCCAAAGATTTGGGACCTTCGTGGCATTTTTGCAAAAAAGTGTTTGTAGGCTCATATCTTGCAAACCGTTCTTAATTTTCCGAAGGGTTTGCAAGATATGAGCCTACAAAAAGATCACTTTTTTGCAAAACTGACACCGAAGCCCCAAATCTTTGGGGACCATAAAAAGTGGTGTTTTATCGCGTAGTGGTATCCGTATATGGACAAAACTGGGATGCAGGGGTTTTTTGGTCTTTTATCACGTGTGGTGTCCGTATATGGTTATAATTCCATGACTTAAAAAATTACACAGTGAAATTTTTGCTACTTAAGATTCATTCCTAGGAAGCTCATACTCGTATGGTCTAGAAAGTTGTTTATTAATTAGGTGAAACAATCTGATTTACGGAAGAAATGCTGTAAGGGTAGGAAATTGTAGGGTTAAACGTTATGCATATGAATTTTTCAAAAAGTCAGCAAAACAGCTTGTATTGACTGATCGCTTGAGAAACTTACCATCATTTGCGCCTAATATGAATTGAGGCGGCTGCTTCATCCAGATCTCAGCTGATCCAGAACAACGCACGTCTGCCGAAGTAATCGAAATAATAATAAACCGTTAGCACTACTTTCAGGCTATAGCTGGATACTGCTGACCTGTCTGATAGTTCCGATGACCTAAAAGCTCTTTCTTGTATTAATCGACCTCTCTCTCCGGATCATGAAGATCGTACCTGATCTGCGTACGATCGCCAGACTTGTCACCACCGACTATTTTCTTTGGTGTTATTTGAAGGAGCGAGTATATGTGAACAGCTCGAGATAAACCTTCAACTCAAGACCAACATTGTTGCAAAAATTCGAACGCTACAGCCACAAATTTTGAAAGATGTTATATAAAATGCTCTAAAACGAGCCCCTCATTGCGAAGCTGAAAACGAAGGTCATTTAAGTGACACTATTATTCAAACTTAGTGAAAAAAAAATCCATTGTGTATATTACATAACCTGAGAAAAAAAAAATTAATAAACGAAATAGTTATTAAAGCTTTTAACTATTGGCCCACCCTGTATTAGATGGGTGCCTGTTGCATTTTTAAGACCCCAAAGAAGACAAATTTAATTTCGCATTTAAAAAAAAGAAACATTTTAATTTTTTACATTTTCGAGATTTACAAAACAAATTAGCCCAAATAAATCCACATTCCTATTACACAAGTATTTTACTCCTATTCCAAATTTCAAGTTTTTGGCGTTCAGGACGTAGTGGTTGTATCTTATAAGATAAATTGCTCACTCCACAGTATTTTTAAATGTTGAAGTGTGTTATTATTTCATGCACACTTCGTATGTTCTAAGAAAAATATTTCAATCTACTGCACATACTGGTGACAGGTTCATCGTTATTCTTTAATGCTTGTTTGAGAAACGTTTCTTGCAAAAACGATTTCGATAATGCGGTTATTATGGAAGAGTCTATTCGTAGTGGTAGAACTAAAATTGCCAATGGTTAAATAAGCAAAATACTTTGAAACAACGACAAAATTCCTTTTGACAGTATGGATGAAGACCGTGACGTTGAAAATGTTATTCCAGAGAAACGCACTATCAGTTTTTACTTCAACCGCGCAAGTGGCCTTAATAAAAAATATGACCCTAAGAGGAAGCAGAACTTAGTTTTATGTCAATTCTTGAATCCTTATTTTTAAAGAGTGTATTAGATAAGCTGCAGTTTATGATTACTTTTCTTCCAGTGTTTCAGACTTACGCACATTAATAAAAAACAAATGCCTACGAAACGATTTGATACAATTAAACAATATTCACATTTCAACGATAAAGAAAAAAAACCGCCTTATGATGATCCGAAACGTGACAGACATTATCTTGTAACGCCTATTATTGACACACTCAACATGACAATTGGTTGTGTACTAAAGATGGAGAGATTGGAGATGAGCAAATGTGCTGCACTAAAATGGAGATACATGCAACAATAATTGAACCCTAAAAGTGGGGATTTACATTTTTTGTCTTTGCGATACTCCATTTTTTAGTAACGCCCTATGAACTGTACTGCAGACCAAATTTAATATACGCCCATGTGCTGCAATTCGATTGTGCATTTAATTGCATGTCCCATACTTCATTTCTTTTAGTTGTATAACTTTTTAAAACATTTTCAGAAGTTGTCTGGCATAACAAAGAGTTATCTCTACGTCATGTTAAAGCTTCCGTATAAAATGCAGTAGCCGTTCGGAGCCGACGTGTAACAGTTGGTCTCGACCAGTAAGTAAAAGATTAATATCGTACGCAGCTGACAGATTTGAGAAAGATTTCCCCTTGTTCCTTAAAAGAATGTTGCGGAAAATTAGTAAGTAAACAAGCATTATGAGCGACTTAAAACCAACACTACCGAAGGTTGACCAATTATATTTGTCACTCTCTAAAGAAGTTATTCAGTAGGTGCAAAGCATTTCGAAGACAAAGTGGTGTCGGATATTACATACTTGGCCCTGACCGATTTTACATTACTTGCATATAATTGCAATTGTCCCATACTTCATTGCTTTTAGCTGTATGGCATTTAAAAAATGTTTATTTTTGAAATTGTCTGGCAGTTTACTGGCTACTTTACGAGCAAGAGAGTTATGTCTGCGTGATGTAGAAGCTTCTTCATAAAAGGCATTAGCCGTTCGGAGCCTACGTAAAACCGACGGTATTGGTCAATGTGTATAAGATTTAAATCTTGCGCTGCTTACAGATATGAGACAGTTTTCCGCTTGTTTCGTAATGGGATGTTGTGGGAAATTAGTAAGTAAATAAGAATTATGATCGACTTTTAAGCAACACTACCGAAGGTTAACCACCCATATTTGTCACTCTATACAGAATTTATTCATTAAGCCGACATAGACCAAATGCCGCAATGCATTGCGAAAAGCAAAATTTGTTTTACAAATTACAATCTCGGCCCTGAAGAATTTAACCTGTTTACATAAGTTGCATTTAATTGCAATAAAGTATGGGACAATATTGCTTTTAGTTGTATGACATTGCAATTTTTTTTTTTAAATTTGTCTGGCTGTTTACTGGTTTTACTACTTGTTCATTCCTGCAATTTAAACTAGATTTTTACTTATTTTTCTCTTTTACTAATGAAGTACAAACAATTATAATAATCACTAGAAATTATACACAAACTTAAATAAAAAACGCCACCTTTATTTAGTAAAATATTAGAAACCAACACAAGTTAAAATAAATGAGAAAAACTATAAGTATACAATTAGGATATTAGTACATTGCAAGTAGTTTGAATTGTTGTGAAGACAGTGAATTTGAATGCATCAGAACCTAAGGAGAAGTCAATAAAATGATATCACGAGTTA
This sequence comes from Hydrotaea diabolus, assembly GCA_963513945.1. Classification (NCBI taxonomy): domain Eukaryota; kingdom Metazoa; phylum Arthropoda; class Insecta; order Diptera; family Muscidae; genus Hydrotaea; species Hydrotaea diabolus. Next base: position 98,498,550 of record OY740716.1, on the reverse strand, counting down.
AAATCAGCACACATTCTACGAAATGGATTTAATTGAGATTTTTGATTTTAAATATTCAGCAGCCACAACCCCACGGATAATTTTATACGAATATTCCATCATCGTATTCATCATAGTTCGTCTACTCTTCAATGAGGACAATTTAATACGATTTAACCTGCTGATGTCAGAAGGGAGTTTATATCCAGCACTCCAATGTATATTTCTGAACAGAATATTAAAAATTGGTTCTGCGCGGACTGAATTTTGTTTACATAGTCATCATATTTGGGACTCTAAACCTCTGATCCATATTCTAAAATTGGCCTGAATAGAGACACATAAACTGTTCCATAGAATGTGGGTAAGTAAACTTGTTTGCCCAGCGTTTTGATTAAATAAAAGACACCAGAAGCTATATTTACCATAGTAATGATATGGTTATTAAAATTTATCTTTCTGTCCATCATAAAACCAAGATCATTTAATAAATCAAACGATGTCAATTCAGAGCCACACAATTTAGTAGCCAACAACCAACTTCTAGATTAGTACATATGCTTACACTTTTTTATGTTCAATTCCATAAAATTAGATTCACACTAGGTACTACGAGTAAATCCGTCCAAGTCACCCTGCAGCATGTGACAGTCCGCAAAGCTAGCATAAGAAGAATATAATTTCACGTCGTCTGCAAACATTAGTAAATTTGAGTTAATAACACTGTGAAATTTTTAAGTTATGGAAATATAATCATATACAGACACCGCTTCGTGATAAAAAAAACTTCATCTTCAAGGTCAAAATCTCAAAAAAGAACTTTAAGAAATTCTATATTTATAACTTTTTTCTTGTTAAGGTTCATAGGTAGCAATCCGTTCAAAATTCAATGAAACAATCAACTACTAAAATGTACATATGATCTTAACCCTCTAACGGGCAAAAGCTAAATTTTCCCACTAGAAAGTCGGGAATTTGTTTGCGGAGATATATTTGCATAAAAATAAATAATTTGAAGACCGAGTTCAAAAATTTTGTGTTTTGAGGTCCCTGCGAGGAAAAAACGAATGGCTGCCTCAGGGCAGCCTTGCCCGTTTAAGGCAAAAATATATTAAAAAAAAGATTTTATTCATTTTATGATTTTTATTCAGGAAATGGATATATTTAATAAGTAAACACAAATATTACAATAGTACTATGTTTTATACATGAATTATATTCAGAAAATGAGCAAATTTTAAAAAGAAAACTAAATATTAATTTTTATTATGATATTCATAAAAGCAATTCTTTGAGTTTGAACAACATAAATTAAGTTTACACTTTTTGCAGTAACATTGAGTTTCGGACTTTTTGCACTTTCTTTTACCGCCATCTTCCTTAGAAAGCCAAATGGGAAAATGATCAAATTGATCATATCGCAGGTCTTCAGAAGGATGTTTGGCTTTTTTACCTGATGTTAAAACTTCTGTTTGAAGGCTTTGCAATGATGGACGACCAACTGAACGTTTTGCAGTGACAAGCGCAGTTGCAACTTCCTCCCGGAACATTGGTAATTGGAGTAGTTTCTGTGTTTCATTTGTTTCGCTTTTATTTTCCTCATTTATACGTCGATATAAAATGTATGAATTTGTTATTCCCATATCGATGAAGTGGTAAAATATTCTTGTCATAATGTTCCTAGTTTTGGTCCTTATGTGATATCGCCCCATTAAACCATCCATCAGGTCCACTCCTCCCATATGGCGGTTATATTCGTGGATCACTTGGGGACAGTCGACCTCCACAACTTTCTTCAGTTTCCGATCATATCGAGGTGCTTTAGAAGCGTTCTCTTTTGGATTATTCCTTTTAAATGGTTGAATACCTACATATGTTGAGGCTAATCGGACATTTTTAGTATCCTTCCAGAGAACTGTACTCATTTCAATTCCATATGCGGAGCCAACAAATTCAACGGAATGTCCCCTTTCCTTACCTTTAATTTGGTTGTCTAAAGGAAGTTTGCAATTTGGCAATCGCTTAGCTCGGACTGTTCCCAAACTATAAATCCCTCTAGTTCGTAAATACACCAACAAGGGCAGAGACGTATAAAAGTTATCGAAGTATATTATATGATTTACAAAATCTGGCACACTTTGCGAAAGACGGACGACGACATTTGCAGTTGCCCCAAGGTCGGGTGTTCCTGGTAAGACCACATTGTCACCAGCGCCATTATATATTTCAAAACGGTACGCATAACCACTTGAGTCGCACAGTACAAATAATTTGATTCCCCATTTGTGGGGTTTATTGGGCATATACTGTCGAAGATGGTGTTTCATTTTGGTACTGCACATCTGTTCATCAATGCATAATCGAGACATTTTTGGAATCGAATCAAACCGCTCATTCATTCTATCAGCAAGCTGCCGAATGCGGAAAAGGGGATCGTATCCTGGTTCACCTTTCCTGATACGATGAGATTCGTCTTGGAAGGAAAGATATCTTTTTATTGACATAAACCTTTTCAGCGACATAGTATTTTGAATTTGGGGAAATGCGTTTTTCCCCCAATAGCTTTCAATATTTGGGTAGCGATACACAGACATAAAAATCAAAATTCCCATGTATTGGCGAATTTCCTGAGCATCAACTTTGAACGATGTATTAATGTTTTCTGCAAAAGCGTTTCTATTCGTTTCTTCTGCAATCATTTCTAATATATTATCTGAAAAGAAATACAGAAATATATCTATTGGGTTCTTCAAACTTTTAATATTTGGTGGCAAAGATGAATCTCCGGCAAATGCCACTTCGTTCACATGTAAACGCATTGATGTTTTTTTCCAAGTTATATTTGAAAATTCCTTCGAGTCCTTTTTAATTTCAGATGGACCGGAAAGAGAACGATACATTAATTTTTGAATATGTAAAAAAGTTTAACAACAGTACCAGAACCAATAAATCCTCCACTTGAGAGTAAGATAGAGGGACCTGTTTCTTCTAGCGTTGGTAGAGGGGACCGCATTCTCTTTCTACAAGATGAAGTGCATGGATCAGATATTTCGACGATTGGAATAATGTTCGAAGTAGCTGCAGCATCTTGTATATCAAATGATAATGGATTAATATCTATTGGATCCATATTTTCAATAATGTGGTCATCAGCGAAATCTGCACCCTCATATTCATCTTCACTGCTGGAATCAGGAACTTCTTCATCAGATTCTACTGAATCCATAAACTCTTCCAATTCCGCATCAGTCAGAATAGCAAGATTTAACCGCTTATTACGATTGAATATACTCTTTCCTTCCATATTTTAAGTAGAAGTCCACAAATCTGCACAAATAATTCAATCATAATAAAAAAAAATTCTTACAAATGTTCCCATAAACGGGCAAGACTGCTTACAGGCAGTCATCAGTTTTTTTGGATTTAGCACACACAATATTAACTTTTTACTGAGAAATTTGGTATTACAATCAATAAATATTCGACATCTACTTACCAAAAATTATTCACAAGGATTGTATATTTCCAAATATTATATTTTGTCACTTAAAAAATTATATTTTTCACAAATAATTTATTTTTAATTTGCACACTTTTGTTGCACACAACAATTGACAGAATAAGCAAATACGATACGATTTACTTCAAACAAAAAAAAAACGGTAAATAGAATAGTAGGTGACATAATAGAAAAGGTTACACTGCAAAAAAATGTTAAAAGTTCGGCAGAAAGAGTAAAAAACGGAAGGCTGCCTTGAGGCAGCCTTACCCGTTAGAGGGTTAAGATTCTTCGCGTTCTGAATTAAATTTGCACCGTCTTAAACCCACTTATGCTTCTGAACCAGACGGTATTCCGAATTTGTATTTGAAAGGCTGTTATGCATCCATCATCTTACCCTTATGCTTATTATATTATTCATCATTTAAATTTGGGTACTTTCCTGATTTATGGAAAACGTCTTATTTGTTTCCACTTCATAAACCTGGAAGTCTGTTTAATGTATCGAACTACAGAGGAATTGCTAAATTGACGATATTCTCCTTTGAAAATTTTTTAAAGATTTTTGTTTTACATAATGTGCCCCCTATACTCCATCCATGCCAGCACGGATTTCGTAAGGGTTTTCCTCTGAAGTTGTTAAGGCATTTGCTTGTCGCAAGCAAACAGACGTTATATGTTCTGATTTTAGTAAGATTTTTGATAAAGTAAATAACAGACTCTTACTATTCAAGTTAAACAGAATTGCATTTAATAATAATTTTCTCCTATCTAATTGGTAGTGAGCAAGTTGTTTTATTTAAGAAAATTCTCTCTAGATCTGTTCCGGATGTAACTTAGAAATTCAAAGAAGAAAGCTTGCTGTAGACGTGCCAATACAAAAGCATTGGCTTGTGTTAACTTCTGAAAACACACAACAGTAATATAAAAACAAAAGAAATATATAAAACTACTTACCGTTTTTACAGTTTTTCACTCCCTAATTCAATGGTGAATGAACAGACATTACCAAACATGGTCATTTTGTTGTCTGATCAGAAAAACAAATAAAAGGACAAAGAGGAATGAAAAACTTCGGCTTACAAACGTTAAAATTGCATCGATCAATAACAAAACGATAACAACTTAAAATAATCAGCGCTTAGCTGGAACACAAGATCAATTCTTATCTATTACACAATGCAACACGAAAAAATATAACCATTTATGGACACCACTGCGTGATAAAAGACCAAATTAAAACCGTGTCTCCCAGTTTGCCCAAAGCCATGCACTTTTTTTTTGGGCCCCAAAAATTTGGGACCTTCGTAGCATTTTTGCAAAAAAGTGATCTTTTTGTAGGCTCATATCTTGCAAACCGTTCTAAATTTTCCGAAGGGTTTCCAAGATATGAGCCTACAAAAAGATCACTTTTTTGCAAAACTGGCACCGAAGACCCAAATCTTTGGGGCCCATAAAAAGTGGTGTTTTATCGCGTAGTGGTATCCGTATATGGACAAAACTGGGATGCAGGGGTTTTTTGGTCTTTTATCACGTGTGGTGTCCGTATATGGTTATAATTCCATGACTTAAAAAATTACACAGTGAAATTTTTGCTACTTAAGATTCATTCCTAGGAAGCTCATACTCGTATGGTCTAGAAAGTTGTTTATTAAGATCATATGTACATTTTAGTAGTTGATTGTTTCATTGAATTTTGAACGGATTGCTACCTATGAACCTTAACAAGAAAAAAGTTATAAATATAGAATTTCTTAAAGTTCTTTATTGAGATTTTGACCTTGAAGATGAAGTTTTTTATCACGAAGCGGTGTCTGTATATGATTATATTTCCATAACTTAAAAATTACACAGTGTTATTAACTCAAATTTACTAATGTTTGCAGACGACGTGAAATTATATTCTTCTTATGCTAGCTTTGCGGACTGTCACATGCTGCAGGGTGACTTGGACGGATTTACTCGTAGTACCTAGTGTGAATCTAATTTTATGGAATTGAACATAAAAAAGTGTAAGCATATGTACTAATCTAGAAGTTGGTTGTTGGCTACTAAATTGTGTGGCTCTGAATTGACATCGTTTGATTTATTAAATGATCTAGGTTTTATGATGGACAGAAAGATAAATTTTAATAACCATATCATTACTATGGTAATATAGCTTCTGGTGTCTTTTATTTAATCAAAACGCTGGGCAAACAAGTTTACTTACCCACATTCTATGGAACAGTTTATGTGTCTCTATTCAGGCCAATTTTAGAATATGGATCAGAGGTTTAGAGTCCCAAATATGATGACTATGTAAACAAAATTCAGTCCGCGCAGAACCAATTTTTAATATTCTGTTCAGAAATATACATTGGAGTGCTGGATATAAACTCCCTTCTGACATCAGCAGGTTAAATCGTATTAAATTGTCCTCATTGAAGAGTAGACGAACTATGATGAATGCGATGATGGAATATTCGTATAAAATTATCCGTGGGGTTGTGGCTGCTGAATATTTAAAATCAAAAATCTCAATTAAATCCATTTCGTAGAATGTGTGCTGATTTTAACTCGTGATATCATTTAATTGACTTCTCCTTAGGTTCTGATGCATTCAAATTCACTGTCTTCACAACAATTCAAACTACTTGCAATGTACTAATTTCCTAATTGTATACTTATAGTTTTTCTCATTTTTTTAACTTGTGTTGGTTTCTAATATTTTACTAAATAAAGGTGGCGTTTTTTATTTAAGTTTGTGTATAATTTCTAGTGATTATTATAATTGTTTGTACTTCATTAGTAAAAGAGAAAAATAAGTAAAAATCTAGTTTAAATTGCAGGAATGAACAAGTAGTAAAACCAGTAAACAGCCAGACAAATTTAAAAAAAAAAATTGCAATGTCATACAACTAAAAGCAATATTGTCCCATACTTTATTGCAATTAAATGCAACTTATGTAAACAGGTTAAATTCTTCAGGGCCGAGATTGTAATTTGTAAAACAAATTTTGCTTTTCGCAATGCATTGCGGCATTTGGTCTATGTCGGCTTAATGAATAAATTCTGTATAGAGTGACAAATATGGGTGGTTAACCTTCGGTAGTGTTGCTTAAAAGTCGATCATAATTCTTATTTACTTACTAATTTCCCACAACATCCCATTACGAAACAAGCGGAAAACTGTCTTATATCTGTAAGCAGCGCAAGATTTAAATCTTATACACATTGACCAATACCGTCGGTTTTACGTAGGCTCCGAACGGCTAATGCCTTTTATGAAGAAGCTTCTACATCACGCAGACATAACTCTCTTGCTCGTAAAGTAGCCAGTAAACTGCCAGACAATTTCAAAAATAAACATTTTTTAAATGCCATACAGCTAAAAGCAATGAAGTATGGGACAATTGCAATTATATGCAAGTAATGTAAAATCGGTCAGGGCCAAGTATGTAATATCCGACACCACTTTGTCTTCGAAATGCTTTGCACCTACTGAATAACTTCTTTAGAGAGTGACAAATATAATTGGTCAACCTTCGGTAGTGTTGGTTTTAAGTCGCTCATAATGCTTGTTTACTTACTAATTTTCCGCAACATTCTTTTAAGGAACAAGGGGAAATCTTTCTCAAATCTGTCAGCTGCGTACGATATTAATCTTTTACTTACTGGTCGAGACCAACTGTTACACGTCGGCTCCGAACGGCTACTGCATTTTATACGGAAGCTTTAACATGACGTAGAGATAACTCTTTGTTATGCCAGACAACTTCTGAAAATGTTTTAAAAAGTTATACAACTAAAAGAAATGAAGTATGGGACATGCAATTAAATGCACAATCGAATTGCAGCACATGGGCGTATATTAAATTTGGTCTGCAGTACAGTTCATAGGGCGTTACTAAAAAATGGAGTATCGCAAAGACAAAAAATGTAAATCCCCACTTTTAGGGTTCAATTATTGTTGCATGTATCTCCATTTTAGTGCAGCACATTTGCTCATCTCCAATCTCTCCATCTTTAGTACACAACCAATTGTCATGCTGAGTGTGTCAATAATAGGCGTTACAAGATAATGTCTGTCACGTTTCGGATCATCATAAGGCGGTTTTTTTTTCTTTATCGTTGAAATGTGAATATTGTTTAATTGTATCAAATCGTTTCGTAGGCATTTGTTTTTTATTAATGTGCGTAAGTCTGAAACACTGGAAGAAAAGTAATCATAAACTGCAGCTTATCTAATACACTCTTTAAAAATAAGGATTCAAGAATTGACATAAAACTAAGTTCTGCTTCCTCTTAGGGTCATATTTTTTATTAAGGCCACTTGCGCGGTTGAAGTAAAAACTGATAGTGCGTTTCTCTGGAATAACATTTTCAACGTCACGGTCTTCATCCATACTGTCAAAAGGAATTTTGTCGTTGTTTCAAAGTATTTTGCTTATTTAACCATTGGCAATTTTAGTTCTACCACTACGAATAGACTCTTCCATAATAACCGCATTATCGAAATCGTTTTTGCAAGAAACGTTTCTCAAACAAGCATTAAAGAATAACGATGAACCTGTCACCAGTATGTGCAGTAGATTGAAATATTTTTCTTAGAACATACGAAGTGTGCATGAAATAATAACACACTTCAACATTTAAAAATACTGTGGAGTGAGCAATTTATCTTATAAGATACAACCACTACGTCCTGAACGCCAAAAAACTTGAAATTTGGAATAGGAGTAAAATACTTGTGTAATAGGAATGTGGATTTATTTGGGCCAATTTGTTTTGTAAATCTCGAAAATGTAAAAAATTAAAATGTTTCTTTTTTTTAAATGCGAAATTAAATTTGTCTTCTTTGGGGTCTTAAAAATGCCACAGGCACCCATCTAATACAGGGTGGGCCAATAGTTAAAAGCTTTAATAACTATTTCGTTTATTATTTTATTTTTTTCTAAGATTATGTAATATACACAATGGATTTTTTTACACTAAGTTTGAATAATAGTGTCACTTAAATGACCTTCGTTTTCAGCTTCGCAATGATGGGCTCGTTTTAGAGCATTTTATATAACATCTTTCAAAATTTGTGGCTGTAGCGTTCGAATTTTTGCAACAATGTTGGTCTTGAGTTGAAGGTTTATCTCGAGCTGTTCACATATACTCGCTCCTTCAATTAACACCAAAGAAAATAGTCGGTGGTGACAAGTCTGGCGATCGTACGCAGATCAGGTACGATCTTCATGACCCGGAGAGAGAGGTCGATCAATACAAGAAAGAGCTTTTAGGTCATCGGAACTATCAGACAGGTCAGCAGTATCCAGCTATAGCCTGAAAGTAGTGCTAACGGTTTATTATTTCGATTACTTCGGCAGACGTGCGTTGTTCTGGATCAGCTGAGATCTGGATGAAGCAGCCGCCTCAATTCATATTAGGCGCATATGATGGCAAGTTTCTCAAGCGATCAGTCAATACAAGCTGTTTTGCTGACTTTTTGAAAAATTCATATTCATAACGTTTGTTTAACCCTACAATTTCCTACCCTTACAGCATTTCTTCCGTAAATCAGATTGTTTCACCTAATTAAGATTCTTCGCGTTCTGAATTAAATTTTCACCATCTTAAACCAACTAATGCTTCTGAACCAGACGGTATTCCGAATTTGTATTTGAAAGGCTGTTATGCATCCATCATCTTACCCTTATGCTTATTATATTATTCATCATTTAAATTTGGGTACTTTCCTGATTTATGGAAAACGACTTATTTGTTTCCACTTCATAAACCTGGAAGTCTGTTTAATGTATCGAACTACAGAGGAATTGCTAAATTGACGATATTCTCCTTTGAAATTTTTTAAAAGATTTTTGTTTTACATAATGTGCCCCCTATACTCCATCCATGCCAGCACGGATTTCGTAAGGGTTTTCCTCTGAAGTTATTAAGGCATTTGCTTGTCGCAAGCAAACAGACGTTATATGTTCTGATTTTAGTAAGATTTTTGATAAAGTAAATAACAGACTCTTACTATTCAAGTTAAACAGAACTGCATTTAATAATACTTTTCTCCTATCTAATTGGTAGTGAGCAAGTTGTTTTATTTAAGAAAATTCTCTCTAGATCTGTTCCGGATGTTACTTAGAAATTCAAAGAAGAAAGCTTGCTGTAGACGTGCCAATACAAAAGCATTGGCTTGTGTTTACTTCTGAAAACACACAACAGTAATATAAAAACAAAAGAAATATATAAAACTACTTACCGCAGTTTTTCACTCCCTTATTCAATGGTGAATGAACAGACATTACCAAAAATGGTCATTTTGGTGTCTGATCAGAAAAACAAATAAAAGGACAAAGAGGAATGAAAAACTTCGGCTTACAAACGTTAAAATTGCATCGATCAATAACAAAACGATAACAACTTAAAATAATCAGCGCTTAGCTGGAACACAAGATCAAATCTTATCTATTTTGACTATTCATTAACGATTTGCCCCATTTAATTACACAGTGCAACACGAAAAAATATAACCAAAAAACCCCTGCATCCCAGTTTTGTCCATATACGGATTTTCCCTTCGGAAAATTTAGAACGGTTTGCAAGATATGAGCCTACAATAAGATCACTTTTTTGCAAAAATGCCACGAAGGTCCCAAATCTTTGGGGCCCAAAAAAAAAGTGCATGGCTTTGGGCAAACTGGGAGACACGGTTTTATATAAAAAGTGGTGTTTTATCGCGTAGTAGTATCCGTATATGGACAAAACTGGGATGCAGGGGTTTTTTGGTCTTCTATCACGTGTGGTGTCCGTATATGGTTATAATTCCATGACTTAAAAAATTACACAGTGAAATTTTTGCTACTTTTGCTACTACCTAAACGGTGTTAAGATTCATTCCTAGGAAGCTTATACTCGTATGGTCTAGAAAGTTGTTTATTAAGATCATATGTACATTTTTGTAATTGATTGTTTCATTGAATTTTGAACGGATTGCTACCTATGAACCTTAACAAGAAAAAAGTTATAAATATAGAATTTCTTAAAGTTCTTTTTTGAGATTTTGACCTTGAAGATGATGTTTTTTTTATCACGAAGCGGTGTCTGTATATGATTATATTACCATAACTCAAAAATTACACAGTGTTATTAACTCAAATTTACTAATGTTTGCAGACGACGTGAAATTATATTCTTCTTATGCTAGCTTTGCGGACTGTCACATGCTGCAGGGTGACTTGGACGGATTTACTCGTAGTACCTAGTGTGAATCTAATTTTATGGAATTGAACATCAAAAAAATGTGTAAGCATATGTACTAATCTAGAAGTTGATTGTTGGCTACTAAATTTAAATTGTGTGGCTCTGAATTGACATCGTTTGATTTATTACATGATCTTGGTTTTATGATGGACAGAAAGATAAATTTTAATAACCATATCATTTCTATGGTAAATATAGCTTCTGGTGTCTTTTATTTAATGAAACGCTGGGCAAACAAGTTAACTGACCCACATTCAATGGAACAGTTTATGTGTCTCTATTCAGGCCAATTTTAGAATATGGATCAGAGGTTTAGAGTCCCAAATATGATGACTATGTAAACAAAATTCAGTCCGCGCAGAACCAATTTTTAATATTCTGTTCAGAAATATACATTGGAGTGCTGGATATAAACTCCCTTCTGACATCAGCAGGTTAAATCGTATTAAATTGTCCTCATTGAAGAGTAGACGAACTATGATGAATACGATGATGGAATATACGTATAAAATTATCCGTGGGGTTGTGGCTGCTGAATATTTAAAATCAAAAATCTCAATTAAATCCATTTCGTAGAATGTGTGCTGATTTTAACTCGTGATATCATTTAATTGACTTCTCCTTAGGTTCTGATGCATTCAAATTCACTGTCTTCACAACAATTCAAACTACTTGCAATGTACTAATTTCCTAATTGTATACTTATAGTTTTTCTCATTTTTTTTAACTTGTGTTGGTTTCTAATATTTTACTAAATAAAGGTGGCGTTTTTTATTTAAGTTTGTGTATAATTTCTAGTGATTATTATAATTGTTTGTACTTCATTAGTAAAAGAGAAAAATAAGTAAAAATCTAGTTTAAATTGCAGGAATGAACAAGTAGTAAAACCAGTAAACAGCCAGACAAATTTAAAAAAAAAAAATTTGCAATGTCATACAACTAAAAGCAATATTGTCCCATACTTTATTGCAATTAAATGCAACTTATGTAAACAGGTTAAATTCTTCAGGGCCGAGTTTGTAATTTGTAAAATTATCTTATAAGATACAACTACTACGTCCTGAACGCCAAAAACTTGAAATTTGGAATAGGAGTAAAATACTTGTGTAATAGGAATGTGGATTTATTTGGGCCAATTTGTTTTGTAAATCTCGAAAATGTAAAAAATTAAAATGTTTCCTTTTTTGAAATGCGAAATTAAATTTGTCTTCTTTGGGGTCTTAAAAATGACACAGGCACCCATCTAATACAGGGTGGGCCAATAGTTAAAAGCTTTAATAACTATTTCGTTTATTAATTTTTTTTTTATTTTTTTCTCAGATTATGTAATATACACAATGGATTTTTTTACACTAAGTTTGAATAATAGTGTCACTTAAATGACCTTCGTTTTCAGCTTCGCAATGATGGGCTCGTTTTAGAGCATTTTATATAACATCTTTCAAAATTTGTGGCTGTAGCGTTCGAATTTTTGCAACAATGTTGGTCTTGAGTTGAAGGTTTATCTCGAGCTGTTCACATATACTCGCTCCTTCAATTAACACCAAAGAAAATAGTCGGTGGTGACAAGTCTGGCGATCGTACGCAGATCAGGTACAGTCTTCATGACCCGGAGAGAGAGGTCGATCGATACAAGAAAGAGCTTTTAGGTCATCGGAACTATCAGACAGGTCAGCAGTATCCAGCTATAGCCTGAAAGTAGTGCTAACGGTTTATTATTTCGATTACTTCGGCAGACGTGCGTTGTTCTGGATCAGCTGAGATCTCGATGAAGCAGCAGCCTCAATTCATATTAGGCGCAAATGATGGCAAGTTTCTCAAGCGATCAGTCAATACAAGCTGTTTTGCTGACTTTTTGAAAAATTCATATTCATAACGTTTGTTTAACCCTACAATTTCCTACCCTTACAGCATTTCTTCCGTAAATCAGATTGTTTCACCTAATTAAGATTCTTCGCGTTCTGAATTAAATTTGCACCGTCTTAAACCCACTTATGCTTCTGAACCAGACGGTATTCCGAATTTGTATTTGAAAGGCTGTTATGCATCCATCATCTTACCCTTATGCTTATTATATTATTCATCATTTAAATTTGGGTACTTTCCTGATTTATGGAAAACGTCTTATTTGTTTCCACTTCATAAACCTGGAAGTCTGTTTAATGTATCGAACTACAGAGGAATTGCTAAATTGACGATATTCTCCTTTGAAATTTTTTTAAAGATTTTTGTTTTACATAATGTGCCCCCTATACTCCATCCATGCCAGCACGGATTTCGTAAGGGTTTTCCTCTGAAGTTATTAAGGCATTTGCTTGTCGCAAGCAAACAGACGTTATATGTTCTGATTTTAGTAAGATTTTTGATAAAGTAAATAACAGACTCTTACTATTCAAGTTAAACAGAATTGCATTTAATAATAACTTTCTCCTATCTAATTGGTAGTGAGCAAGTTGTTTTATTTAAGAAAATTCTCTCTAGATCTGTTCCGGATGTAACTTAGAAATTCAAAGAAGAAAGCTTGCTGTAGACGTGCCAATACAAAAGCATTGGCTTGTGTTTACTTCTGAAAACACACAACAGTAATATAAAAACAAAAGAAATATATAAAACTACTTACCGCAGTTTTTCACTCCCTTATTCAATCGTGAATGAACAGACATTACCAAAAATGGTCATTTTGGTGTCTGATCAGAAAAACAAATAAAAGGACAAAGAGGAATGAAAAACTTCGGCTTACAAACGTTAAAATTGCATCGATCAATAACAAAACGATAACAACTTAAAATAATCAGCGCTTAGCTGGAACACAAGATCAATTCTTATCTATTTTGACTATTCATTAACGATTTGCCCCATTTAATTGCACAGTGCAACACGAAAAAATATAACCATTTATGGACACCACTGCGTGATAAAAGACCAAAATAAAACCGTGTCTCCCAGTTTGCCCAAAGCCATGCACTTTTTTTTGGGCCCCAAAGATTTCGGACCTTCGTGGCATTTTTGCAAAAACGTGATCTTTTTGTAGGCTCATATCTTGCAAACCGTTCTAAATTTTCCGAAGGGTTTGCAAGATATGAGCCTACAAAAAGATCACTTTTTTGCAAAACTGACACCGAAGTCTCAAATCTTTGGGGCCCATAAAAAGTGGTGTTTTATCGCGTAGTAGTATCCGTATATGGACAAAACTGGGATGCAGGGGTTTTTTGGTCTTCTATCACGTGTGGTGTCCGTATATGGTTATAATTCCATGACTTAAAAAATTACACAGTGAAATTTTTGCTACTTTTGCTACTACCTAAACGGTGTTAAGATTCATTCCTAGGAAGCTCATACTCGTATGGTCTAGAACGTTGTTTATTAAGATCATATGTACATTTTTGTAGTTGATTGTTTCATTGAATTTTGAACGGATTGCTACCTATGAACCTTAACAAGAAAAAAGTTATAAAAATAGAAATTCTTAAAGTTCTTTTTTGAGATTTTGACCTTGAAGATGATGTTTTTTTATCACGAAGCGGTGTCTGTATATGATTATATATCCATAACTCAAAAATTACACAGTGTTATTAACTCAAATTTACTAATGTTTGCAGACGACGTGAAATTATATTCTTCTTATGCTAGCTTTGCGGACTGTCACATGCTGCAGGGTGACTTGGACGGATTTACTCGTAGTACCTAGTGTGAATCTAATTTTATGGAATTGAACATCAAAAAAATGTGTAAGCATATGTACTAATCTAGAAGTTGATTGTTGGCTACTAAATTTAAATTGTGTGGCTCTGAATTGACATCGTTTGATTTATTACATGATCTTGGTTTTATGATGGACAGAAAGATAAATTTTAATAACCATATCATTTCTATGGTAAATATAGCTTCTGGTGTCTTTTATTTAATGAAACGCTGGGCAAACAAGTTAACTGACCCACATTCAATGGAACAGTTTATGTGTCTCTATTCAGGCCAATTTTAGAATATGGATCAGAGGTTTAGAGTCCCAAATATGATGACTATGTAAACAAAATTCAGTCCGCGCAGAACCAATTTTTAATATTCTGTTCAGAAATATACATTGGAGTGCTGGATATAAACTCCCTTCTGACATCAGCAGGTTAAATCGTATTAAATTGTCCTCATTGAAGAGTAGACGAACTATGATGAATACGATGATGGAATATACGTATAAAATTATCCGTGGGGTTGTGGCTGCTGAATATTTAAAATCAAAAATCTCAATTAAATCCATTTCGTAGAATGTGTGCTGATTTTAACTCGTGATATCATTTAATTGACTTCTCCTTAGGTTCTGATGCATTCAAATTCACTGTCTTCACAACAATTCAAACTACTTGCAATGTACTAATTTCCTAATTGTATACTTATAGTTTTTCTCATTTTTTTTAACTTGTGTTGGTTTCTAATATTTTACTAAATAAAGGTGGCGTTTTTTATTTAAGTTTGTGTATAATTTCTAGTGATTATTATAATTGTTTGTACTTCATTAGTAAAAGAGAAAAATAAGTAAAAATCTAGTTTAAATTGCAGGAATGAACAAGTAGTAAAACCAGTAAACAGCCAGACAAATTTAAAAAAAAAATTGCAATGTCATACAACTAAAAGCAATATTGTCCCATACTTTATTGCAATTAAATGCAACTTATGTAAACAGGTTAAATTCTTCAGGGCCGAGATTGTAATTTGTAAAATTATCTTATAAGAATTTATCTTATAAGATACAACCACTACGTCCTGAACGCCAAAAACTTGAAATTTGGAATAGGAGTAAAATACTTGTGTAATAGGAATGTGGATTTATTTGGGCCAATTTGTTTTGTAAATCTCGAAAATGTAAAAAATTAAAATGTTTCCTTTTTTGAAATGCGAAATTAAATTTGTCTTCTTTGGGGTCTTAAAAATGCCACAGGCACCCATCTAATACAGGGTGGGCCAATAGTTAAAAGCTTTAATAACTATTTCGTTTATTAATTTTTTTTTTTATTTTTTTCTCAGATTATGTAATATACACAATGGATTTTTTTACACTAAGTTTGAATAATAGTGTCACTTAAATGACCTTCGTTTTCAGCTTCGCAATGATGGGCTCGTTTTAGAGCATTTTATATAACATCTTTCAAAATTTGTGGCTGTAGCGTTCGAATTTTTGCAACAATGTTGGTCTTGAGTTGAAGGTTTATCTCGAGCTGTTCACATATACTCGCTCCTTCAATTAACACCAAAGAAAATAGTCGGTGGTGACAAGTCTGGCGATCGTACGCAGATCAGGTACGGTCTTCCTGACCCGGAGAGAGAGGTCGATCAATATAAGAAAGAGCTTTTAGGTCATCGGAACTATCAGACAGGTCAGCAGTATCCAGCTATAGCCTGAAAGTAGTGCTAACGGTTTATTATTTCGATTACTTCGGCAGACGTGCGTTGTTCTGGATCAGCTGAGATCTCGATGAAGCAGCAGCCTCAATTCATATTAGGCGCAAATGATGGCAAGTTTCTCAAGCGATCAGTCAATACAAGCTGTTTTGCTGACTTTTTGAAAAATTCATATTCATAACGTTTGTTTAACCCTACAATTTCCTACCCTTACAGCATTTCTTCCGTAAATCAGATTGTTTCACCTAATTAAGATTCTTCGCGTTCTGAATTAAATTTGCACCGTCTTAAACCCACTTATGCTTCTGAACCAGACGGTATTCCGAATTTGTATTTGAAAGGCTGTTATGCATCCATCATCTTACCCTTATGCTTATTATATTATTCATCATTTAAATTTGGGTACTTTCCTGATTTATGGAAAACGTCTTATTTGTTTCCACTTCATAAACCTGGAAGTCTGTTTAATGTATCGAACTACAGAGGAATTGCTAAATTGACGATATTCTCCTTTGAAATTTTTTTAAAGATTTTTGTTTTACATAATGTGCCCCCTATACTCCATCCATGCCAGCACGGATTTCGTAAGGGTTTTCCTCTGAAGTTATTAAGGCATTTGCTTGTCGCAAGCAAACAGACGTTATATGTTCTGATTTTAGTAAGATTTTTGATAAAGTAAATAACAGACTCTTACTATTCAAGTTAAACAGAATTGCATTTAATAATAACTTTCTCCTATCTAATTGGTAGTGAGCAAGTTGTTTTATTTAAGAAAATTCTCTCTAGATCTGTTCCGGATGTAACTTAGAAATTCAAAGAAGAAAGCTTGCTGTAGACGTGCCAATACAAAAGCATTGGCTTGTGTTTACTTCTGAAAACACACAACAGTAATATAAAAACAAAAGAAATATATAAAACTACTTACCGCAGTTTTTCACTCCCTTATTCAATGGTGAATGAACAGACATTACCAAAAATGGTCATTTTGGTGTATGATCAGAAAAACAAATAAAAGGACAAAGAGGAATGAAAAACTTCGGCTTACAAACGTTAAAATTGCATCGATCAATAACAAAACGATAACAACTTAAAATAATCAGCGCTTAGCTGGAACACAAGATCAATTCTTATCTATTTTGACTATTCATTAACGATTTGCCCCATTTAATTGCACAGTGCAACACGAAAAAATATAACCATTTATGGACACCACTGCGTGATAAAAGACCAAAATAAAACCGTGTCTCCCAGTTTGCCCAAAGCCATGCACTTTTTTTTGGGCCCCAAAGATTTCGGACCTTCGTGGCATTTTTGCAAAAACGTGATCTTTTTGTAGGCTCATATCTTGCAAACCGTTCTAAATTTTCCGAAGGGTTTGCAAGATATGAGCCTACAAAAAGATCACTTTTTTGCAAAACTGACACCGAAGCCCCAAATCTTTGGGGCCCATAAAAAGTGTTGTTTCATCGCGTAGTAGTATCCGTATATGGACAAAACTGGGATGCAGGGGTTTTTTGGTCTTTTATCACGTGTGGTGTCCGTATATGGTTATAATTCCATGACTTAAAAAATTACACAGTGAAATTTTTGCTACTTAAGATTCATTCCTAGGAAGCTCATACTCGTATGGTCTAGAAAGTTGTTTATTAAGATCATATGTACATTTTAGTAGTTGATTGTTTCATTGAATTTTGAACGGATTGCTACCTATGAACCTTAACAAGAAAAAAGTTATAAATATAGAATTTCTTAAAGTTCTTTTTTGAGATTTTGACCTTGAAGATGAAGTTTTTTTATAACGAAGCGGTGTCTGTATATGATTATATTTCCATAACTTAAAAATTACACAGTGTTATTAACTCAAATTTACTAATGTTTGCAGACGACGTGAAATTATATTCTTCTTATGCTAGCTTTGCGGACTGTCACATGCTGCAGGGTGACTTGGACGGATTTACTCGTAGTACCTAGTGTGAATCTAATTTTATGGAATTGAACATCAAAAAAATGTGTAAGCATATGTACTAATCTAGAAGTTGATTGTTGGCTACTAAATTTAAATTGTGTGGCTCTGAATTGACATCGTTTGATTTATTACATGATCTTGGTTTTATGATGGACAGAAAGATAAATTTTAATAACCATATCATTTCTATGGTAAATATAGCTTCTGGTGTCTTTTATTTAATGAAACGCTGGGCAAACAAGTTAACTGACCCACATTCAATGGAACAGTTTATGTGTCTCTATTCAGGCCAATTTTAGAATATGGATCAGAGGTTTAGAGTCCCAAATATGATGACTATGTAAACAAAATTCAGTCCGCGCAGAACCAATTTTTAATATTCTGTTCAGAAATATACATTGGAGTGCTGGATATAAACTCCCTTCTGACATCAGCAGGTTAAATCGTATTAAATTGTCCTCATTGAAGAGTAGACGAACTATGATGAATACGATGATGGAATATACGTATAAAATTATCCGTGGGGTTGTGGCTGCTGAATATTTAAAATCAAAAATCTCAATTAAATCCATTTCGTAGAATGTGTGCTGATTTTAACTCGTGATATCATTTAATTGACTTCTCCTTAGGTTCTGATGCATTCAAATTCACTGTCTTCACAACAATTCAAACTACTTGCAATGTACTAATTTCCTAATTGTATACTTATAGTTTTTCTCATTTTTTTTAACTTGTGTTGGTTTCTAATATTTTACTAAATAAAGGTGGCGTTTTTTATTTAAGTTTGTGTATAATTTCTAGTGATTATTATAATTGTTTGTACTTCATTAGTAAAAGAGAAAAATAAGTAAAAATCTAGTTTAAATTGCAGGAATGAACAAGTAGTAAAACCAGTAAACAGCCAGACAAATTTAAAAAAAAAATTGCAATGTCATACAACTAAAAGCAATATTGTCCCATACTTTATTGCAATTAAATGCAACTTATGTAAACAGGTTAAATTCTTCAGGGCCGAGATTGTAATTTGTAAAATTATCTTATAAGAATTTATCTTATAAGATACAACCACTACGTCCTGAACGCCAAAAACTTGAAATTTGGAATAGGAGTAAAATACTTGTGTAATAGGAATGTGGATTTATTTGGGCCAATTTGTTTTGTAAATCTCGAAAATGTAAAAAATTAAAATGTTTCCTTTTTTGAAATTCGAAATTAAATTTGTCTTCTTTGGGGTCTTAAAAATGCCACAGGCACCCATCTAATACAGGGTGGGCCAATAGTTAAAAGCTTTAATAACTATTTCGTTTATTAATTTTTTTTTTTATTTTTTTCTCAGATTATGTAATATAAACAATGGATTTTTTTACACTAAGTTTGAATAATAGTGTCACTTAAATGACCTTCGTTTTCAGCTTCGCAATGATGGGCTCGTTTTAGAGCATTTTATATAACATCTTTCAAAATTTGTGGCTGTAGCGTTCGAATTTTTGCAACAATGTTGGTCTTGAGTTGAAGGTTTATCTCGAGCTGTTCACATATACTCGCTCCTTCAATTAACACCAAAGAAAATAGTCGGTGGTGACAAGTCTGGCGATCGTACGCAGATCAGGTACGGTCTTCCTGACCCGGAGAGAGAGGTCGATCAATACAAGAAAGAGCTTTTAGGTCATCGGAACTATCAGACAGGTCAGCAGTATCCAGCTATAGCCTGAAAGTAGTGCTAACGGTTTATTATTTCGATTACTTCGGCAGACGTGCGTTGTTCTGGATCAGCTGAGATCTCGATGAAGCAGCAGCCTCAATTCATATTAGGCGCAAATGATGGCAAGTTTCTCAAGCGATCAGTCAATACAAGCTGTTTTGCTGACTTTTTGAAAAATTCATATTCATAACGTTTGTTTAACCCTACAATTTCCTACCCTTACAGCATTTCTTCCGTAAATCAGATTGTTTCACCTAATTAAGATTCTTCGCGTTCTGAATTAAATTTGCACCGTCTTAAACCCACTTATGCTTCTGAACCAGACGGTATTCCGAATTTGTATTTGAAAGGCTGTTATGCATCCATCATCTTACCCTTATGCTTATTATATTATTCATCATTTAAATTTGGGTACTTTCCTGATTTATGGAAAACGTCTTATTTGTTTCCACTTCATAAACCTGGAAGTCTGTTTAATGTATCGAACTACAGAGGAATTGCTAAATTGACGATATTCTCCTTTGAAATTTTTTTAAAGATTTTTGTTTTACATAATGTGCCCCCTATACTCCATCCATGCCAGCACGGATTTCGTAAGGGTTTTCCTCTGAAGTTATTAAGGCATTTGCTTGTCGCAAGCAAACAGACGTTATATGTTCTGATTTTAGTAAGATTTTTGATAAAGTAAATAACAGACTCTTACTATTCAAGTTAAACCGAATTGCATTTAATAATAACTTTCTCCTATCTAATTGGTAGTGAGCAAGTTGTTTTATTTAAGAAAATTCTCTCTAGATCTGTTCCGGATGTAACTTAGAAATTCAAAGAAGAAAGCTTGCTGTAGACGTGCCAATACAAAAGCATTGGCTTGTGTTTACTTCTGAAAACACACAACAGTAATATAAAAACAAAAGAAATATATAAAACTACTTACCGCAGTTTTTCACTCCCTTATTCAATCGTGAATGAACAGACATTACCAAAAATGGTCATTTTGGTGTCTGATCAGAAAAACAAATAAAAGGACAAAGAGGAATGAAAAACTTCGGCTTACAAACGTTAAAATTGCATCGATCAATAACAAAACGATAACAACTTAAAATAATCAGCGCTTAGCTGGAACACAAGATCAATTCTTATCTATTTTGACTATTCATTAACGATTTGCCCCATTTAATTGCACAGTGCAACACGAAAAAATATAACCATTTATGGACACCACTGCGTGATAAAAGACCAAAATAAAACCGTGTCTCCCAGTTTGCCCAAAGCCATGCACTTTTTTTTGGGCCCCAAAGATTTCGGACCTTCGTGGCATTTTTGCAAAAACGTGATCTTTTTGTAGGCTCATATCTTGCAAACCGTTCTAAATTTTCCGAAGGGTTTGCAAGATATGAGCCTACAAAAGATCACTTTTTTGCAAAACTGACACCGAAGCCCCAAATCTTTGGGGCCCATAAAAAGTGTTGTTTCATCGCGTAGTAGTATCCGTATATGGACAAAACTGGGATGCAGGGGTTTTTTGGTCTTCTATCACGTGTGGTGTCCGTATATGGTTATAATTCCATGACCTAAAAAATTACACAGTGAAATTTTTGCTACTTTTGCTACTACCTAAACGGTGTTAAGATTCATTCCTAGGAAGCTCATACTCGTATGGTCTAGAACGTTGTTTATTAAGATCATATGTACATTTTTGTAGTTGATTGTTTCATTGAATTTTGAACGGATTGCTACCTATGAACCTTAACAAGAAAAAAGTTATAAAAATAGAATTTCTTAAAGTTCTTTTTTGACATTTTGACCTTGAAGATGATGTTTTTTTATCACGAAGCGGTGTCTGTATATGATTATATATCCATAACTCAAAAATTACACAGTGTTATTAACTCAAATTTACTAATGTTTGCAGACGACGTGAAATTATATTCTTCTTATGCTAGCTTTGCGGACTGTCACATGCTGCAGGGTGACTTGGACGGATTTACTCGTAGTACCTAGTGTGAATCTAATTTTATGGAATTGAACATCAAAAAAATGTGTAAGCATATGTACTAATCTAGAAGTTGATTGTTGGCTACTAAATTTAAATTGTGTGGCTCTGAATTGACATCATTTGATTTATTACATGATCTTGGTTTTATGATGGACAGAAAGATAAATTTTAATAACCATATCATTACTATGGTAAATATAGCTTCTGGTGTCTTTTATTTAATGAAACGCTGGGCAAACAAGTTAACTGACCCACATTCTATGGAACAGTTTATGTGTCTCTATTCAGGCCAATTTTAGAATATGGATCAGAGGTTTAGAGTCCCAAATATAATGACTATGTAAACAAAATTCAGTCCGCGCAGAACCAATTTTTAATATTCTGTTCAGAAATATACATTGGAGTGCTGGATATAAACTCCCTTCTGACATCAGCAGGTTAAATCGTATTAAATTGTCCTCATTGAAGAGTAGACGAACTATGATGAATACGATGATGGAATATTCGTATAAAATTATCCGTGGGGTTGTGGCTGCTGAATATTTAAAATCAAAAATCTCAATTAAATCCATTTCGTAGAATGTGTGCTGATTTTAACTCGTGATATCATTTAATTGACTTCTCCTTAGGTTCTGATGCATTCAAATTCACTGTCTTCACAACAATTCAAACTACTTGCAATGTACTAATTTCCTAATTGTATACTTATAGTTTTTCTCATTTTTTTTAACTTGTGTTGGTTTCTAATATTTTACTAAATAAAGGTGGCGTTTTCTATTTAAGTTTGTGTATAATTTCTAGTGATTATTATAATTGTTTGTACTTCATTAGTAAAAGAGAAAAATAAGTAAAAATCTAGTTTAAATTGCAGGAATGAACAAGTAGTAAAACCAGTAAACAGCCAGACAAATTTAAAAAAAAATTGCGATGTCATACAACTAAAAGCAATATTGTCCCATACTTTATTGCAATTAAATGCAACTTATGTAAACAGGTTAAATTCTTCAGGGCCGAGATTGTAATTTGTAAAACAAATTTTGCTTTTCGCAATGCATTGCGACATTTGGTCTATGTCGGCTTAATGAGTAAATTCTGTATAGAGTGACAAATATGGGTGGTTAACCTTCGGTAGTGTTGCTTAAAAGTCGATCATAATTCTTATTTACTTACTAATTTCCCACAACATCCCATTACGAAACAAGCGGAAAACTGTCTCATATCTGTAAGCAGCGCAAGATTTAAATCTTATACACATTGACCAATACCGTCGGTTTTACGTAGGCTCCGAACGGCTAATGCCTTTTATGAAGAAGCTTCTACATCACGCAGACATAACTCTCTTGCTCGTAAAGTAGCCAGTAAACTGCCAGACAATTTCAAAAATAAACATTTTTTAAATGCCATACAGCTAAAAGCAATGAAGTATGGGACAATTGCAATTATATGCAAGTAATGTAAAATCGGTCAGGGCCAAGTATGTAATATCCGACACCACTTTGTCTTCGAAATGCTTTGCACCTACTGAATAACTTCTTTAGAGAGTGACAAATATAATTGGTCAACCTTCGGTAGTGTTGGTTTTAAGTCGCTCATAATGCTTGTTTACTTACTAATTTTCCGCAACATTCTTTTAAGGAACAAGGGGAAATCTTTCTCAAATCTGTCAGCTGCGTACGATATTAATCTTTTACTTACTGGTCGAGACCAACTGTTACACGTCGGCTCCGAACGGCTACTGCATTTTATACGGAAGCTTTAACATGACGTAGAGATAACTCTTTGTTATGCCAGACAACTTCTGAAAATGTTTTAAAAAGTTATACAACTAAAAGAAATGAAGTATG
Organism: Hydrotaea diabolus; assembly: GCA_963513945.1. Taxonomy (NCBI): domain Eukaryota; kingdom Metazoa; phylum Arthropoda; class Insecta; order Diptera; family Muscidae; genus Hydrotaea; species Hydrotaea diabolus. The sequence continues at coordinate 98,474,928 of OY740716.1, read as the reverse complement.
GGACATGCAATTAAATGCACAATCGAATTGCAGCACATGGGCGTATATTAAATTTGGTCTGCAGTACAGTTCATAGGGCGTTACTAAAAAATGGAGTATCGCAAAGACAAAAAATGTAAATCCCCACTTTTAGGGTTCAATTATTGTTGCATGTATCTCCATTTTAGTGCAGCACATTTGCTCATCTCCAATCTCTCCATCTTTAGTACACAACCAATTGTCATGCTGAGTGTGTCAATAATAGGCGTTACAAGATAATGTCTGTCACGTTTCGGATCATCATAAGGCGGTTTTTTTTCTTTATCGTTGAAATGTGAATATTGTTTAATTGTATCAAATCGTTTCGTAGGCATTTGTTTTTTATTAATGTGCGTAAGTCTGAAACACTGGAAGAAAAGTAGTCATAAGCTGCAGCTTATCTAATACACTCTTTAAAAATAAGGATTCAAGAATTGACATAAAACTAAGTTCTGCTTCCTCTTAGGGTCATATTTTTTATTAAGGCCACTTGCGCGGTTGAAGTAAAAACTGATAGTGCGTTTCTCTGGAATAACATTTTCAACGTCACGGTCTTCATCCATACTGTCAAAAGGAATTTTGTCGTTGTTTCAAAGTATTTTGCTTATTTAACCATTGGCAATTTTAGTTCTACCACTACGAATAGACTCTTCCATAATAACCGCATTATCGAAATCGTTTTTGCAAGAAACGTTTCTCAAACAAGCATTAAAGAATAACGATGAACCTGTCACCAGTATGTGCAGTAGATTGAAATATTTTTCTTAGAACATACGAAGTGTGCATGAAATAATAACACACTCCAACATTTAAAAATACTGTGGAGTGAGCAATTTATCTTATAAGATACAACCACTACGTCCTGAACGCCAAAAACTTGAAATTTGGAATAGGAGTAAAATACTTGTGTAATAGGAATGTGGATTTATTTGGGCCAATTTGTTTTGTAAATCTCGAAAATGTAAAAAATTTAAATGTTTCTTTTTTTTAAAGGCGAAATTAAATTTGTCTTCTTAGGGGTCTTAAAAATGCCACAGGCACCCATCTAATACAGGGTGGGCCAATAGTTAAAAGCTTTAATAACTATTTCGTTTATTAATTTTTTTATTTTTTTCTCAGATTATGTAATATACACAATGGATTTTTTACACTAAGTTTGAATAATAGTGTCACTTAAATGACCTTCGTTTTCAGCTTCGCAATGATGGGCTCGTTTTAGAGCATTTTATATAACGTCTTTCAAAATTTGTGGCTGTAGCGTTCGAATTTTTGCAACAATGTTGGTCTTGAGTTTATCTTGAGGTTGAGGTTTATCTCGAGCTGTTCACATATACTCGCTCCTTCAAATAACACCAAAGAAAATAGTCGGTGGTGACAAGTCTGGCGATCGTACTGGCCAAATAATTTCCGAATTTCTGGAAATTATTCGCTCTCCAAAAATGTAACTTAAAGAGCAATTGTGTCTCGGGCAGTGACTCCGTCCTACTGAAACCACATTTCAGGTCTGTTTTCAAGAGCAGGACGTACAAAATTTTCAATCATAAACCGATACCGCTCTCCATTTACGGTTACAGCACTTCCATCTTCATTTAAATGTATTTTTTCAGAACAAAAAAAATATAAAAATTCAAATCAAGTGTGGGATCTTTATTGGTAATTTGAAAGGACATTTTATGGCATTTAATTTTTGAATATAATTTCCTTCAAATGTTGACCGCAACTACGCCTCTGGGTTTCCATTCTGAGGGTCCAATTTTGGATGACTCGTTCGAGCATTTCGATCGGTATGGCTTTAATGACACGCGTAATGTTGGCTTCCAAAGCCTGAATCGTCGCTGGTTTGGCAGCATAGACTTGGGACTTTACGTAACCCCAAAGAAAAATGTCTAAAGGTGTGATATCACTCGATCTAGCGCCCAACACACCTGTCCAAACTTTGCCGTTGAGCCAGAAATGGATCTCATCACTGAACAAAATTTTGGTCGAAAACAGTGGATCTTCCCGTTTCTCACCGAACGCTCATTTCCATAATACTGTTGCCAACATTTGAAGAAAATTATTTTCAAAATAAATGCCATAAAATGTCCTTTCAATTTACCAATAAAAATTCCACACTTGATTTGAATTTTTATATTATTTTTGTTCTGAAAAAATACCTCTGGATGTATCACCCTATATAATCTGGAAAAATATATAAACGAAAAAGCTATTAAATTTTTATACCCCATGGTAACTTTCTGTATTATGGATGGAAATGTTCTGAACAGTTATTGATGCTTAATGTTTTTTTCTGATAAAGAAATATTTTGTTGTTCGACCTTTTGTTAATATGTTAGTAAACGTTTAATAAATTATCGAGCTCGAGGCCAGTTTTCATAATTAATTATTTATATTTATTGTTAGCAATATTTCGCAGTTCTTTGAATTACATCCTCAGGAAAAATATGAAACAAACGAGGCAAACATTAACTTTTGCAGAATGCATTGTACAAGTAAAACGAGGTATGTATGAGGAGTGACGAGACATAAATTCGGTAAGGACCATTGCGTGGCCTATAGAAAGACATGGAATGGTGCTAACTATTAGCCGCTCATGACGAACGTATCAGAAAGTTGAGATCGATCCGGCATAAATTGTTGCTTCTAGAGCGACAATTCGCCAAACTATGTATGGATTTGGACTTTCTTAAAAGATTTAAACAGGAATATAATCACGCCAGTCGCTGTTTAGTGGAAACATGAGAAAATTGAGGCGTACAATGAACATGTATAAGAAAACATGAACCACGGTGCGCCATCGCACTGGGTCCATTAGAATGCGACGGCCATAGCCCGATTGGGTTGATCCAGCAGGTACCAATTCAAAGCATGGCAGATATGGGCCATAACTTCCGAGGGGTCGAGGCCCATCTAAAACCTCTGTTCTATGGGTCACAGTACCCGGTTGCAATGCAACTCCACACCGAGCCCAAGCACTCTTCGCGATTTGAGTTTAAGCCACAGCCAACACGATACTTCCCGAAGGGCCGCACCAGCTAGTCAGGTCAGAACAACAGTTCTGGAGGCTCATGACTACCCGTGGTACCAGATTTATGTCTTGTTCCATACAACATGGGACTGGACACCCACAGCGTACAATCGCCGTGTTTAACGTGATTATCGCCACTCTGCGTACAATGGACAGAGTCGCCGAGTTTTACGTGATTATCGCCAAGATAGCCTGAACCACGGTGGGGCCGTAACAATGCGACGGCCAACGCCCCATTGGATTGATTCCGCCGGCACAAATTCGAAGCATGACAGTTAAGGGTCATAACTTCCCTCTTGGTTAGGGGTCGAGGACTATCTAAGCCTCTACTGTTCTATGGGTCACAGCACCCGGTCGCAATGCAACTCTACACCGAACCGAAGTTCTCCCCGCGATTTTTCTAAACCACAGCCACCACGCTACTCCCCGAACGGCCGCACCAAATAGTCAGGCCAGAACAAGTTCTGGGGCCTCCTGACTACCCGTGGTACCAGATTTAAGTCTCCGGTCAGACCTCGTAACCTCCAGTTTTTGTTTCATATAACATGGGACTGGTCACCAGCACCAAACTAATCGACCAAAAACACAAACAATTCAGAAACATTTAACAGTCGCCCTCACGGGTGATTCGATGGCCAGGTACTGACACCTGCACGGACATCACGAACAACAACAAAAGACTTTGCCTCCCTCACAGGTGACAAGGCGGCAGAGGAACAACGACAACGATCCAACGACGATTGTGAGGCAACGACAATGACACGGCGTACAATGGACAGAGTCGCCGACTTTAACGTGATTATCGCCACGACAGCCTGAACCACGGTGTGCCATCACACTGGGGGCGTACAAAGGACAGAGTCGCCGAGTTTATCGCCACGACAGCCTGAACCACGGTGTGCCATTACACTGGGTCAGTAACAATGCGACGGCCAGCGCACCATTGGATTGATTCCGCCGGTACCAATTCGAAGCATGACAGTTATGGGTCATAACATCCCTCTTGGTTAGGGGTCGAGGACTATCTAAGCCTCTACTGTTCTGTGGGTCACAGCACCCGGTCGCAATGCAAATCCACATCGAACCGAAGTTCTCCCCGCGATTTGGGTCAAACCACAGCCGCGTACAGAAGATGTCGGATTTAACGTGATTATCGCCGAAATGGCCTGAACCACGGTGTGCCATCACACTGGGGCCGTTACGATGTGACGGCCAACGCCCTATTGGATTGATTCCGCCGGTACCAATTTGAAGCATAACAGTTATGGGTCATGGCTTCCCCCTTGGTTAGGGGTCGAGGACTATCTTAACCTCTTCTGTTCTATGGGTCACAGCACCCGGTCGCAATGCAACTCCACATCGAACCGAAGTTCTCCCCGCGATTTGGGTATAAACCACAGCCACCACGATACTCCCCGAGGGGGCTCCTGACTACCCGTGGTACCAGATTTCTCCGGTCAGACCTCGTAACCAAAAGGCTACTCCCAGTTTTTGTTCCATACAACATGGGACTGGTCACCCACACACAGCCGCGTACAATTAGAATTGTTCTTGGCTTTAAACAAGATTATTGATCTGTTTGATGCTACTACGATCGACGTGATTCTGAAAGCTAATTTTACCGCCACATAGTCTTGCGAGAAACATTGGAAATTCCAGACAGATAAGATACGACATATGTACATATTTAATGATGTGTTTTTGACCACGTTGTTGGACACACACTTCTACTTATGTAACAACATCTTTCATTATTTAGTGATTATGACAAGATTTTTGTTACCCGAGATGATATAAGGTTTCAGCGAGACTATTATTCTATATTTTGCAATTAAGCAATTAAGAATAAAAACTAACCCATGATAACAGTTTATACCCCTGCTTTTTGTTTTGTATTTTAGTTGTAAATGTGTGAAGATTTTTCAATGATAAATAATAAATAAATGTTGGCTTATGCATTTAAGATATTTTGTTTAATAATAATTTTCACCTTATCTAACTTAAAACACATCAGTCGTTAAGCACTGGCAAAACTAACTCAAAACGGTCACCGACACTAACATTATTAAACGATAGTGTAGAATGAGATGATGAAGACGCTGCGTCGTCTAGAGATGCTACATTTTGTGCAATTGAGTCCAAAGAACCGGCACTTGTACTAGCTGCACTGTCATCGTCACCATTCATAGTGTTGGGATTTGAGTGAACTGCAGCGGTTGCCGAAGACGAAGATGATGGTTCCACAAATATTGAGGACGTTGATGTGGAGGGCGAGCCTTGATGTGTGGATGAATGATGTGGCAGTGATTGTCGTCGACGTCGGGACTCTTCATCAGTATGGTAAATATCATCTTCAGAATATTCGGGACTGGATACTTCTGAAAGTTCTTCAATACGCTGTCGATTCTAATATTGGAAAATTTTTTATAAATTTGTTGACAAAAGCTTAAACCGACGTACCTTGTTAAGGCGAACAAAGCGCTCCTCTCTTATTCTTGACAATCGCATTAAGAGATCGTAATGTTGTTCCACACGTCGTAAACATGTAGTGCAAATTGTCTTAGGCAGTGGATCTGTAGGCGAAATCTAAAGTTCATTGCCTATTTTTAATTAGTAAACTTTTATAATCATGTCTTCACATCGTTTACCGTAATTGGCAAATATCCATTTATTTTCTCTACAAGACATAGACGTTGCCCTTGATCCCCATATATGTGGATAACAATTCGATGCATTTCGGAACACAAACGACATAGAAATCCGGAAATACACGCTTTATCAATACTACCCATGGTTGGAATCGTTGTTCAATAAAAATATTTCTGTTCTGCCCAAATTTTTGTTATGCTTCCATTAGCTAAATATGTTATACGTCGTTGCCACACCACTAAAAGAATAAAGGACTTTGGCAAATGTAAGTCGAAACACAGGCGAACGTCACAGTATAGAGCGAGATACACAAATCTCTCGCTATTTTTCAGATGTAACTTAACTTAAAATATAGTCTACGTTTCCAATTATTAACTATTTACAATTTGCTGTCCTGCTATTAAGGGTGCCAAAAATATTTAAACAGATTAGGGAAATGTCCTCTGTTCCACCACTGCCTTTATTTCACTCAAGCGAACTGAACATACTCTTTATAGCATGCCATATTTCTCGAAATAATAAAAAAAAACGCAAAGGCTAAACTTAAATTACGACGCTAAGTTTACATTTAACATGCCTATGAAGGCCTGTAGAGAGTTTTCTGTTATGTTTCCTCTCCATAAAAAATACTCGGGTTTGTGTGTTTGTACATAAAACAAATTAAAATTTGACAGAAAGCTGTTTATACGGCATTCGCATATACGACCGAAATCCGATGGCGTTAACTATTGTATTTTAGATGACAATTTCGTTAAAATTGTAATAGATTGTGACACGAAAACCGATGAATGTGGATTTCAGTTGTATAAACGAATACCGGTGGATGTGGACTAGCACTGAGTTCGATGAAACAAAAAATCTTAGATACTGTCATTTATTATTTTGCGGAAACCAAACCATTGTCTCAATTTGCTTTCTACAAATGTTTGCGTCTTCTACAATGTTTTTGTAATAAAAAAAGTGTTTTCTAATAAAACACGCAATTTTTTTTTCATAAAAATTGAATTTTTAAATTCGTTAATACGTTACTGAGAATAATAAAATGTACTACGTAATATCATTCGAAATATGGTTTACAATGAAGTAAGTCAACGTCAAAAATTGATTTTTCAGCCAAAAAAAGAAGTTATTACAACGTGTTTTTCTGTGAAAATCTACAAGAAATAGCACCTTTTGTATGACAACCCTATCTAGCGTGAGTTTTGGGTAAAAATAAATATCAAATATGAATTCAAAAACAGTTTTCGGACATGGTCGTATTTAGACATATTTTCATGACATGAGGTGAAATTTGTCCAGTCGTGAATGAATCGCCCTGCATATACATATGTATGTATGTTTTGACATAATCATTTATAATTTTTTCTGAAATGATCTCTTGTAGGACAACTCTTTCACATTTTGAAGGAAGTACATCATTTATCGGTCCCAGACCATGCTAAGTTTACCTTGGTATAGAACCATTCTTAAGAAAGGGAGTTTTGCAGAGTTGTCAGCATCTGTCGAATCGTTTCTTCAACATCACTGTGTCCGGGACCCAGCAGAATCCAACAGTCCTGTTTATGGATATGCCTAATAACTTTATCAACTCTTACCCAATTTGGATTGTACTTGGGTGACTGTACAGCTACCTACCATCTACTTAGAAGCTAATATCTGTTATTCGGCAGGTTAATCTGCCGACGAAATGGTGCTGCATTGTCTAGCGGTCCCTAAACATACCCGATCCGTTAATTGAACGTATACATATTTGAGCTCGCATGGCTTCGACCTTTAATTTCAGTCCCATATTGGCCAGATCGTTTGATGCCACGTACCCTATGGACGGCTGCCCCACTATTCATGCTGATTTTCATGCATCCTGCATCATTCTGTAGGAGCTTGCATATTTTGTAGTTTTTGTGGTGGTCTCTCCCATAGACAGAACATCAGGCTAAAATGTTAATTGATGCAATTTACCGCTCGAAATGATCGACAACTATAAGATATATATGTATGTGGTAAGTTAAAACACTCCATTTACGTTACTAAGTTTCCAACAGCTAGATCGTGTAAGAATTTCACGACGACTAATATAATAAACAAAAATTTGCAAATTTACCAAAAAAAATCCAATGATGTTTGTAAAGTATATATTAGTTGTGTTTCAGTACGTACGTCTTTTTACTAGTTCTACGCGAAAAAGCCTTCCAGTAACCCAAAAAGTAAGTAAGTAAATGTTTTTTATTGAGACTTTTTTGACAATCGAGAGGTTTTCAATAACCATATGACAATATACAGATTGAACTTCGAAGTATATTTGTCTTATTGTATGAGCTAGTCATTACCCAGCTAGCAATTTTTTATTTTTTTAATCAAATTCGAGTCTTTTTCGAATGTTCTGCGCGATTAAAAAGTCGGAATATGCTCGCTTTTTCTGAACATTAAATATACTTTTGTCGGGAAAAAGTGTGCCTGCCCCGCGACTCTTCTTAATAAATCATTTATGAGTCATTTTCTATATTAGTTTAGAGTCATTTCCGACCCCTTCTTGAGTAGTTTTAAAGTGTTTTTAGAAACGGTTTTTGATCATTTTTTAGTCTCATTTGACTTCATTTGTGACTCTTTTTGGATTCGTCTTTCAGTCATGTTAGAATCACTTACGAGTCTTTTGTGAGTAATTTATCAGTCATTTTATCGTCATTAATCACACATATTTCTAATCTTTTGGGAGTCTTTTTTGCGTCATTTATGACTCTAACTTGAGTCATTTATCAGTCGTATTTCTAAACGTATTTACCCCCTTTCCGCAATCTGATTTAGAGTGAAATCCGAATCCGAGTAAAATAAAACAGCCTAGTACTCATCTTCACAAAAACTTTTGTGTGATATTTTCACTTGCTTTTGTAGTTCTGCGAATAAAGCATATTTGCAAATGGAAATATATCACAAAAGTTCTTATGAAGATGAGTACTGGACTGTTTAATTTTACTTGGATTCGGATTTCGCTCTAAATCGGATTACGGAACAGGGGTGTTAAATCGAGTTTTTTCAGTCGGCTTTCTGAGTTTATTTAAGAAAACAAAAACATAACAAGCAGTTTTTAATCATCTATCTGAGCAAAATATGATCATAAAATACATAATTATAATCACTTTTCAAACACCTGCAATGATCTGATTTTTGATTAAGCATTTTTCAATCTTCCAGATGAGCGAAATATGAAAATATATAACGGAAATAATAGTCAAATTTCAAACGTCTGGAAGATTAATTTCCGATCACTATAAAATTTGCTGTTATAATTTAAATCGAACTCTTTTTACCCATTAGCGCGAATCATTATCGAGTTTTTTTTTGATCTTGTAGGTGATTAATAAATTTTTGATCACCAAAAGTACTCAAAGAATACTCAGCAAGGTGATTTTTCAAAAAAATGATCTTCCAAATGCTAGCTGGGTAGGCAAAAAAAAAATTTATTTTTCTTTTTCATTTATTCGGTGTTAAAAACTTATTGAGCGTGTCTTAAAATAATTACATTTTATACTTAGATTGCTTATTCTACTTTTCACAAAATTAATATGAAATCAAAAACAATGTTTTTGCTGATTTAATTTATATATGAAAAAATAACATTTCTGCTGATTTAATGAAAACCGTTCAGGTCGTTTACTTATGATGGCAAAAGAATTTTTTGCAAAATAAGGTTTTTGCTGACTTAGTTAAACTTTGAAATCAAGTCAGGTCGTTCACTTTTATTTGTAGCTGACCAATTATTTCTGTTAATTTGTTTAAAGTTTTGAATTAACTATGAGCACATTTGAAGAAGAAGACTACCACAAATGTAGTTCTTACATATATTCATAATTCACACGAAAGGCGAACAATTATTTTTTATCACAGTAAAAGGAAAACCAAATAGTTATAAATTACAAACTAACTTAAAATATTTATTGTAAATAGGTATCACAGATGGAATTAAACTAGCCCCTATGGGGCGGAAAATTAAGCGAATTATTGATGTTTATGTTTTTGCTGTTTATACCCACTGAAGAAAGGTACATACATAGGAAGATGTTTCAATAAATGATACGTTCTGAAACATATATTTCATTCATCAGGTGGTTGTCGTGGAGTTCCAGGCGTTTATCAAAGCGTTTTTGTAGGGTGAGCGCATATGAGCAAAAAGGTATAATATCTGCTTTTGCGTAGATAGACCTGTTTGAGAAACGTTTGTTTGGGCTTAGGAAATACTTCCCCAAACATTTCCTCAGGACGGTTCCCTCAAACATCTCTAGCTCCTTCGCAGCAACAGGAGAAATTGAGAACCATATGGGGAACGCGTAATCCAGCACTGTTCTGATGGTCACTTCGTATAGCAAGAGTTTTGTTCATTGTGAAAGAAATTTGCTGTTCAGTACTCTTGCAAACATACCTGTTATTTTCTTTGCCTTGGATAAAAGAGCCCTACTGTGACTATTAAATTTCATCAGATTTCCGAAGTGAACGCCAAGATATTTTATGGATGACTTGAGTAGAATTTCAGCTCTATTTAGGGAGATGGACAGATTTTTACTTTGAGGCACAGTTTGTGGCATTTTTCAGATGCGTTTCGGATACAAATAGCTTCGGTCTTGGCTGCATTTATTTTAATACCCCAGGTATGGTAATAACTGTTGATGACTTCCAGATGAGCAGATGCGTCAATTAGAGCTTGTGAAGGGAATTCGTTAGGGGCGTATATCATGCAGTCATCCGCATACACAATCGACTTTGAGTCATTTAAGATATGTGGGAAATCATATAAAAAGAAGTTTAATATGTAGGGTGCCAATACGCTGTCCTGGGGGTCGCCACTTTTAATATTGCCAAAAGTAGAGAGTAAGTTATTTATTCATAAAAACTTACTAGGACTTGAAGAGTTACAATAGATTTAAAGAACTTTTTTTTATAAAAAATTTTAATTTTAAACCTTAAGATTTTATGAATATGGCTTTAATCGACAAAACAAATATAAAATGAACAGAACTTCCTATTCAAGTATCTCAGAAATACTCTCAAACAAGATCAATTCTGAAGAACTTTATGAGATTGTTTCCCCCAAAAAATTGTTTCTTTTCCCTTTGTTTTGTTTACGAAAACTTTTCTTCCCAATCTGGCATGTTAGAATGTGAATCCCTTTTCATTATAAAATTTTTTCGGAAATTTTGTGAAATTTATCACGAATTTGTTGTTGAATTTGGATGTGAAAAAAAATTAAGAATTGGATTAAAAATATAAAATTAGTAATTTTAAAAGAAATTGTTGTGTTTCTAGGTCGGTGAATAGAATGCAACTACAAATATTAGCCGAAAAATGGAAAAATGGTGGTAGTTATTTCAAAATATCAAAAAAAGTGAATCAATTGGGAAAGATACAGCAACAACATTAACTAGATCGGGACCTCCAAAAAAGTCTGTGGCAGAATGGAAAACGGTTTTATTGATTTTTTTATAAAATCAGCGAAGATGTACACGAAAGAAGGATGGAAATATTCATGGCTGTCGTAGTTCTCGGGCTCCAAGAAGGCATCTCCGCCTTTTTTTAACACCCTATGTGTTCTCTCAAAAATGTTTCTGCACTTCGTGTGGACTTTATTACAGTTCTCTTTAACAGAACCAACAATAGGATTCGTATAAGCGGCCATAAACCTTGGCTTCAACGGGATGCCCACATTTCCTGAAATAGTACGAGTTTATGAGTAGGCAAAAAATAAACTAAAGGAAGCCACATAGAATCTCCTTGTTGTAAGTACTGTTTTTCAAGTTCTATGCGGTCACTGCTCATAGTCAGCGTTACCGTTGTGTGACTAAAGTGGCAATTTGTTTATGGATATGCCTAATAACTATATTAACTCTTACCCAATTTGGATTTTACTTGGGTGACTGTACAGCTACCTACCATCTACTTAGAAGCTTATATCTGTTATTCGGCAGGTTAATCTGCCGACGAAATTGTGCTGCATTGTCTAGCGGTCCCTAAACATACCCGATCCGTTAATTGAACGTATATTTAAGCTTGCATGGCTTCGACCTTTAATTTCAGTCCCATATTGGCCAGATCGTTCGATGCCACGTACCCTATGGACGCACTGTGGTCAATATTTTGAGATAGCGGCCAAAACTCCTTTTGGGTTTTGTTCTCCGATTTTAAAATTATTAGACTCATATGAAAGTAGACAGTAGTAAACCTCGGGAGCCAAAAAATTAGAACTATTTTAACTATTTCACTGAGAACAGGGTGGTCCAAAATGGGCATTTTCAGAATTTAGTAATTATGATATTTTTAGTTAATTTTTAAAGTTGAAATGATCATAAATTTTTTGTTTTTCAAGATTTTTGGACGAAATAAACTTTGTGTTGTAACTTAACTTATTTCCTATCACTGGTAGAAATTGAAGATCTACTGTTTTCAGAACAATTTAAATATTTTTTTTAAAAAAGGTCTAATTTATCGGAAATTTCCTACTTCATAGAGCACAACTCCTGTGAGTCAAGCTGAGTCAAAACATAAATTTACTATTTTGTAGTCCTAACCCTCCCCTACATTCCTATATATACATTTCCATGCATCGGGACTGCACTTTTTGAGCTACAGCAATTTTTCTGACCCAAGGTAACAAATGCACGTCATATTTTTTGAGAAGTTATTTGTATGTGAAAGTGGCTATTATGCATATATTTTGATGAAATTTTGTACAAGAGTTCTTATTGACCCAAAAAATAATTCTGTTGAAATTAGGAGAATTTGGCCCATATTTAGACCTAGTCCACATAGAAGGGTGTATCAAAATTTTGACAAAAATGACAATAGAATCTGACAACATTCGCTTTGCTTACAAACCAAATAGAACATTAAATTCAATTTTTTCCAAACATTAAGGCGCCCATTGAAAAGGAACATCAAAGTAATGTTGTTTACGAAGTTCAATGCAAAGGAAATGACAATGAAAGCTGCGATCTTATATACATAGGCACAACGAAGAGAACATTAGAAACGAGAATGAAAGAACATAAAATGGACATCACAAAAATGAAAGAGACAACAGCACTGTCACAACTTAGTGCTATCCAGTGCACGAAAACAAACGAAACGATTGACGTCCATATCATCCAAAGTCATTATTATTCATTATTGTTTAAACAATGGCTAAATTCAGTTATAGTGTTCTATCTGATATATATTTTGAACGGAAAGATGAAAACGACATTATTTTACATATAATGAATAATCCATTCTTTAAAATATCCGACAAACAAGAAATTAAAATTCATAAGTTAAAAATAAAAAACTTTTTAAATACTTTAAGAAAACGGTACAATCAATGTTCCAGAAACAAGAAATTGTTTTACTCACGCAACCAAGAATGGCTAAGAAATAAACTTATTTTTGAAAAGCCATCAGTAACTACCACGGAAACTGGAAAAGGTGGTCGACCAGCAAAGCCAATTGATAATTGTAGTGAAAGATCGCGAAGACGCAAGCTTAAACATATCAATGAAGAAGTTTCTTGTAGCATCATAAAGGATTCATTTCTGCATCAAATTCAACCATCGAAAACTAAAAAGAGTAAAATTGCTATCATTGAAAAAATAGTGGAAGCAAGCCCCAGACGCACAAAAAGGATTTTAGAAAGTATGCCGACACCAACTGAAGAAAATAAATTTACTCTAGAAGAAGCATTTGCACTATTTTTGGATTTGAAAATGACTAAAAACCAATATACAGAATCGCGGAAGCGAACCAATGAAAAAAATTGTGGAATTTTTCCATCATATCGAGATTTAGTTTCTGCCAAAAAAGATTGCTTACCTTCACCAACTGCTATTAGCGTAACTTCAAGTTCAGCAGAAATAAAATTGCAGGATCTTCTTGAACACACTGCAGAACGATTATTAAAGACATTTGATGCTGACTATTTAAAGAAGTTTAAAAATTGCAGCATGACTTTAATTTCTAAATGGGGATGTGATGGGTCCTCTGGCCAGAAACAATACAAACAATGTAATGCGGAAAATTCATCAGATGCCAATTTATTCATGATTTCTTTCGTTCCATTACGTTTAACAAGAACTTATATTGGTTCAGAGCCGTCAACTAGTAGAGCTGCAGAGATAGATGTATGGAAGAATGAAATTCCCTCGTCAACAAAATTTTGTAGACCAATAAAGTTTGCTTACAAAAAAGAAACTAAAGATGTCATAACTGAAGAAGTTGTCAAAATAAGATGAAATTAAAGAACTTCAACCAGTGATATTTGAATTTAATGACCAATGCATCGAAGTTAACTTTAAAATGTCACTTACAAGGATCGATGGAAAATTTGCACAAGCTTTTTACCGAAACAAAGTCTTCGTCAAGCTGCACCATATGCCAAAAACATCAAGTCAATTGAGCCAACCACCAACACAAGACGATAGTTTTAATGAAGCATATGAATTTGGAATGTCACCTCTTCATGCTGGAATTCGTTTTATGGAGCATATTCTTAAATTGAGATACGATTTGGAATTTGGCCCGTTAGGCGAAACAGTGAGAAACAACAAAGAAAATTTGGAAAAAAAGAAAGCAAAAAAAAAGATATTCAAGAAAAATACCGTGAGATAGGCCTTATAATTGACCAGCCAAAGCAAGGAGAAGGAAATTCTAATGATGGAAACACAGCAAGGAGATTTTTTTCCGATCCAGAAACTGCAGCTTCTATAACTGGAGTAGATTATGATTTAATACGACGAAAGATACAGCAACAACATTAACTAGATCGGGACCTCCAAAAAAGTCTGTGGCAGAATGGAAAACGGTTTTATTGATTTTTTTATAAAATCAGCGAAGATGTACACGAAAGAAGGATGGAAATATTCATGGCTGTCGTAGTTCTCGGGCTCCAAGAAGGCATCTCCGCCTTTTTTTAACACCCTATGTGTTCTCTCAAAAATGTTTCTGCACTTCGTGTGGACTTTATTACAGTTCTCTTTAACAGAACCAACAATAGGATTCGTATAAGCGGCCATAAACCTTGGCTTCAACGGGATGCCCACATTTCCTGAAATAGTACGAGTTTATGAGTAGGCAAAAAATAAACTAAAGGAAGCCACATAGAATCTCCTTGTTGTAAGTACTGTTTTTCAAGTTCTATGCGGTCACTGCTCATAGTCAGCGTTACCGTTGTGTGACTAAAGTGGCAATTTGTTTATGGATATGCCTAATAACTATATTAACTCTTACCCAATTTGGATTTTACTTGGGTGACTGTACAGCTACCTACCATCTACTTAGAAGCTTATATCTGTTATTCGGCAGGTTAATCTGCCGACGAAATTGTGCTGCATTGTCTAGCGGTCCCTAAACATACCCGATCCGTTAATTGAACGTATATTTAAGCTTGCATGGCTTCGACCTTTAATTTCAGTCCCATATTGGCCAGATCGTTCGATGCCACGTACCCTATGGACGCACTGTGGTCAATATTTTGAGATAGCGGCCAAAACTCCTTTTGGGTTTTGTTCTCCGATTTTAAAATTATTAGACTCATATGAAAGTAGACAGTAGTAAACCTCGGGAGCCAAAAAATTAGAACTATTTTAACTATTTCACTGAGAACAGGGTGGTCCAAAATGGGCATTTTCAGAATTTAGTAATTATGATATTTTTAGTTAATTTTTAAAGTTGAAATGATCATAAATTTTTTGTTTTTCAAGATTTTTGGACGAAATAAACTTTGTGTTGTAACTTAACTTATTTCCTATCACTGGTAGAAATTGAAGATCTACTGTTTTCAGAACAATTTAAATATTTTTTTTAAAAAAGGTCTAATTTATCGGAAATTTCCTACTTCATAGAGCACAACTCCTGTGAGTCAAGCTGAGTCAAAACATAAATTTACTATTTTGTAGTCCTAACCCTCCCCTACATTCCTATATATACATTTCCATGCATCGGGACTGCACTTTTTGAGCTACAGCAATTTTTCTGACCCAAGGTAACAAATGCACGTCATATTTTTTGAGAAGTTATTTGTATGTGAAAGTGGCTATTATGCATATATTTTGATGAAATTTTGTACAAGAGTTCTTATTGACCCAAAAAATAATTCTGTTGAAATTAGGAGAATTTGGCCCATATTTAGACCTAGTCCACATAGAAGGGTGTATCAAAATTTTGACAAAAATGACAATAGAATCTGACAACATTCGCTTTGCTTACAAACCAAATAGAACATTAAATTCAATTTTTTCCAAACATTAAGGCGCCCATTGAAAAGGAACATCAAAGTAATGTTGTTTACGAAGTTCAATGCAAAGGAAATGACAATGAAAGCTGCGATCTTATATACATAGGCACAACGAAGAGAACATTAGAAACGAGAATGAAAGAACATAAAATGGACATCACAAAAATGAAAGAGACAACAGCACTGTCACAACTTAGTGCTATCCAGTGCACGAAAACAAACGAAACGATTGACGTCCATATCATCCAAAGTCATTATTATTCATTATTGTTTAAACAATGGCTAAATTCAGTTATAGTGTTCTATCTGATATATATTTTGAACGGAAAGATGAAAACGACATTATTTTACATATAATGAATAATCCATTCTTTAAAATATCCGACAAACAAGAAATTAAAATTCATAAGTTAAAAATAAAAAACTTTTTAAATACTTTAAGAAAACGGTACAATCAATGTTCCAGAAACAAGAAATTGTTTTACTCACGCAACCAAGAATGGCTAAGAAATAAACTTATTTTTGAAAAGCCATCAGTAACTACCACGGAAACTGGAAAAGGTGGTCGACCAGCAAAGCCAATTGATAATTGTAGTGAAAGATCGCGAAGACGCAAGCTTAAACATATCAATGAAGAAGTTTCTTGTAGCATCATAAAGGATTCATTTCTGCATCAAATTCAACCATCGAAAACTAAAAAGAGTAAAATTGCTATCATTGAAAAAATAGTGGAAGCAAGCCCCAGACGCACAAAAAGGATTTTAGAAAGTATGCCGACACCAACTGAAGAAAATAAATTTACTCTAGAAGAAGCATTTGCACTATTTTTGGATTTGAAAATGACTAAAAACCAATATACAGAATCGCGGAAGCGAACCAATGAAAAAAATTGTGGAATTTTTCCATCATATCGAGATTTAGTTTCTGCCAAAAAAGATTGCTTACCTTCACCAACTGCTATTAGCGTAACTTCAAGTTCAGCAGAAATAAAATTGCAGGATCTTCTTGAACACACTGCAGAACGATTATTAAAGACATTTGATGCTGACTATTTAAAGAAGTTTAAAAATTGCAGCATGACTTTAATTTCTAAATGGGGATGTGATGGGTCCTCTGGCCAGAAACAATACAAACAATGTAATGCGGAAAATTCATCAGATGCCAATTTATTCATGATTTCTTTCGTTCCATTACGTTTAACAAGAACTTATATTGGTTCAGAGCCGTCAACTAGTAGAGCTGCAGAGATAGATGTATGGAAGAATGAAATTCCCTCGTCAACAAAATTTTGTAGACCAATAAAGTTTGCTTACAAAAAAGAAACTAAAGATGTCATAACTGAAGAAGTTGTCAAAATAAGATGAAATTAAAGAACTTCAACCAGTGATATTTGAATTTAATGACCAATGCATCGAAGTTAACTTTAAAATGTCACTTACAAGGATCGATGGAAAATTTGCACAAGCTTTTTACCGAAACAAAGTCTTCGTCAAGCTGCACCATATGCCAAAAACATCAAGTCAATTGAGCCAACCACCAACACAAGACGATAGTTTTAATGAAGCATATGAATTTGGAATGTCACCTCTTCATGCTGGAATTCGTTTTATGGAGCATATTCTTAAATTGAGATACGATTTGGAATTTGGCCCGTTAGGCGAAACAGTGAGAAACAACAAAGAAAATTTGGAAAAAAAGAAAGCAAAAAAAAAGATATTCAAGAAAAATACCGTGAGATAGGCCTTATAATTGACCAGCCAAAGCAAGGAGAAGGAAATTCTAATGATGGAAACACAGCAAGGAGATTTTTTTCCGATCCAGAAACTGCAGCTTCTATAACTGGAGTAGATTATGATTTAATACGACGATTCCAAATCATATTAGAAGTTATAGCATGTAGCAAAAAGATAGATGCAAAAAAATTTGGTCAGTATGCTAATGAGACAGCAACCCTTTATAACCAAAAATATTCTTGGAGACATATGCCAACCACAGTTTACAACATTTTGTTCCATGGGGAACAAATAATTCAGCACAATATGCTTCCACTTGGAGATCTCTCAGAAGAAGCGCAAGAAAAAAGGAACAAAGACTACAGATTCTTTCGCGAGCACAATACAAGAAAAATTTCCAGATATTGTACTAATGAAGATCTTATTAATATTTTGTCCTCACAAGAATTAGCTTTCTTCTACAAAAACCAACCTTTGGCCCCTGTGAATATTGAGACTAAATAAATGTCAGGGGCCAAATGTTGGCATTTTCTGACCAAAATTAAGATTAGTAAATAAGTATTGGTTGTAAAATACGATTGAAGAAAATAAGAAATTATAAAAAATATACCTATTTAAAATGTCAAAATATTCAACTTTTACATGGAAACTCAACAAAAAAATAAAATGCATTTTTAACTCCACATTACTTACGTTCCTATCAGTCGATTTTTACGTTTGAACACGCAAATTGAAGCTTAAAGTCCCTCCTATTGAACAAAACAAATTGCGTAAAAAAATACCAATCCGGCCAAAAGTTATACAGTTTTGACCGCTATCTCGCGAAATTGACCACTGTGGGACGGCTGCCCCACTATTCATGCTGATTTTCATGCATCCTGCATCATTCTGTAGGAGCTTGCATATTTTGTAGTTTTTGTGGTGGTCTCTCCCATAGACAGAACATCAGGCTAAAATGTTAATTGATGCAATTTACCGCTCGACTTGTTTTTTGACAATAAAATTTGCCACTTTATTTTGGTTAGACCCGTTTATTTTTGAATTTCAGTCAAATAGTCATTACTTTGGAACGGTAGGGCCTTTGGGCTTCTTTAGGTAATTTTGGACGACTACTGGTTCAGAACTTAGCAATTTTACCCTAGGACCATCCGACCACCAATCCGAAAATTTTTAAACCACTGCTATTTCGCCGCTTGCATTTTCGGGCATGGTCGTAGATTGGCATATTTTCATGAAATGAGATAAGGAATACGCTTGATAAATTTGTCCAGTCATGCATGAACCACCCTGTATATTTGGCCGATTTGTTTCTTTCTTAATTTTGAAATGATCGACAACTTTAAGATAAATATGTATGTGGTAAGTTAAAACACTCCATTTACGTTACTAAGTTTCCAACAGCTAGATCGTGTTAGAATTTCACGATGACTAATATAATAAACAAAAATTTGCAAATTTACCAAAAAATTTCCAATGATGTTTGAAAAGTATATATTAGTTGTGTTTCAGTACGTACGTCTCTTTACTAGTTCTACGCGAAAAAGCCTTCCAGTAACCCAAAAAGTAAGTAAGTAAATGTTTTTATTGAGACTTTTTTGACAATCGAGAGGTTTTCAATAACCATATGACAATATACAGATTGAACTTAGAACTACATTTGTCTTATTGTATGAGCTAGTCATTACCCAGCTAGCATTTTTTCAATTCAAAATCGAGTCTTTTTCGACTGTTCTGCGCGATTAAAAAGTCGGAATATGCGCGCTTTTTCTGAACATTAAAGATACTTTTGTCGGGAAAAAAATGTGCCTGCCCCGCGACTCTTCTTAATAAATCATTTATGAGTCATTTTCTATATTAGTTGAGATTCATTTCCGACCCCTTGCCGACTAGTTTTAAAGTCTTTTTAGAAACGGTTTTTGATCATTTTTAGTCTCATTTGACTTCATTTGTGACTCTTTTTGGATTCGTCTTTCAGTCATGTTAGAATCACTTACGAGTCTTTTGTGAGTAATTTATCAGTCATTTTATCGTCATTAATCACACATATTTCTAATCATTTGGGAGTCTTTTTTGACTCTAACTTGAGTCATTTATCAGTCGTATTTCTAAACGTACTTACCCCCGTTCCGCAATCTGATTTAGAGTGAAATCCGAATCTTAGTAAAATAAAACAGTCCAGTACTCATCTTCACAAAAACTTGGATTCGGATTTCGCTCTAAATCGGATTACGGAACAGGGGTGTTAAATCGAGTATTTTTCAGTCGGCTTTCTGAGCCGACTGAAAAATACTCTCAAACAAGATCAATTCTGAAGAACTTTATGAAATTGTTTCCCCCAAAAAATTGTTTCTTTTCCCTTTGTTTTGATTACGAAAACTTTTCGTAAAACATGTTAGAATGTGAATCCCTTTTCATTATAAATTTTTTTCGGAAACTTTGTGAAATTTATCTCGAATTTGTTGTTGAATTTGGATGTGAAAAAAATTAAGAATTGGATTAAAAATATAAAATTAGTAATTTTAAAAGAAATTGTTGTATTTCTAGGTCGGTGAATAGAATGCAACTACAAATATTAGCCGAAAAATGGAAAGCTGCCGAAGTATTGGTGGTGGTTATTTCAAAATATCCAAAAAAAAAGTGAATCGATTTGGAAAGACACAGCAACAACATTAACTAGATCGGGACCTCCAAAAAAGTCTGTGGCAGAATGGAAAACGGCTTTATTGATTTTTTTATAAAATGTAACAGAAAAAATAATTAAATATAACTTTAAAATGTTTGGATAGATCAGCGAAGACGCACACGAAAGAAGGATGGAAATATTGATGGCTGTCGTAGTTCTCGGACTCCAAGAAGGCATCTCCGCCTTTTTTTAATTACTATTAATTACGAATTAACTATGAGCACATTTGAAGAAGAAGACTACCACAAATGTAGTTCTTACATATATTCATAATTCAAAGGCGAACAATTATTTTTTATCACAGTAAAAGGAAAACCAAATAGTTATAAATTACAAACTAACTTAAAATAATTATTGTAAATAGGTATCACAGATGGAATAAATTAGCCCCTATGGGGCGGAAAATTAAGCGAATTATTGATGTTTATGTTTTTGCTGTTTATACCCACTGAAGAAAGGTACATACATAGGTGAAGATGTTTCAATAAATGATACGTTCTGAATCATATATTCCATTCATCAGGTGGTTGTCGTGGGGTTCCAGGCGTTCATCAAAGCATTTTGTAGGGTGAGCGCATATGAGCTAAAAGGTATAATATCTGCCTGGTATAATATATAGACCTGTTAAAAGGTATAATATATAGACCTGTTTGAGAAACGTTTGTTTGGGCTTTGGAAATACTTCCCCAAACATTTCCTCAGGACGGTTTCTTTGCCTTGGATAAAAGAGCCCTACTGTGACTATTAAATTTCATCAGATTTCCGAAGTGAACGCCAAGATATTTTATGGATGACCTGAATAGAATTTCAGCTCTATTTATGGAGATGGACAGACTTTTACTTTGAGGTACTGTTTGTGGCATTTTTTAGATGCGTTTCGGATACAAATAGCTTCGGTCTTGGCTGCATTTATTTTAATACCCCAGGTATGGTAATAACTGTTGATGACTTCCAGATGAGCAGTTGCGTCAATTAGAGCTTGTGAAGGGAATTCGTTATGGGCGTATATCATGCAGTCATCCGCATACACAATCGACTTTGAGTCATTTAATATATGTGGAAAATCATATAAATAGAAGTTTAATATGTAGGGTGCCAATACGCTGTCCTGGGGGTCGCCACTTTCAATATTGCCAAAAGTAGAGAGTAAGTTATTTATTTCAACGCAAAATCTGCGAACCAGATGCTTTCAACGATCAATATTTCATAGTGTTGCAAACGGACAAATTTAAAACACCGTCCACTATTCGGTAAATGATATAAAATCATCTGATTGTCGACACTACCTGTATTACTGTGCCATGTTTGCATTCTCTCTTAAAAATGTTTACTACTTTTACAACTTTTTCGGGAAACGGAACGCTTTTTCGAGCCAGGAACACAACTCTAGAAATTGAGAGAGTTATAACCATATTCATAAAAACTTACTAGGACTTGAAGAGTTACAATAGATTTAAAGAACTATTTTATAAAAAAAATTAATTTTAAACCTTAAGATTTTATGAATGTGGCATTAATCGACAAAACAAATATAAAATGAACAGAACTTCCTACTCAAGTATCTCAGAAATACTCTCAAACAAGATCAATTCTGAAGAACTTTATGAAATTGTTTCCCCCAAAAAATTGTTTCTTTTCCCTTTGTTTTGATTACGAAAACTTTTCGTAAAACATGTTAGAATGTGAATCCCTTTTCATTATAAATTTTTTTCGGAAACTTTGTGAAATTTATCTCGAATTTGTTGTTGAATTTGGATGTGAAAAAAATTAAGAATTGGATTAAAAATATAAAATTAGTAATTTTAAAAGAAATTGTTGTATTTCTAGGTCGGTGAATAGAATGCAACTACAAATATTAGCCGAAAAATGGAAATCTGCCGAAGTATTGGTGGTGGTTATTTCAAAATATCCAAAAAAAAAGTGAATCGATTTGGAAAGACACAGCAACAACATTAACTAGATCGGGACCTCCAAAAAAGTCTGTGGCAGAATGGAAAACGGTTTTATTGATTTTTTTATAAAATGTAACAGAAAAAATAATTAAATATAACTTTAAAATGTTTGGATAGATCAGCGAAGACGCACACGAAAGAAGGATGGAAATATTCATGGCTGTCGTAGTTCTCGGACTCCAAGAAGGCATCTCCGCCTTTTTTTTAACACCTTATTGGTCTCTCAAAAATGTTTCTGCACTTCGTGTGGACTTTATTATAGTTCTCTTTAACAGAACCAACAATAGGATTCGTATAAGCGGTCATAAACCTTGGCTTCAACGGGATGCCCTCATTGCCTGAAATAGTACGAGTTTATGAGTAGGCAAAAAAATAAACTAAAGGAAGCCACATAGAATCTCCTTGTTGTAAGTACTGTTTTTCAAGTTATATGCGGTCACTGTTCATAGTCAGCGTTACCCTTTTCTGCAGCCACTTTTTTGCAAATCCCCTTTTTAAATTGCTGCGACTTTTTAAAAAACTCGGTAATGTCCCTTACTTGTTTGTTACTGTATTTCGTTGGTTTTTCTTAATAAAATCATTTAAAAACAATTTGCCACTTGTTTAAAAAAAACCCTTTTTCTGACACTTTTTGAAATTTCTTTGTGAAAAGGAATTCCCACCTTTTTTCTAATAGGGTAATTATTATAATGTACCAAGGATTATGAATCTTACGATTACTTCACTCAATTTATGCAGATATGGGCCAAAAATTTTGATAAAAAAGCAACTAAAAAAATCACATTTTAGCAATTTTGAAGCACTAGACGCAGTTTTTCCAGGTACGTTTGTACCCTTTTGTTTTGCTGTTTCAATTGTTCATGTTTTGCCAATAATACATGAGGTCATACTCTCTGAATAGCAGCTAAAGTAAAACCCAAATGTGGTTGCGTTTAGAAATATGAAAAACGGCAGACGAGAAGGAGATTGCATTTTATGCAAATACAATATTTAGTTTTGTTAGTTTTGTTTAATAGTGACTCAATAAAAAAGTATTTAGTACTCGTAGTTCCTCAAAAAATAATTCACAAAAGTTAAAACAATTATTTTTATTTTATGTATTCACTCCTATACTACAACAATGCAGAGTAATATTTCACTTATTTGTTTTAACACAACACATAAAAAAATTCCAGATCGTGTCAAGTCCATATTTTTGCACAGCATAAGTCTTGGTACCCCTGGAGAAAAATAGTAATTTATTAAAATTTCTCGATTTTTATAACTAAAATGCTTTACCTAATGCTTAGTAGGATATCCCTTGAGTCGTAAAACTTCATTCAGTCGGTGCACAAGCTTTTTAGTGTAGTCCGCCGATATTTTACCCCATTCTGTCAAAAGTATTTCTTTGAGTTGGGCCTTACTGGAAATTCTGTGATTTCGGATTCGTTTTTCTAGATGATCCCATAGGTGCTCAATTGGATTCAAATCGGGGCTTTGTGGAGGGGTTATCAGCATGTGTGGTGTATTGAATGCGATCCACATTTTATCGTCAGCAGCGGTGTGCTTAGGATCATTGTCCCGTTGGAAGTAATAATTATCACGAATCTTGAGTTTTTCAGCACTTTGGTTCAAGTTTTGTTTCAAAATATTCATATAAACTGTTTTATTCATTATTTTCCCAATGAAAACTAAATTGCCAACACCAGTTGCTGACATGCATCCCCACACCATTACTTCACCCCCACCATGCTTTACTGTTTTCCGAGTATTCTTTGGATTAAGCTCTTCGCACTTTTTCCGCCACACCAAAGCGCGTCCATCCGGTCCAAATATATTAAATTTCGATTCATCCGAGAAAATAACTTTTTCCCAGAACTCATTTGGCTTGTTTTTATAATCTTTTGCAAAATCCATACGCTTCTTTTTGTTTGTTTCCCTAACATGTGGTTTTTTGCGGGCAGTGCGAGCATTGTATCCGGCCCTCTTGATGCACCTACGTACCGTGTCTGCAGAAACTTCTTTGTCTAATGATTCTTTTAATTCTGTAGCGATTTTAGGAGCGCTGGTAGATGGATCATTTTTAATAATAGCTTCAATTTTCCGTTCTTTTCAATTATTGAGCTTCGGGGGACGGCCTGTTCTCAGTTTATTTTCAATTATATTTTCTGTTTTGTACCGATTAACAACTTTTTGGACGGTTGATTTGGTTCTGTTTATAATTTTACCTATTTCGGAATACGACTTGCTCATTTCATGGTTATTAATTATTAATTTTCGCTCTTCTATTGTTAATTCTTTTCTAGACATTTTAAAAAATACTTGTTTTCACTTGTTGCACTAAGCATATGCTTTTGGAAATGTGGAAAGTACCGTTATTGTTTTATATGATAATTTTACAAAACCCTAAGTAGTTGCCACATGTTTTACTAAACTATTTTATCCCATAAATGATGTGTAATACCATCTCTGACCAGGGGTACCATGACTTATGCTGTGCAAAAATTTGGAGTTGTATTGATAAAAAAAATTTATATTTCTCATTTTGCTAAATATATGGCAAATTTATATAATTTGTTGAAATATAGAAGCAAATACATAAAATAAAAATAGATGTCGTATTTATTGTTTTATAATTTGTGAGAATTTTAGAAAAAAATTCTGTATGACTGGGGTACCATGACTTTTGCTGCTCACTGTATATCGGTTTTGCTCTCCAGTCTAAGTTATCGACGTCTTACCTTAAACACCATTATTATTATTACAGTTTTTGCATTTTAACTTTGCCCATCGCCAGTAATTTTTTTTAGTCTTTTTTGTTTTCTTTTTTATCTATGTATATACCTTATATACACATCTAAATAGAATTTGACATTTTTTAAACAGGTTTATATTGAATTGATCATAAAAATTTGTATTTTTTAATTACCGCCCCTTTTTATTTTTAAATTAAATCCTCCGAAGGCTCTTTGTAAATGCCACGTATGTTATTTTTGGGACATATGTCCTTCTTTCCAAAAAATCTTTATAACCCCGCACATACGGCTTTAGATTCTGTCCTAATTTTGGATGGAACTTTACGACCCACCATAAGCTCATCTCAAACGCAATTAGCCCTTACTGTTTTCCAATAGTCTCCACATAAACGACCATCACTAATATTGGTCGTGCCGGTCTAGAAACAGATAATTAAATGAAATTCGAATACGTACTTTTCGGATGACTACTTATTTATTCAGAGAAAAAAAACATATCGGTTTATTATTTTTTTACAACCCCCAGGCAAACGTTCCTTCCGATATGAGGTCCAAATACTTTTAATATATATTTACTACCGATGTTGCTCTAACTAAGCATTGTTGATTATGAGGGTTTATAATGAAGCCTGGTAAAATTAATCTAAATCGCTCCATGCTTACTTCCCTATTATAGATTTTGCCGATTAAATTAAGAATATTGCATTATGGGAGCTCTTTAATCAATCCTGGTAATATTGGACCATACCGGTCCATTATTTCAATCACACTAATTTCAGTCCCAATGTAAGGTTCTGCCACTCAAGAAGTCACAAATTAAAACCGATTGAGCTTATATTTCACGTGGTTCGTTAAAAGTGATCACCAGCCAACTGCAATAAAAGTATGCTATACCCGTTCATCAAGCAAATCTGAATAACTAGACTATATCGTTAAAGAGTTTCATGCAGAATCTTTACAAAAGTAGCTTCATATGCTGGACCCTGCCTCCCTAAAAACCGATTCGTTGCAGGCGACTTGTAACCAACAATGCCTAAGCTTAATCATATTGGTCCAAAGTACAAGCAGGGGATTGACAGACTTGATGCTGTTTTACATGTTTTTAATAATATTTCTGGCAATGTGTTTTTATTTTTAATTGCATGACAGTTAAAAAATATATTTTTGGAGGTTTGCTGGCAGTTAACTGGATTTACTACTATTTCGTTTCTAGAGTTTTTTATTGAAAACGATTTTTGGCATTTTGTTTTATAACTTTTACTAGCAAAAAGTTCCAGAACAGAATATTCGCTTAATTTGTCTTGATATTTTTAAGTTTTTTGTTTTGTGAGTCATCTCTAAAATTGGTTACTATTTTTCTTCTTCTTTATTGAGTTATGCACATGTAAGTGTTAGAGTTTATTTCTATCCCCTAGGTGTTTAAAAAAACCAAAAAAAATAGAATCAATTTAGTAGCATCAAAACTTGGGAAATTTCGATATTTGCAGCGTGGTAACACTTTTTCGATTTTCCGCGACAATAAGACTGGTCAAAAAGGCTTCGATTTCCATACAAATTCTTATTGAGTGCTTACCAAAAACATTACTATCAATTGCGAATTATCGCATTTGTAATTGAATTAATCCAGGGAATATGAGAGTAATTACTAATCCTAGTGCGATATTCGATTTTATCGAGAAGATAAATGTTTTCTTCAAAAACTTATTAGGCGTATTCTTTTAAGTTAACAGCCTTATGGCCTAGACAGAGGACAGCGGTAATGTGTATTAACAGGCTTAACGCAAATTAACTAGTACATTAACTGATCCCTAACTTTGACGTAAATGCACAAAATCAAACTGCATTTAGGTATTACAGTCTGGCAACAGTGTCACAATATATCAAAAATCAAATCCGATGTTAAGTTGTTAATGCTTGGTTACATGGAAGACACGTGTGGTTGGCGAATTGGTACAAAAAAGGAAAAAAGTTCCATTGCATGGTACGTTGGATCATAACTTCGAATGTACCATATACCCATGCAAAGGTCTCTCCAGATTTGAGGTCCTGCCATTCCACAAGGTACATTTGATCTTCGTCAAATTTAGTATAGTGCAATATGGGAGATCTATTAATAATCTTAGTCCTATATTATATCCGATCTCACCCAAATTTATAATAGGGCGTTATGAGCGATTACCAAACCTACCGAGATTGACCATATTGGTCCATCTTAAGAAAAAGCCCTGCTGCCGTTTATTGACGTGCTTTCTATTTCAATTCTATTAAGAGAACGTTTCGTGGGTTTAAGCAAAAATTAATACCATGTGTCTCTACGTCGAACGAAAATCAGTCACTCGAATTTGCGTTTCGGAACAACGAAACCTTTCGTTTATCTGCTCTTACATGCGTCAATTATTGCACGAATTATGTAAAAAACGCAAATTAAGCCATATCCACACAAATAAAACAATAAAAACGAACAAAACAAACCAACAATTTGTTCAAAACAAACCACAAATTAGTTAGTTTTAAAACAAAAAAAATCCGACAGAGTACTTGTACGAGGTCCTAGGGATTTCTCCTTTACCATGTTTTTGGTGTTTTGCTTTCTCACTTATTTACTTGTATATTTTTGTCAGACGAAAGCATAATAATAAGTGACCGATTTTGATATTTGCTTCGCAGAGTTGACAAATCGACGATTTAGACATTGAGAAACAGGCCATGAAAAAGGGTATGAAATGAGTTGCGGGGGTAACACGGTACTTTTTCAAGTCAAAAAGTACCAAAGTATCAACTTTATCATCCCTGGTTGCTAGTGCATTTACAATTTTTACATTGTGGGCCAATTTCAGCAAAAATAATTTCAGTTTTTTTTTAAATAAGCAATTGTGTTTTGCCAACAGCATAGCTGCTAATCATTACTTCCTTCTTTTATCCATTTTAAATCGAAGTAAATGGCAAAAAATAGTGACAAACAGTTGATTACAATACAACAGCTGTTTACTAAATGCAGTTACATAAATGCAAAAACTGTAATCTGTCTGCACCGCCGTCGTCTGTCTAGAGTATTAGACACCTAGTCAGATTGCAATATGATAATATGGAAAGATTGAACAAAATTGAGAGAAATATGGCAACATTCTTTCTCTTTGTTTACACCAAAGAGAATCGAACACAATCGGCGAATTCGTCCAAAGCAGACAATAAAAAACTATAAATTGTAATAAAATAAACAATGAGAATAATAAATCAATTAATTGCTACACTTTTGCTTTTTAAAAATGTGTACAATTCATTGAACCATCAGTTAGAGTTAATTTATAATATCAATACGAGTTGGTCGATGAGACCTCTACTCATGTGATTATAGTTTTTTTGTTAACATAAAAACATTTTTTAAAATGCAGGGAGTAATGCCTGATTTTTTTTGGAACTCTTAGAGTAGAAACTAAACATTGCGGTTGTCAAATTTATATGGAAAATATAAAGGCAAAACCGCACTAATTTAAATCAATTTTTATTTTCTCTTCGGATTTTCTTGCGCTCTTGCTACTGCCTCTCTCTTTGAGTTGCAATATTTTCATGTTTTTTGTTTGTTTACTTGAGCCCCACTCGCTTGCTATCTAAGAAACATCCTTTCTAGTTTAATAACCTAACGAGAACTCGGCTATTGTTTTTCCTATAAGAGATTATAAAAACACAATTCAATTTGTGATGTTTTCTTCAAAAGCATTTTTAGAAACCATAAATGTCTTTCGAAAAGTACAAATATTATCACCTATTCAATAAATAAAAAATAAAAAACTTTGTAATTATTGAGAAAAAGGAAAATCATTTTTAACTTCAAGCAAAGCAAAACATCTTGGTGTGGACGGATGAGATAATATTAAAGCAAAATCTGTCTAAACATCTTGGAGTGGACTACATTAAGGACTTTTCACAGAACAACAGTTGTTTTGTTTGACAAGTTTCTTTGTAGATTTTTGTGCGAGTAAAAGAAATTGTCGTAGTTATTGCACTTGAGTGTCGCTATGGAGTGTGTTTTTATTTCAATAAAAACCAACATTTGTACAAAAATAAAAAAATATTATAATTTTTATTTTCCTTTACTGGTATCGACTATCTACTTTACTGGTTCTGTCTATCTTATGCCCTTATTTCTGTTTTCTTTTTCTTAACTTCAATAATTTTGAGTAGACTGGTACTTATTTTGTTCTCGAAAAAATTTTCCTTGGCATCAAAAAATGTAAAAACAAAAAAATTATCGACTACACTAATATGGTAATATCACTTTCAGCAAAGAAAACAATTAATTAATCTTGCAAAAAACATTCTCGTGAACGAATTTAGTACCAGCCTTAACGCAAAACACTTCATCAATTAACTTTTAAGATAAAATTATGCTTTTTGATAATGTTTGTACCGAATTACATATTTTAATTCAACTCAAATATACAATAATTTTTATTTGACATATTTTCTCATGATATTCCTTTTTTAACTACGACTCTGCCGACATTACCGGCAGCTTCCTGAAGCTGGTTTTAGCCGTATAAATCGGCGGCGGTTAAAATAGTTTCATGTTTTAAACGCAATGTCAGAGTTTCCATACAATCTCTTGATAAGCATTTGTATGGAAATCTTAGCCTTGATAGCTTAACATATCACTGGATAGTTATCCACTACTATTATCGAGGATAAATCTAAGATGTGTTAGAATAATGCATTTTTAATAAACGATGCGATACAACTTGATATTAATTTTGTTATTGTAGCGCTCTTGATGAACCCAGTTATATATAGGGGAAAAACTCCCACTACATTTTGGACAGCAGCATTCTGCTCATAATTATTTTATATAAAATCTATGTTACACAAAATGTCTTCATTTAATAAGGTAGCCATTATTGAAAGCCCCGTTAAGAGCACTTTCGGTCCAACTTTATCGACTACATAGGTCTGATTGTGAAGATTACGACCCAATTTACCATATGCCCTAGACCGATTTCAGATTGGAGGTGTATGACATGCACTAAAGGTTTGCCTACAATATGGAAGTCATTATTGGAGGCCCCTTTAGGGGCACTACCGGTCGAACTTTATTGTTCATCGAAATGTCCCTGGATCGGTCTGAAGGAGTAGATTACGACCTAATTCTCCATATATCCTAGACAGGTTTCAGATCGTATATGGCATGCAATAATTGTCTGCCTTTAAGACAGAAGTCATTATTATTATTGTCGAACTTAGTCTACAATCGCGAAATCACTAGATGGGTCTGAGGAGTTCGAGCATGAGAAACAGCTTTTTGTGAGAAACCGGTTACGTGTTCTTTCGACTTGTCGCTCTAGTCATCGTTCGCATAGAATGTGATGAGAGAAACCCAAATCAGATTTCTTTCGTGTTCGAGGCGTTATTTAGGCATTGAGAAACAGGCCATTAAAATGGGTATGAAATGAGTTGCGGGGGTAACACGGTACTTTTTCAAGTCAAAAAGTACCAAAGTATCAACTTTATCATCCCTGGTTGCTAGTGCATTTACAATTTTTACATTGTGGGCCAATTTCAGCAAAAATAATTTCAGTTTTTTTTAAATAAGCAATTGTGTTTTGCCAACAGCATAGCTGCTAATCGTTACTTCATTCTTTTATCCATTTTAAATCGAAGTAAATGGCAAAAAATAGTGACAAACAGTTGATTACAATCCAACAGCTGTTTACTAAATGCAGTTACATAAATGCAAAAACTGTAATCTGTCTGCACCACCGTCGTCTGTCTAGAGTATTAGACACCTAGTCAGATTGCAATATGATAATATGGAAAGATTGAACAAAATTGAGAGTAATATGGCAACATTCTTTCTCTTTGTTTACACCAAAGAGAATCGAACACAATCGGTGAATTCGTTAAAAGCAGACAATAAAAAACTATAAATTGTAATAAAATAAACAATGAGAATAATAAATCAATTAATTGCTGCACTTTTGCTTTTTAAAAATGTGTACAATTTCATTGAACCATCAGTTAGAGTTAATTTATAATATCAATACGAGTTGGTCGATGAGACCTCTACTCATGTGATTATAGTTTTTTTGTTAACATAAAAACATTTTTTAAAATGCAGGGAGTGATGCCTGATTTTTTTTGGAACTCTTAGAGTAGAAACTAAACATTGCGGTTGTCCAATTTATATGCAAAACCGCACTAATTTAAATCAATTTTTATTTTCTCTTCGGATTTTCTTGCGCTCTTGCTACTGCCTCTCTCTTTGAGTTGCAATATTTTCATGTTTTTTGTTTGTTGACTTGAGCCCCACTCGCTTGCTATCTAAGAAACATTCTTTCTAGTTTAATAACCTAACGAGAACTCGGCTATTGTTTTTCCTATAAGAGATTATAAAAACACAATTCAATTTGTGATGTTTTCTTCAAAAGCATTTTTAGAAACCATAAATGTCTTTCGAAAAGTACAAATATTATCACCTATTCAATAAATAAAAAATAAAAAACTTTGTAATTATTAAGAAAAAGGAAAATCATTTTTAACTTCAAGCAAAGCAAAACAGCTTGGTGTGGACGGATGAGATAATATTAAAGCAAAATCTGTCTAAACATCTTGGAGTGGACTACATTAAGGACTTTTCAAAGAACAACAGTTGTTTTGTTTGACAAGTTTCTTTGTAGATTTTTGTGCGAGTAAAAGAAATTGTCGTAGTTATTGCACTTGAGTGTCGCTATGGAGTGTGTTTTTAGTTCAATAAAAACCAACATTTGTACAAAAAAAAAATATTTTAATTTTTATTTTCCTTTACTGGTATCGACTATCTACTTTACTGGTTCTGTCTATCTTATGCCCTTATTTCTTTTTCTTTTTCTTAACTTCAATAATTTTGAGTAGACTGGTACTTATTTCGTTCTCGAAAAAATTTTCCTTGGCATCAAAATATGTAAAAACAAACAAAAAAAATTATCGACTACACTAATATGGTAATATCACTATCAGCAAAGAAAACAATTAATTAATCTTGCAAAAAACATTCTTGTAAACGAATTTAGTACCAGCCTTAACGCAAAACACTTCATCAATTAACTTTTAAATAAAATTATGCTTTTTGATAATGTATGTACCGAATTACATATTTTAATTCAACTCAAATATACAATAATTTTTATTTGACATATTTTCTCATGATATTCCTTTTTTAACTACGGCTCTGCCGACATTAACGGCAGCTTCCTGAAGCTGGTTTTAGCCGTATAAATCGGCGGCGGTTAAAATAGTTTCATGTTTTAAACGCAATGTCAGAGTTTCCATACAATCTCTTGATAAGCATTTGTATGGAAATCTTAGCCTTGATACCTTAACATATCACTGGATAGTTATCCATTACTATTATCGAGGATAAATCTAAGATGTGTTAGAATAATGCATTTTGAATCAATCTTGTTTCTAAGATTGGAAATCTTTTTCATTTAAATCAAATAAAACACCGAAACATGTACGATTTTAGTACATTACTTTATTAGAAGCTTTTTCATTTATCTTCAGTAAAGATTGCCGTTCGAAACTTATTTAATAAGTCTGGGCAGAACACTCTTCACTTCCAACTCAGAATGCTTTCTGGTCTGCTCCACACAAAGTGCCCTGCTTTTGTACAGTTTGTCGTACACAGTTGTTAAATAAATGTAGTAGAATTATTAAGAAAAACAGTGTTGCAATTACATAGTAGCATAAACGTTAAATTCAAAATAGAAGTAAGTGGAAACAAAAGAAATAATATGTAATGATATAGCAAAATTAATAATATTTAAAATGAGCCGCTTCAATCTCCCCCTCTGATGCTGAAAGCGTCCCGATGAAGCACCAGTAATAAATCACTTGGGTGGTCTTCCTCTTCGTCTTAGCACTTTTACGGGTTTCACTGTCTGATTTGTTGCCCCTACTACTGGAGTTAGGGCAGAAGCGTGATATGTTCCCAAAGGTATACTGATGTCATCTTCGTGGGCTATTACATATGAAGTTGTTCCTTTGCGTTCAATAATTTGGTATGGGCCGTCCCTCTTTGGTACGAATTTAGAAGTTACCCCTTTATTGCTATTGCTTTAAACGTGTGTGTTTACAAACACACGTGATCCAACTTCTAGTAATGGTTGAGGTCGTCGTTGATCATTACTGTTTCGCTTATTGTGATCTTGTTGCTTGTAGACGTTTTCCTTTACCTCATGGAAAACCTTTGCCAATGTCTTCAAATCTGATTGTACAATTGCCCTCAGATCATGTTTCCGCCGTCATGTAAAAAGTGTTTTTTTTTTGCCTTAATATACACCATGTGTTGACACCAGTGTATCATCCTGAGGCTAATCCTGTAGAGCGAAAGAATCGGGACATGAAGGCACAACTTGCTATTTTAGTTGGAAACCATCATCAGTCTTGGGATCAAAAACTACCTAGTATACGTTTCGCTATGAATACAACATACTGTCAAAGCACAAAATATACACCTGCCTTTCTTACGTTTGGACGTGAACTTCGAACTGCACTGATGATGCACAATTGGTGATTCCTAAAGATGAAAGAGCAGAAATAATTAAGTATTATCACAACGATGAAACAGCTTGGTAAAGGCCCAAACAAATCAATAGCAATGACTTCAAAACGCTGATTACAGGAGACTGTTTGATAAAGGCCTGCTGGTTTTAGATTTGTCGCTTTATATCTTTGACACTCAATGCATTCCTTTATATGTTTTTCGATGTCTCGACGGATTCCTGGCCAATAGTATCTTGAAGTAATTTTACGTGTCGTGCGTTCAATTCCATAATGCCCAGCTGTTTCATCGTTGGGCTTCTCTATCAATAGTTGAGTAGTTGCGTTCTGCAGAGGATAACAGCCTGCTCGCATACTCAATAGGATGTTCCTCCGGGCCCTCCCCCTGGAGCAAAACTGCACCCACTGCATAGCCGCTGGCATCTGTTTTTAGTATGACTATAGCTTGTCGTAGGATAGGAGCGGATGTAAGCAGCTTTTTAAGACAATCAAATGCTATTTGCTGTTCTGTTGTCTATTTCCAATTTACGTTTTTCTTCATCAAGGATGACAGGGGTCGTGACACATCAGCAAATGATGGTATAAATCGCCGATACCATGAGCATGCATGCAAAAATGACATCAGCTCCTTAAGGTTTCTTGGCTCCCTTCGCTCACACAATGCTCGCACTTTCCCTGGATCTGTCTTTATACCTGCGGGTGTCAATAAATGACCCAAATACTTGACTTCTCCACAGGCGAAATTACACTTTTCGAAATTAGCTTTATGTCCAAATTCTCATAAGCGTTGAAAAAGATGCGAAAGATCAACAAGATGTTGTTCAAAACTAGCCGAACAAAGTATTATATCATCCAAATAGGCTAACAAAATAATATCGCCAAGGGTAGTCTTAACACGATCAATAAGCCTCTGGAATGTTGCAGGAGCGTTTCGTAAGCCGAATGGCATGCACGTAAATTTGTACATGCCAAAGGGGGTGACGAATGCTGTCTTATCCTGATCATCCTGGTGTACACCAATTTGCCAGTATCCACTTTGAAGGTCAACGGTAGACATAAAGCTAGTGGCTTTAGCCTCGTGAAGGATGTCATCCACTCTTGGCAAAGGGTACCGAGCTGCAAAAATCGCACTTTACTTGGAACTGACTTTTTGGAAAACTGTGGCATTGTGTTGAATATGGCACAACGGTATTGGAACTTTGAAGACACACCTCGACTTAAACATGCTTTTACTAATCCAATGGAAATGCATTTGTTTTCTTTGGATTTAAACGCTCAACAAATGTCGCCTACTACAAAGATTATTAAAGAAGTTTCCCCAATTATAAGATTTGTGGAAAACCGGAATATTATTTCACCCCTTCCTTCGACACCAAAGACGATTTTATGCAGTAAAAACGATTATTCGCCTCATACCATCAAGCATATTTTTTACGGAGCCTTACCACAAGGACAACTCCAGAAAACACAGCAAGATCTTTGCCCCACTATCGAATACAGCCTCACCAGTTAAACCAAAAAACTTTACATGCGCAGTTGGTAATGTATGTCCGATCATAGCAGAGGCAATTGTGTTAAACGCCAAATATTGTGAACTCTCTTTATTATTGTTGCTGCATGTAGTACAGTTTGCCCTATACACACCAGGCGCTCCACAACCATAACATGCAAATGCAGGTTTCCTCACAACGGACGTCTGCTGCGCGTTACTCGGCTGCGGCTTACACACTTGTGGTTGGTTTTGTTGTTGCTGGTTTTGACTGTGCTCTTGCTGCTGTTCTCGTTGCTCATTTCTTCTTTTTCTCTTCAGACATGAGTCAAAGCTATGACCCCATGCACGGCAAAACGAACAGCGTCCAGATGACGCCTCACTCTTCACTTCGGCAGTTGTTGTCACTGCTAGAGTTCGTGATTCTGCCAGCATTAACTCAGCTTCTCTGCTCGCGGCCAGCAATTCTTTAAATGTACTTATGTTGCCACGTCGAACTTTTTCTCTAATATTTTGATTTAGTAGGCCAAAAATCAAGTTGAGTTGAATCTCTTCAGAAACAGCTGTTCTCAGTTGAGAAAATAGCAGTCTCTTCTTGCATATGAAGCTGTCGGTGGGTTCCTTTTTTTGTTGTTTTATATCAGCAATATTTGCGAAAATTCTCCAATCTGGCACAGGTGGTGAGAAAGTTGTTTGTATTAAACTTTTTGCACTCTCGAAAGAACTTACGGTTTGCTTCACTCCAATCCACCAGTTAGCAGCATAGTCCTCAAATAACAACTGCAATCCCTTGACGGCGTCGCTGTCAAAAATGTTTTCTATGTCTTTGTACACGGTAATTGCTGTTAAAAACTCCTCAACTACAGCAGGGTCCCTCTGTCCCTTAAAGCGCGCAGAACAATGCGAAAACGATCCCATTCTGCCGTTGTTACGCATCGTCTGGATAAGCTGCTGAAATTGGTTGTCTGTAAAATGTGCCATTTCCTCCTCTCCTGGCTGGTATTCGTCGCTGTCGGCTTCAGACTTCAGTTGGTTAGCTATGGATTCTTGCTTTCGGTTGAAGTCGTCGGTTGAAGCCACTAAGTTGGGCGCCAATGAATCAATCTTGTTTCTAGGATTGTAAATCTTTTTCATTTAAATTAAATAAAACACCAAAACATGAACGATTTTAGTACATTACTTTATTAGAAGCTTTTTCATTTATCTTCAGTAAAGATTGCCGTCCGGAACTTATAAACTCCCACTACATTTTGGACAGCAGCATTCTGCTCATAATTATTTTATATAAAATATATGTTACACAAAATGTCTTCATTTAATAAGGTAGCCATTATTGGAAGCCCCGTTAAGAGCACTTTCGGTCCAACTTTATAGACCAATAGATCCAATTTACCATTTGCCCTAGACCGATTTCAGATTGGAGGCGTATGGCATGCACTAAAGGTTTGCCTACATTCTCCATATATCCTAGACAGGTGCATGCCATACAGCTTCGATGTGAAATCGCTCTAGAATATATGGTAAACTGTGCCGGTATCTATTCCCTCAGAGTTATTTAGTGACATCTCGACAGTAGCCTAAATTCGACTGGTAGGGCACCTAAAGGGGCCTCCAATAGTGGCTTCCATAATGAAGGCAGGCATTTACTGCATGCCATATATCTCCGATTTGAAATCGGTCTAGGATATATGGTAAATTGAGTCGAAACCTACTCTCTCAGGCTGATCTACTGGCATCCCAATGGTCGATTAAGTTCGACCAGAAGTGCCTCTAATAATGGATTCCGTATTAAAGGCAGACACTATTGCATGCCATATACGAGTATCTCCGATCTGAAATCTGTCTAGGATATATGGAAACTTAGGTCGTAGTCTACTCCTTTAGACATATCTAGGGACATCTCGATAAACGATAAAATTTGACCGGGAGTGCCCCTAAAGGGGACTTCAATATTAATGGCAGACATTTAGTACTTGCCACATAACTCCGATATGAAATATGTCTAGTATATATGGTAAGTTGGTCGCAGTCTACTCCTCCTTTAGACCTATCTAGGGACATCTCGTCGAACGATAAAGTTTGACCTGAAGTGCTCCTAAAAGGGCCCCTAGCAATGGCTTCGTAGATATATGCGTGCCATATATCTACGATCTGAAATCGGTCTTGATAAGCTATCTAGTCGATAAAGGTGGACCGAAAGTACTTCTAGCAGGGCTTCCAATGATGGCTACCATATTATAGGCAGACCTTTAGTGCATACCAGACAGCTTTGGTCTGAAATAGGTTTAGAATATATTGTAAACAGTGTT
The DNA here is from genome assembly GCA_963513945.1 of Hydrotaea diabolus. NCBI lineage: Eukaryota > Metazoa > Arthropoda > Insecta > Diptera > Muscidae > Hydrotaea > Hydrotaea diabolus. The sequence goes on along the minus strand of OY740716.1, from coordinate 98,437,551 downwards.
GTTATCTACTCTCTTAGAGCTATTTAGTGACATATCGATGGTGGACCAAATTCGATCGGAAGTGCTCCTAAAGCGGCCTCCAATAATGGCTTCCATTTTAAAGGCAGACATTTATTATATATCTCTGATTTGAAATCGGTATAGTAATTGGGTCTTAATATACTCCCTCAGGACTATCTAGTTACATCCCGATGGACGATTAAGCTTGGCCCTATATCTCCGATCTGAAATCTTTCTAGGATATATAGTAAGCTCGGTCGTAATATACTCCCTCAGACCTATCTAGTCGATAAAGCTGGATCAAAAGTGTTCCTAACGGGGCTTCCTATAAAAGCTACTATATTAAAAGAAGACATTTAGTGCATGCCATATATATTTGATCTGAAATCGGTCTAGAATATACGGTAAACAATGCTGTTATCAACTCCCTTACAGCTATTTAGTGACATATCGATGGTGGACTAAATTCGACCGGAATTGCTCATAAAGCGGCCTGCAATAAAGGCTACCATATTAAATGAAGACATTTGGTGCATGCCACATACATTTGATCTGACATCGGTCTAGAATATATTGATCTAATAAGCTGTAGTGTAATCTTCTCCCTTAGGGCCACTTAGTGACATATTGATGGTGGACTAAGTTCGACCGTAAGTGTTCCAAACTCGGCCTTCAATTAAGGGTTCCATATTTAAGGCAGAAATTTAGCGCATGTCACATATCTCTCATCTGAAGATTCTTTAGGATGTATGGAAAAATAGGTCGTAATCTGCCCTATCGAACATATTTACGGACATCCCGATGGTCGATTAAGTTCGACCGGAGGTGTTCCTAACGGGGACTCAAATAAGACATATGACATTTATTGCGTGCCACATATCCCTGATCTGAAATTTGTATTTTAGTTGGGTCGTAATATACTGCCACATTCACTCACCTATCTAGGCATCCTAAAAGGGGATTCAATAATGGCTACCATATTATTGGCAGACATTAAGTGCATGCCATATATCTCCGAACTAAAATATGTCTAGTGTATATGGTACACTAGGTCAGAGTGTCTTCCCTCAGACATACCTAGGGATATCTCGTCGACTGAAAATTTTGACCGCTCCTTAAGGGGTCTCTAACAATAACTTCCATTCCAAAGGCAGACATTTATTGCATGCCATATATCTTCGATCTGAAATCGGTCTCGGAAACCAATATAGTCGATAAAAGTGGACCGAAAGTACTTTTTACGGGGCATACAGCTTTGGTATGAAATCGGTCTAGAATATATGGTAAACTTTGCCATAATCTACTCCCTCAGAGCTATTTAGTGACATCTCGATGGTGGACTAAATTCCTAAAGGGGCTTCCAATAATGGCTTAAATATTAAAGGCAGACATTTAGTGCATTGCATATATCTCCGATCTGAATTAAGTGCATGCCATATATCTCCGATCGGTCTATGATATATGGTATATTGGGTCGTAATCTACACCTTCAGACGTATTTAGTGACAAATCGATGTTGGGACAAGTTTGACCAGAAGTGAATTGAAGAAATTGGTATTATTATTGGGTCGTTATATACTCCCCCTCTGACCTATCTACGCATCCTAAAGGGGCATCCAAAAATAGCTTTCATATTAATGCCAGGCATTTAGTGCATTCCATCTAACTCCCATCTCAAATATGTATAGCATATATGGTAAACTAGACCGGAGTCTACTCCCTCAGACCTATTTAGTGACTTTTCGTTGGAGGACCAAGTTCGATCAGAAGTGCTCCTAAAGGGTCCCCAAAATTGGCGTCTATACACCTCCGATCTAAAACCTATCTAGAGACTTCTCGATGGTCGATTATAATCAACCGGAAATGCTCCAAAAGGAGCCTCCATATTAGGATATATGGTAAGATGGGTCGTAATCTACTCCCTCAGACCTATCTATAAGTAATACTTAAAGGTGAAAGTACTCCTCACGGGTTTCCAGTAATGACTGTCATATTAACCGAAGAAATTTAGTGCATGACCTTAGATCTAAAATCGGTCCAGAATATGTGGTAAGCTGTCTGGCAATCTTCTCCCTCAGAGCTGCTTAGTGACATCTTGATGGTGGATTAAGTTCGAAAGTAAGTGTTCCTAAAGGCTCCTCCAATAAATGTTTCCGTATTAAAGGCAGACATATCGTAAACCGATCCCGTAATTGGGTCGTTATATACTCCTCTGACCTATCTAGTGACTCCTCGACGGTCGATAAAATTTGACCAGAAGTGTTCCTAAAGGAGCCTTCATAGTAAGTGCAAACATTAAGTGCATTCCACATATATCAATCAGAAATAGGTCTAGGATATATGGTAACAGGGGCGCAATTTACACCCTCGGACATATCTTGTGACATCTCGATTAAGTTTGATCTAATGTACTCCAAAAGGGGCCTCTAATAATGGTTTCCATATTAACAGCAGACATTTAGCGCATAACATATATCTTCGATCTGAACTCGGTCTAGTATATATGGTAAACTATGTCGTAGTCTACGTCCTTATACCTATCTAGTGACATATCTTTGTTCGATTAAGTTCGACCGGATGTGCTCCAAAAGCAGGCATCCAATATTGGTTTCCATATTCACGACATAAACTAGTTCGGAGTCTACTCCGTTAGACGTACCGAGTGACATCTCTTTGGCCGATTAAGTTCGACAGGATGTGATCCAAGAGAGGGCCTCCAGACATATAAAGCCACATATCTTCGATCTGAAATCCGTCTAGGATATATGAAAAATTGGGTCGTAATCTACTTCCTCACACCTAGCTATTGCTCCAAACGCGGACTCCAATAATGGCTACCATATTAACGGCAGACATTAAGTGCATGCCATACATCTCCGATTTGAAATCGGTCTAGGATATATCCCTCAGACCTATCTAGTCGACAAAGGTGGACCAATAGTTATCATAACAGGGCATCCAATAATGGATTCCAATAACCATTTGATCTGAAATCGGTCTAGAACATATGGTAAACTGTGCTGTTATCTACTCCAATAATGGCTGCCATATTAAAGGCAGCCATTTAGTGCATGCCATATAGATTTGATGTAAAATCGGTCTAGAATATATTGAGCCGAAATCGGTCTATAATATATGGTAAACTGTGCTGTTATCTAATCCCTCAGAGCTATATAGTGACATCTCGATGGTGGACTTAATTGGACCGCAAGTGCTCCTGACGGTGCTTCCAATAATGGCTTCCATATTAAACGCAAACATTTAGTGCGTGCCATATATATCCGATCTGAAATCGGTCTAGTAATTGGGTCGTAATATACTCCTCAGACCCATCTAGTTACTTCTCGATTGTAGACTAAGTTCGACAATAATAATAATGACTTCTGTCTTAAAGGCAGACAATTATTGCATGCCATATACGATCTGAAACCTGTCTAGGATATATGCAGAATTAGGTCGTAATCTACTCCTTCAGACTGATTCAGGGACATTTCGATGAACAATAAAGTTCGACCGGTAGTGCCCCTAAAGGGGCCTCCAATAATGACTTCCATATTGTAGGCAAACCTATAGTGCATGCCATACGCCTCCAATCTGAAATCGGCCTAGGGCATATGGTAAATTGGGTCGTAATCTACACAATCAGACCTATGTAGTCGATAAAGTTGGACCGAAGGTGTTCCTAACGGGGCTTCCAATAATGACTATCTTATTAAATGAAGACATTTTGTGTAACATAGATTTTATATAAAATAATTATGATCAGAATGCTGCTGTCCAAAATGTAGTGGGAGTTTTTCCCATATATATATATATATATATATATATATATATATATATATATATATATATATATATATATATAACTGGGTTCATCAAGAGCACTACAATAACAAAATTAATATCAAGTTGTATCGCATCGGTTATTAAAAATGCATTATTCTAACACATCTTTGATTTATCCTCGATAATAGTAATGGATAACTATCCAGTGATATGTTAAGCTATCAAGGCTAAGATTTCCATACAAATGCTTATCAAGAGATTGTATGGAAACTCTGACATTGCGTTTAAAACATGAAACTATTTTAACCGCCGCCGATTTATACGGCTAAAACCAGCTTCAGGAAGCTGCCGTTAATGTCGGCAGAGTCGTAGTTAAAAAAGGAATATCATGAGAAAATATGTGAAATAAAAATTATTGTATATTTGAGTTGAATTAAAATATGTAATTCGGTACATACATTATCAAAAAGCATAATTTTATCTTAAAAGTTAATTGATGAAGTGTTTTGCGTTAAGGCTGGTACTAAATTCGTTCACGAGAATGTTTTTTGCAAGATTAATTAATTGTTTTCTTTGCTGAAAGTGATATTACCATATTAGTGTAGTCGATAATTTTTTTTGTTTGTTTTTACATATTTTGATGCCAAGGAAAATTTTTTCGAGAACGAAATAAGTACCAGTCTACTCAAAATTATTGAAGTTAAGAAAAAGTGATTATCATAAGGGCATAAGATAGGCAGAACCAGTAAAGTAGATAGTCGATACCAGTAAAGGAAAATAAAAATTTTAATATTTTTTTTATTTTTGTACAAATGTTGGTTTTTATTGAAATAAAAACACACTCCATATCGATACTCGCACAAAAATCTACAAAGAAACTTGTCAAACAAAACAACTGTTGTTCTGTGAAAAGTCCTTAATGTAGTCCACTCCAAGATGTTTAGACAGATTTTGCTTTAATATCATCTCATCCGTCCACACCAAGCTGTTTTGCTTTGCTTGAAGTTAAAAATGATTTTCCTTTTTCTCAATAATTACAAAGTTTTTTATTTTTTATTTATTGAATAGGTAATAATATTTGTACTTTTCGAAAGACATTTATGGTTTCACAAATTATATTGTGTTTTTATAATCTCTTATAGGAAAAACAATAGCCGAGGTCTCGTTAGGTTATTAAACTAGAAAGGATGTTTCTTAGATAGCAAGCGAGTGGGGCTCAAGTAAACAAACAAAAAACATGAAAATATTGCAACTCAAAGAGAGAGGCAGTAGGAAGAGCGCAAGAAAATCCGAAGAGAAAATTAAAATTGATTTAAATTAGTGCGGTTTTGCCTTTATATTTTCCATATAAATTTGACAACCGCAATGTCTAGTTTCTACTCTAAGAGTTCCAAAAAAATCAAGCATCACTCCCTGCATTTCAAAAAATGTTTTTATGCTAACAAAAAAAAACTATACCCACATGAGTAGAGGTCTCATTGACCAACTCGTATTGATACTATAAATTAACTCTAACTGATGGTTCAATGAAATTGTACACATTTTTAAAAAGCAAAAGTGTAGCAATTAATTGATTTCTTATTCTCATTGATTATTTTATTACAATTTATTGTTTTTTATTGTCTGCTTTGGACGAATTCGCCGATTATTTTCAATTCTCTTTGGTGTAAACAAAGAGAAAGAATGTTGCCATATTTCTCTCAATTTTGTTCAATCGTACTCTAGACAGACGACGGCGGTGCAGACAGATTACAGTATTTGCATTTATGTAACTGCATTTAGTAAACAGCTGTTTGTTTGTAAACAACTGTTTGTCAACTATTTTTTTGCCATTTACTTCGATTTAAAATGGATAAAAGAATGAAGTAACGATTAGCAGCTATGCTTTTTGACTTGAACCGTGTTACCCCCGCAACTCATTTCATACCTTTTCATGGCCTGTTTTATAAAGCCTCGAACACGAAAGAAATCTGATTTGGGTTTCTCTCATCACATTCTACGAGTATGCGAACGATGACTCGAACGACAAGTCGAAAGAACACGTCACTGCTTTGGTCTGACAAAAATATAACAGTATATAAGTGAGAAAGCAAAACACCAAAAACATGGTAAAGGAGAAATCCCTAGGACCTCGTACAAGTACTCTGTCGGATTTTTTTTTTGTTTTAAAACTATATAATTAGTTTTGAACAAATTGTTGGTTTGTTTTGTTCGTTTTTATTGTTTTATTTGTGTGGATATGGCTTAATTTGCGTTTCTTACATAATTCGTGCAATAATTGACGCATGTAAAATCAGATAAACGAAAGGTTTCGTTGTTCAGAAACGCAAATTCGAGTGACTGATTTTCGTTCTACATAGAGACACAGGGTATTAATTTTTGCTTAAACCCACGAAACGTTCTCTAAATAGAATTGAAATAGAAAGCACGTCAATAAACGGCAGCAGGGCTTTTTCTTAAGATGGACCAATATGGTCAATCTCGGTAGGTTTGGTAATCGCTCATAACGCCCTATTATAAATTTGGGTGAGATCGGATATAATATAGGACTTGTAGTCCGGGTCTCGGCATTTACTTATAAATGGGTGCTACATGAAAATGTGAACCGATATTTGCCAATATTACTAAGATTATTATAGATCTCCCATATTGCACTATACTGAATTTGACGGAGATCAAATGTACCTTGTGGAATGGCAGGACCTCAAATCTGTAGAGACCTTTGCATGGTACATTCGACAATATGATCCAACGTACCATGCAATGGTACTTCTTTTCCTTTTTAGTACCAATTCGCCAATTACACGTGTCTTCCATGTAACCAAACATCGGATTTGGTTTTTGATAAATTGTGACACTGTTGCCAGACTGTAATACCTAAATGTAGTTTGATTTTGTGCATTTACGTCAAAGTTAATGCAGTTTGGGATCAGTTAATGTACTAGTTAATTTGCGTTAAGCCTGTTAATGCACATTAACGCTGTCCTCTGTCTAGGCCATAAGAATACGCCAAATATGTTTTTGAAGAAAACATTTATCTTCTCGATAAAATCGATTATCGCTCTAGGATTAGTAATTACTCTCATATTCCCTGTATTAATTCAATTACATTATGGCGATAATTCGCAATTGATAGTAATGTTTTTGGTAAGCACTCAATAAGAATTTGTATGGAAATCTAAGCCTTACTGACCAGTCTTATTGTCGCGGAAAATCGAAAAAGTGTTACCATGCTGCAAATACCGAAATTTCCCAAGTTTTGATGCTACTAAATTGATTTTATTTTTTATTGGTTTTTTTAAACACCTAGGGGATAGAAATAAACTCTAACACTTACATGTGCATAACTCAATAAAGAAGAAGAAATATTATAACCACTATTGGAGGCCCATTTAGGTGCCTAAATTGCTCTGAGGGAATAGATACCGGCACAGTTTACCATATATTCTAGAGCGATTTCACACCGAAGCTGTATGGCATGCACTAAATTTCTGCATTTAATATGGTAGCTTTTATTGGAAGTCCCGTTTAGAAGTATAAGTCCTTTTGGTCGACTAGATAGGTCTCCAAGATCGATCTCAAATCGAATGATTATTTGGTTATTTAAATGGTTATTTTAATTTTATCATAAGCAGTTATGTCCATTTATATGATGGAAATCTGATAAGTTATTTTATAAATATAAAATATATATATTTTATAAATATACGTTATTTTATAAATATACGATGTTTTTATATATATTATAAAATATTATAAAAAAACATCGTATATTTATAAAATAACTTATCAGATTTCCATCATATAAATGGACATAACTGCTTATGATAAAATTAAAATAACCATTTAAATAACCAAATAATCATTCGATCTGAGATCGATCTTGGAGACCTATCTAGTCGACCAAAAGGACTTATACTTCTAAACGGGACTTCCAATAAAAGCTACCATATTAAATGCAGAAATTTAGTGCATGCCATACAGCTTCGGTGTGAAATCGCTCTAGAATATATGGTAAACTGTGCCGGTATCTATTCCCTCAGAGCAATTTAGGCACCTAAATGGGCCTCCAATAGTGGTTATAATATTTCTTCTTCTTTATTGAGTTATGCACATGTAAGTGTTAGAGTTTATTTCTATCCCCTAGGTGTTTAAAAAAACCAATAAAAAATAAAATCAATTTAGTAGCATCAAAACTTGGGAAATTTCGGTATTTGCAGCATGGTAACACTTTTTCGATTTTCCGCGACAGAGTCGCCGGGTTTTACGTGATTATCGCCACGACAGCCTGAACCACGGTGTGCCATCACACTGGGGCCGTAACAATGCGACGGCCAACGCCCCATTGGATTAACTCCGCCGGTACCAATTCGAAGCATGACAGTTATGGGTCATGGCTTCCCTCTTGGTTAGGGGTCGAGGACTATCTAAACCTCTGCTGTTCTATGGGTCACAGCACCCGGTCGCAATGCAACTCCACATCGAACCGAAGTTCTCCCCGCGATTTGGGTTTAAACCACAGCCACCACGATACTCCCCGAAGGGCCGCACCATATAGTCAGGCCAGAACAAGTTCTGGGGGCTCCTGACTACCCGTGGTACCAGATTAAAGTCTCCGGTCAGACCTCGTAACCAAAAGGCTACTTCCAGTTTCTGTTCCATATAACACGGGACTGGTCACCCACAGCGACATATCGACCAAAAACACAAACATTACACAAACAATTAACAGTCGCCCTCACGGGCAATTCGATGGCCAGGAACTGGCGCCAGCATGGACATCACGAACAACAACAAAAGACTTTGCCTCCCTCACGGGATACAGACGGTAGAGGAACAACAACGACGATCCAACGGCGACAAGGATCCAACGGCGACAGCAATCCAACGACGATAGTGTGAGGCAACGACAATGCCACGCCTAATCCGCGAATGGTCTCATCAGAAAAACCCCCGTTAGGCTCCTGCGAGTCTTCTCCTATTGAAGGCTACACGAGCAAACTCCCCCAACCTCCTAAAAGCCCGATCAACCCCCAAACAGCGACTGAAGTCGAACCTGTCGACGGTCTGGACAATGCCCATCCCGTCCAAGTCCCTTATGTCGCTGTACAACGGACATACCAACAGGACGTGCTTCCAGTGCTCCGGACCACCACCACATCGACAATCGGAAGTCTCAGAGAGACCCCTCCGATGAAGGAACTCATTGAGAGAGCCATGGCCAGTCAGTAAGAACCCCAGACTTAGGCCGAAGCCGAAGTCAGGGCGTCCCTTGACAAAGTCCGCGTCCCGTATGAATTCATACGTCACCCGGCCCTTGTCACTTTCTGTCCATCGCTGCCTCCACCTCGAGATCACGCACTCCTCTAAGCGTGCCTTCACCTCTCGCATATCGGGCACGGGCGCCGAAAGCCAATCTCTTTCCAGAAGTGGTAGCCCCTTCTTGGCCTTGAAAGCAATCGCTCGGCGGATCACTTCAAGGTCAAGAGGCACTACACCCAGCAATACCTGCAACGCGTCCGTCGAAACCGTCCTGCACACTGGCATGCAAGCCAGCATGGCTACTCGCTGGCACGACAAGACCTTGTTTCTGCCTGCAACAGACATAACCGTCTCGTACCATATAGGCGCGCCATATGTTGCGCAAGCAACAAATAGGCCAGCATATATGGTACGAGTGGCACGCCTGCTGAGGCCCCAGTCACTCCTAAGTATACGCCTGACTTTCGCTACAGTGACAGAAAGCTTATCTTTCACGTGAGTGAGATGAACCAAAAAGTTCATCCTCTCACTCATCATTATTCCTAGGTATTTGACCTCAGTCGCATACCTAAGACTAACGTTTCCAACGCTTACAAGAGGCGGGCGAGCCTGTGACAACCTGCCTTTCAGCAGCATCATCACAGTCTTGTCCATTGCAACAGCGACTCCGACACTCGCACCCCATTCAGACACCACACGCATGGCCCCCTCACCCTTGAGTCTCCAGAACAGCACGAGACTGTCCTTCGATCAGGATGAGCAAGTCATCCGCGTATGCGCACACCTTGTACGACTGACCAAGCTGCCTCAACAAGGGATCCATCATAAGGTTCCAAATAAATGGACCACAGATGGATCCTTGCGGACAACCACGCTCAACGGTCTTCCATACCGTGTCATTGGCACCCTCCACACAAACATTTCTGCCACTGAAGTAGCTCTCCCAAAGTTTCATCTCGCGGCAGCCCACTGCACTTAATCTCCGCATGACGCTACCCCAGGAGAGGTGGTCAAACGCACCCTTAAAGTCAACGAAGATGCCCAGGACATACTTAGCGGATGACTCCGCAACGCTTCGACGGACATGAAGCCACGCATCCACTGTGCTTCTACCCTCCCTAAAGCCAAACTGAAAGTCAGAAAGCGCTGCATCACTGTTCTCCTGAAGTCGGTTCACCATTATCCTTTCCAGCACTTTTGCAAATGCTGGAAGGAGACTGATGCCCCGATAAGAGCGAGGATTACTCCTTACCCTATCGGGAGACTTCAACAGAACAACAATGCGAGCACGCTTCCAAACCTCAGGAAAGCAACCCTCGCTAAAGCACCTCCTAAAGATTACCTCCAGGTACTCTGGTATTCCCTTCCAGATGCTTTTACACATCTCTCCGGTCATACCATCGATACCCGGCGACTTCCTACACCTAACCCGATACACGCCCTCCTCGATCTCCGTTCTTTCTAAGGCCGGAGGGTCGGGCAACTCCTCACGTGGAGGAGAGAGCCCGTCCGGATCCGCCCTCGGAAAGAACACTTCTAGCAACAGGTCAACACATTCCCTCCACGATGACAATGAAGTATTGCCAACTTGGAAGGAAGCGATGTCAGTAGTCCTGTCTCGACCCCTACAGATGCGGTAAACCGCACCCCAGGGTTCATCCCTATTGCGTTCAACGAAGCTCCTCCAATCGCCCTCCTTCACACTTAGAAGAAGGTCCTTATATGACCTCAGATCGGTCAGATAGGCAGCCTTACGATCAGCCAGATCCTCCGCGTTGGTCCGTCTTGCCCTCTGGAATCGCTTCCGGAGGCGTCGGACATTCCTTCGCTTCAGATCTAGCTCCCTAGTCCACCACCTGACCCCCCTAGGTCGCGTCTTACGACTGCGACCAAGGAGAGCATCACTGACAGTGCACATCCACTGGTCAATTCTGCCAATCTGGTTGTCCAGCGACATCGCTCCAAATTCGGCCAAGGACACGGTCGCCGCAGTCGCCCTCATTTGATCGGCAAAGAGGTCCCAATTCGCTCCATGGAGCCTCCATCTCCGAGGTAGTAACTCCGCGCTAGGCTGAACGGGGTGAGAGATAACAATCTCAATGAGATTGTGATCACTCACGCCCCAGTCATCACGCACCCTCCAGCTGTAGCCATAGGCCGCCGCCGCCGCACCATTTCCAACAGTGACGTCAATGTCACTTGTTCCCCTTGGTCCATCAAAAGTGTACAAATCGCTTGGCTCATTTAACACAATGACGCACTTTGCGATCAGCCATTCACTAAGCATTACTCCTCGTATGTAGTTCTGATGTCCAGGAGCATTCCTGGGCATTTTACTGAACCACATACGAGAGCATGCATTTGCGTCTAAGCCGAGGATAAGCGGAATGTTATTCGCAAGGAATAACACCGTATCCATGTACCGTAAGTATGGCTCAAGAGGCTCACTGAACCGGCAGTAAATACTTCCCAGCAGGATTCGGCCAAACGCACCCTGAACGGATACGCAGACCCCCCACTGAGTCGTACTTACCACGGTACAGTCAACGACATCACTGTCGACGACTACAGCTGAGTTACCCCCCAAATCAGAAAACACCCGCATACCCCCCGGCAGTCCCCTAACACGACCATTCGCGAAATAGGGCTCTTGCAAAAGCGCAAAAGGAGCCCCCAGACGCCGCATCGCCTGACCCACCTCACACACTGCCACGTACGCCCTCTGGCAGTTCAGCTGGAGTAGTCGGAGCTCCATTAGTGTCTAGCGTTCGCCCGCGCGGTCATCATCGCATATATGGGACACACCGGCGACATCATCATGTGGTCTGATGATAGTCCGCGGAACTCACAGTTCCTACATCTCACCCCGTTGGGGCAACGAGATGCCAAGTGGCCAGGCATTCCGCACCTACGGCAGATGTCCTCCTTCATTCGGCACTCTCGCTCTCGATGGTCGAAACCCAGGCACCTAAAACAGCTCGGGACTGAGTCCTGAGCCCGAACTATGAACCGGAACCACTTAACGTAGGCTCCGGTTCCCACCAAGTGCTCCATGATCCTGGGGGTGCATTCCAGGACCACGTTAACCTGGCCACTCTCGGTCTTCCACGGACTGCTGACCAAGCGACTGGTCAGTAAGGCTTAGATTTCCATACAAATTCTTATTGAGTGCTTACCAAAAACATTACTATCAATTGCGAATTATCGCCATAATGTAATTGAATTAATACAGGGAATATGAGAGTAATTACTAATCCTAGAGCGATAATCGATTTTATCGAGAAGATAAATGTTTTCTTCAAAAACATATTTGGCGTATTCTTATGGCCTAGACAGAGGACAGCGTTAATGTGCATTAACAGGCTTAACGCAAATTAACTAGTACATTAACTGATCCCAAACTGCATTAACTTTGACGTAAATGCACAAAATCAAACTACATTTAGGTATTACAGTCTGGCAACAGTGTCACAATTTATCAAAAACCAAATCCGATGTTTGGTTACATGGAAGACACGTGTAATTGGCGAATTGGTACTAAAAAGGAAAAGAAGTACCATTGCATGGTACGTTGGATCATATTGTCGAATGTACCATGCAAAGGTCTCTACAGATTTGAGGTCCTGCCATTCCACAAGGTACATTTGATCTTCGTCAAATTTAGTATAGTGCAATATGGGAGATCTATAATAATCTTAGTAATATTGGCAAATATCGGTTCACATTTTCATGTAGCACCCATTTATAAGTAAATGCCGAGACCCGGACTACAAGTCCTATATTATATCCGATCTCACCCAAATTTATAATAGGGCGTTATGAGCGATTACCAAACCTACCGAGATTGACCATATTGGTCCATCTTAAGAAAAAGCCCTGCTGCCGTTTATTGACGTGCTTTCTATTTCAATTCTATTTAGAGAACGTTTCGTGGGTTTAAGCAAAAATTAATACCCTGTGTCTCTATGTAGAACGAAAATCAGTCACTCGAATTTGCGTTTCTGAACAACGAAACCTTTCGTTTATCTGATTTTACATGCGTCAATTATTGCACGAATTATGTAAGAAACGCAAATTAAGCCATATCCACACAAATAAAACAATAAAAACGAACAAAACAAACCAACAATTTGTTCAAAACTAATTATATAGTTTTAAAACAAAAAAAAAATCCGACAGAGTACTTGTACGAGGTCCTAGGGATTTCTCCTTTACCATGTTTTTGGTGTTTTGCTTTCTCACTTATATACTGTTATATTTTTGTCAGACCAAAGCAGTGACGTGTTCTTTCGACTTGTCGTTCGAGTCATCGTTCGCATACTCGTAGAATGTGATGAGAGAAACCCAAATCAGATTTCTTTCGTGTTCGAGGCTTTATAAAACAGGCCATGAAAAGGTATGAAATGAGTTGCGGGGGTAACACGGTTCAAGTCAAAAAGCATAGCTGCTAATCGTTACTTCATTCTTTTATCCATTTTAAATCGAAGTAAATGGCAAAAAAATAGTTGACAAACAGTTGTTTACAAACAAACAGCTGTTTACTAAATGCAGTTACATAAATGCAAATACTGTAATCTGTCTGCACCGCCGTCGTCTGTCTAGAGTACGATTGAACAAAATTGAGAGAAATATGGCAACATTCTTTCTCTTTGTTTACACCAAAGAGAATTGAAAATAATCGGCGAATTCGTCCAAAGCAGACAATAAAAAACAATAAATTGTAATAAAATAATCAATGAGAATAAGAAATCAATTAATTGCTACACTTTTGCTTTTTAAAAATGTGTACAATTTCATTGAACCATCAGTTAGAGTTAATTTATAGTATCAATACGAGTTGGTCAATGAGACCTCTACTCATGTGGGTAAAGTTTTTTTTGTTAGCATAAAAACATTTTTTGAAATGCAGGGAGTGATGCTTGATTTTTTTGGAACTCTTAGAGTAGAAACTAGACATTGCGGTTGTCAAATTTATATGGAAAATATAAAGGCAAAACCGCACTAATTTAAATCAATTTTAATTTTCTCTTCGGATTTTCTTGCGCTCTTCCTACTGCCTCTCTCTTTGAGTTGCAATATTTTCATGTTTTTTGTTTGTTTACTTGAGCCCCACTCGCTTGCTATCTAAGAAACATCCTTTCTAGTTTAATAACCTAACGAGAACTCGGCTATTGTTTTTCCTATAAGAGATTATAAAAACACAATATAATTTGTGATGTTTTCTTCAAAAGCATTTTTAGAAACCATAAATGTCTTTCGAAAAGTACAAATATTATTACCTATTCAATAAATAAAAAATAAAAAACTTTGTAATTATTGAGAAAAAGGAAAATCATTTTTAACTTCAAGCAAAGCAAAACAGCTTGGTGTGGACGGATGAGATGATATTAAAGCAAAATCTGTCTAAACATCTTGGAGTGGACTACATTAAGGACTTTTCACAGAACAACAGTTGTTTTGTTTGACAAGTTTCTTTGTAGATTTTTGTGCGAGTATCGATATGGAGTGTGTTTTTATTTCAATAAAAACCAACATTTGTACAAAAATAAAAAAAATATTAAAATTTTTATTTTCCTTTACTGGTATCGACTATCTACTTTACTGGTTCTGCCTATCTTATGCCCTTATGATAATCACTTTTTCTTAACTTCAATAATTTTGAGTAGAATGGTACTTATTTCGTTCTCGAAAAAATTTTCCTTGGCATCAAAATATGTAAAAACAAACAAAAAAAATTATCGACTACACTAATATGGTAATATCACTTTCAGCAAAGAAAACAATTAATTAATCTTGCAAAAAACATTCTCGTGAACGAATTTAGTACCAGCCTTAACGCAAAACACTTCATCAATTAACTTTTAAGATAAAATTATGCTTTTTGATAATGTATGTACCGAATTACATATTTTAATTCAACTCAAATATACAATAATTTTTATTTCACATATTTTCTCATGATATTCCTTTTTTAACTACGACTCTGCCGACATTAACGGCAGCTTCCTGAAGCTGGTTTTAGCCGTATAAATCGGCGGCGGTTAAAATAGTTTCATGTTTTAAACGCAATGTCAGAGTTTCCATACAATCTCTTGATAAGCATTTGTATGGAAATCTTAGCCTTGATAGCTTAACATATCACTGGATAGTTATCCATTACTATTATCGAGGATAAATCAAAGATGTGTTAGAATAATGCATTTTTAATAACCGATGCGATACAACTTGATATTAATTTTGTTATTGTAGTGCTCTTGATGAACCCAGTTATATATATATATATATATATATATATATATATATATATATATATATATATATATATATATATATATATATATATATATATATATATATATATATATATATATATATATATATATATATATGGGAAAAACTCCCACTACATTTTGGACAGCAGCATTCTGATCATAATTATTTTATATAAAATCTATGTTACACAAAATGTCTTCATTTAATAAGATAGTCATTATTGGAAGCCCCGTTAGGAACACCTTCGGTCCAACTTTATCGACTACATAGGTCTGATTGTGTAGATTACGACCCAATTTACCATATGCCCTAGGCCGATTTCAGATTGGAGGCGTATGGCATGCACTATAGGTTTGCCTACAATATGGAAGTCATTATTGGAGGCCCCTTTAGGGGCACTACCGGTCGAACTTTATTGTTCATCGAAATGTCCCTGAATCGGTCTGAAGGAGTAGATTACGACCTAATTCTGCATATATCCTAGACAGGTTTCAGATCGTATATGGCATGCAATAATTGTCTGCCTTTAAGACAGAAGTCATTATTATTATTGTCGAACTTAGTCTACAATCGAGAAGTAACTAGATGGGTCTGAGGAGTATATTACGACCCAATTACTAGACCGATTTCAGATCGGATATATATGGCACGCACTAAATGTTTGCGTTTAATATGGAAGCCATTATTGGAAGCACCGTCAGGAGCACTTGCGGTCCAATTAAGTCCACCATCGAGATGTCACTATATAGCTCTGAGGGATTAGATAACAGCACAGTTTACCATATATTATAGACCGATTTCGGCTCAATATATTCTAGACCGATTTTACATCAAATCTATATGGCATGCACTAAATGGCTGCCTTTAATATGGCAGCCATTATTGGAGTAGATAACAGCACAGTTTACCATATGTTCTAGACCGATTTCAGATCAAATGGTTATTGGAATCCATTATTGGATGCCCTGTTATGATAACTATTGGTCCACCTTTATCGACTAGATAGGTCTGAGGGATATATCCTAGACCGATTTCAGATCGGAGATATATGGCATGCACTTAATGTCTGCCGTTAATATGGTAGCCATTATTGGAGTCCGCGTTTGGAGCAATAGCTAGGTGTGAGGAAGTAGATTACGACCCAATTTTCCATATATCCTAGACGGATTTCAGATCGAAGATATGTGGCTTTATATGTCTGGAGGCCCCCTCTTGGATCACATCCTGTCGAACTTAATCGGCCAAAGAGATGTCACTCGGTACGTCTAACGGAGTAGACTCCGAACTAGTATATGTCGTGAATATGGAAACCAATATTGGAGGCCTGCCTTTGGAGCACATCCGGTCGAACTTAATCGAACAAAGATATGTCACTAGATAGGTATAAGGACGTAGACTACGACATAGTTTACCATATATACTAGACCGAGTTCAGATCGAAGATATATGTTATGCGCTAAATGTCTGCTGTTAATATGGAAACCATTATTAGAGGCCCCTTTTGGAGTACATTAGATCAAACTTAATCGAGATGTCACAAGATATGTCCGAGGGTGTAAATTGCGACCCTGTTACCATATATCCTAGACCTATTTCTGATTGATATATGTGGAATGCACTTAATGTTTGCACTTACTATGAAGGCTCCTTTAGGAACACTTCTGGTCAAATTTTATCGACCGTCGAGGAGTCACTAGATAGGTCAGAGGAGTATATAACGACCCAATTACGGGATCGGTTTACGATATGTCTGCCTTTAATACGGAAACATTTATTGGAGGAGCCTTTAGGAACACTTACTTTCGAACTTAATCCACCATCAAGATGTCACTAAGCAGCTCTGAGGGAGAAGATTGCCAGACAGCTTACCACATATTCTGGACCGATTTTAGATCTAAGGTCATGCACTAAATTTCTTCGGTTAATATGACAGTCATTACTGGAAACCCGTGAGGAGTACTTTCACCTTTAAGTATTACTTATAGATAGGTCTGAGGGAGTAGATTACGACCCATCTTACCATATATCCTAATATGGAGGCTCCTTTTGGAGCATTTCCGGTTGATTATAATCGACCATCGAGAAGTCTCTAGATAGGTTTTAGATCGGAGGTGTATAGACGCCAATTTTGGGGACCCTTTAGGAGCACTTCTGATCGAACTTGGTCCTCCAACGAAAAGTCACTAAATAGGTCTGAGGGAGTAGACTCCGGTCTAGATTACCATATATGCTATACATATTTGAGATGGGAGTTAGATGGAATGCACTAAATGCCTGGCATTAATATGAAAGCTATTTTTGGATGCCCCTTTAGGATGCGTAGATAGGTCAGAGGGGGAGTATATAACGACCCAATAATAATACCAATTTCTTCAATTCACTTCTGGTCAAACTTGTCCCAACATCGATTTGTCACTAAATACGTCTGAAGGTGTAGATTACGACCCAATATACCATATATCATAGACCGATCGGAGATATATGGCATGCACTTAATTCAGATCGGAGATATATGCAATGCACTAAATGTCTGCCTTTAATATTTAAGCCATTATTGGAAGCCCCTTTAGGAATTTAGTCAACCATCGAGATGTCACTAAATAGCTCTGAGGGAGTAGATTATGGCAAAGTTTACCATATATTCTAGACCGATTTCATACCAAAGCTGTATGCCCCGTAAAAAGTACTTTCGGTCCACTTTTATCGACTATATTGGTTTCCGAGACCGATTTCAGATCGAAGATATATGGCATGCAATAAATGTCTGCCTTTGGAATGGAAGTCATTGTTAGAGACCCCTTAAGGAGCGGTCAAAATTTTCAGTCGACGAGATATCCCTAGGTATGTCTGAGGGAAGACACTCTGACCTAGTGTACCATATACACTAGACATATTTTAGTTCGGAGATATATGGCATGCACTTAATGTCTGCCAATAATATGGTAGCCATTATTGCATCCCCTTTTAGGATGCCTAGATAGGTGAGTGAATGTATATGTATATATATATATATATATATATATATATATATATATATATATATATATATATATATATATATATATATATATATATATATATATATATATATATATATATATATATATATATATATATATATATATATATATATATGCGCTGTTAGCTTCTCCCTCAGAGCTATTTACTGACATAGTAAACTGGGTCGTAATCTACTCCCTGAGACATATATAGTCAATAAAAATGGACCAAAAGTACTCCTAACGGGACTTTTAATGATGACTACCATATTTAATGCAGACATTTAGTGCATGCCATATAGATTTGATCTGAAATCGATCTAGAACATATTGATCTGAAATCGGTCTAGAATATATTGTAAACTGTGCTGTTATCTACTCCCTCAGTGCTATTTAGCGACATCTCGATGGTGGCATCCAATAACGGCTTCCATATTAAAGGCAGACATTTAGTGCATGCCATATAGGACATATGTATGTTCGCAGTCTTGGAGACCTATAGAGTCGATAAAGGTGACCGAAGGTAATTCAAACGGGGCTTCCAATACTGGCTACCATATAAAATGCAGACATTTAGAGCATGACATACAGCTTTGGTCTTAATTCGGTCTGGAATATATGTTAAACTGTAATGTTATCTACTCCCTCAGTGCTATTTTGCGACATCTCGATGGTGGACTAAATTCGACCGGAGCTGCTCCTAAAGCGGTATCCAATAATGGCTTCCATATTAAAGGTAGACATTTAGTGCATGCCATATATCTCCGATCTGAAATCGGTCAAGGATACATGATAAACTGGATCATAATCTACTCCCTCAGACATCGAGACTTTTAATGATGGCTAACAAAAAAATGTAGACATTTAGTGCATGTTATGTATAGATTTGATCTGAAATCGGTCTCGAATATATTGATCTAAAACGGTCTGAAATATATGATAAACTGTACTGTTATCTAGTCCCTCCGTTCTATATAGTGACATCTCGATAGTGGACTTAATTCGAAAGGAAGTGCTCCTAAAGGGGCCTCCATTAATGGTTTCCATATTAAAGGAAGACATTTACTGCATGCCATATATCTCCGATCTGAAATCGGTCTTGTAATTGGGTCGTAATATACTCCTTCAGCCCTTTCTAGTGGCATCTCAAAGTTGGTTAAGTGATACCCGAAGTGCCTCTGAAGGGGCCTCTAATAATGGCTAAAGTACTAAAAAGAGTAAATTGAATCGCAATATACTCACTCAGTCCTATCTACTGGGATCTCGATGATCGATTAAGTTAGGAAGTGACCCTAAAGGGGCCTCCAATAATGGTTTCCATATTAACGGCAGACACTTCGCGCATGTCATATATCTCCGATGAGAATTCGGTCTAGTATATATGGTAAACTACGTCGGAATCTACTCCGTTAAACCTATCTAGTGACATCTCTTTGGTGGATTACTTCGACGGGATGTGCTTCCGGGGTCCTCTATAATGGTTGCCATATTAACGACAGACATTTGTGAGAGCCATATATCTCCGATCGGAAATAAGTCTAGACACCCAAAAGGGGGCCTCCAATTATGGTTACCATATTAACGGCAGACATTTAGCGCACATCCGATTTCTCCAATAAGAAATCGGTTTAGTATATATGGTAAACTAGGTCGGAGTCTTCTCTGTTAGACCTATGTAGTGACATATTTTGGGTCGTTAAAGTTGGACCGGATTTGCTCCAAAAGGGGGCTTCCAATAATGGTTTCAATATTTACGGCAGATAGTTAGTGCGCCATATATCTCTGATCTGAAATTGCGTGCACATATCTTCGAACTGAAATCGGTCTTGGAAGCCTATCTAGTCGATAAAGGTGGACCGAAAGTAGTTTAGTGCATGCTATATAGATTTGATCTGAAATCGGCCTAGAATATATTGTAAACTATGCTGTTATATACTCCCTCGGAGCTATTTAGTGACACCTCGATGGTGTACTAAGTTCTACCGGAAGTGCTCCTAAAGCGGCCTCCAATATTTCTCCGTTTTTACCGAAGCGCTACGTACGACGTTTTCTTTTCGATGGCGAACACCAATGATGATATTCTTTGCACAAGTATTTCGCCTGGTGTGCTAGTCGCATCCTTAAACCCCTTTGTACGCCAAGCCTCACGCGCAGAACACCAAATTAGTCATGATATGGCGAGCACTTGTTCAGACTACTTTTTCTTGGGATACATTTATTTGATTTCAGGGGAGTCATCTCTCCATAATACAACTCTAACCTTTCCAAAAATACCTAAACGATGGCCCGAAGACCTTCCGTTCTTAGGTTATGACCATTTGACTGAAATGCAAAATTGTTTTTTTGGGTTAATTTACAAAAACAAATAAACGTGTGCTGTTATTTCACTTCCAAAAAATGTTAATATACAATCAACGCAAATTGTTTTTTATATTATGTATTTTTTTACTTAATATGTTATATTTTTAATAAATTTATCAATAAATAACTTTATCATATATTTCAAGGATTTAACGAAAAAGAGATGAATTTAGAAGTTTCTTAGTTGTTCTGCAAAATTTTCGCTCTCGCTGACAAATTTATCTTCACAACCTTTTTATTTCGAGTATACGAGTACAAATGAAAGACTTTTTGCGAACTTTTAATTCGCGATGTTAATTTTATAATTATCAACAAAGTAAACGAAGGTACATAAACAAATTTGCAAGGAAACAAGAGACATAGTAAATTTTAAGTGACATTGCAAGCCAGTATTGTATTCTTGTAAAGGTAATGTAATTTGCGGTTTTGTTAAATAATATATATATATATATATATATATATATATATATATATATATATATATATATATATATATATATATATATATATATATATATATATATATATATATATAGGTCACAAAGTAAACGAAGGTACATAAACAAATTTGCAAGGAAACAAGAGACATAGTAAATTTTAAGTGGCATTGCAAGTCAGTATTGTATTCTTGTAAAGGTAATGTAATTAGCGGTTTTGTTAAATTATATATATATATATATATATATATATATATATATATATATATATATATATATATATATATATATATATATATATATATATATATATATATATATATATATATATATATATATATATATATATAATTTAACAAAACCGCTAATTACATTACCTTTACAAGAATACAATACTGACTTGCAATGCCACTTAAAATTTACTATGTCTCTTGTTTCCTTGCAAATTTGTTTATGTACCTTCGTTTACTTTGTGACCTATGACCTAGACCGATTTCACATCGAGATATATGACATGTACTAAATGTCTGCCATTAATATGGCAGCCATTATTGGAGGCCGCGTTAGAAGCACTTGATAGGTCTGAGAGAGTAGATAACAACCCAACTTAACATATATTCTAGACTTATTTCCGATCGGAGATATATGGCTCGCGTAAATGTCTGTCGTTAATATGGCAAACATTATTAGAGGACCCCTTTTGAAGCACATCCCGTCGAACTAATCCACCAAAAAGATGTCACTAGATAGGTTTAACGGAGTAGATTCCGACATAGTTTACCATATATACTAGACCGAATTCTCATCGGAGATATATGACATGCGCGAAGTGTCTGCCGTTAATATGAAAACCATTATTGGGGGCCCCTTTAGGGTCACTTCCTAACTTAATCGATCATCGAGATCCCAGTAGATAGGACTGAGTGAGTATATTGCGATTCAATTTACTCTTTTTAGTACTTTGGCAATTATAAGAGGCCCCTTCAGAGGCACTTCGGGTATCACTTAATCAACCATTGAGAAGCCACTAGAAAGGGCTGAAGGAGTATATTACGACCCAATTACAAGACCGATTTCAGATCTTTCTTTAATATGGAAACCATTGTTGGAGGCCCCTTTAGAAGCACTTCCATCGAGATGTCACTAAATAGAACGGAGGGACTAGATAACAGTACAGTTTATCATATATTTCAGACCGTTTTAGATCAATATATTCTAGACCGATTTCAGATCAAATCTATACATAACATGCACTAAATGTCTACATTTTCGTGTTAGCTATCATTGAAAGTCTCGATGTCTGAGGGAGTAGATTATGATCTAGTTTATCATGTATCCTTGACCGATTTCAGATCGGAGATATATGGCATGCACTAAATGTCTACCTTTAATATGGAAGCCATTATTGGATACCGCTTTAGGATCAGCTCCGGTCGAATTTAGTCCACCATCGAGATGTCGCAAAATAACACTGAGGGAGTAGATAACATCACAGTTTAACATATATTCCAGACCGAATTAAGACCAAAGCTGTATGGCATGCACTAAATGTCTGCATTTTATATGGAAGCCATTATTGGAAGCCCCGTTTAGATGACCTTCGGTCCACCTTTCTCGACAATATATTCTAGACCGATTTCAGATCAATATGTTCTAGACCGATTTCAGATTAAATCTATATGGCATGCACTAAATGTTAAATGGCATGCACTAAATGTTAAATATGGTAGTCATCATTAAAAGTCCCGTTAGGAGTACTTTTGGTCCATTTTTATTTACTAGATATGTCTCAGGGAGTAGATTACGACCCAGTTTACTATGTCAGTAAATAGCTCTGAGAGAGAAGCAAACAGCGCAGTTTACCTACCATAGATTTAATCTTTATGGCGTGCACTAAATGTCTGCATTTAATATGGTTGGAAGCCCCGTAATGAGTTCAGATTAATGCTGCATGGCATATATATACATATATATATATATATATATATATATATATATATATATATATATATATATATATATATATATATATATATATATATATATATATATATATATATATATATATATATATATATATATATATATATATATATATATTACTTACTCGTTTATTTATAAAATATCTTATCAGATTTTCATCATGTAAATGGACATAACTTCTTATGATAAAATTGAATAACTAAGTATGTATGTAAATTGTGTCGTTTTTCATAACAGACTGCGTACAATGCTCGACTTAATTTCCGTTAAACGATAACTGTATTTTATACCAACATATGTTTTTTTCGTGCTTGACAATTTCATCTCTTTTACCCTAGACAGATACATAAAGCGTTAACGTGCATTAAAAGTCCACTAATGCAAATTAAAATGTTATAGTGACAGACGTCTGTATCTGCATTTGTGTAACTACATTTAGGTAACTGCATTTAGTAAACAGCAATTTGATTACACAACCGATGTAAACAACCGTTTGTCAACCATTTTTTTGTCTATTAATTTGATATAGAATGGATAAATGAAAGACATTTCTATAAGCAGCTATGCTGTTGGCACAGCCAACAATTTATTTGTAAGAAAGCTGAATGGTTTAGTCTACTCTCTCAGACCTCCAATAATGGTTTCCATAATTAAGGAAGACATTTACTGCATGCCATATATCTCCGATCTGAAATCGGTCTAGTAATTGGGTCGTAATATACTCCTTCAGACCTTTCTAGTGGCATCTCGATGGTTGATTAAGTGATACCCGAAGTGCCTCTGAGGGGGCCTCTAATAATGGATAAAGGAGTAAATAGAGTAAATTGAATCGCAATATACTCACTCAGTCCTATCTACTGGGATCTCGGTGATCGATCCAATAATGGTTTCCATATTAACGGCAGACACTTCGCGCATGTCAAATATCTCCGATGAGAATTCGGTCTAGTATATATGGTAAACTACGTCGGAATCTACTCCGTTAAACCTATCTAGTGACATCTTTTTGGTGGATTAGTTCGACGGGATGTGCTTCAAAGGGGGTCCTCTAATAATGGTTGCCATATTAACGGCAGACATTTCCGCGAGCCATATATCTCCGATCGGAAATAAGTCTAGAATATATGTTAATCTGGGTCGTAATCTACTCTCTTAGACCTATCTAGTGCTTTTAACGCGGCCTCCAATAATGGCTGCCATATTAATGGCAGACATTAAGTACGTGTCATATATCTCGATGTGAAATCGGTGTAGGTCATAATCTACACCCTCGGACCAATTCAGTGACATCTCTTTAATCGATTATGATCGACCGGATGTGCTCTAAAAGGGAGCCACCAATAATGGTTACCATATTAACGGCAGACATTTAGCGCACGCCCGATATCTTCAATTGGAAATCGGTTTAGTATATGTGACAGCGCATAGAGAAAGGGACCTAAGGGTAAAAAAATCAATTTTCACTTTTTTTTTGATGTGGACAACATCTGAGCATCGAATGAGATCGATCCCATGCCCCAAAAGTGTTCCCTCCCAGAGATATGCGCGTTTTATGAAAGTGATGGTACACCAAAGATACACGTATTTAAATCTTTAAAATGGGTCTCCTGAACAAAACTGGTTTTTACCTTAGGTCCCTTTCTATTTTGCGCGTCACATGTATGGTAAACTAGGTCGGAGTCTACTCTGTTAGACCTATGTGACATCTTTTGGGTCGGTTAAGTTGGACCGGATTTGCTCCAAAAAGGGGCTTCCAATAACTGTTTCCATATTTACGGCAGATAGTTAGCGCGCCATATATCTCTTATCTGAAATTGCGTGCATATATCTTCGATCTGAAATCGGTCTTGGAGACCTATCTAGTCGATAAAGGTGGACCGAAAGTAGTTTAGTGCATGCTATATAGATTTGATCTGAAATCGGCCTAGAATATATGGTAAACTATGCTGTTATCTACTCCCTCGGAGCTATTTAGTGACATTTCGATGGTGTACTAAGTTCGACCGGAAGTGCTCCTAAAGCGGCCTCCAATAATGGCTTCTATATTAAAGGCATACATTTAGTGCATGCTACATATCTCCAATCTTAAATCGGTCTAGAATATATGGTAAGCTGGGTCGTTCTCTACTTTCTCAGACTATCTATCTAATAATGGCTGCCATATTAATCGCAGAAATTTAGTGCATGGTATTTATATTTAATCGGAAATCGGTCTAGAATATATTGATCCGAAGTCTGTCTAGAATATATGGTAAAATCTGCTGTTATCTACTCCCTTAGAGCTATTTAGTGACATCTCGATGGTGTACTAAGTTCGACCGGAGGTGCTCCTAAAGCGGCCTCCAATAATGGCTGCCATATTAAAAGCAGAAATTTAGTGCATGCCACATATCTTTGATCTGAAATCAATCTAGAAAATATTGATCTAATAAGCTGTGAGATCCCTCAGAGCTGTTAAGTGAGATCTTGATGGTGGGTTAAGTTCGACCGTAAGTGCTCCAAACGCGGCCTTCAATTATGGGTTCCATATTTAATGCAGATATTTAGCAAATGCCATATATTTCCGATCTGAAGTTTGTTTAGGATGTATGGAAAACTAGGTCGTAATCTGCACCATCGTACCTATCTACAGACATCTCGATAGTCGATTAAGTTCGATCGGAGGTGCTCCTAACGGGGACTCCAATAAGGGCTTCCCTATTAAAGGGAGACATTTATTGCGTGCCACATATCTCCGATCTGATATCTGTCTTTTAAGGGTCGTAATATACTCATTCCATCTGACCTATCTAGGCACCATAAAGAGGCATCCCATAATGGCTACCATATTAATGACAGACATTTACTGCATGCCATATAACATTCTTGAAAAAAATCTTTGAAAAAAACTGTCATTCAGATTTAACCGAAACCGAGGAAAATAACGAATAATAATAATTATAAGTATTTACTAACTATAAAAAAAAACTGTTGGCAAATTTAACTGAAAAACTTGAATTTTTTTCTTTTTGAATATTAAGTAATTTTTAATGTTTAAACACACAAAAAAAGAACAGAAAACTGTATATTTTTAAGTTAAATATATTTGGTAAATAATTCATACAAATATCCTATCACCATTTATTTACTCGTATCAATTTTAACAGAAGCTTTTATATCCACTTAATCATTTGACAAGTATATTTTTTTCGTCACAACATCTTAAGTCTTTTTAAGCAAAATTTTGTTGTTTAAACTGCTCAAATAAAAAACAATACGTTTAAAAATAAAATATTTTTAAAATTAAACTTAGAAGGTAAGTAACTTCTGACTTAGTGAGAAATAGTTTGAAAAAATTCAACTGAACAGATTTTACGAAAAATTGTTAATATCTCGAAGCACGATTTTTGCACCTAACATGTTATGATAAAACGACACAGATATTTATTAAACTTAGCCGCAAATTACATCACCTTTATACGCCGCAGCATAGTTCCTTCCGAAAAGTTAACACGGGGTTAACTTTTCCACCTAACTTAGCAAGCTCCGTTTTCTCCGTTTTTACCACAGCGCTACGTACAACGTTTTCTTTTCGATGGCGAACACCAATGATGATATTCTTTGCGAAAATATTTCGCCTGGTGTGCTAGTCGCATCCTTAAACCACTTTGTGCGCCAAGCCTCACGCGCAGAACACCAAATTAGTCATGATATGGCGAGCACTTGTACAGACTACTTTTTCTTGGGATACATTTATTTGATTTCAGGGGAGTCATCTCTCCATAAGACAACTCTAACCTTTCCAAAAATACCTAAACCTTCCGTTCTTAGGTTATGACCATTTGACTGAAATGCAAAATTGTTTTTTTGGGTTAATTTACAAAAACAAATAAACGTGTGCTGTTATTTCACTTCCAAAAAATGTTAATATACAATCAACGCAAATTGTTTTTTATATTATGTATTTTTTTACTTAATATGTTATATATATATATATCTTGTAAAGGTAATGTAATTTGCGGTTTTGTTAAATAATATATATATATATATATATATATATATATATATATATATATATATATATATATATATATATATATATTATTTAACAAAACCGCAAATTACATTACCTTTACAAGATATATATATATATATATATATATATATATATATATATATATATATATATATATATATATATATATATATATATATATATATATATATATATATATATATATATATATATATATATATATATATATATATATATATATATATATATATATATTATTTAACAAAACCGCAAATTACATTACCTTTACAAGATATATATATATATATATATATATATATATATATATATATATATATATATATATATATATATATATATATATATATATATATATATATATATATATATATATATATATATATATATATATCGAGATATATGACACGTACTAAATGTCTGCCATTAATATATATATATATATATATATATATATATATATATATATATATATATATATATATATATATATATATATATATATATATATATATATATATATATATATATATATATATATATATATATATATATATATATATATATATATATATGTATATATATATATATATATATATATATATATATATATATATATATATATATATATATATATATATATATATCCGGTCGAACATAATCGATTAAAGAGATGTCACTGGATTGGTCCGAGGGTGTAGATTATGACCTAGACCGATTTCACATCGAGATATATGACACGTACTAAATGTCTGCCATTAATATATATATATATATATATATATATATATATATATATATATATATATATATATATATATATATATATATATATATATATATATATATATATATATATATATATTAATGGCAGACATTTAGTACGTGTCATATATCTCGATGTGAAATCGGTCTAGGTCATAATCTACACCCTCGGACCAATCCAGTGACATCTCTTTAATCGATTATGTTCGACCGGATGTGCTCTAAAAGGGAGCCACCAATAATGGTTACCATATTAACGGCAGACATTTAGCGCACGCCCGATATCTCCAATTGGAAACCTGTTTAGTATATGTGACAGCGCATAGAGAAAGGGACCTAAGGGTAAAAAAAATCAATTTTCACTTTTTTTTTGATGTGGACAACATCTGAGCATCGAATGAGATCGATCCCATGCCCCAAAAGTGTTCCCTCCCAGAGATATGCGCGTTTTATGAAAGTGATGGTACACCAAAGATACACGTATTTAAATCTTTAAAATGGGTCTCTCTTTATCATGTATCCTTGATCGATTTCAGATCGGAGATATATGGCATGCACTTAATATGGAAGCCATTATTGGATACCGCTTTAGGAGCAGCTCCGGTCGAATTTAGTCCACCAACGAGATGTCGCTAAATAGCACTGAGGGAGTAGATAACATCACAGTTTAACATATATTCTAGACCGAATTAAGACCAAAGCTGTATGGCATGCACTAAATGTCTGCATTTTATATGCTAGCCATTATTGGAAGCCCCGTTTGAAGTACCTTCGGTCCACCTTTCTCGACTATATAGGTCTCAAGAACGATTTCAGATCGAAGATATATGGCACGCAATAAATGTCTGCCTTTAGAATGGAAGCCATTGCTTGGGACTCCTTTAGGAGCACTTCCGGTCAAACTTTATAGGTTGACGAGATGTCCCTAGATGGGTCTGAGGGAGAAGACTGCGAACATATGTCATATATGGCATGCACTAAATGTCTGCCTCTAATATGGAAGCCATTATTGGATGCCGCTTTAGGAGCGGCATCCCTAAATTACTTTGAGGGAGTAGCTAAAAGCGCAGTTTACCATATATTCTAGACCGATTTCAGATCAATTCATTCTAGACCGATTTCAGATTAAATCTTTATGGCGTGCACTAAATGTCTGCATTTAATATGGTAGCCATTATTGGAAGCCCCGTAATGAGTTCAGATTATTGCTGCATGGCATATGAAATAACTTGAGTCATTTTTATTTACTTTGTACTGAAACATACATTTTATTTCAATTTTTTGCTGTTTACACTTTTTTGCTAGAGATCGCAAATATCATATGTAACAATAAAATATAGATGAGTTCATGAAATCGATAGTTTTAGCTTCAACGGTCCCTAATCTGGAAGCGATGATGACTCCGACTGTAAGGCTTCATACTCGCCGCGGTCGTGTTGGATAGGTAACGCATCCAATGGATTGAAGATGGGTGATGAGGGTTGATTGTTAATGGGCAGAATCGGTTCCTGACGACAGGAGATAGTTCCGTGCAAAGAGGTTGTTGTGCTGCAGTGTCCTCGGGAAATTGAGCAACTTTTTTAACATGCTTTTGTTTCTTGTATACGCTCGTCCTCCTCCAACAACTTTAACTTCACTTCCATTTCTCTCAACTACTTCATAAGTCGTTTTATCAAAGTTTGGAGTGAGTTTATTGGGAAAGACATCATTTTTCAACCACACCTTGTCATCAACCTGAGTGTCAGAATCATTTCTCCTCGTGTCCGCCTCTTCTTTTCCTTTTTGTTTGTTTATTATATCTTTATCTCCCGCAGATGAATCCATTCGGCTGTATCCTCAATGCCTGGAATCTTATCACGAATACGCCTATTAAACATTAACTCACTCGGGGCTGAACCCGTTGCGCCATGTGGCGTCACAATTTACATCAATATAAACTTTTATCTTTTCCAGAGCGATATATTACTTTGAACTTGAAAGCCTGCAATCTAAGTAACCACCTCTCGATTCTAGCTGGAGGTTTTGAAGTCGGTTTGAAAATGGTCGCCAGAGGCTTGTGGTCAGTTACCAGCTCAATATCCAACCCAGCTAGATAATAATAAAATCATTCTACCGAACAAACTAAAGCCAAGCTCTCTTTTTCAGTTTGAGAATATCTTTTCTCAACGGCAAATAAACTCTTACTGGCAAAAGAAATAATTATGTGTTCACTATCGTAATTGAATTGTTACAAAACTGGCTGGTCCTCGTGTGCCAACTTCAATACCTTTCATTTTTACGATTCGCCCTCAGTAGGAGTTATATTTCGGAACAAATGCCTCAAATGTTGTGTTTCTTTTTGGGCAGATATATGCATTTAATTTTTCCACCAAGACATCATACATTTTTAAATCTCCCTGTTCCTCACTTGCAACCAGAGCCCCAGGAATGTTAATATCAGTATCTAGTCAGGATGAAATCCCACATGCAACATGTGTCTACACCTCAGGTGTCAGTCCACATTTCATGTGTTTTAGATAATGCCGAATTTAATCAGTAACATACCAATATTAATATTCCTTTTTGTTAATCCAATATACGCAATTTCACTTATTCAACAACTTCAAGTGACAGTTGCCGCGATTAAATGCAATTTGTGATGTTCTACCAATTTAAAAAAAGCTTATTAACATTTTCGCAATTTAATGCTAAATATAAAATAAATATAGAAGTACCACTCGCCGTCAATGAAATAACTTGTGTTAAATGTTACAAATGACATGTCTGCATTTACTATGGTAGCCATTATTTGAAGTCCTGGTAGGAGTTCTTTCGGTCAAGCTTTATCGACTAGATAGGTCTCCAAGACCGATTTCTGATCGAAGATATATGGCACTCAATAAATATCTGTCTTTATAATGGTAGCAATTATTGGAGGCCCCTTAAGGAGCACTTCTGGTCAAACTTTATCGGTCGACGGGATGTGTCTTGATATGTCTGAAGGATTCGATTATGACATCATTTTCCATATATTTGAAACATATTTCAGACCAGAGGTATACGGCATGCACTAAATGTCTTTCATTAACATGGAAACCATTATTGTATGTCCCTTTACGGTGCCTATACAGGTCAGAGGGAGGGAGTATTTTACGGCCCAATTAATAGACCGATTTCAGATCGGAGATATGTGGTACGCAATAAATGTCTGCGTTTAATAGGGTAGCCCTGATTTTAGGCCCTCTTAAGAGCACGTTCGGTCGAATCTATCGAGATGTCACTAGATAGGTCTGAGGGAGTATATCACGACCCAATAACTAGACCGATTTCATATCAGAGATATATGGTACGCAATAAATGCCTGCCCTTAATATGGAAACCATAATTTGAGGTCGCTTTAGGAGCACTTCCGGTCAAACTTGGTCCACTATCTCCACTAGACCCAATATACCATATATCCTAGACTGATTTGAGATTGGAGGTGTATGGAACTCACTAAATGTCTTAGTACGGACGCTGTAATGCCGTTATCCCGTTAATATGAAGACCATTATTGAAGGCCCTTTTAAGGTCACTTCCGGCTTAATTTAATCGATCATCGAGATCCTACTAGATAGGTCTGAGGGAGTACATTACGACCCAGTTACCAGACCGTTTTCAGATCGCAGATATATGGCTATATCTGCGATCTGCTTTTGTTTCTTGTATACGTTCGTCCTCCTCCAACAACTTTAACTTTACTCCCATTTCTCTGAACTACGTCATAAGTCGTTTTATCAAAGTTTGGAGTGAGTTTATTGGGAAAGACAAAATTTTTCAACAGCACCTTGTCATCAACCTGAGTGTTAGAATCTTTTGCATTTCTTCTCGTGTCCGCCTCTTCTTTTCCTTTTTGTTTGAATCAATTACCTCTTCGGTTGTATCCTCAATACCTAGAATCTTATCCCGAATACGCCTATTAAACATTAACTCACTCGGGGCTGAACCCGTTGTGCCATGTGGTGTCACAATTTACATCTATATAAACTTTTGAATTGCTTCCTTGTAATAGCGCTTATTTGCCACTGCTATTTTTATCCGCTTTACCAAATTCTCCACTTAGTCATATTCTCCACTTAGACATTTGCCTGATGCCAATAAGGAGGTGTTCTGATTAATGATGTGTTATTTTCGGTTCAAAAACTTTTAAACTCTTTGCTGACCTATTGTCTCCCTCTGTCGATTCTGAATGTTTTGGGAAAGCCAAGTTTAAAGAAAATTTCTTTCATCGCCTTAATTATAACATCAGAAGAAATGCGTCTCAAGAAAACAACTTCCTGATATCAATTATCACTAAAACTTATTCACCATTAGTCAGCGGTCCTGTAGATCAGTTGCAAAAAATTATAAGTGTTTTCTATCACATAGAAAATTGGCTCCTCGCACGTTCCATCAAAAGAGTCCTCAACGGAAATTTTGCAGAATCCGCTATATTATCTTTTCCAGAGCGATATATTACTTTGAACTTGAAAGCCTGCAATCTAAGTAACCGCCTCTCGATTCTATCTGGAGGTCGCCAGAGGCTTGTGGTCAGTTACCAGCTCAATATCCAACCCAGCTAGATAATAATAAAATCATTCTACCGAACAAAATAAAGCCAATCTCTCTTTTTCAGTTTGAGAATATCTTTTCTCCACGGCAAATAAACACTTACTGGCAAAAGAAATAATTCTGGGTTCACTATCGTAATTGAATTGCTACAAAACTGGGTGGACCTCGTGTGCCAACTTCAATACCTTTGGTTTTCACGATTTTGGAACTACTATGCGGTTTCCACGCAGCAAAATTGATCCAACAGCTGATCACTCAAAACATAATATGGATTTGAAACGTTCGAATCCCAACATTCATTGTCTATGCTGCAAATTGCATCCCGAAAGCCATGTCTTAGTCACTTTCTTTGCTGATTAGAGAAATAGTTAAAGTGGCAGGAACAGTGTTTTCTTTCAAAAGAGTCCTTAACGAAAATTTTGCAGAGTCTGGAAATTGATTTTGCTATATTATCTTTTCCTGAGCGATATATTTTATTTTAAACCTAAAAGCCTGCAATCTAAGTAACCATTCTAGTAAGAGGTTTAGAAGTCGGTTTAAAAATGGGATTTGGTATCATCATCTTTAATTTACAAAAAGCCTCCTCTTGTCTACGAACGCAAACAAATTTCAAATCCTTTGTAAGCAGTATCCGGAGAGGATCGTTCATATCTGACAAATCGGGCAAGAATTTTCCAAAAAGCTGCGCATATCTACTTTTGATTTCGGAGCTCTGAACTGATGTATAACTTTTACTTTCTCAGGATCTGTAGTGAACCCTTCTGCCGAAAGTACGTGCCCCCAAAACATAAGCTTTTAGCTTTCCACACACATTTTGCTTTGTTAAGGGCCATATTATTTTACATTAAAACCGTCAAAACAGATGTTAACGCTTCATCATGATCTTCGTCGCAGCTTCCAAATACAATGATATCATCGATATAATAAGGAGTGTTTCGGCATATAGAAAGCATCCCTTCCATAATCTTTTGAAAATTTTCGGGAGCAGAGTTTACTCCAAACACTAATCATTTATATCTGAACTAAACTTTATGTGTAACAAAAGCTGTGATTTCACGACTCGCCTCATCCAATTCTAATTGGTGGTATACAGACTTAAGATCCAGTCTTGAAAAGATTCTTGCCGAATTAAATTTGCTCATAAATGACTCAAATGTGGGCAATGGGTAATTTCCGCGAAGAATGGCCCGATAAGCACATTTCAAATTAACGCAAAGACGAATGTCATCGTTTCCTTTGAACGCAATAACTATAGGGGAATTCCATTTACTGGGACCGAAAACTGGTTATATAATATCAAGCCGCAACGCCTCATCTATTTTATAAGCCACATTAACTGTCGGCGCAACAGGAACACGGCGTACTGGTTGTTTGACTGGCTTTTTAGTGTGGTATATAGATAATGACACCTTAATGCCATGTATTTTCGGGAAGGATTGTTGTTGTTCCTTTCCAATAATGTGATGAATATCCATCCCAGTTTTAGTACATTTAGTTTGAGAGCAGTTTTTCCTCCCAAGAGAGATTGGTTTCCGTCTTTAATGATAAACAACCAAGATATTATTTCGTTCCTGTTACCCACACATATAGGAGCATCAAACACCACAACGATTTTTTCGATTAAGTTGTGCCGAATGAACATTTTGCCACTTGTTAGCGTAACCGCAGCAAAAACTTGTTGAAATTCTCGCCCTCAGTAGGAGTTATATTTCGGAAAAAATACCTCAAATGTTGTGTTTCGTTTTGGGCAGAAATATGCATTCAATTTTTCCACCAAGACATCACACATTTTTAAATCTCCCTGTTCCTCACTTGCAACCAGAGCCCCAGCAATGTTAATATCAGTATCTAGTCAGGTTGAAATCCCACATGCAACATGTGTCTACACCTCAGGTGTCAGTCCACATTTCATGTGTTTTAGATAATGCCAAATTTAATCAGTAACATACCAATATTAATATTCCTTTTTTTAATTAGCCACCACTCAGGGATTTTCCCCTATACATGCAATGCATTGCGTTGGTCGTTGGAAAGCAAGGGATCGAAGGGGGGAAAGAGGGAGTAATGTTTATTGACATTCGCCTCTAATTTCTGGATGTCGTAATTGGTGGAAATTCATTTGCCGGAAGTCGATTCCACATACAGACAGTACGGCCGAAAAACGAATTCGATCTGTAGTGTATAGTGCGGTCAACCGGCCAATCGATAACAAATGGGTGTGAATTTCTGGAAAGTCGTGTATCCCTGCCAAACATTCTCACGTCAGGAATAAGGCCTTGAATGTCTGAAGAACACACACCATGGAAGTAGCGATAGAACAGCGACACACAACCCACATTCCGACGATGCTCCAGGGAAACAATAGAGTTGGATACCCTTCTGTTTCCTATCAGCACCATCGCTCTCCTTTGAACACGGTCCAGA
This sequence comes from Hydrotaea diabolus, assembly GCA_963513945.1. Taxonomy (NCBI): domain Eukaryota; kingdom Metazoa; phylum Arthropoda; class Insecta; order Diptera; family Muscidae; genus Hydrotaea; species Hydrotaea diabolus. The sequence continues at coordinate 98,402,659 of OY740716.1, read as the reverse complement.
AACTCCAAGGATGATTGTGGAGCACCTGTCCATATATGGGAGTTGTATTCCATATTTGGCCTGATGTAGGTTGAATAGATATCGAAAAGATCAGAAGGAGTGAAATATTTTTTGCACCGCTTTAGGAAGCCTATACACTTGAGTGCTTCTTTCGACACTTCGAATACATGTCTCGCCCAACGAGCGTCACATTGTATTTTTATGCCCAGAACATCAAGAGTATCTGATTGTTCGACATCTATACCATCGATAGATAATGACGACACTGTTGGGTCAGCGAATCGCTTGTGAGACAACAAGCAGCACTGTGTCTTACACGCATTAAAATCTACTCTATTCACTCGACCTCAGCCGGCCAAGGGTCTCTTCCATTATTCGCCTTTTGTCTTCAATATATTAAAGACTCGGCCTACGGTCGAATGAATATGAATGACATAGGTTACTGTCATCCGCGAAAGGGTAGATTGGATTCACGGTCTGACCCAAAATATCATCAATGAAAATGAGAAATAATGAGGGAGAAAGGACAGAGCCTTGTGGCACACCTGCGGTCAGTCTATGTTTATCGGAGGAGAACCCATCTACAACAACTCGTATAGTGCGATCTCTATGAAAGCTCGATATAAATCGAGCAAATGTATTACCGACACCAAAAGCGATCAGCTTTGATAAGAGTGCACCGCACCAGACTCTATCAAATGCCTAGGATATATCCAGAGCCACGACCTTACTCTCACCAAACTGGTGGATAGACCGACTCCAGCTTTCCGATAGGAAAGCCATCAGGTCACCCGTAGAGCGATTTCTACGGAAGCCGTACTGTCTGTCGCTAAGCAGGTCGTTGGACTCTAGATACCCTACAAGATGGTGGTTAACCATGCTCTCCATTACCTTGGAGAGCGCAGAGCATATCGCGATTGGCCGATAATTCGCAGGATTATTGGCTTCACCCTTTTTAAGGATCGGCTGGACGTTCGCAACCTTCCAACACGCTAGGAAGACTCCTGCACGATAAGCAAGGTTGAAAATGTTGCGCAGTGGACGGGCTAGCGTCGAGGAGCACTTACATAGGACTAGTGCCGAGATACCATCCGGACCCGGGGACTTACTAACATCGAGATTCGCAAGAACACTTTTAACTCCACGAGTTCGAAAAATATCGTAGACATGGAACTAGATACGTTTTCGATCACGGGGAGTGGTTGATTGCTTTCCGGCAAGGAAGAATTTCCTGCAAACATTTCAGCCAAAAGGTTGGCTTTATCAATCGGGTCAGTGAATGCCCGGTCGTTTTTAACAAGAGTTGGGATAGATGAAGAACTATCCTTTACTCTTCTTACAAACGACCAAAAGCTCTTACTTCCCCGGGAGAATTAAGAACCTTTGTACGTAGACGTTGCTCGTAAAGAAACTTTTCACGCCTAAGCACTCTGGCACACGACGTTCTTGCCTGTTTACGCAGCTGTTTAGTATTGACGTTTTTGTTTAAACGCCAATTTCTAAACGCCTCCTCTTTTGATCTGACACCATCCCTGCTTGCCTGGTTAAACCAACTATTTTTGGCAAGCTTAACCGACATAATTTTAGTTGGAATAAACGTCTTCATTCCAAATAAAATTATATTTTCGATCATTTCAGCCGCAGCATTAATGTTGTTATCGAGAAAGCATAGCTTCCAATTGAAATGCTGGAAAAAGTGGTTGAGCTCAGCCCAACGTGCATTTTCGTATATAAAAATTGTCCGCTTTGGGCTGGTATCGAAGCGACACGAAGGGCGGAATACGAAAAAGATGCTGAAACAATGCAGTGATTGGAATTACCGAGAGGTTCATTCACTAATTGCGTTAAGTCGTTTTGCGCGGTGAAGAGCTCGGCGTATTGGTCCTCCGGAGTTGTTTGGCTCGAATGGGAAAGTCAGGTAGAATATGGACATTAAAATCCCCAGCAACGACAATTTCACTGCCCGGATAACTCTCCAAAACTTTCGTTATTACATCAGAAAGGGTGTCGAAGCCGTTGAGGGAAGCCTCCCTTTCTGAATTGAACCCAAAATGAAGTACGTGTGTTCCAATCCTGAATTTAACCCAAATGGAGTTAAATTCTGGATCTTATGAGTTCAAGTGTTGCTGGCTCTGAAACACTATGTCATTACGTACATATACCGCAAGACCTCTGTGAGAAATAAAAAAGGGATAGGGTGTGGTACCCAGGAAGGTGAAAATCCTGTGGAAAAGCATCCTGGGTCTCACAGAGCTAAGACATCAGGCCTATGGAAATTAATGTGGGAAAACACTGCGAAAAAATTCGCACGCACCATTACGCCAACCAGAAAACAAAAAAATGTCAGTGTGTAAGTGCGTAAGTGCAGTAGACAATCTAGCCCCTCTGCCGCAGTTAATCCCTCCAATGCTTAGTGTTATGCCTTAAACATTGAACAACAACAAAAGAGCAAGAGTTGTAACTGCACTACACGAAAGGGAAAAGAAAAGAAAAAAAAGAAAAGGTTGGAGGGAGGGGGGGGGAGCAATGCCCCACAAAGAGAATATTGTGTATTTATTTTGTTGTTTATTTCATGTTTTATTTTGTTGATGTTGGTTGGTTTTTGTGTTATGGTTTTGTTATTATTCGTAGTTTTTTTTTATGGTTTGAAATTTTGTTGTTGGTTTCATGTATTTTATTCGGTTTTGTTATTTTGAGGTTGGAGTTGTATTTCATTTTAGAGTTGTGCTATGGTTGTTGTTGGGTTTTATTTTATGTTCTTTTGTTGCATTTGGATGGTTTCTTTTTGTTTTTCATTTCTTTTAAATAGGTGGACGACACTTTATTTTTTTCTGTGTTTTAAAACGAACGGACAACAACTATAACGCGGACAACATAAAACGAGTGCGGACTGAACGACAGACAGAACATTCAACATTTACACTTTTTCGTTATGATCACTATTATCATATGTAACAATATAATAGAGATGGGTTCAATAAATAGATAAAGATCAGTATTGCCACATCATGCACTAAATGTCAGCATTTACTATGGTAGCCATTATTTGAAGTCCTGTTAGGAGTTCTTTCGGTCAACCTATATCGACTAGATAGGTCTCCAAGACCGATTTCTGATCGAAGATATATGGCACTCAATATATATCTGCCTTTATAATGGTAGCAATTGTTGGAGGCCCCTTAAGGAGCACTTCCGGTCAAAATTTATCGGTCGACGGGATGTGCCTTGATATGTCTGAAGGATTCGAGTATGACATCATTTTCCATATATTTGAAACATATTTCAGAGACAGAACATTCAACATTTACACTTTTTCGTTAATGATCACTATTATCATATGGAACAATAAAATAGAGATGGGTTCAAGAAATAGATAAGGATCAGTGTTGCCACAGCATGCATTAAATGTCTGCATTTACTATGATAGCCATTATTCGAAGTCCTGTTAGTAGTTCTTTCGGTCAAGCTTTATCGACTAGAAAGGACTCCAAGACCGATTTCTGATCGAAGATATATGGCACTCAATAAATATCTGCCTTTATAATGGTAGCAATTGTTGGAGGCCCCCTTAAGGAGCACTTCCGGTCAAACTTTATCGGTCGACGGGACGTGCCTTGATATGTCTGAAGGATTCGATTATGACATCATTTTCTATATATTTGAAACATATTTCAGACCATAGGTATACGGCATGCACTAAATGTCTTTCTTTAACATGGAAACCATTATTGTATGCCCCTAAGATAGGATTCCAAGAGTATTTTACGGCCCAATTAATAGACCGATTTCAGATCGGAGATAGGGTAGCCCTGATTTTAGGCCCTCTTAAGAGCACGTTCGGTCGAATTTATCGAGATGTCAGTCATGGATGGAGTGGTCAGATAATGAGAACCGTTCCGCTGTAATAGCGCTTTTCAAGTGTGAAATAAAAAACCGATATTTTTAAAACGCTCTGGCCACTAGGGAATAGCCGCATGTTCTTCTACCGATGCATAAAACTGTTTGAGGAGACTGGAGATGTAAAAGACCGCCACCGGTCGGGCCGCCCTTAGTTCGGGACTCTGTCCCGAGCTGTTTTAGATGCCTAGGGTTCGACCATCGTATGCGGGAGTGCTGGATGATGGAGGACGTCTGCCGCAGGTATGACTGGCCACTGGGCGTCTCGATGCTTCAATGAGGTACGCTGTCGGAATTGCGAATTCCGTGGCCTTCCATCAGGACATGTGATGATGTCGTCGGTATGTCCTATATACGCTATGATGACCGCGCGGGCGAACTTTAGGCACTGATGGAGCTCCGTATGCTCCAGCTGATCTGCCAGAGGTCGTACATGACAGTGTGTGAGGTGAGTCAGGCGATGCTCTTTTGCAAGAGCCCTATTTCGCGAATGATCGTGTTAGGGGATTGCCGGGTGTATGCGGGTATTTTCTGATTTGGGGGGTAACTCAGCTGTGGTCGTGGACAGTGATGTCATTGACTGTACTGTGGTAAGTACGACTCATTGGGGTATGCGTATATGTTCAGGGTACGATTGGCCGAATCCTGCCGGGAAGTATTTACTGTCAGTTCAGTGAGACTCTTGAGCCGTACTTACGGTACATGGATACGGTGTTATTCCTTGCGAATAACATTCCGCTTATCTTTGGCTTAGACTCAAATGCATGCTCTCGTATGTGGTTCAGTAAAATACCCAGGATACTCCTGGACATCAGAACTACATACGAGGATGCTTAGTGAATGGCTGACCGCAAAGTGCGTCATGGAGCTGAATAAGCCAAGCGATTTGTACACTTTTGACGGACGAAGGGGAACAAGTGACATTGACATCACTGTTGGAAATGGTGCACCGGCGGCCTTTGGCTACAGCTGGAGGGTGCGTGATGACTGGGGCGTGAGTGATCACAATCTGATTGAGATTGTTATCTCTCACCCTGCTCAGCCTAGCACGGATCCGATCAAATGAGGGCGACCGTGTCCTTGGCCGAATTTGGAGCGATGTCGCTGGATAACCAGATTTGCAAAATTGATCAGTGGATGTGCATTGTCAGTGATGCTCTCCTTGGTCGCAGTCGTAAGACGTGACCTAGGGGGGTCAGGTGGTGGACTAGGGAACTAGATCTGAAGCGTCCGACGCCTCCGGAAGCGATTCCAGAGGGCAAGACGGACCAACGCGGAGGATATGGATGAGCGTAAGGCTACCTATCTGACCGATCTGAGGGCATATAAGGACCTGCTTCTAAGTGTAAAGGATGGCGACTGGAGAAGCTTCGTGAAACGCAATAGGGACGAGCCCTGGGGTGCGGTTTACCACATATGTAGGGGTCGAGACAGGGCGTCTGACATCGCTTCCTTCCAAGTTGACAATACTTCATTGTCATCGTGGAGGGAATGTATTGACCTGTTGCTAGAAGTGTTCTTTACGAGAGCGGATCCGGAAGGGCTCTCTCCTCTACGTGAGGAGTTGCCCGACCCTTCAGCCTTAGAAAGAACGGAGATTGACGAGGGCGTGTGTCGGGTCAAATGTAGGAAGTGGCCGGGTATCGATGGTATGACCGGAGAGATGTGTAAAAGCATCTGAAAGGGAATACCTGAGTACCTAGTGGTAATCTTTAGGAGGTGCTCTAGCGAGAGTTGCTTTCCTGAGGTTTGGAAGCGTGCTCGCATTGTTGTTCTGCTGAAGTCTCCCGATAGGGTAAGGAGTAATCTTCGCTTTAATCGGGGCACCAGTCTCCTTCCAGCATTTGCAAAAGTGCTGGAAAGGATAATGGTGAACCGACTTAAGGAGAACAGTGATGCAGCACTTCCTGACTTTCAGTTTGACTTTAGGGAGGGTAGAAGCGCGGTGGATGCTTGGCTTCATGTCCGGCAAAGCTTTGCGGAGTCATCCGCAAAGTATGTCCTGGACATTTTCGTTGATTTTAAGAGTGCTTTTGACAACCTCTCCTGTGGTAGCGTCATGCGGAGATTAAGTGCAGTTGGCTGCCACGAGATGAGATTTTGGGAGAGCTACTTCAGTGACAGAAATGTTTGTGTGAAGGGTGCCACTCGTACTATATATGCTGGCCTATTTGTTGCTTGCGAAACATGTGGCGCGCCTAAATGGTACGAGACGGTTATGTCTGTTGCAGGAGGAAGCAAGGTCGTGTCGGCGGACGCGTTTGAGGTATTGCTGGGTGTAATCCGCCGAGCGATTGCTTTCAAGGGCAAGAAGGGACTACCACATCTGGATGGAGATTGGCTTTCGGCGCCTGTGTCCGATATCCTGATTTTCGATTTGGGGGATGTCCGGAGGACTGGAAGCACGTCCTGCTAGTATGTCCGTTGTACAGCGACATAAGGGACTTGGATGGAATGGTCATTGTCTAGACCGTCCACAGGTCCGACTTCTGTCGCTGCATGGAGGATGATCGTGCTTTTAGGAGGTTGGGGAATTTTCTCGTGTAGCTTTCAATAGGAGAAGACTCGCAGGAGCCTAACGGGGGTTTTCTGGTGCGACCATTCGTGGATAAGGCGTGTCATTGCCTCACACAATCGTCGTTGGAGCGTTTTCATCGTTGTTGTTACTCTGCTGTCTTGTCTCCCGCGAGGGAGGCAAAGTCTTTTTTTGTTGTTCGTGATGTCCGTGCTGGTGCCAGTCCCTGGCCATCGAATCGCCCGTGAGGTCGACTGTTTAATGTTTGTAACTTGTTTGTGTTTTTGGTTGACTAATTTGGTGCGGGTGACCAGTCCCATGTTGTATGAAACAGAAATTGGAAGTTGCCTTTCGGTTACGAGGTCTGACCGGAGACTTAAATCCGGTACCACGGATAGTCAGGAGCCCAGAACTTGTTTTGGCCTGACTATTTGGTGTGGGCCTTCGGGGAGTATCTGGTGGCTGTGGATTAGACCCAAATCGCTAGGAGAACTTCGGTTCGATGTGGAGTTGCATTGCGACCGGGTGCTGTGGCCCATAGAACAGTGGAGGTTTAGATATCCCTCGACCCCTAACCAAGAGGGAAGTTAACACCCATAACTGCCATGCTTCGAATTGGTACCGGAGGAATCAATCCAACGGGGCGCTGGATGCGGATTGTTACGGCCCCAGTGTGATGGCACATCGTGGTTCAGGCTGTGATGGCGATAATCACGTTCATACCGGAAACAGAAACTGAAAGTAGCCTTTTGGTACCGAGGTCTAAATCTGGTACCACGGGTAGTCAGGAGCCCCCGGCACTTGTTCTGGTCTGACTATTTGGTGTGGCCCTTCGGGGAGTATAGTGGTGGCTGTGGTTTAGACCCAAATCGCTGGGAGAACTTCGGTTCGATGTGGAGTTGCATTGCGACCAGGTGCTGTGACCCATAGAACAGCAGAGGCTTAGATAGTCCTCGACCCATAACAAAGAGGGAAGTATGACCCATAACGATCATGTTTTGAAATGGTACCGGCGGAATCAATCCAATGGGGCGTTGGCCGTCGCATTATTACGGCCCCAGTATGACGGCACACCGTGGTTCAGGCTATCGTGGCGATAGTCAAGTAAACTCGGCGATTCTGTCTCTTGAAACCAGTGTTTTTTCTGCTATGTTAGAAGGCAAAAGAAAAGATCACTGTCAGAGTTAGAACCAACGTTCTCATTCTTCTTCAGAGAATTCTCATGTTTATGTTCGCTGCGCTGAAAGCAGCACTTAGCAAAGTGCACTTTGCGATGCCAAATGTTTCATTGTCTGTTGAATACCACAAAGTTTGCAATCAAAGGTCGTTTCATTTCTCTCGTTCCCTTTGTTTGCTGTTCGAAATGGTTTGGGGGATGCTTGTTTTCATATTGCAAACAAGTTAGTTGCTGTGTAGGCATCTCACTCGCTCTACAGAGTTTAATTGCTTTTTCTAAGCCGATGTAATTTTCAACAGGTAACTTTTCTCCAACTACATCACAGTTCATACGGACCAATATTTTAAATAAAGAATACTCCATATTCCCGAAATCATAATTATTTTTTTATTTTCTTGATTTTTATTTCACGCTTAATTTTTTATTTTCGCGTAATACTCGTCAACTCTCATATTGAAATATTATGTTAAGTGTATACACCACAAACGTGACACGAATTTTTGGCGCAAAGTATTCGTCAAACTTTCAAGCTGGACCGATTTTAGATAGAAGATATATAGCATGCACTAAATGTCTGCCTACAATATGGAAGCCATTACTGGAGGCCACTTAAGTGGGCTTAGATAGGTCATCGGGATGACCGTAGGGAGAAGATTCAACCTAATTTGTAATACATATTCTAGACTGATTTCAGATCGAAGCCATTATTTATGGAAGCCATTATTGAGAGCCAACTGTTTTTGTTTGACTTTTTCGAAAAAACATATTCTTTACTTTCGTATAACCCTGCAATTCCGCACCCTTACAGAATTTCTTCAGTCAATCAGATAGTTTCTGCTATCTTAGATGTTTTACTTATTAATTTAAATTTGCATCGTCTCAAACCCACTAGTACTTCTGGACGCGATGGTGTTCCGAATATATCATTGAAAGGCTGGTGTGAAACCATATCATAACTATGGTAAATAAAGCGTATGATGGTTTTTATTATAAGAAACGCTAGGCAACAGAGTTTACTGATCCATATTCTACGAAACAGCTTTATATTTCTCCAGTCAGGCCAATTTTAGAATATGGAACAGTGGTTTAAGATCCCCAACATGATTGTAGTAACAAAATTGAGTCCGTGCAAAAACAATTTTTACTATTTTGCTTAAAAAGTCTACATTGGAATACGGACTATGAACTCCCATCTTACAACAACAGGTATAATCTTATTTAATTGTCCTCATTGAAGAGTAGGCTCTTTGAATACGATTATGGTATATAAAATTATCCGTGCTTCTCAATATTTAATATCAATCTCATACCAGTTTTATTTTTCATCTTAATTTTTTTCTGCTATGTTGAAAGTCAAATAAAAACAAATCACTTTCGGAGTCAGAACCAACGTTCTCATTCTTCTGCAAAGAATTCACGTGTTTATGTTCGCTGCGCTGACGCTGAAAGCAGCACTTAGCGAAGTGATGTTGCCATAACGTTTGCAATCGTGCAATCTTGTTCCCTTTGTTTGCTGTTCAAAATAGTTTGGGTTTTGCATTTTTGCATATTGCTTCAACTCTAAATTCTTCTTTTTTATGCATATCTTTTAGTTGCTCTGTAGCCATCTCACTCGCTCAACAGAGTTTATTGCTTTTTCTAAGCCGATGTAATTTTCAGCAGGTAACTTTTCTGCAAATACATCACAGCTTTCACTATTTTGTCGCGTAATAAAGAATTCTCAATATTACCGAATTCATACTTTTTCGCTTGATTTTTTATTTTCGCGTAGTACTTGTCAACTCTCATATTGAAATATCGTGTTAAGTGTGTACACCTCAAACCAATTTTTGGCGCAAAGTATTCCTCAAACTTATCAATTATTTTTCCTACATCAAGCTGTTCTGCTGCCGCCAAAGAATATAAATTCTCGGCAGGTTTTTTGTCTAGCTGTGAAGCTGTCGAAACTCAAAGGCGCAAAGTATTCCTCAAACTTTTCTATTATTTTCCTACATCAAGCCAACCAAAGAAAATTAATTTTCTGCAAGATTTTTGTCTAGCTGTGGAGCTGTCGAAAACCACTTATATTGTTATATCCAACTATTCCAGGTTGTTGACACGTTGTTGCCTGTGATTTTTAGTGGTTCGGGAGGTCTTACAATGATGCCTCTGAAACAGATGGCCGTTCTTCACCTTCAGTTGTCATGTTTTAAACACACTTCTGACACCATGTAGCGAACGCAGCTGTTGTCGAGTATGAACTGAACTTTATTGTAATAAAATTATACTCATTATAAATGGATGATAAGAAAGAGGATGTAAATATAATGAGTGACTGAAGAGAATAAAACAGGTTTACCTATTGACAACTAGATAGGTATCAGGGAGTATTATGCGACCCAGTTACTAGACCGATTTCAAATCGGAGATATATGGCAGGCAATAATATGTAAGACATTATTGGAGGTCCCTTGAGGGGCACTTGCGGTTGAACCTTATCGACTATCAAGATGCCACCATAGGTCTGAGGAAGTAGATTACGACCCAATTTACGATATATCCTAGACCGATTTCATATCGGAGATGCACTAAATGCACTTAATCGACTATCGAGCTTAATCGACTATCGAGGTGTCACTAGATATGTCTGAGGGAGTATATTACGAACCAGTTACCAGACCGATTCCAGAGCGGAGATATATGGCAGCGTTAAATGTCTACCTACAATATGGAAGCCATTATCGAAGGCCCCGATAGAGACCATATATTCTAGACCTATCTCAGATCGATGCTATATGGCATACATGTCTGCGGTCACTATGGAAGCCATTATTGGAATGCTCGTTAGGAGCGCTTCCGGTCGAACTTAGTCCACCAGCGAGATGTCACTACGTAGCTTTGAGGGAGTAAATAACGGCACAGTTTACCATATATTTTAGACTGATTTTAGGTCAAAGCTTAATGACATGCACTAACTGTCTGCATTTAGTATGGTTGCCTTTATTGGAAGCCTCGTTAGGAGTACTTTCTGTCCACCTTTGTCGACAGGTGGGTGAGAGGGAGTAGATTACGACCCAGCTCACCATATAACCTAGACCGATTTCAGATCGGAGATATATGGCATGAAATAAATGTCTGCCTTCAATATGGGAGCCATTTTTTGAGGTCCCTTTAGGAGCACTTCCGGTCAAATTTAGTCCGCCATAGAGAAGTCTCTATGTAGCTCTGAGGGAGTAGTTATCGGCACAGTTTACCATATATTCTAGACTGATTTTAAGTCAAAGCTTAACGACATGCATTAAATGTCTGTATTCTGCAGCCCGTTAGGAGTACTCTCGGTCCACCTTAATCGACTAGATGGGTCAGAGGAAATAGATCTAATAATCTAGACCAATTTCAGATCGGAAATATATGAAATGCAATAAATATTTTCCTTTAGTATGGAAGCCATTATTTGAGGCCCCTTTTGGAGCACTTCCACCATCGAAATGTCACTAAATAGCTCAGTGGGGTAGATAACGACACCAATACCGATAAGTCACTTAATAGGTCTACGGGAGTATATTACGAATCAGGCCCTTTTGGAAGACTTCCGGTCGAACTTAATCGATCATTGAGATGCCACTAGATAGACGTGAGGGAGTTTATTAGGTCAAAATTACTTTACCAATTTAAGATCGGAGGTTTATGTCGTGCACTTAATGTCTGTCATTAATGTGGAAGCCATTATTGGAGGCCCCTATAGGGCCACTCCCGGTAGAATTTTATCGACCATCTTGATGTCACTATATAGGTCCGAGGGTGTAGATTACGACCAAGCTTACCATATATTCTCGACCGATTTCATGTCGAAGATATATTGCATGCACTAAATGTCTGCCTACAATATGGAAGCCATTATAGGAGGCCCCTTTACGGCCACTCCCGGTAGAACTTAAACGATCATCATGATGTCACTAATTAGGTCCGAGGGTGTAGATAACGACCAAGCTAACCATATATCCTAGACATATTTCAGATCTTAGATAGGTCATAGGGATGTCCGTAGATAGGGAGGGAGAAGATTCAAACTAAATTTCATTACATATCCTAGACAGATTTCAGATAGAAGATATATGGCATGCACTAAATGTCTGCCATTATTGGACGCCCATTTATGGTGTTGAGTTCTGAAGCGATCCGTCAATTGCAAACTGTTTTGTTGACTTTTTCGAAAACACATATTCTTTACGTTCGTTTATCCCTGCAATTCCGTAGCCTTATAGAATTTCTTCAGTCAATCAGATAGTTTCTGCTATCTTAGATGTTTCACTTATTAAATTAAATTTGCATCGTCTCAAACCCACTAGTACTTCTGGACGCGATGGTGTTCCGAATATATCATTGAAAGGCTGGTGTGAAACCATATCATAACTATGGTAAATAAAGCGTATGATGTCTTTTATTTTAAGAAGCGCTGGGCAACATAGTTTACTGATCCATATTCTACCAAACAGCTTTATATTTCTCTAGTCAGGCCAATTTTAGAATATGGAACAGTGGTTTGAGATCCCCAATATGATTACTATGTTAACAAAATTGAGTCCGTGCAAAAACAATTTTTACTATTTTGCTTAAAAAGTCTACATTGGAATACGGACTATGAACTCCCTTCTTACAACAACAGGTTTAATCTTATTTAATTGTCTTCATTGAAGAGTAGGCTCATTGAATACGATGATGGTATATAAAATGAACCGTGGGGTTGGTGCTTCTGAATATTTAATATCAAAAATCTCATACCAGTTTTATTTTTCATCTTCATTTTTTTCTGGTATGTTAAAAATAAAAAGAATAAACATATCACTGTCAGAGTCAGAACCAACGTTCTCATTCTTCTGCAGAGAATACGCATGTTTATGTTCGCTGCGCTGACGCTGAAAGCAGCACTAGCGAAGTGCCATTCGCGATGATAAATGTTTCATTGTCTGTTAAATGGTGGAAAATAACGACTCTCATGATGTTGCCATAACGTTTGCAATCGTGCAATCTTGTTCCCTTTGTTTGCTGTTCAAAATAGTTTGGGTTTTGCATGTTTGCATATTGCTTTAACCCTAAATTCGTCTTTTTTATGCATATCTTTTAGTTGCTCTGTAGCCATCTCATTCGCTCAACAGAGTTTATTGCTTTTTCTAAGCCGATGTAATTTTCAGCAGGTAACTTTTCTGCAAATACATCACAGCTTTCACTATTTTGTCGCGTAGTAAAGTGTTTGAGCAAGGGCTTTTGTTGTTGTTGTTACTGGTTCTTTTTCTTTTGTTTCTTTTTGTTTAGTTTCTATTTTTTGTTGAGTTAAAAGTGTGTTATTTTTTGTTTGTTTAATTCAGTGTATTGTTTTATTTTGTTCACTTAAATGTAATTATATGTACAAGGTGTGTTCTTTATGTTTTAAATTCAATGTTTAATGTTTTAAAATGTTTAGTGTTCACAAGGTTTTTTTTTTTTCTATGTACAATAATTGTTTGTAAAAAATGTTTAATGTTCACAATATTTGTTTGTAATGTTTAAATTATGTTCAATGTTTTATGTTATATGTACACAATGTTTCACTTTGTCACGGGGGGGAACTAACGCACGATTTGAATTCTATTTTACAATTAAACTAATCTTCGCTTTGTGTGAGCCTATGAGCCGTTTTAGAACACACGCATAGGCTCGCCACAAAGCGACATCAACAATAACAAAACAAAAGGACAAGGGAGAATGTGCGAAAATATGAAAAAGGGCTTGTGTACACAACGGTGTCAATGTACTTGACTTTATTATTCATTTCGTTTATGCACACAAGCCATCGCACATTCTCGATAGAAACAGTGCTGCTACAAATTGTAGCACTGTTTCAACATTCTGCCCCCCATGACTCGGTGATTACATACAAACGAAATACACTTAACAATTAAAAGGATTTCGGACTGGACCAGTAAACACATAGCCCAGATGTGTTTTGTAGGCTTGGACTCTGCCAAGCCCTGTGGTGATGGCTCCCTCTTGTAGGATCACGGGGTAAACGTCTGCTCCGAATTCCAAGTCTATGGGAGTGTTGCTTCTAGGGTCTATATCGGCACACGTGTCTGGAGAGAAGTTTGATGTCGGGTCCTCAATAAGTGGGTCGCAGTAGGGTTGTCGTGGCAATTCGTCGGTGATAAGCGCCTTCACCTTCAGCACCCATGTGCTCCGCATTTGCCGTGCCATCACCTTGAAGGAGGCAAACCGCTGATTTTGAAGGCGGAAGGACGGCAGGTTGAGGCGCCTATATGTTGCTGTTGCGATTCGAGACACCGTCGACGAAGAGTTGAGAATACCCCTCACTGAAGCCCAAGAGTCGAAATCATCTTCTGCCACACGAACCGTCACCGTTGGCACAAATACAACGGACCTTTGGACGACTGGCTCAGCGGCAGTGGCATCAAATATCGACCGTGTCAGCTGTGGGGCGCCGTGCAAAGACGTGTGGTGACGGTGGTCGCATCTCCGACAGCTCTCCAGTACCGGGCAGTCAGGCGCTAAGTGGCTCCGAGCCAGGCAATTGCGGCAGTACCCCCGTCGGTCAACCGCTTCGTACCGTGTCTTCGGCGACATCTCTCGGAAACGCCGACAAGACTTCAAGGCGTGGTCCTCTTGACAAAGACCACAGGAGTACTGCCAGCCGCCTGGGCGCTCGCGTCGGCTTCGGTGACGATCTAGGCGGTCATCAGAGCGTTCACGTATCGGTAGGTAGCCGGCCATCTCTAGAGGAAGATACAAAAACAAGTTATTGAAGTTTTGGATAATGGATGGGGTCAAAAAGCCTAGTCAGTCAGAAAACAGCTTGATGACTTTAGTAATAGGACGTCCGATTGTGCCGTTGGTAGTCAATATGTCCACAACCCTGATATTGTTGTCTGTGCCGGGGTGAGTTCCGACAATACGACCCATTTTCCACTCGTTGGGAGACAACTTTTCGTCCTTAATGACGACAAGATCGTTAATTTTAATGTTATCTTGTTGATACTTCCATTTGTATCTACGATGTAGCTCTTTTAAATATTCAGACTTCCATCGTTGGCAAAAATTTTGTGAGATCATTTTCAATCTTTTCCATCTGTTGGCTAGGGTTAGATTATCTTCGGAAATATCAGGCTCAGCTGGAGCAAGAATCGAAGTACCGATGAGAAAATGTCCTGGTGTCAAAGGGGATAAATCTGATGGGTCATCGCTGGCAGGGCTTAAAGGTCTGGAATTGAGGCAGGCCTCTATACGAGCTAATATTGTTGTGAGTTCTTCGAAGGTAAAGTTCATTTGCGGAATCAGCTTGCGCAGATGAGTTTTAAAAGACTTAACTCCCGCCTCCCATAGGCCACCCATATGAGGAGCTCCAGGAGGTATGAATTTCCATTCAAGGTGCTGGTATATATTCTGCTGGATGGTACGAGTTTGAAAGGATTTTATGAACGCAATCCGATCCTTACGCATCATTTCCGCTGCACCTACAAAGTTTGTACCATTATCAGAATAGATTCTCGCAGGGCATCCCCGTCTTCCTACAAATCTGGAAAACGCGGCCAAAAATGATTGTGTCGATAAATCGCTCGTTGCTTCTAAGTGGACAGCCTTTGTCGCAAAGCACACGAATATGCAGACATAACCTTTGGTGATTAGACAAGCGCGTCCCGTGAAATTTCTGATAGGAAAGGGTCCAGCAAAATCAACGCCTGTGTTGTTAAAGGGTCGGGTCAGCATTGTGCGCTCAGGAGGAAGTGAGGCCATAATCTGAGTTTGAGTATGTTTTTTGTATAGTATACATGTTCGGCAATTGTGAATAACTTTTTTGACTAGAGACTTCAACCTGAAGATCCAAAACTCCGACCTTAGCACACGAACCATGAGTTGATTGCCGCCGTGAATCGTAATTTTGTGGACAAATTCCGTTAATAACTGTGATAGGCGAGCGTCATAAGGCAAAATAATTGGATGTCTTTCATTATAAGATAAGGCAGGTGATTGTACAAGGCGTCCATTGGCTCTGATAACACCTTTTTGGTCTAAAAAAGGATTAAGAGTTAGGAGGCAGCTGCTTGGCGAAATGCGATTCTTTTGAACTAAAGATTGATACTCAGCTTGAAAATGATGTTTTTGTGTTAGAACAAGGAGTCGTATCTTAACATCTTGGATCTCTACCGCTGTAATTTCCTTGGATGAAATTCTCAGGTGAGTCCTATTTGCGCCGGTATTTCGCCAGAGTCTGAGGACATATGCCAATACCTTGTATGCTCGAGATAAGGAGGAAAATCTAGCCAAAGGGTCTTCAAATGTGGTTGTAGCAAGAACTTTGACCGGTTTTGACTCCAGATTTGTGTCTTCCAAACTTTCGTATCTAGGCCATCGATCTTTTGGATATTTCAGCCATGGGGGCCCCTGCCACCATAGACGATGAGATATTAGATCATCTGGAGAGCAGCCTCGGCTGGCGATGTCAGCAGGGTTACATTCGGAATCTACGTGTCTCCAGTTTTCATTCCCAACATTTTCCAAAATAGTAGACGTTCTGTTGCCGACGAAAGTGCTCCATGAACAGGGTGGTTTTGTAAGCCAGGCCAGCACTATCGTTGAATCCGTCCAGTAATGTGTAGATACATTTGCTAGTTGAAGATTTGGAACAACTGCTGCTAATTCTGAAAGAAGAACAGCTCCGCAAAGTTCCAGTCGTGGTAACGAGACTTTTTTTATTGGTGCGACACGAGTTTTCGCAGCAAGAAGAGAAGTATGTGTCGTGTTGTTTGGAAATTCAATTCGAATGTAGAGTGCAGCAGCATAAGCGCTTTCTGATGCGTCACAAAATCCATGGATTTCAACCTGACTTAATGGCTGAAATTGAATCCATCGAGGAATTTTTATTGTGTCTATTAACGGGCAATTTTTTACGAAATTGTTCCAATTCATTTGAGTAATTGGTTTCAACGAGTCATCCCAATTTATTTTGTCTAGCCAGACATGCTGCATAATCAGCTTAGCCACTACAATCACTGGAGCCAGCCATCTGCAAGGGTCGAAAAACTTGGCTATGGTCGATAGAACTTCTCTTTTGGTACACGATTGTTTTTCTTCGATAAGTGGCGAGGTAAAAGTGAAGCAGTCAGCTGATATATGCCATCTGATCCCCAAAGTCTTCGTTGAGGATTCTTCCGAAATATCCAACCAATTGACGGGTAAAATTTGTTCTGGAGGCAGGTCTTCAATCACCAAAGGATTATTCGAGCTCCATTTCCTAAGTTCGAAACCTGCTGAGTCCAGGGCTGAAATTAATTCCCTTCGGTAATTTACAGCTTCTTCTATGGTATGGCCACCTGCTAGGACATCATCAACGTATAAATTTTGTCGTATTATTTGCGAGGCTAAAGGGTATTTGTCTTTCACATCTTCCGCAAGTTGAAGAAGTGTCCGAATGGCGAGGAATGGGGCGCAATTTACTCCAAATGTGACAGTTAGAAGCTCAAAATCTTCCACTGGATCTTTTGGCGACTTTCGAAACAGAATTCTCTGATATTTGGCTTGGCTAGGGTCTAACAATATTTGGCGGTACATTTTAGTTACATCGGCATTGAACGCGTACTTGAAAAACCTCCACTTCAGTATCTGCAAAACGAGATCTTGTTGGAGAATTGGTCCAGGATGTAAAATGTCGTTCAAGCTTTTTTTGTTTGAGGTGGGGCTGGATGCATTAAACACGACTCTAAGTTTTGTGGTCACTCGATCTGGTTTAATCACAGCGTGATGTGGTAAGTAGTAATGAGGGTATTCATTTACTTCCGACGGCGAAATTTTCCTCATGTGACCTAGTTCGAGGTATTCCAGAATGGACTGATCATATTGCTCCTTAATTTCTGGTGTCCTAAGAAGTTTCTTTTCCATTCTATGGAATTGTGCCATGGCGATATTTCTCGACGTACCCAGTTCTTCACAAGTTTTGAACGGCAGAGTGACGACGTATCTTCCAGAATCATGGCGACGAGTTGTAGCGCTAAAGTTATCCTCGCAGTACGTGTCTTCTTCTGACCTCAAAATCTTTTTTGGGGTCTCCTCCACCTCCCAAAAACGTGTTAGAATTTTTTCGATTGACACTGTACTGCACAGTGAAATTTGATTTTTATTTTCTATTTGTTGATTGACGGGTCCGCCAATCACCCAGCCAAAAACTGTTTTTTGTGCCATAAAAGATCCAACTGATTGCGTCGGAGCACCAATAGTGAATATTAAGGGGCCGATATCTATTCCAATCAATAGATCAACTGGCCGACTTGCATAAAAACGAGGGTCTGCCAGCTCCAATTTGGCAGTTTCATTCATTTGCAAAGGGTCCAATGTTCTAGGTGGTAGACTAGATGGAAGGGTCTTCAAAACAGGTGCCCATACTTCTAGCCCAAAACTAGGGTCCACGCGAGAACAAAGGTTAAAAAGACAGGCTTTTGTAGATGTTTCAGACACGGTTTGACTTAAACCGGTTACGTGCACGAGATTTCGTTTAGTTGGAAGCTTCAAACGATTTTTGAGTTTTTCCGAGATAAACGTGGCTTGAGATCCCGGGTCAATTATAGCACGGGCATCATATCTTTGTCCTCTAGATTCAATTTGGACAATAGCCGTAAACAACAAGGTTTCTCGATTTTGATTATTTTTACCCTCTTGGAGGGTCAAGGCAGTGACACTAGGAGATTCTAAGTTCTGTGTGGACTGTATCAAGGTTGTTAGGGCTGATGCACTTGTACTAGGGCGTACACCAGCCTGTGTTGTATCGCCACCTGTAGAGTTGGCCTCATTGCCTTTATGCAGCAAACTGTGGTGTTTAAGCTTACAATCTCTACAGGTGTAGCGACTTTTGCAATCTCTCACTCCATGAGCAGAAGAGAGACAATTGTAGCATAAATGTGAAACTTTTACGATATGTATTCGATCATTGATGCTTTTCGCAAGAAATTTTGGACAAACTCTCAAGAAATGCTCTTCTCTACAAAGTTGGCAGTTTGGCGTACCATTTGTATAAGAGTCTTCGCGCATTATTACATGATTTTTATTTTTAAACCCCGTGACATTTGAGTTCTGTGAAATATTTGTTTGAAAAGAGTTTACGCGAGTGTCTTTTTTTCCATAATCAGATCGAGGCTGATTATTTTTCGAGAAGGCAGGTTTTATATTTCCAACAGATTCTAGGGTCTTGAATTTGTGTGTCAAAAACGAATCAAATTCAGCCCAAGTTGGTATTGTTGTACAATCTTTTAAAGAATTTTCAAATTCTTCTAGAAAAGTGCGAGGTAGCTTCGTTGAGCTAAGGTAGACTAATATCGGATCCCATCCTTTGATGTCGATGCTGAAGGTATTTAGGGTTTGAATACATCCATTGACCGTGCGCTGCAACTTCTGTATTGAGGAACCAGTTTCTGAGGAGACCTGGGGCAAATTAAACAATGTCTTTAGCTGTTCGTTTATTTGCATTCGCTTGTTTTCGTAACGTGCAACCAAATTTCCCCATGCAATATCGAAACCCTCGTTTGTCAAAGGAACTTGGCTAATAATTTCCCTGGCTTCTCCTGCTGTTTTTTTGTTAAGGTGAAACAGTTTTTCAACCTTGCTTAATTTTGAATTATTTATGTAAATCGCCGAAAATAGATCTCTAAATGTTGGCCATTTTTGGTACCCCCCTTGAAATGTGTCAGTGTCGCAGGGTGGTACTCGAGAAATTGAAGAAAGATTATTATCGTGATCCTGTATCATCAGTGTCGATGTTCTTTCCTGCTTTTCCTTGGTTTGGCGTTCGGAAATTGTCTGGATCTCGTCATTCAATGCGCTGAGTACGTTTTTATAACTGGAGAGCGCCTCCTTGTAGTGTTTTCTCAACTTCGTCTTATCAATAGGTGTCTCTCCAGCTATTTCCTCTCGATCTCGGCACTCCAGATATGATCGCTTTACTTGATCCCACAGAGAATTGAGCTCCACTCGAAATACTTCCAAGGCATGTAAGCTTTCTTCCGATTTTGTGACTGAATAGACGGATTCGAAGTCCATCAAATCATTGACACAGTTGACAAATTTGTCTGTCAATGCCTTTGCCATTTTTGCACCCTCAATATAGTAGCAGCAAAAAACTTTTTGAAAAAAAATGCAGGAAATTTTTTCAAAAAATCGCCAAAAAGTTTTCAAAAAATCGCCAAAAGGTTTTCAAAAAATCGCCAAAATTTTTTTTTCAAAAAATCGCCAAAAAGTTTTCAAAAAATCGCCAAAAAGTTTTCAAAAAATCGCCAAAAAGTTTTCAGAAAAATCGCCAAAATGTTTTCAAAAAATCGCCAAAATGTTTTCAAAAAATCGCCAAAAAATTTTCAAAAAATCGCCAAAAAGTTTTCAGAAAAATCGCCAAAATGTTTTCAATAAATCGCCAAAATGTTTTCAAAAAATCGTCAAAAAGTTTTCAAAAAATCGCCAAAAAGTTTTTTTAAAAAATCGCCAAAAAGTTTTTTTTAAAAAATCGCCAAAAAGTTTTCGAAAAATCGCCAAAAAGTTTTAGAAAAATCGCCAAAAAGTTTTCAAAAAATCGCAAAAAAGTTTTCAAAAAATTGCCAAAAGTTTTTCAAAAAATCGCAAAAAAGTTTTCAAAAAATTGCCAAAATGTTTTTCAAAAAGTCGCCAAATGTTTTTCCAAAGGTCGCCAAAAGTTTTTCCAAAGGTCGCCAAAATTTTTCAAAAAGTCGCCAAAAATGTTTTCACAAATTTTTATAAGGTCGCCAACAGGTTTACAAAAATTCTCCAACAATTTTTAAAAATTCGCCACAAAAATTTTCTCAAGGTTTACCAAGAATTATTCTAAATTTACGCAAAAAAAATCAACTTATTCAGGAATGGGTCAATTTATCTATCCAAAAAATAAATTGCTTCAAGTTGTGTTTCAAAGTTGTGTTACGGAATTTATTTCAAAAAAAGAAAATGGCATCCAAGTTAGCCATCAAAGATTTTTCCATCAAGGGGAATTTTCCAACATGCAAGTTCGTTGGAAAACAAAAATTCCAATTTTTGCGTATCAAAATTTGTCGAGAAAAAATTTAGAAGATTTAGATCTTTGGCATTGAAAATTTTTCCATTGCGAATTCACCCAACAATTATTTTTCGTAACATATAATTTTCCAAATTTCAAACTTTCAGTTTAATGGCGCCGTTTGCGACCGAAGTTTCCAGCAATTGGCATAAATTTCCAATGGAATGGAAGAAAAAAAGATGGCCGCTAGCGATCCAAGTAATAGTCAAGTGTCTATGTTGTTGTAGATTTTGATTCGGTCCAAAATGGCGTCGCAAGGTTACGTAATATAATGTATTTTAATTCGCACGTAACGACAAGAAAATTATGTCCAGGGTCTTGCAGCATAACTTTGCTTCAACGTCGGGCACGTAATAGCAGCCGTGCCGTGTCTATAGCTGCACCCTCATCATTTGCTTGTTTTTTTTGTGCTAAGTTCTTGGGTACTTACTACTTCTTCGCTGGGTTTTGTGGTTATGATTTGTACCTCTCACAGCGAATTTGTCCTTTTGAAGTCTTCTAGGGGTCGTTCGTGGCGGGGTCCTTGGCGTCCTTCAATATGGCTTCCAAAATGGCGTCCTCAAATATGGCGGTGGCTTCCAAAATGGCGTCCTCAAATATGGCGGTGGCTTCCAAAATGGCGTCCTCAAATATGGCGGTGGCGTTTTTCACAATATAATTTTTTGCTTTATACACTTTTGCACTTTTTTGTTTAAGTGCACACACTTTTTTTCTCGGGTGTAATTTTACTTTCCACTATTCGGTTCGCATGGACCAAAATGTTTGAGCAAGGGCTTTTGTTGTTGTTGTTACTGGTTCTTTTTCTTTTGTTTCTTTTTGTTTAGTTTCTATTTTTTGTTGAGTTAAAAGTGTGTTATTTTTTGTTTGTTTAATTCAGTGTATTGTTTTATTTTGTTCACTTAAATGTAATTATATGTACAAGGTGTGTTCTTTATGTTTTAAATTCAATGTTTAATGTTTTAAAATGTTTAGTGTTCACAAGGTTTTTTTTTTTTCTATGTACAATAATTGTTTGTAAAAAATGTTTAATGTTCACAATATTTGTTTGTAATGTTTAAATTATGTTCAATGTTTTATGTTATATGTACACAATGTTTCACTTTGTCACGGGGGGGAACTAACGCACGATTTGAATTCTATTTTACAATTAAACTAATCTTCGCTTTGTGTGAGCCTATGAGCCGTTTTAGAACACACGCATAGGCTCGCCACAAAGCGACATCAACAATAACAAAACAAAAGGACAAGGGAGAATGTGCGAAAATATGAAAAAGGGCTTGTGTACACAACGGTGTCAATGTACTTGACTTTATTATTCATTTCGTTTATGCACACAAGCCATCGCACATTCTCGATAGAAACAGTGCTGCTACAAATTGTAGCACTGTTTCAACATAAAGAATACTCAATATTACCGAATTCATACTTTTTCGCTTGATTTTTTTATTTTCGCGTAGTACTTGTCAACTCTCATATTGAAATATCGTGTTAAATGTGTACACCTCAAACCAATTCTTGACGCAAAGTATTCCTCAAACTTATCAATTATTTTTCCTACATCAAGCTGTTCTGCTGCCGCCAAAGAATATAAATTCTCGGCAGGTTTTTTGTCTAGCTGTGAAGCTGGCGAAACTCATTTATACTGTTGGATCCAACTATTCCAGGTTGTTAAAACATTGTTGTCTGTCATTTGTAGTGGTTTGGGAGGTCTTACAAATGATGTATTAGTCAAACTTATCTATTATTTTTCCTACATCAAGCTGTTCTGCTGCCGCCAAAGAATATAAATTCTCGGCAGGTTTTTTGTCTAGCTGTGAAGCTGTCGAAACTCATTTATACTGTTGGATCCAACTATTCCAGGTTGTTGACACATTGTTGCCTGTCATTTGTAGTGGTTTGGGAGGTCTTACAAATGATGCCGCTGTAACAGTTGGACGTTCTTCACCTTCAGTTGTCATGTTTTTAACACACTTTTAACATCTGAACGAAGTTGTTGTCGAGTATGAACTGAACCTTATTGTAATAAAATTATACTCATGATACATGGATCATGAGAGTGGGGATGTAAATACAATGAGTGACTGAAAGAGAATAGAACAGGTTTGCCTATTGACAAATAGATAGGTATCAGGGAGTATTATACGACGCAGTTACTAAACCGATTTCAGATCGGAGATTTGTGACACGCAATAATATGGAAGCCATTATTGGAGGCTCCTTAAGGGGCTCATGCGGTTGAACCTTATCGACCATCAAGATGCCACTAGATAGGTCTGAGGAAGCAAATTACAACCCAATTTACCATATGTCCTAGACCGATATATTCAGATCGAAGATGCACTAAATGTCTGTCTATAATGTGGAAGCCTTTATTGTAGGCCCCTTTAGGAACACTTCCGGTCGAAATTAATCGACTATCGAGGTGTCACTAGATATGTCTGAGGGAGTATATTACGAACCAGTTACCAGACCGATTCCAGATCGGAAATATATGTCATGCGCTAAACGTCTACCTACAATATGGAAACCATTTTGGAGGCCCCGATAGATGTCATAAGATAGGTCTTAGATAGTATATAAGTAACGACTCAGATTACCATATATTCTAGACCGATTTTCGATCGAAGCTATATGGAATGCGAAAAATGTCTGCGGGTAATATGGAAGCCATTATTAGAATCCTCGTTAGGAGCACTTCCGGTCGAATTTTGTCCACCATCGAGATGTCAACACGTAGCTTCAAGGGAGTAAATAACGGCACAGTTTACCATATACTCTAGACCAATTTTAGGCCAAAGCTTGATGACATTCACTAAATGTCTGCATTTAATATGTTTGCCTTTATTGGCCGACTAGAAGGGAGTAGATTACGACCCAGCTCACCATATAACCTAAAATAATTTCAGATCGGAGATATATGGCTTGAAATAAATGTCTGCCTTCAATATAGAAGACATTATTTGGGGTCCCTTTAGGAGCACTTCAAGTCGAATTAAGTGCGCCATAGAGAAGTCACTTTGTAGGTTTGAGGGGGTAGATATCGGCACAGTTC
This sequence comes from Hydrotaea diabolus, assembly GCA_963513945.1. Taxonomy (NCBI): domain Eukaryota; kingdom Metazoa; phylum Arthropoda; class Insecta; order Diptera; family Muscidae; genus Hydrotaea; species Hydrotaea diabolus. The sequence goes on along the minus strand of OY740716.1, from coordinate 98,378,943 downwards.
ACCATATATTCCAGACTGATTTTATGTCAAAGCTTAATAGCATGCACTAAATGTCTGCCATTATTAGTACTTTCGGTCCATTAGGAGTACTTTCGGTCCACCTTAATAGACTAGATGGATCAAAGATAATAGATTACGACCCCTTTGTCGACTAGAACGGGCAGGGAGTAGATTAACACCCAGCTCATTATATAACCTAGACCGATTTCAGATCGAAGATATATGGCACGAAATAAATGTCTGCCTTCAATATGGAAGCCATTATTTGAAGTCCCTTTAGGAGCACTTCCGGTCGAATTTAGTCCGCCATTGAGAAGTCACTATGTAGCTCTGAGGGAGTATATATCGGCACAGTTTACCATATATTCTACACTGATTTTAAGTCAAAGCTTAATGACATGCACTAAATATCCGCAATTAATATGGTTGCCATTATAATGGCAACCATATTATTGGAAGCCCCGTTAGGAGTACATTCGGTCCACTTTAATCGACTAGATGGATCAGAGGGAATAGATTACGACTCAGCTCAGCATATAACCTAGACCAATTTCAGATCGGAAATATACGAAATGCAATAAATATTTGCCTTTAGTGTGGAAGCCATTATTTGAGGCCCCCTTTGGAGCACTTCCACCATCGAAATGTCACTAAATAGCTCAGTGGGGGTAGATAACGACACCAATACCGATAAGTCACTTAATAGGTCTACGGGAGTATATTACGAACCAGGCCCTTTTGGAGGACTTCCGGTCGAACTTAATCGATCATTGAGATGTCGCTAGATAGACGTGAGGGAGTTTATTAGGTCAAAATTACTTTACCAATTTAAGATCGGAGGTTTATGTCGTGCACTTAATGTCTGTCATTAATGTGGAAGCCATTATTGGAGGCCCCTATAGGGCCACTCCCGGTAGAACTTTATCGACCATATTGATGTCACAATATAGGTCCGAGGGTGTAGATTACGACCAAGCTTACCATATATTCTAGACCGATTTCATGTCGAAGATATATTGCATGCACTAAATGTCTGCCTACAATATGGAAGCCATTATAGGAGGCCCCTTTACGGCCACTCCCGGTAGAACTTAAACGAACATCATGATGTCACTAAATAGGTCCGAGGGTGTAGATAACGACCAAGCTAACCATATATCCTAGACATATTTCAGATCTTAGATAGGTCATAGGAATGTCCGTAGATAGGGAGGGAGAAGATTCAAACTAAATTTCATTACATATCCTAGACAGATTTCAGATAGAAGATATATGGGATGCACTAAATGTCTGCTTACAATATGGAAGCCATTATTGGAGGCCCATTTAGGGTGTTGAGTTCTGCAGTGATCAGTCAATAGCAAACTGTTTTTTTGACTTTTTCGAAAACATATATTCTTTACGTTCGTTTAACCCTGCAAATCCGTACCCTTACAGAATTTCTTTAGTCAATCAGATAGTTTCTGCTATCTTAGATGTTTCACTTATTAAAGTAAATTTGCATCGTCTCAAACCCACTAGTACTTCTGGACGCGATGGTGTTCCAAATATATATTGAAAGGCTGGTGTGAAACCATATCATAACTATGGTAAAAAAGCGTATGATGTCCTTTATTTTAAGAAACGCTGGGCAACAGAGTTTAATAATCCATATTCTACGAAACAGCTTTTTATTTATCTAGTCAGGCCAATTTTAGAATATGGAACAGTGGTTTGGGATCCCCAACATGATTACTATGTTAACAAAATTGAGTCCGTGCAAAAATAATTTTCACTATTTGGCTTAAGAAGTCTACATTGGAATACGGGCTATGAACTCCCTTCTTACAACAACAGGTTTAATCTTATATAATAGTCCTCATTAAAGAGTAGGCTCATTGAATACACTTATGGTATATAAAATTATCCGTGCTTCTAAATATTTAATATCAAAAATCTCATACCAGTTTTATTTTTCATCTTAATTTTTTTCTGCTATGTTGAAAGTAAAAAAAAAACATATCACTGTATCAGAACCAACGTTCTCATTCTTCTGCAAAGAATACGCATGTTTATGTTCGCTGCGCTGACGCTGAAAGCAGCACTTAGCGAAGTGCCCTTCGCGATGATAATTGTTTTATTGTCGGTTAAATGCTGGAAAATTACGACTTTCGTGATGTTGCCACAACGTTTGCAATCGTAAGTCGTTTCATTTCTCTCGTTCCCTTTGTTTGCTGTCCGACATGGTTTGGGTTTTGCATGTTTGCATATTGTTTGCACTCTCAATTCGTCTTTTTTTGGGCATTTATTTTAGTTGCTGTGTAACCATATCACTCCCACTACAGAGTTTCATTGCTTTTTCTAAGCCGATGTATTTTTCAGCAGGTAACTTTTCTCCAACTACATCACAGCTCATACGAACCACTATTTTCTCGCGTAATAAAGAATACTCCATATTACCGAAATCATACTTGATTTTATATTTTCTTGATTTTTATTTCACGCTTGATTTTTATTCCACGCTTGATTTTTTATTTTCGCGTAATACTCGACTCTCATATTGAAATATCGTGATATAAGTGTATACATTGAAACGTGACACTAATTTTTGGCGCAAAGTATTCCTCAAACTTTTCTATTATTTTCCTACATCAAGCCAACCAAAGAAAATTAATTTACTTTATTGAACTTTATTGTAATAAAATTATACTCATTATAAATGGATGATAAGAAAGAGGATGTAAATATAATGAGTGACTGGAGAGAATAGAACAGGTTTGCCTATTGACTAGTAGATAGGTATCAGGGAGTATTATGCGACCCAGTTACTAGACCGATTTCAAATCGGAGATATATGGCATGCAATAATATGGAAACCATTATTGGAGGTCCCTTGAGGGGCACTTGCGGTTGAACCTTATCGACCATCAAGACGCCACTTTAGGTCTGAGGAAGAAGATTACGGCCCAATTTAATATATATCCTAGACCGATTTCATATCGGATATGCACTAAATGCACTTAATCGACTACCGAGCTTAATCGACTATCGAGGTGTCACTAGATGTAAATATAATGAGTGACTGGAGATAATAGAACTGGTTTGCCTATTGACTACTAGATAGGTATCAGGGAGTATTATGCGACACAGTTACTAGACCGATTTCAAATCGGAGATATATGGCATGCAATAATATGGAAGCCATTATTGGAGGTTCCTTGAAGGGCACTTGCGGTTGAACCTTATCGACCATCAAGATGCCACTTTAGGTCTGAGGAAGTAGATTATGACCCAATTTACCATATATCCTAGACCGATTTCAGATCGGAGATGCACTAAATGCACTAAATCGACTACCGAGCTTAATCGACTATCGAGGTGTCACTAGATATGTCTGAGGAAGTATATTACGAACCAGTTACCAGACTAATTCCAAATCGGAGATATATGGCATGCGCTAAATGTCTAACTACAATATGGAAGCCATTATTGAAGGCCCCGGTAGAGATGTCACTAGATAGGTCTGAGATAGTATATAAGTAACGACTCTTATTACCATATATTCTAGACCGATCTCAGATCGAAGCTATATGGCATACAAAAAATGTCTGCGCTTAATTAGGAAACCATTATTGGAATTCTCGTTAGGAGCACTTCCGGTCGAACTTAGTCCACCAACGAGATGTCACTGCGTAGCTTTGAGGGAGTAAATAATGACACTTTTTACCATATATTCTAGACCGATTTTAGGTCAAAGCTTAATGACATGCACTAAATGTCTGCATTTAATATGTTTGCCTTTATTGGAAGCCTCGTTAGGAGTACTTTCTGTCCACCTTTGTCGACTAGATGGGTCAGAGGGAGAGTACGACCCAGCTCACCATATAACCTAGACCGATTTCAGATCGAAGATATATGACATGAAATAAATGTCTGCCTTCAGTATGGAATCCATTATTTGAGGTCCCTTTAGAAGCACTTCCGGTTAAATTTAGTCCACCATCGAGAAGCCACTATGTAGCTCTGAGGAAGTAGATATCGGCACAATTTACCTTATATTCTAGACTTATTTTAAGTCAAACATGCACTAAATGTGTGCATTTTATATGGTAGCCTTTATTGGAACCCCCGTTAGGAGTAGTTTCGGTCCACCTTTATCGACTAGATGGGTCCGAGGGAGTCGATTACGACTCAGCTTAGCATATAACTTAGACCAATTTCAGATCGGAAATATACGGCATGCAATAAATATCTACCTTTTATATGGAATCTATTATTAGAGTTCCCTTTTGGAGCACTTCCACCATCGAGATGTCACTCAATAGCTCAGTGGGAGCTAAATAGCTCAGTGGGAGCGGCACCAATACCGAGAACGGGAGTAGAGTACGAGCAAGCCTACCGTTTATCCTAGACCGATTGCAGATCGGAGATATAGGGCAACCACTAAATGTCCACCTTTAATATGGAAGCCATTATTGAAGGCCCTTTTAGGAGGACTTCCGGTCGAACATAATCGATCATCGAGATGACACTAAATAGAACTGAGGGAGTTTATTATGACAACATTACTTTACCAATTTACCAATAATGTCTGTCATTAATATGGAAACCAGTATTGGAGGCCCCTGTAGGGCCACTCCCGGTAGAACTTTATCGACCTGCATGATGTCACTAAATAGGTCCGATGGTGTAGGTTACGACCAATCTTACCATATATCATATGGAGGCCCCTTAAGTGGGCTTAGATAGGCCATCGGGATGACCGTAGATAGGTCTTAGTTAGAATATTCAACCTAATTTTTATTATATAACCCAGACTGATTTCAGATCGAAAATATATGGTATGCACCAAATTTCTGCCTATAATATGGAAGCCATTATTGGAGGCACCTTTACGGCCACTCCCGGTAGAAACTTAACGACCATCATGATGTCACTAAATAGGTCCGAGGGTGTAGATTACGACCAAGGTTACCATATATCCTAGACCGATTTCAGATCGTAGATATGTCATAGGGATGTCCGTAGATAGGTCTCAGGGAGAAGATTGAAACTAATTTTCATTACGTATCCTAGACAGATTTAAGATCGAAGATATATGGCATGCACTAAATGTCTGCCTACAATTATTGGAGGCCTATTAAGGGTATTGAGTTCTGAAGCGATCAGTCAATTGCATACTGTTTTGCTGACTTTTTCGAAAAAACATATTCTCTATGTTCGTTTAATCCTGCAATTTCGTACCCTTACAGAATTTCTTCAGTCAATCAGATAGTTTCTGCTATTTTAAATGTTTCAAGTATTAAATTAAATTTGCATCGTCTCAAACCCACTAGTACTTCTGGACGCGATGGTGTTCCGGATATATCATTCAAAGGCTGGTGTGGATCCCTTGTTTTACCCTTACCCTTATCTTTATTATTTAATTCATCATTGAAATTGGAATACATTCCTGATTTATGGAAAAGGTCTTACTTGTTTCCACTTTATAAACAAGTTGGAAACCCTTGCCGTGTAAACGTCAATTTTGCTTAAAGCTCCGAATAGGAATTTTAAAATAAAAAAAAAATAAAAAATATAACAAAGACTTTTATTTATTTGCCGCCAACAAGCAGACGCAGTATAAAAACCAAAAAAATCCTTTGTGGTCAATTTAAGTTGGAGGTAGAAGAAGAAGAGGAAAGCATAGATTGCGATAAATACAACAACACTTTCCATGTTGTTTGTACTTCTTTAGACGGAAGAATTTGTATGCCATCTCTGTAATAGCAGCAACAATAGTTAAGTTACGGCGGATCTAACAGCGATAAAAACAGAGTTCAAAACAGAGCTTAAAAAACTTGAGTAGCTGACTGAGACAATGAACTTTTTGTCAAAACAATATATGATATACTCAGAGGAGTATCAGAAAACAAAAAAAAAATGAAATTGTTCAAAAGAAAAATAAAGCGTTAAAAGAAGAAGTGAACGATTTAAAAACTCCGTAAAAATTTTTAAACGATATAAGAGTCAAAAATGATTGTGTATTATTAAAACCAATTAATGGTGAATCGGCCATAGATGTTATATTAAAGGTGTCAAAGGATGCTGGTTTTGAAATTCAACCAAACTTTATTTGCGATGCGTACTTCATAAAACAAAGAAATACAAGAGACAAGCAATCTGTTGTTGTAAAATTTGACTCGAAGAAATCCAAGGAAAATTTGATGTCGATTAAACCTAAATTGAAGGATGCGGAAGAAACAAAGAAAGTATATATCAACGACTTCTTAAGCAGAAAAACAATGAGGCTATTTACCTACGCAAAATTAAAAAGTGTCGGTTGTAGAGCACTTTATGTGACAGCGCATAGAGAAAGGACCTAAGGGTAAAAAAATCAACGTTCATTTGTTTTTCTTTTTTTGATGTGGACAACATCTGAGCATCGAATGAGACCGATCCCATGCCCCAAATGTGTTCCCTCCCAGAGATATGGGAGTTTTATGAAAGTGAAGTCGACGATTCTAAGCGCAAATAGAAAGGGACCTAATCTTTAAAATGGCTCTCCTGAACAAAACTTTTCATCAACTTTTCACTTTGTTTTTGATGTGGACAACATCGGAGCATCGAATGAGACCGATCCCATGCCCCAAAAGTGTTCCCTCCAAGAGATATGCGCGTTTTATGAAAGTGAAGTCGACGATTCTAAGCGCAAATAGAAAGGGACCTAATCTTTAAAATGGCTATCCTGAACAAAACTAGTTTTTAACCTTAGGTCCCTTTCTATTTTCTGCGTCACATATGCGAATGATGGTAGAGTATTTGCTAACATTTGATGTATTTCATATCCTTTTTTATGATTATTAATCAGTACTTCAGTAGTTTTAAAGTATTTAATGCAAAATTAAAAAAAAAATTGTTTTAATATAATTTCTGTAAATGTCAGGAGCATATCATCAATATCAAAGTTTAACAAATTTAAAAAGCTATTGCAAAATTTTCTCTACTTCCTGCAGTTATTGCTGTACAAGAGACTTGGTTTAGTAAGAATATTGTTTAAGTTTATAAACTGCCCGGTTAGTGCACAGTTGCAGATCTGATGGTTATGGCGGTACCTCGTTATATATTCGGGAAAATTTATTATACACTGTGGAACAATGTTCGAGTCTAGACTATTTAGACTCAATTGTTGTTAAATTCCTTGGAATAAAACTAGATGAAAACCTTTAACCTTAATTTCTTTTTATAAATCGCAAAAATGCTACCCAGCAAACTTTTTGATGTTTTTGGATGGTTTTCTTTCAAGTTTTGCAAGAGGTTTCTGTATTTTTGTTGGAGATGCCTACGTGGATGCTTTAGAGTTTGACTCACATATAGATTTATTTAATCTTCTATTGATCATGTTTATACTAATACTGTCAAACCTATATATATTGACTCAGTGGAACATAAATTGTCTGGCCACAACATTGTAGCATGTTTATTGGATATATATAAATGTTAAAATGCAGGCGACTTTGTCAAAAAATATTTTTCCGTGTGATTATCACAAAACAGAATCACTTTTACGAGACCAAATAGACTCATTAATAAGGACAGGTGATCCATCAATCGATACATCCGATTTAATGTTGTTGCGTGGTCCCACCGCTGAAATAGAAAAAAACAAATATAAATAAAGCAACCATTGGAACACACATATATACACACGCACAAACTTACTTTTTTATTATTCTGTTTTGTTTCATTTCCCAGCAAATTTTCATGCTGGGAATGAAACACGAAACCCAATACTTACCTCCTTGTTCCCTGTTATGCCTGGTGTATTGTTTTATATGTATAAATTAGCCGCAAATATTTTATTTGTCGGCTAATTTATGTGTGTTTACCATTAATGCGGACGGACGGACGGAAATAGTGTGCCTTTTACACATTGGCCGTGTATACTGTTCGCACCAAGGTTTATGTATATAAGGTTACGCCATCCCAGCCCCCTTCCCTTTTCTGTTTTTGGCGTTTGTCACCAATGACGTCACGCAAACTTTGTTCCTATTGGCTAAAGCTGATAATATTTGTGTATTCATAACAGTGGGACAATTGACTATTTTTGCCATCAATTTATTTGTTTTATTTTATTTATTTGTTTATTTTCCAAAAATTTGGCCACTGCACACTTCATTTTTACTATTTTGTTTTTTTCTCCTATTTTTGTCACACTTCTATGGATTAAAAACACAAACTAAATGTTTCTAATCAAACAATAAAAATGTTACTTATACACATACTCACATATTTTTTACTGTTGGTTTTCATACATTTGCCCACTGCACACTTAATGTTTTCGTTTCGATTTGTTGTTTTATTTCTTCACATATCTGACAAAGTGATTTCAGCTGTAGGGTTGCCAACTCACTGCAATATGTACATTTTTCACATGAAATCTTAGCTTTGTTAACTAAAAGTAGGCAGACATAGAGCTGGCAACCCACATCTTTTTGACGTTTGTCACCAACTACGTCACCTAACGGCAATTTTTGCTGATGGCGTAACCTTGTATTTATAAACCTTGGTTCGCACCATGAAGTGAGAAGGTATGAAACCGTGTTCAATAGGCACGACCGAATGACGCGATGTGGCCAGATTGACAAAACATACGAATACCGGGATAAACAGAAAACTGTCAAACTTTGATCTTGGGGGTACAAAAAGAAAAATGCCTGTAAACAAATAGTTGGAGGGAAAATTGAAAATCGTGGGAAAAACAGCGTATAAAAGACGGACATGTCGGAAAAGCGGTCATTATAAAGTGAAGTGCCGCAGTAATAAAGTAGTGCCTACATTTTTTTAATAAAATAAAAAAATAACTTAAAACTTAGAAAATTTTAACGTTAAATGTTTTTAATATATTTGTGCGTGAAAACTAAGTGAGTAATTACAAATGTTGTGTATATGTCTAAAGATAGAAATAATGTGTATGTTGTGTTGTTTGTATTTTTCTAATTATATGTCGTGTTAAAGAAAAACGCCAAGCCTCCAAAAGTCTGCGGCAATACCTGGCCTCCACGAAATCTTCGACACTACGGAGGCCAGCATAATTTTATTGTGGCACACCATTTAACATCCCGGATTATCCAATTGGCTCGTCCATCAACATCCAATCCAATAAGACGGTAGCAACAAAAGCAAAGAAGCGGCACATGAAATAAAAAGAAAAAAATTCAGATAAGCCAAGGAATATCAAGGTAATAGATATTATTAAAAAGTACTTGCCTTGCTGAGAAATACGTTGTGATATATTCGTCTGCCGAACGGAAAAACGGACATACTGTTTCAACGCCTGGTGGCATCAATTTGGTCCTGAAAAGAATAAGAAGAAATATCGTGAAAATTCTATAAATATGTGTTTGTGATGATTTGTGCTGTTTAAGTGTAGTTTTGTTTGTGAAAGTCTTTAACGCCAGGTAGTTTCAGTGAGTGTAGGATTTACTGAGAAAGTGAGCGTTTAGGCGATAAATTTTAAATTGTAGTTAACATAGGGATCTGTGCAGATTTGGATCCGTAAATCCAACTAAGAGAGCTCCTTTAGTTAGGATAGCATTATATTTTTGCGGGCCATAAAAGGGCCAACTATATTTCTCGTCTAGGCGTTTCTAGAAAAATGGTAAATCTGAGCTAATGGCTCACATTTAAGTGTTTTCTGGTGTTAGTGATTTGTAGAGTTTATATGTTTGTTATTTAAATTAAGTGTAAGAAAGACGTTAGTTTTGTTAGTCGTTAAGTTCAATATATTCAGTTTTTTTTTTGTCAATAAATGTAATTTTGTTGTAAACGTCTGAAAGAAATTATGATGTGCTAGTGTTTTTGTTCAGAGGGGGCAAACTGAATGTGAGGGTTTTGTAAGGTAAGTGTGTGTGGGACTTGGGGTCCTTTAGAAAATATCGATGTGGAGATCAAGGACCATGGTTGGGCGGGCAAAGTGTGAGAGCAAAGATCAAGCTCCCTTGTCAAAAGGTGTATCTGTGTGTGATCGTTTTTTTTTTGTAAAATAGTTTTTTTTGTTGAATATTGTTTTTTTGTTCGTCCCTCTGGGCTAAGGTTGGAACCTTCTGAGATGCCGAGAGCTAGCGGAAGCCGCCTTAGTGCCATTGTGAGGGCACGCAACAGAAATGGCGCCCAAGCAAATGTCGGCCTTACCGCCATGAAAATAGCGCAGTAATGCGCCAAGCCACGCATGTTTTCGCGCCTACACAGACGCGACAAACATTTTAATGGTGGACAACAAATGGCGGAGGTTTATATAAATAAAATCTGTGTAATAACACCGAGGCACAGTGCAATAGACGATAGGGAAAAATAGCTTATAAGAGAAAATCGCATTTTCAAGTAACTAGCTAATTTTGCAGCCACGATTAATATTTTCATTCGTGTTTTAAGTGCAATATTAGTTTTAGGTAAACATGAAAATTAGGATTTTTTCTCCAAGTACCTTAGGGTCAGTGCAATAGCTTGTTCGTGTAAAGTGTAACAATGATCGTATTGTCGATGACCTGTCAGTTTATGTATTAGTGTTTTTTTTTTGATAATTTTAACGTTAATAGTTGTGAGGATTGTGTTTGTATGTGGGGAAAGTGCAATAGCACTTCATTCTGTGTTGAACGTTGTATGTATTGTCTTTAAGTACTCACGTCTACGAGATCTTTTTTCCTGTGAAATTGTTCCGTGTGAAAAATGCCGTAGTGCAAGCAGATAATCCATTTTGTTTTTCAATCGTGTTAAATGTCTGTCTTGATACGCCTTTTGACAACCTGTGAGGATACTTTAAAGAATAGAAATTTTAGTACATAATATAAAAATTAAACCACACAATTTACCTTGCAAGGCCTTGAAAACCACATTCAGTGTATCCTCTCGTATGTTATCTGTTTTGAAAAAGAAAGAATTAGTTAATGTTTTCTGTTAGAATTATCATAGTTTTGTATTGTGTTTTCGTTATTGTCATTAGATACTAAATTTTTTTGTAGTTTTTTTTTATTATCGTCTATCTAGTTTTTTTTTGTATTATTTTTCTTTTTTTTTTGGTAATCCCAATTTTATTTATTATTGTTTATTTATTAATATATTTTTTTAAATTACATTTTTTATTTTTTTATAACCAATTGTTTTTTTTTAAAGAAAAATTCTTGTTTTTTTGTATCGCTCCACTGTCTTTTGTAAACCACTCGCGATTTTTCAGACTTTCCATCTGCCCTTGGTTGAAGTATTATAGTTTGGCCTTAAGCTTGTAGCGTCAGGGATAAATGAGTGAAACTGCTGAAAACCTGCGTAGAAGCAAATGAAACCGTGTTCAATAGGCACGACCGAATGATGCGATGTGGCCAGATTGACAAAACATACGAATACCGGGATAAACAGAAAACTGTCAAACTTTGTTCTTGGGGGTACAAAAAGAAAAATGCCTGTAAACAAATAGTTGGAGGGAAAATTGAAAATCGTGGGAAAAACAGCGTATAAAAGACGGACATGTCGGAAAAGCGGTCATTATAAAGTGAAGTGCCGCAGTAATAAAGTAGTGCCTACATTTTTTTAATAAAATAAAAAAATAACTTAAAACTTAGAAAATTTTAACGTTAAATGTTTTTAATATATTTGTGCGTGAAAACTAAGTGAGTAATTACAAATGTTGTGTTTATGTCTAAAGAAAGAAATAATGTGTATGTTGTGTTGTTTGTATTTTTCTAATTATATGTCGTGTTAAAGAAAAACGCCAAGCCTCCAAAAGTCTGCGGCAATACCTGGCCTCCACGAAATCTTCGACACTACGGAGGCCAGCATAATTTTATTGTGGCACACCATTTAACATCCCGGATTATCCAATTGGCTCGTCCATAAACATCCAATCCAATAAGACGGTAGCAACAAAAGCAAAGAAGCGGCACATGAAATAAAAAGAATAAAATTCAGATAAGCCAAGGAATATCAAGGTAATAGATATTATTAAAAAGTACTTGCCTTGCTGAGAAATACGTTGTGATATATTCGTCTGCCGAACGGAAAAAAGGACATACTGTTTCAACGCCTGGTGGCATCAATTTGGTCCTGAAAAGAATAAGAAGAAATATCGTGAAAATTCTATAAATATGTGTTTGTGATGTTTTGTGCTGTTTAAGTGTTAATTTTAAGTGTAGTTTTGTTTGTGAAAGTCTTTAACGCCAGGTTGTTTCAGTGAGTGTAGGATTTACTGAGAAAGTGAGCGTTTAGGCGATAAATTTTAAATTGTAGTTAACATAGGGATCTGTGCAGATTTGGATCCGTAAATCCAACTAAGAGAGCTCCTTTAGTTAGGATAGCATTAGATTTTTGCGGGCCATAAAAGGGCCAACTATATTTCTCGTCTAGGCGTTTCTAGAAAAGTGGTAAATCTGAGCTAATGGCTCACATTTAAGTGTTTTCTGGTGTTAGTGATTTGTAGAGTTTATATGTTTGTTATTTAAATTAAGTGTAAGAAAGACGTTAGTTTTGTTAGTCGTTAAGTTCAATATATTCAGTTTTTTTTTTGTCAATAAATGTAATTTTGTTGTAAACGTCTGAAAGAAATTATGATGTGCTAGTGTTTTTGTTCAGAGGGGGCAAACTGAATGTGAGGGTTTTGTAAGGTAAGTGTGTGTGGGACTTGGGGTCCTTTAGAAAATATCGATGTGGAGATCAAGGACCATGGTTGGGCGGGCAAAGTGTGGGAGCAAAGATCAAGCTCCCTTGTCAAAAGGTGTATCTGTGTGTGATCGTTTTTTTTTGTGAAATAGTTTTTTTTGTTGAATATTGTTTTTTGTTCGTCCCTCTGGGCTAAGGTTGGAAGGGTTGGAACCTTCTGAGATGCCGAGAGCTAGCGGAAGCCGCCTTAGTGCCATTGTGAGGGCACGCAACAGAAATGGCGCCCAAGCAAATGTCGGCCTTACCGCCATGAAAATAGCGCAGTAATGCGCCAAGCCATGCATGTTTTCGCGCCTACACAGACGCGACAAACATTTTAATGGTGGACAACAAATGGCGGAGGTTTATATAAATAAAATCTGTGTAATAACACCGAGGCACAGTGCAATAGACGATAGGGAAAAATAGCTTATAAGAGAAAATCGCATTTTCAAGTAACTAGCTAATTTTGCAGCCACGATTAATATTTTCATTCGTGTTTTAAGTGCAATATTAGTTTTAGGTAAACATGAAAATTAGGATTATTTCTCCAAGTACCTTAGGGTCAGTGCAATAGCTTGTTCGTGTAAAGTGTAACAATGATCGTATTGTCGATGACCTGTCAGTTTATGTATTAGTGTTTTTTTTTGATAATTTTAACGTTAATAGTTGTGAGGATTGTGTTTGTATGTGGGGAAAGTGCAATAGCACTTCATTCTGTGTTGAACGTTGTATGTATTGTCTTTAAGTACTCACGTCTACGAGATCTTTTTTCCTGTGAAATTGTTCCGTGTGAAAAATGCCGTAGTGCAAGCAGATAATCCATTTTGTTTTTCAATCGTGTTAAATGTCTGTCTTGATACGCCTTTTGACAACCTGTGAGGATACTTTAAAGAATAGAAATTTTAGTACATAATATAAAAATTAAACCACACAATTTACCTTGCAAGGCCTTGAAAACCACATTCAGTGTATCCTCTCGTATGTTATCTGTTTTGAAAAAGAAAGAATTAGTTAATGTTTTCTGTTAGAATTATCATAGTTTTGTATTGTGTTTTCGTTATTGTCATTAGATACTAACTTTTTTTGTAGTTTTTTTTTATTATCGTCTATCTAGTTTTTTTTGTATTATTTTTCTTTTTTTTTGGTAATCCCAATTTTATTTATTATTGTTTATTTATTAATATATTTTTTTAAATTACATTTTTTATTTTTTTATAACCAATTGTTTTTTTTTAAAGAAAAATTCTTGTTTTTTTGTATCGCTCCACTGTCTTTTGTAAACCACTCGCGATTTTTCAGACTTTCCATCTGCCCTTGGTTGAAGTATAGTTTGGCCTTAAGCTTGTAGCGTCAGGGATAAATGAGTGAAAATGCTGAAAACTTGCGTAGAAGCAAAAGAAATCGTTTTTCGGCTTTCGACGTAAGCAGAGTTTCAGCACAGCTCCAGCCTAAAGCTAGGAAAACCAATCCAAGCGTAAGAATGGCTAACTTGAGGCAAACTTTTGATCCAGCTATAATTGACATGTCCCATTCGATCAATGACCCAAATCCAGGCCCGAGTTCAAACGCAACGCAGATAAGGTCCGGAACCGATCGACCTCAACCAGCTATGCCGAATGAAGCAGGGATTATGGAGCATGTGATCAGGGACATGGTCAATGAGAGTATAAGCGAAACCCAAGTCAATATAAGGTCGTTAGTACAAGAAAGCGTTGGACAGGAGTTGGAAAAAGTATTCGCAGCTATAGGGAAGTTGAGCGAGGCCGTTAGCAGCTTAGCCAGTGCCAGAGCAAGCCCCAGCGTAAATAATGGTCAGAATGCGGATGATTTGGGTCAAAGGCCATGTAGCAGGGCCTCAGCACGAGAGTGTGGAAGAAGCAGAGCTTTTGACACCCCTATAACCACTACAATCCCTAGTATTTATGGTACAGGTGGATATGGGGGTATCAAAATTGAAAGGTTCGGTCTGAAGTTTGACGGAACTCCAAATGGAATTTCCGTCGATGATTTTATATACCGATTGGAATATTTCCAGAGTCAATACAGACTGGCCTGGGAGGCGATTTTGAACGAATTCCACATTCTGGTGTCTGGTACGGCGTCGGAATGGTACTGGCTACAGCAAAAAAATGGAATAGCTTAGAACTGGCCGGCATTAAAACACGCTTTGCTGGAACGTTATAAGACCAGGCGATCTTGTTTCGAAGAGATGCGGGACTTGTTGGAAAGAAAGCAAATGCCTGGTGAAAGCATCAATGCGTTCTTTCATGAAATAACCATGATGCGTTCTAAACTTGATCGGCCTGTGTCTGAATATGAGATGATAGGGTTGGCTAAAAGGAATCTGAGGAAATTTCTTTCTAGCATTGTTTATGCAATGCCTGTGTCGTCGTTGGAACAGTTGAGAGTGGAATGTCTTGAGGTTGAAAAAACATTCTTCAAAAAAGATCCCATTCCACATGTGCCAGCGATGATCAGGCCATTGAGAGCCAATGCACTAGTCGAGGAGGTGGATGATCTAGAGCCTTTCGAAGACGTAGAACAGCCCGAGGACGTGGCGGCGGTCGAGAGAGTTGTCGTGTGTTAGAACTGTCGAGTTCCAGGTCACGTATATATGGATTGTCCGTCATCAGAACGTAAACTGTTTTGTTTCAAGTGTGGGAAGCCAAATACCACAAGCCCAAGGTGTCCCAACTGTCGCTCGGGAAACCTGAAGAAGAACGTGGTTGTAGCGGGGAACCATCGTTCGACGGACAAACTCGCCAGCTCAGCACCAACAAGCTTTTAACAGATTCCGCCGACGGAAACATCAACTTCTCTGCGATTCGTCACTACGTACCATTGGATGTTAGACAAATAAATTACGAATTCGCTAGAAAGAGAATTTTCGGGACTCAGGATGTTTCAAAAAGCCAATCTAAGCACGAAACGAAAAGCAAAAGCCAGAAAAAGATATTAAAACTGAGAGAAAGGCATAAGGAAAGCAAAATTATTAATAAGGAAATCGTCGAATCTGTATTAAAATTCCACAACTCTAACGATAAACGGCCCTATGCAGTTATCCAGTTAGGGGAGAGAAAAGTCAGGGGGTTGCTTGATTCTGGAGCTTCAGTAAGTTTGCTAGGGGAGGGATGCCGAGAATTAGTTGAGGAACTAGGTCTTCAAATAACGCCGTACTACTCGAATGTACGTACCGCGTCTGGGCATCCCCACCGAATTCTTGGTAAAGTGCAAACTAGAATAAGATACAATGATGAAGAGGCCGATATATGCCTGTATTTATGCCCAGATCTAGAGCAACCACTGTACTTAGGAGTCGATTTCTGGAAAATATTCAAAATAGCGCCGGATATTGTTAGAGTAGATGCAATTGATGCCGATCTCCAGTTGAAAATACATGGCTCAACTACCCAAAACAAATCAAAAATGCATGATCTGTCTGCTGACCAACAAAAGCAGTTACTAGAAGTGATGAAAAGATTTCCAACATTTGAAGAACGCGGTCTGGGTTGTACTTCCTTAGAAAAGCATGCCATAAAATTAGTTGAAGGTGCGAACCCGGTGAAGGACAAACACTATCCTCTTTCTCCAGCGGTCCAAGAAATAGTTTACAAAGAAATAGATAACATGCTCGCACTCAATGTAATCGAGGAAAGCGACGGACCCTGGAGCAATAGGACAACTGTTGTCAGAAAACCGGGCAAGAACAGATTTTGCTTAGATGCAAGGAAATTGAACGCCTTGACAATCAAGGACGCTTACCCTTTGCAGAATATTGACGGGATACTGAGTAGAATTGACCAGACTCACTATATTAGCAGTGTGGACTTAAAGTATGCCTTTTGGCAAATTGAGTTGGAGGAAGAAGCTAAGCCCTACACTGCTTTTACTGTGCCTGGTCGTCCGCTCTACCAATTTAGGGTTATGCCGTTTGGTTTATGCAACGCGGCTCAGCGTCTTTGTAGGCTAATGGACAAAGTAATACCAGCTCGTCTCAAGTCAAATGTTTTCATTTATTTAGACGATCTTCTGATTATCGCCGATGAATTTCACACTCATTTAAAAATACTGAGCGAAGTGGCAGAATGTCTTGAAAAAGCTAACTTGACAATCGGCCTAACGAAATCTTTGTTCTGTTTTCGTGAGTTGAGGTACTTGGGATTCATAATTGGAGGTGGTTGTTTAAAGACTGACCCCGAAAAAGTGATGGCGATCCAAAATATATGTGTGCCAAAATCGCCAAGGGAAGTTCGAAGTTTTCTGGGGACAGCTGGCTGGTATAGGAGATTCATTAAGGATTTCGCCTCTATATCAGCCGCTCTTACCGATACGTTAAAAAAGGGTCAGAAATTTTCAGTAACTCCCGCGGCGATTACTTCTTTTGAAACACTTAAACGTGCTCTTACGTCCGCACCGGTACTTCGTCACCCAGACTTTAAAAAAGAGTTTTACATACAATGCGACGCCTCTGAGTATGGAATAGGAGCGGTCCTATTTCAGAAAAATGATGACGGGGAAGAAAACCCAATTGCCTTCTATTCTCAAAAGCTGAATTCTTGCCAGAGAAACTATTCGGTTACTGAGAAGGAGTGTCTGGCTGCTGTGTTAGCGATAAAACGATTCCGCCCTTATGTAGAGTTGATGAAATTTACGGTAATAACTGATCACGCCAGCCTAAAGTGGTTGATGTCGCTAAAAGATTTAAGCGGAAGGCTGGCGCGATGGTCACTTCAACTACAGAGTTACGATTTCTCAATAGAACATCGCAAAGGATCGGAAAACGTAGTCGCTGATACACTGTCTAGAATGCCTGTGGAAGGAGAATTGGAAGTGGAGGCGATCGCGGAGCAGGACTTTTTAGATTTTGAAACAACTGCGTTCGAAAGTCCTGAGTATGTGGAACTCAAAGAAACTATTTTAAAGAATCAAGAAAGACTACCAGATTTGATAGTCGAGGGTGACAAAGTATTCATACGCGCTAATTCTGAGGACGAAAATCTAACAGAGTTTGTGTGGAAATTGTGGATTCCACAAGAAATAACTCACGTTTTAATAGAAAAAGCGCACAATGAATTAACTTCTGCACACGGTGGTATTGCCAAAACTTTAGGGAGATTAAAAATGGCGTATTATTGGCCAAAAATGACATCCCAGGTACGCCAATTTATTCGAAACTGCCAAGTCTGCAAGGAGGCAAAGCCGTCAAACCAAACTTTACACCCGACAATCGGCAATGAGGTAGTGACGGACAGACCATTTCAAAAATTGTATATAGATTTCCTCGGCAAGTATCCCAGGTCAAAAAAGGGTAATGCATACATTCTGATTGTCATGGATCACTTCACAAAGTTCACCTTTTTGCATGCTATGAAAGAGGCTACAACTCAGAACGTGATCAGATTCTTAGTGCAGGAGATCTTTCACACTTTCGGAGTACCCGAAATAATTCATAGCGATAATGGCAAACAATTTGTGGCCAAAGCTTTTGCTGAAATGTTGGATAGCTATAAGATCACACATTTAAAAACTGCGTATTATTCACCTCAATCCAACGCGTCCGAGAGGGTGAATCAGTCTGTACTAGCTGCCATTAGGACTTACTTGGAAAAAGATCATAGGGACTGGGATTTATACCTCACTGAAATCGAATGTGCCTTGAGAACAGCCGTTCACACTGCAACTGGCGTGAACCCCTTTTTCGCATTATTCGGCTTCAACATGTACACAAGCGGGGCCGATTACAAGCTGGCCCGGAAGTTGCAATCTTTGACAGACCACGAAATAGCCAAACTAAATAAAAGAGACAGGCTAGAACTAATGCGCGAAAAAATTAAAAGCAAAATGCACGAAGCATATCTCAAGAGTGCCAAAAGGTACAATGAAAGGGCTAGAAATGTAAGGTTTCTGCCAGGCCAAGAAGTTTACCGAAAAAATCATGTTTTTTCTGATTTCAAGAACAATATTAACGCAAAGTTTTGCAAAAAATTTCTTAAATGCAGAATTGTAAAACCAATAGGAAACAACATGTATGAGTTGGAAACTATGCAAGGTAGGCCTCTGGGAAATTATCATGCCAAAGACATTAAGCAATAAGACTGTGATACAAACGAACTGGTGCAATATAGGTTAAGATTACTGTTTGTGAAAGTGTCCTATATGTGCTAAAATGTGAAGTTCGTGTTATCTGTATCATTGTCTGTAACAAAACTGTAGTTAGAATTTTAACTGCTAGGCACGTCGAGGTTAAGCCTCATGCAGATTTATTCGATTAAAGCCAAATTGGTTGGTGAGTTGCTCGTGGAACCTCGAAACATTAACTCCATATGTGGCGTACCCATTTAAGCAACGAATTGTGCTGTGACACGTATGCTAGGGTCCATTAGTCCACTGGAGCAATGATCATAAGTCAACCGCTTAGCGAACCAAATCAATATACATAAGTCTTTTCTACGATAATGCCTGCAGTGAAACCTAATGAGGATAAAGGCCCGGCTTTTGAGACTTCAGGGTGTGAGAGTTCCCCACGTAAAAAGAAAGAAAAATAAGATACTATACTGAAAAAAAACGATGCAAAGACAGAACATAATAAAAGCAATCCCCATTGCAACACAAGAAACATTTTTTATAAGGAAACAAGAATTTAATGCGAAGAGAATCGTCGCATTTTAATAGCTATCGACTGAAACATAAGCACAAATAAATTAAATTACGCAGAAATGCAAAATTTATTTTTTTATGCAATTTGTGAAGTTTCGGTCGGAATTAGCTTTTTATCGCTATTTTCCCGAGCGTATAAACTGCAATAGGGGAAAATTGAATCAGATTTAAAACTGCATTTTAATTCCTAAAAATGCGTCTGTTAAAAATCTTTGGTTATTTTTTTCTTTTCAATGTCCCACCAAAGAAAAAAATTAAACGTCCAATATATATTCCGAGACTCTAGACTCCAAGATATTTTTTTTTTATTAGTTAAGCATGTTCCCACTAAAAAAGTCAACAATTTTTAGTGTAACACCATAAAAATTCAGATTAAAATACAATTTTCTGGATAATAATCCCATTTTTATTTTCCTTATTCATCCCCACATTTTGTTTGTTTGGTATGAATGATCCGAGCTGACGTTATTTTTTAATCAACGTGGCAACCCAGCGATCAACAATAAACACCCCCCACCCTAATGCTAAGTCAAGTGACGTAGAGCAGCAGACACACCATACATATGGTAGTAAAACTGAATGGGCAAAAATATGAGGTTATGTTAAAAGAATACTTACCTGTTTTTATCTTGGAAATTTCCAGCGCTGAACACGCACACCATCCTTTTTTCATGTCTGTCTCAAAAAGTCCGGAGTTTTGTTGCGTGGTCCCACCGCTGAAATAGAAAAAAACAAATATAAATAAAGCAACCATTGGAACACACATATATACACACGCACAAACTTACTTTTTTATTATTCTGTTTTGTTTCATTTCCCAGCAAATTTTCATGCTGGGAATGAAACACGAAACCCAATACTTACCTCCTTGTTCCCTGTTATGCCTGGTGTATTGTTTTATATGTATAAATTAGCCGCAAATATTTTATTTGTCGGCTAATTTATGTGTGTTTACCATTAATGCGGACGGACGGACGGAAATAGTGTGCCTTTGACACATTGGCCGTGTATACTGTTCGCACCATGAAGTGAGAAGGTATGAAACCGTGTTCAATAGGCACGACCGAATGACGCGATGTGGCCAGATTGACAAAACATACGAATACCGGGATAAACAGAAAACTGTCAAACTTTGTTCTTGGGGGTACAAAAAGAAAAATGCCTGTAAACAAATAGTTGGAGGGAAAATTGAAAATCGTGGGAAAAACAGCGTATAAAAGACGGACATGTCGGAAAAGCGGTCATTATAAAGTGAAGTGCCGCAGTAATAAAGTAGTGCCTACATTTTTTTAATAAAATAAAAAAATAACTTAAAACTTAGAAAATTTTAACGTTAAATGTTTTTAATATATTTGTGCGTGAAAACTAAGTGAGTAATTACAAATGTTGTGTTTATGTCTAAAGAAAGAAATAATGTGTATGTTGTGTTGTTTGTATTTTTCTAATTATATGTCGTGTTAAAGAAAAACGCCAAGCCTCCAAAAGTCTGCGGCAATACCTGGCCTCCACGAAATCTTCGACACTACGGAGGTCAGCATAATTTTATTGTGGCACACCATTTAACATCCCGGATTATCCAATTGGCTCGTCCATCAACATCCAATCCAATAAGACGGTAGCAACAAAAGCAAAGAAGCGGCACATGAAATAAAAAGAATAAAATTCAGATAAGCCAAGGAATATCAAGGTAATAGATATTATTAAAAAGTACTTGCCTTGCTGAGAAATACGTTGTGATATATTCGTCTGCCGAACGGAAAAAAGGACATACTGTTTCAACGCCTAGTGGCATCAATTTGGTCCTGAAAAGAATAAGAAGAAATATCGTGAAAATTCTATAAATATGTGTTTGTGATGTTTTGTGCTGTTTAAGTGTTAATTTTAAGTGTAGTTTTGTTTGTGAAAGTCTTTAACACCAGGTAGTTTCAGTGATTGTAGGATTTACTGAGAAAGTGAGCGTTTAGGCGATAAATTTTAAATTGTAGTTAACATAGGGATCTGTGCAGATTTGGATCCGTAAATCCAACTAAGAGAGCTCCTTTAGTTAGGATAGCATTAGATTTTTGCGGGCCATAAAAGGGCCAACTATATTTCTCGTCTAGGCGTTTCTAGAAAAATGGTAAATCTGAGCTAATGGCTCACATTTAAGTGTTTTCTGGTGTTAGTGATTTGTAGAGTTTATATGTTTGTTATTTAAATTAAGTGTAAGAAAGACGTTAGTTTTGTTAGTCGTTAAGTTCAATATATTCAGTTTTTTTTTGTCAATAAATGTAATTTTGTTGTAAACGTCTGATAGAAATTATGATGTGCTAGTGTTTTTGTTCAGAGGGGGCAAACTGAATGTGAGGGTTTTGTAAGGTGAGTGTGTGTGGGACTTGGGGTTCTTTAGAAAATATCGATGTGGAGATCAAGGACCATGGTTGGGCGGGCAAAGTGTGGGAGCAAAGATCAAGCTCCCTTGTCAAAAGGTGTATCTGTGTGTGATCGTTTTTTTTTGTGAAATAGTTTTTTTTGTTGAATATTGTTTTTTTGTTCGTCCCTCTGGGCTAAGGTTGGAAGGGTTGGAACCTACTGAGATGCCGAGAGCTAGCGGAAGCCGCCTTAGTGCCATTGTGAGGGCACGCAACAATTTCTTGTATAACAAACTCTGTAGATAATTCAACAGTAAAAATCAAACAAAAACAGAATTTCAAGAGCTAGATAACGACATGGGTAAACGTCAACTTGAAAATAACTATTTTCTTTAAAAGATCGACTTTTAAAATTGAGGAGAAAAAGGCCTTGGGACAAAGAAGTTGATGGAATGCTTAGGAGGCTAAGCAACGTCATGAATAGGCTGTTTCGTCCAAAAATCAATGAACGCGCGTTACAGCCTATACAAAAAACATAGGCAGTTAGGTATGGGAAAAAGTCGCGTTCATATTGGACGCGTTTATCGATAAGTCGCGTTTACTATAAATTCGATTATTTTTGCAGTCGAAACCCACCCATACCTATCAATGGCAATATCGCAAATTGCACATCCCTATGAAAACAGCTGTTAATCATTATAAATATAAACATCCAAAATGCAAAAAACAGGAGGTAAGTTAATATTTTTGCTTTTGTTTAAATAATATTAATTTTTGCAATTATTTTAGATTTCAAAAAGACGGAATGGACAGCAGTATCTCAACACTATATCTGTTGGACCACTGGGAGGAAAATATTGATGGCCTGAGGGGTGATCGCAAAAACCCCCACATACACAAAGAGATGGGGGAGAAGCTGGGAGTGACTGGCGCGGAAGTGAAAAATAAACCATTTATTTGGTCCTCATTTTCCACTGCGGTTAGAAAAATAATATCATTTAACTCCATGATAATGTCACAACACAAAAATATTAAAATTTTTCGCACCCCTAAAAAAACAAATAAACACAAACAGCTGTTTGAACGCAAACGTGGACGCAAAACACAATGGAAACACCATTTAAGAAAGCCTACAAGGACTCAATGAATAGCTTTTACGTAACCAGCCTCAGCAGTATACAGCACGATGCGAGAAAGTCCTGACGTTTTATAAATGAATCACTTGGTAGAGAATCAACCAAACATATACAGTTAAAGGATATTAACGGTGAATTTATTTTGAGTGATTTTTGCAAAGCTTAACTGTTAAACTCCTACTTTCTGGACTCGGTAGAGCAACTGAGAAATCAAATTGAACGTTTTCCGTCGGACACATTTAATTATTTGAGAACTTTGGAACGCTGTAATAATAGATTTCGTCTTCAACATAATACAAATGAAGAAATGCTGAATATAGTAGCACATTTACAACCAGGAAAAGCGACTTGGTAATTTTGGAGTGCGAAAAAACATTTTAACTCCGCGACTGGTAAAAATATTCAATGACATAGTAAACACTTCACTTTATCCTGAAACTTTAAAAAAACATAAAATGATTCCAATACCTAAAGATAGAATTTCTACAACTGTTGATAAATTTAGACCAATTGCGATATTGCCCATTATAGATAACATTTTTGAAACGATAATCTATAGTAGACTCTTATCATACTTTAAGGAAAACCGTTTGCGTAACGATTATCAATTTGGAGTTAGGAATGGTTGTGGTACAGAGGAGGCTACACTCGATGTTCAAAACTATATATGAAAAGGACTAGATCTGGTATTTTCTACGATCTAAGCAAAGCGTTTGATCTAATTGATCATAAAATATTAGCTTAAAAACTGCAATATTATGGGGTGGGTGGTAGCGAACTTTTACCAATAAAGAACTATTTAGACAATAGGAAACAGTTTGTTCTGATTAATCAACATAAAAGTATATTTGGTTCTGAAAAAGATGGAGTTTCACAGGGCAGTTTTCTGGGACCGCTATTGTTATCTATTTATATTAATGATATGAAAAATCTTGGTTTGTATGGAAAGCTGTTTATATATGCTGATGATATATGCATTTTGTATCCGTAGAAACATGAAACAGCAACTAAGCCATATATGGAAAGAGATGCATCTTTAATACTGGAGTATGCGCGCATAAACAAACTTTTTATAAATCCACAAAAAACCAAGCTAATAATGTTTAGGCTGCATTTTCGTTTTCATAACACGTTTAGCATATATGTTGATGGTAAGCAGATTATAGAAGTAGGCATTATAAAGTACTTGGACTATTGTTCCAAACTAATCTTGCTTGGGACCAACATATACAGCATGTTAAATCAAAAATCACCCCTACTTGTTATTTATCAGGCTTTAGTTCAAAGCCATTACAATTACTTGGTTATAATCTATGGACATAATAAGAGTACAGAGCTCGGCACACTCCAAAGACATCAGAATAAGGCCCTAAAGGCCGTGGAAAACTTACCAATTACATACCCAACAGAGTTTTTGTATAAAAATGTGTTTCCAAGTGTTTTGCCTATACACGCAACGTATAAAAAACAGTTATTATAAGTATAATAATTTATATAACTATAATTATAATTTTTAGCAGAACAGAAACCACAAAACAACGCATTGAACATTCTGGCAGTAGGGAATTCAACAACTTGCCTCATGAAATAAAAAAAAAATATATGTATACAATACAAACATTAAACATAAACACCACCGTTGCTTATATTAATATATATATATAAGCAACGGCGGTGTTTATATTTAATGTTTGTATTGTATACTTATATTATATATATGTATATTGACTCAGTGGAACATAAATTGTCTGACCACAACATTCTATCATGTTTATTGGATATACATAAATGTAAAAATGCAGGCGATTTTGTCAAAAAATATTTGTCGGTGTGATTATCACAAAACAGAATCACTTTTACGAGACCAAAAAGACTCATTAATAAGGACAGGTGATCCATCAATCGATACATCCGATTTTATTTCTTGTATAACAAACTCTGTAGATAATTCAACAGTAAAAATCAAACAAAAACAGAATTTCAAGAGCAAGATAACGACATGGGTAAACGGCAACTTGAAAAAAAACATTTTCTTTAAAAGATCGATATACCTCCTATCTGAAATCAGTGTAGGATACATGGTATATTGGGTCGTTATATACTCCCGTGTCGTCTCGATGGTGGACTAGGTTCGACCGTAAGTGCCACTAATAATGACAAATTAAAGGCAGGCATTAAGTACATGCCATATATCTCCGCTCTGAAATCGGTTAAGTTCGTCTGGTAGTTCTCCTAAAAGGGCCTCCAATAATTGCTTCCATCTAGTGCATTCCATATATCTCCGAGCTGAAATCATTCTTGGATATATGGTATATTGCGTCGTAAAAATCCGCTCCGAAAACAGAAAATCATGACCCGTGAGATGAATATCACGCAAAAGTCCATGAGTCAAATCATTAAAAAAGACATGGGACTTTGGGCTTTCAAACGACGTACCAGACATTTATTGACTGCAGCTTTAAAAAAATAGGATTGAAAAATGCAAACGTCTTCTGGTGAAGCACGCTGATAACCTGCACAGAAAAGTTTTGTTCACCGATGAAAAATTTTTTACCGTTCAGGAAAACTTTAACAAGCAAAATGATAGAGTGTATGCGCGGTCATCTAAGAAAGCATCTGAACTGAACCCTAGCGTGGAAAAGGGTCATTCCAAGCTTCAGTCATGGTTTGGTGGGGAGTCTCTTACGATGGAAAAATTTTTACCATTCAGGAAAAATTTAACAAGCAGAATAATAGAGTGTATGCGCGGTCATCTAACGAAGCATCTGAACTGAAGCCAAGCGTGGAAAAGGGTCATTCCAAGCTTCAGTCATGGTTTGGTGGGGAGTCTCTTACGATGGGGTCACTGACCTGCAAGACTGCTTTGGTTCGAGCTGTGGTCAATTTTTCAATAGACGAGGTTCGTGCAAATATTGCCGATTGGCCAGTGCGACTTAAGGCGTGTGTTAAGACAAAAGGCGGATATTTCAAATAAGTAGATTCTTTTTGGATACAATATACATCAAGATTCATTCAGTATTTTTTATTTTACAGCATAAAACGTGTGTAACAGTATTTATGTCCCTACCTATTATATATATATATATATATATATATATATATATATATATATATATATATATATATATATATACAGCAATATGTCAAAAACGCCTTTTTTCGAAAAAGAATTTTTTTATTGTTGAATATGATTCTTTGGGGGCTCAGAAACAATTTTTATTCCACAAGTTTTTCAAACTTGGCTTTTCTGCAAAAGTACCGTTATTTATAAGTTACTCACGATAATCGCTTATTTGACCCTTAAAACCTGAAAATTTCATTTGACAATGTTCTGCAATTTTGTCTAAAAATCTTAGATCATAATTTTTATTGGAACCCCCGTTAGGAGTAGTTTCGGTCCACCTTTATCGACTAGATGGGTCCGAGGGAGTCGATTACGACTCAGCTTAGCATATAACTTAGACCAATTTCAGATCGGAAATATACGGCATGCAATAAATATCTACCTTTTATATGGAATCTATTATTAGAGTTCCCTTTTGGAGCACTTCCACCATCGAGATGTCACTCAATAGCTCAGTGGGAGCTAAATAGCTCAGTGGGAGCGGCACCAATACCGAGAACGGGAGTAGAGTACGAGCAAGCCTACCGTATATCCTAGACCGATTGCAGATCGGAGATATAGGGCAACCATTAAATGTCCACCTTTAATATGGAAGCCATTATTGAAGGCCCTATTAGGAGGACTTCAGGTCGAACATAATCGATCATCGAGATGACACTAGATAAAACTGAGGGAGTTTATTAGGACAACATTACTTTACCAATTTATCAATAATGTCTGTCATTAATATGGAAACCAGTATTGGAGGCCCCTGTAGGGCCACTCCCGGTAGAACTTTATCGACCTGCATGATGTCACTAAATAGGTCCGATGGTGTAGGTTACGACCAATCTTACCATATATCATATGGAGTCCCCTTAAGTGGGCTTAGATAGGCCATCGGGATGACCGTAGATAGGTCTTAGTTAGAATATTCAACCTAATTTTTATTATAAAACCCAGACTGATTTCAGATCGAAAATATATGGTATGCACCAAATTTCTGCCTATAATATGGAGGCCATTATTGGAGGCACCTTTACGGCCACTCCCGGTAGAAACTTAACGACCATCATGATGTCACTAAATAGGTCCGAGGGTGTAGATTATTTCAGATCGTAGATATGTCATAGGGATGTCCGTAGATAGGTCTCAGGGAGAAGATTGAAACTAATTTTCATTACGTATCCTAGACAGATTTAAGATCGAAGATATATGGCATGCACTAAATGTCTGCCTACAATTATTGGAGGCCTATTAAGGGTATTGAGTTCTGAAGCGATCAGTCAATTGCATACTGTTTTGCTGACTTTTTCGAAAAAACATATTCTCTATGTTCGTTTAATCCTGCAATTTCGTACCCTTACAGAATTTCTTCAGTCAATCAGATAGTTTCTGCTATTTTAAATGTTTCAAGTATTAAATTAAATTTGCATCGTCTCAAACCCACTAGTACTTCTGGACGCGATGGTGTTCCGGATATATCATTCAAAGGCTGGTGTGGATCCCTTGTTTTACCCTTACCCTTATCTTTATTATTTAATTCATCATTGAAATTGGAATACATTCCTGATTTATGGAAAAGGTCTTACTTGTTTCCACTTTATAAACAAGTTGGAAACCCTTGCCGTGTAAACGTCAATTTTGCTTAAAGCTCCGAATAGGAATTTTAAAATAAAAAAAAAAAAAATATAACAAAGACTTTTATTTATTTGCCGCCAACAAGCAGACGCAGTATAAAAACCAAAAAAATCCTTTGTGGTCAATGTAAGTTGGAGGTAGAAGAAGAAGAGGAAAGCATAGATTGCGATAAATACAACAACACTTTCCATGTTGTTTGTACTTCTTTAGACGGAAGAATTTGTATGCCATCTCTGTAATAGCAGCAACAATAGTTAAGTTACGGCGGATCTAACAGCGATAAAAACAGAGTTCAAAAGAGAGCTTAAAAAACTTGAGTAGCTGACTGAGACAATGAACTTTTTGTCAAAACAATATGATGATATACTCAGAGGAGTATCAGAAAACAAAAAAAAAATGAAATTGTTCAAAAGAAAAATAAAGCGTTAAAAGAAGAAGTGAACGATTTAAAAACTCCGTAAAATTTTTTAAACGATATAAGAGTCAAAAATGATTGTGTATTATTAAAACCAATTAATGGTGAATCGGCTATAGATGTTATATTGAAGGTGTCAAAGGATGCTGGTTTTGAAATTCAACCAAACTTTATTTGCGATGCGTACTTCATAAAACAAAGAAATACAAGAGACAAGCAATCTGTTGTTGTAAAATTTGACTCGAAGAAATCCAAGGAAAATTTGATGTCGATTAAACCTAAATTGAAGGATGCGGAAGAAACAAAGAAAGTATATATCAACGACTTCTTAAGCAGAAAAACAATGAGGCTATTTACCTACGCAAAATTAAAAAGTGTCGGTTGTAGAGCACTTTATGTGACAGCGCATAGAGAAAGGACCTAAGGGTAAAAAAATCAACGTTCATTTGTTTTCCTTTTTTTGATGTGGACAACATCTGAGCATCGAATGAGACCGATCCCATGCCCCAAATGTGTTCCCTCCCAGAGATATGGGAGTTTTATGAAAGTGAAGTCGACGATTCTAAGCGCAAATAGAAAGGGACCTAATCTTTAAAATGGCTCTCCTGAACAAAACTTTTCATCAACTTTTCACTTTGTTTTTGATGTGGACAACATCGGAGCATCGAATGAGACCGATCCCATGCCCCAAAAGTGTTCCCTCCAAGAGATATGCGCGTTTTATGAAAGTGAAGTCGACGATTCTAAGCGCAAATAGAAAGGGACCTAATCTTTAAAATGGCTATCCTGAACAAAACTGGTTTTTAATCTTAGGTCCCTTTCTATTTTCCGCGTCACATATGCGAATGATGGTAGAGTATTTCTAACATTTGATGTATTTCATATCCTTTTTTATGATTATTAATCAGTACTTCAGTAGTTTTAAAGTATTTAATGCAAAATTAAAAAAAAAATTGTTTTAATATAATTTCTGTAAAAGCTATTGCAAAATTTTCTCTACTTCCTGCAGTTATTGCTGTACAAGAGACTTGGTTTAGTAAGAATATTGTTTAAGTTTATAAACTGCCCGGTTATAATGCAGTGCACAGTTGCAGATCTGATGGTTATGGCGGTACCTCGTTATATATTCGGGAAAATTTATTATACACTGTGGAACAATGTTCGAGTCTAGACTATTTAGACTCAATTGTTGTTAAATTCCTTGGAATAAAACTAGATGAAAACCTTTAACCTTAATTTCTTTTTATAAATCGCAAAAATGCTACCCAGCAAACTTTTTGATGTTTTTGGATGGTTTTCTTTCAAGTTTTGCAAGAGGTTTCTGTATTTTTGTTGGAGATGCCTACGTGGATGCTTTAGAGTTTGACTCACATATAGATTTATTTAATCTTCTTTGGAGTTATGGCTATAAAAATTAACATGATTTAATAACCCGACCCCAAAATAAAACATCTATTGATCATGTTTATACTAATACTGTCAAACCTATATATATTGACTCAGTGGAACATAAATTGTCTGGCCACAACATTGTAGCATGTTTATTGGATATATATAAATGTTAAAATGCAGGCGACTTTGTCAAAAAATATTTTTCGGTGTGGTTATCACAAAACAGAATCACTTTTACGAGACCAAATAGACTCATTAATAAGGACAGGTGATCCATCACTCGATACATCCGATTTAATTTCTTGTACAACAAATTCTGTAGATAATTCAACAGTAAAAATCAAACAAAAACAGAATTTCAAGAGCTAGATAACGACATGGGTAAACGTCAACTTGAAAATAACTATTTTCTTTAAAAGATCGACTTTTAAAATTGAGGAGAAAAAGGCCTTGGGACAAAGAAGTTGATGGAATGCTTAGGAGGCTAAGCAACGTCATTAATAGGCTGTTTCCATTACGGTCGCGTCCACCTCCGCGTCCAAAAATCAATGAACGCGCGTAACAGCCTATACAAAAAACATAGGCAGTTAGGTATGGGAAAAAGTCGCGTTCATATTGGACGCGTTTATCGATAAGTCGCGTTTACTATAAATTCGATTATTTTGCAGTCGAAACCCACCCATACCCATCAATGGCAATATCGCAAATTGCACATCCCTATGAAAACAGCTGTTAATCCTTATAAATATAAACATCCAAAATGCAAAAAACAGGAGGTAAGTTAATATTTTTGCTTTTGTTTAAATAATATTAATTTTTGCAATTATTTTAGATTTCAAAAAGACGGAATGGACAGCAGTATCTCAACACTATATCTGTTGGACCACTGGGAGGAAAATATTGATGGCCTGAGGGGTGATCGCAAAAACCCCCACATACACAAAGAGATGGGGGAGAAGCTGGGAGTGACTGGCGCGGAAGTGAAAAATAAACCATTTATTTGGTCCTCATTTTCCACTGCGGTTAGAAAAATAATATCATTTAACTCCATGATAATGTCACAACACAAAAATATTAAAATTTTTCGCACCCCTAAAAAAACAAATAAACACAAACAGCTGTTTGAACGCAAACGTGGACGCAAAACACAATGGAAACACCATTTAAGAAAGCCTACAAGGACTCGATGAATAGCTTTTACGTAACCAGCCTCAGCAGTATACAGCACGATGCGAGAAAGTCCTGACGTTTTATAAATGAATCACTTGGTAGAGAATCAACCAAACATAAACAGTTAAAGGATATTAACGGTGAATTTATTTTGAGTGATTTTTGCAAAGCTTAACTGTTAAACTCCTACTTTCTGGACTCGGTAGAGCAACTGAGAAATCAAATTGAACGTTTTCCGTCGGACACTTTTAATTATTTGAGAACTTTGAAACGCTGTAATAATAGATTTCGTCTTCAACATAATACAAATGAAGAAATGCTGAATATAGTAGCACATTTACAACCAGGAAAAGCGACTTGGTAATTTTGGAGTGCGAAAAAACATTTTAACTCCGCGACTGGTAAAAATATTCAATGACATAGTAAACACTTCACTTTATCCTGAAACTTTAAAAAAACATAAAATGATTCCAATACCTAAAGATAGAATTTCTACAACTGTTGATAAATTTAGACCAATTGCGATATTGCCCATTATAGATAACATTTTTGAAACGATAATCTATAGTAGACTCTTATCATACTTTAAGGAAAACCGTTTGCGTAACGATTATCAATTTGGTGTTAGGAATGGTTGTGGTACAGAGGAGGCTACACTCGATGTTCAAAACTATATATGAAAAGGACTAGATCTGGTATTTTCTACGATCTAAGCAAAGCGTTTGATCTAATTGATCATAAAATATTAGCTCAAAAACTGCAATATTATGGGGTGGGTGGTAGCGAACTTTTACCAATAAAGAACTATTTAGACAATAGGAAACAGTTTGTTCTGATTAATCAACATAAAATTATATTTGGTTCTGAAAAAGATGGAGTTTCACAGGGCAGTTTTCTGGGACCGCTATTGTTATCTATTTATATTAATGATATGAAAAATCTTGGTTTGTATGGAAAGCTGTTTATATATGCTGATGATATATGCATTTTGTATCCGTAGAAACATGAAACAGCAGCTAAGCCATATATGGAAAGAGATGCATCTTTAATACTGGAGTATGCGCGCATAAACAAACTTTTTATAAATCCACAAAAAACCAAGCTAATAAGGTTTAGGCTGCATTTTCGTTTTCATAACACGTTTAGCATATATGTTGATGGTAAGCAGATTATAGAAGTAGGCATTATAAAGTACTTGGACTATTGTTCCAAACTAATCTTGCTTGGGACCAACATATACAGCATGTTAAATCAAAAATCACCCCTACTTGTTATTTATCAGGCTTTAGTTCAAAGCCATTACAATTACTTGGCTATTATCTATGGACATAAAAAGAGTACAGAGCTCGGCACACTCCAAAGACATCAGAATAAGGCCCTAAAGGCCGTGGAAAACTTACCAATTACATACCCAACAGAGTTTTTGTATAAAAATGTGTTTCCAAGTGTTTTGCCTATACACGCAACGTATAAAAAACAGTTATTATAAGTATAATAATTTATATAACTATAATTATAATTTTTAGCAGAACAGAAACCACAAAACAACGCATTGAACATTCTGGCAGTAGGGAATTCAACAACTTGCCTCATGAAATAAAAAAAAAATATATGTATACAATACAAACATTAAACATAAACACCACCGTTGCTTATATTAATATATATATATAAGCAACGGCGGTGTTTATATTTAATGTTTGTATTGTATACTTATATTATATATATGTATATTGACTCAGTGGAACATAAATTGTCTGACCACAACATTCTATCATGTTTATTGGATATACATAAATGTAAAAATGCAGGCGATTTTGTCAAAAAATATTTGTCGGTGTGATTATCACAAAACAGAATCACTTTTACGAGACCAAAAAGACTCATTAATAAGGACAGGTGATCCATCAATCGATACATCCGATTTTATTTCTTGTATAACAAACTCTGTAGATAATTCAACAGTAAAAATCAAACAAAAACAGAATTTTAAGAGCAAGATAACGACATGGGTAAACGGCAACTTGAAAAAATATATTTTCTTTAAAAGATCGATATACCTCCTATCTGAAATCAGTGTAGGATACATGGTATATTGGGTCGTTATATACTCCCGTGTCGTCTCGATGGTGGACTAGGTTCGACCGTAAGTGCCACTAATAATGACAAATTAAAGGCAGGCATTAAGTACATGCCATATATCTCCGCTCTGAAATCGGTTAAGTTCGTCTGGTGGTTCTCCTAAAAGGGCCTCCAATAATGGCTTCCATCAAGTGCATTCCATATATCTCCGAGCTGAAATCATTCTTGGATATATGGTATATTGCGTCGTAAAAATCCGCTCCGAAAACAGAAAATCATGACCCGTGAGATGAATATCACGCAAAAGTCCATGAGTCAAATCATTAAAAAAGACTTGGGACTTTGGGCTTAAACGACGTACCAGACATTTATTGACTGCAGCTTTAAAAAAATAGGATTGAAAAATGCAAACGTCTTCTGGTGAAGCACGCTGATAACCTGCACAGAAAAGTTTTGTTCACCGATGAAAAATTTTTTACCGTTCAGGAAAACTTTAACATGCAAAATGATAGAGTGTATGCGCGGTCATCTAAGAAAGCATCTGAACTGAACCCTAGCAAAAGTACCGTTATTTATAGGTTACTCACGATAATCGCTTATTTGACCCTTAAAACCTGAAAATTTCATTTGACAATGTTCTGCAATTTTGTCTAAAAATCTTAGATCATAATTTTTGTTGAATGTGTCAACTGTGAAAAATCTCAAATAACGGTACATTTTTATACTTTTTTAATAAACATGTAAATCGCGGCAACATTTTTTGAAATATAAAACAAGCTTAGCAGAACGCGTCCACAGAGGTATCAGTGATAAAAATCGGGAGAAAAGTACGAAAAATATAGACTAAAGTGTTTAAAAGTAGACGGACTTTTTTTTTAAAAAATTAGTTGTATTTCAAAATATAACACAGCTTAACCATTTTCGTGGGCTTAAAAGAAATGATTGCAGGTTATAGAATGGTCAATAATAGTAAAATGTTTATATTTAAGTGAAATACATCAACGATTTTTTTATACTGAAAAATAGGCAAATAAAAATTGCACTCTTTATTTTACATTATTCAATTCTATAAAGAAATATAATCTGCAAATTTTTGAGTGCTTTTTTAAAGAAATTTTTTTTTTGTTATTTAAATGGTTTAAAGTCAGTATAGGAGTGTAAATTTTTTAACTTTTCTTTTGGTTCAGCCTCCAAATCAATAGTTTTTGTTTGCTTTATTTTTTCTCCATGATATTTGTAATGTTTGCTTCTCAAAATTTTTATTTGTTTTTGAAGAATTTTTATTCTGTGACTTTGTAACTCGATGTCTGATAATTGTGTTAGTAAGTCACACAATTCAATAGGTTCATCTATCTGATTTATATTTTGAAACAGAATTTTACTATCTGATCGTCGTTTTTTTATTTGTTGATTTCTTTTTATATTTTCCAATCTTATCATTCGTTCTCTAGCTTTCAACTTTGAATTTCCTGAATATGTTTTCTCATTAATGTTGTACCTTTTTCCACCTCATCTTTGGTCTGATCGAAATGCTGCAAATCAAAAATATGATGCATGCATTTGTTGTGGCGGGCTTTCACTTGCTGGCACCTTGTATAGATTTCTTTGTGAGGCGCCATGTCTTCGTTTCTCTTCACCATTGCAAAAACTCTTTCAACATTAATGTTGCTGTGGAATGAATATACATCATCGATTGGTTGATCTATATATCTCTTTAACATGGATTCCTTTGCAGCTACCAAAGCGCTTTGAAAGATCTGGTTTTCCATGTTCATAGAAATCAAATCAAGTTTATCTTTATTGAAAGCAAAATAAAACTTTGGTGGAACCAAATTTAAGAACTCCGTTTGGCTAATGTATCCACTTTCCATATCAAAGAGTAAACCAAGTAGAGTTGTATCAAAGAGTACTAGTGACTTTACCTTTCTCATTATACCATGTATAATAAACGAGTACTTTCTTAATTTTCATTGAAATTGTGAAATTTGCAAGAAAGAGGGTCAATTGTTTTTTAAATGGCACAAATACGGCTAAAGATTTTTGTCCAAAATTGCACATACTTCGAAAAAACTTCAGTATCTAAAATTACACCAAGGCGCTTCACGCCACAAAGCTTAGTTTGGACGTTATGAGTTGAGGAAGGTAAAAAAGCTAAACATTTTGGATTTTTTTCATTTTTCTTCAAGTTTTTTCAATTTTTTTCCAAACGAAACATTGTACTGCGAAGCGCCTTGGTAGAATTTAGAATTTTAAGGTTCTAAACGAGAAATAGAAAATTTTGGCCAAAAATCTTTAGCCGTTTTTGTGCCATTTTAAATAAAAAAGTCGTAAATCTACCTTTACCACTTATTATTATAATAATTTTTTTCACTCAGTGTACGAATGAAATATTCATCTTAAATGAAAGGCTACTAACCCAGTTTATTGTAAAAAATTAAAAAATTCCAGTTTTTCGGATATTAATAAAATTACAGGAAAAAATTCGTAATCAGTTGAAAAATCAATGACAACAAGAACACCCTATAATTCACATATCATGTAATTGAGGGCCACCCTAATGAGCATTTCAGATAGCCGAATGTATCCCCAAATCAGTACATATAATTTGGTACATATATCCTTAAATTGGAAAAGCACTTTTTTTAACATATATATATATATATATATATATATATATATATATATATATATATATATATATATATATATATATATATATATATATATATATATATATATATATATATATATATATATATATATATATATATATATATATATATATATATATATATATATATATATATATATATATATATATATATATATATATATATATATATATATATATATATAGGGAACGTTCGTCCCAAAATAAAAAAGTAGATTACATATACTAAGATTAGCTTTCTGGAATTCGTCGCCGTGTTAATTATAACTCTCCTGGGATGATTAAAAGTGAAGTTAATTAGTCGGCCTGATGCGGTTGGTTTTTGGACCAGTCAAATTTCAGCAGATTACCTTGTCTGAATACTACAGATTTTAAATATGGTAGTTTGACGTCCTTTTCTTCTTCCATTCTAAACTGAATTTGTCAGTTAAATGAGGTGCGGATTTTGAGCTGAAACCAGAGAGACATTAGTTTGGCCCTACATTGACCAATATAAATAGGGTTTGCTCCATTAGACCAGATAGTGTTTCTGAATCTCTTCGGGTATATCTGCACTATACCATAATACCCTATCACAGAGTAGTGTATGGTATAAAAACGTCGTACATTTCCGGCATAAGAAGAAGTTTTTTATTCTTTTTTTTGTACCAATTCACAAACCACACGTATCATGCCTGCTACCAATCATAAACAACTCAACAGCAGATTTGATTACAGCTGTGTTCATTTTTAAAAAATTGTGACACTGTTGTGGAGCAGTTAACGCACGAGTTAATTTGTACTAAGTCTGTTAAACGCTGTCGTCTGCCCAGGCAATAAGCGACCGCGCATCAAGATGTTGTAGCCTCCTCAAAACACTCGACCCAGATAACGGTTCCACTCAGAGAACCGAAAATCAAAATTACTACAATCTTCTTTAA
Organism: Hydrotaea diabolus; assembly: GCA_963513945.1. Lineage (NCBI taxonomy): Eukaryota > Metazoa > Arthropoda > Insecta > Diptera > Muscidae > Hydrotaea > Hydrotaea diabolus. Next base: position 98,342,757 of record OY740716.1, on the reverse strand, counting down.
ACTGTGGATGGTGACGATGAAAGAAATGATGAGACGGTTATCGATAACACGGTGAATTTAAAGCTCCCACTGACAACAATACTCAAGTGTAAAATTTATCATATACACGAAATGTGCAGAATATTGAATATCACAAACTATTCAATAAGGAATATCTGTATTGGTCTAAAACTCTTAAGAATAAAAAAACGATGTCAAAATAGTATGCGAAGCTCTGCCATACAAGGCAGCACTTTTAGGTTTGCATAAATCGCATTAAGCTTTTATAAAAAGTAACCTAATTGCCATGGGTTTACATTGATTGATGTCAAGCTTATAACAAGGACTAAGGATAGCTCATATGAGCGTATTATATATATGTTGTTTATTTCCAAAGGAAATTAATTACTTAAAACTTAAAGTGTTTGACCACGGTTCCAGTCGATGTCATTTAAAAACATTCAGTGCCCATTCTGCGGGAAATCGTAAATCCTCTGATTGAAAGAAAACTACACAAAAGTTCGCAAATTGAAATGGTGATCATAATTCCATGTCTCCTAACTGTCCCAGCCGTATAACTTTGATGGAAATAGGGCAACAATATCAGCCTTGGAGTAAGCCTGCACTAACGTACAATACTACATGTGAGCAAATTTTAATACTGATTGTCCTAATTTGGTAAACCAAAATGAATTACTAACATCAAGCGGTTGGAATAGATCCCAAACGAACAATAATTAGAAATCAGAATTACTGTTACAGAATTACATTAAAACAATACTTTCAAAGTTGATAACCCAAATAATGAAAAATGTACCCATTGACAGAATGAGAGCCTTACATCAATAGTTGGCGTAGACTTATGCGGTCCAATGAACATTTTTCTGAAAATTCATGGAAGGCAATTAACAAAATGTATTTGCTTCTGATGCTTTTATTCTTTCTTTTTCCTTCATTACGACAGTGCAACAAACTTCGTTTAATCGATAAGTTAAAATTAATACTCTTATTATGGAACCTTCAAAACAAGGTATTCTACCGTGATTAAAAAAAAATTGCGTCAACAAAATGAATTACTAACATCAAGCGGTTGGAATAGATCCCAAACGAACAATAATTAGAAATCAGAATGACGACTGTTACAGGAACTATCGTCGGTGCCGTAGAGGAGGAGGTGTAGCCACACTTGTTAAAAAGATAATGCAACAGCAATTATTACCACTGTAAAATACTTCTCTTATAGAAAAAAGTAGTAGGAGAAAGTTGATTTTGGATAATAGTTAACTTGAGTTGACAGGTCAAAACACATTAATCATGTTTAATGACCTTTGATTTGGAAATCCTGTGTAGTTTAATATTTTTTATTATTGTGAATGTTTGTCTGAATTTTAAAGACTTTTCGTTTTTAGGTGTTCTTTCCAACTCTTATAATAATCGCGTTATTTCTTAAGAGTTCACCTCTTGTTGTAGGCATTATGAACGGGTGTGTGAGGTTTTAAGGCCCTTCTAGAAGCACTTTCGGCCGAACATAATCGAACTTAGTCGACCATCGAGTTGTCCCTAGATAGATCTGAGGGAGTAGATGACGACCAAGATTATCATATATGCTAGACCGATTTCAGGTCTGAGATACATGGCACGCACTAAATACCTGCCTTTAATATGGAAGCCATTATTGAAGGCCCCCTTTATGGGTACTCCCGCACCCATAGAAAAGATATAGTTACGATATGGTCACAATGAAATAATAATATGTTGTCTGCAGTTTGTCTTCTCTATGTTGAAATGGTTGGCCACATTCCTTTAATTGCGGCAAAATATACATTAATATCACATATTACTAAAGAACATTTCTTCCAAACAAAAAAGAAACAATAGCATGTTCGTCGCAACTATAGTATTTATTTTGGAATTTCAGTTTGAGAAAAGTATGATTGCGGCATATTAATATTGTTGAAATGTAGCAATACATTTATTGCCAAATATGGTTGTAGCAACCATATAGATATAGTTGGTGCAACAAAAGTTTGTTGTTAAACAATTACGTTAAGAACAATATGGTTACGGCAATCATACCGTATGGATGTGAATATGAACATAACAAAACAGGTTTTATAGACCAAGTTTCATGCATGTATGTGTGTATGGTTGTTGTTCGTTATAAAAACAACAACAATGGGAATGCAATTCGATGGATTTGTATTGCGTTTACTTTGTTCGGTGGAAGACTCTCCTGCCTACTGGTTCTCGTTTATTTAAAATTTGCCTGCACATAAGTATATAGCCATTGATCACGGTTTAATCACGTTCGTTACTTGGAGGCTACGGATGGTGAAGTAGTGATCACCCTCTGCAGTCACCCCTGCTGGCAACTAATAGTCCTCTCAACTGCCTTTAGAATATATTTTTATTTCTTTAGTAAAATGTTGAATAAAACTTGGTCTAAAATCAGGATATAAACAAATTTTAATGTAATTTTGAATAATTTTCTTAATAAAAATATCTATCGTTGAATAACAACATAAACTAGTCCTAATTATAATTTGATAGTCATAGTATGGTCGAGTGAAACTCATAATGTGGTTGTGGGGATCATAGTATGGTTGTGAGTGAATCATACTATTGTTGTGACGATCATAATATTGTTATGCCTACCAGTATATACCGAACTATAGTATGATTCTTTTCGAATATTGTCACCCCAACCCTACTTTTCTTCTGCGTGCGATCAAACTTTATAGAGATCGAGATGTCCCTAGATAGGTCGAACTTAATCGACAATCGAGATAATCGACCATAAATAATGTCAGAGAAGAGTGTAATAGAATTGTCCTTGCTGTGTGGAGTGCTACCAATATTGGCCAAATTTCATGACCCAAATAATGAAAAATGTACCCACTGATAGAATGAACCGATGAACATTTCCCTGAATTGCCTTCTGATGCTCTTTCTTTTAAAATTTTTGCTGCAAGAAGAATACTTACCACAATAACTCGGTATATGCCTTTATTACGACAGTGCAACAAACTTCGTTTATTTCATAAGTAAAAATTAATACTCTTATTATGGAACCTTTAAAATAAGGTATTCTAGCGTGATTAAAAAAATTGCGTTACCAATGTGCTAAAGAAACTTTCAAACTATCTAGGGACATCTAAAGTAATGGCTTCAATATTGTAGGCAGACATTTAGTGTATGCTATATATCTTCGGTCTGAAGCCAACCACTGGTTCTGAACTTAGCAATTTTTCCCTAGTACCCTCCGACCACCATTTCGAAAATTTGCAAACCGCTGCCATTTCGCCCCTTGCATTTTCGGGCATAGTCATAGATGGACATATTTTCATTAAATGAGCCAAGAAATACGGTGGGTAAATTTGTCTAGTCGTGAATGAACCACTCTGTATTTGAATAAAGACCATTTATTAATAAAACGAACATTAAAACAATACTTTCAAAGTTGATGACCCAAATAATGAAAAATGTACCCATTGATAGAATGAGAGCCTTACATCAATAGTTGGCGTAGACTTTTGCGGTCCAATGAACATTTTTCTGAAAATTCAAGGAAGACAATTACCAAAATGTGTTTGATTCTGATGCTTTTATTCCTTCTTTTTCCTTCATTACGACAGTGCAACAAATTTCGTTTATTCCATAAGTTAAAATTAATACTCTTATTATGAAACCTTCAAAACAAGGTATTCTAGCGTGATTAAAAAAAATTGCGTAAACAAAGTGCTAAAGAAATATATTGATTTTTTTGAAAATGTGTCTAAATTTAAGATATTTTTAAAGTATTTGTGTATTTTAAAATGCGAATAGGGTAATAACGTAATTTTTGTATTAAACAACATAATGTTTGTTCCTTGCGTTTTTGGTTTGTTGCGATCTTTTCTTGTTATTATTTTTGAAAGAGGGAATTACTCCGCAAGGGCGAGGGAAGTAAAAGTAGGTCTATAATACGAAAACAAATGTTGCGAAATTTTGCGCCAATTACTTTTATTGAATAAATCCAAGCACTGGTTCAGAAATTAGTAATTTTAACCTAGTACCCTTCGACCACCAATCCGAGCATTTTCAAACCGCTGCCATTTCGCCCTCTTGCATGGTCATAAATGGACATATTTTCAAGAATTGAGCCAAGGAATACGCTTGTGTGTCCAGTCGTGAATGGATCAACATAAATATATATATATATATATATATATATATATATATATATATATATATATATATATATATATATATATATATATATATATATATTCATGTTAATCCATTCACGACTGGACACACAAGCGTATTCCTTGGCTCAATTCTTGAAAATATATGTCCATTTACGACCATGCCCGAAAATGCAAGAGGGCGAAATGGCAGCGGTTTGAAAATGCTCGGATTGGTGGTCGAAGGGTACTAGGTTAAAATTACTAATTTCTGAACCAGTGTTTGGATTTATTCAATAAAAGTAATTGGCGCAAAAATTCTCAACATTTGTTTTTGTATTATAGACCTACTTTTACTTACCTCGCCCTTGCGGAGTAATTCACTCTTTCAAAAATAATAACAAGAAAAGATCGCAAAAAACCAAAAACGCAAGGAACAAACATTATGTTGTTTAATACAAAAATTACATTTTTACCCTATTCGCATTTTAAAATACACAAATACTTTAAAAATATCTCAAATTTATACACATTTTTAAAAAAATCAAAATATTTCTTTAGCACTTTGTTTACGTAATTTTTTTTAATCACGCTAGAATACCTTGTTTTGAAGGTTCCATAATAAGAGTATTAATTGTAACTTATGGGATAAACGAAATTTGTTGCACTGTCGTAATGAAGGAAAAAGAAGGAATTAAAGCAACAGAAGCAAACACATTTTGGTAATTGTCTTCCTTGAATTTTCAGAAAAATGTTCATTGGACCGCAAAAGTCTACGCCAACTATTGATGTGAGGCTCTCTGGGTACATTTTTCATTATTTGTGTCATCAACTTTGAAAGTATTGTTTTAATGTTTGTTTTATTAATAAATGGTCTTTATTCAAATACAGAGTGATTCATTCACGACTAGACAAATTTACCCACCGTATTTCTTGGCTCATTTAATGAAAATATGTCCATCTATGACCATGCCCGAAAATGCAAGGGGAGAAATGGCAGCGGTTTAAAAATTTTCGAAATGGTGGTCGGAGGGTAATATGGAAAATTTTCTAAGTTCAGAACCAGTGGTTGGCTACAGACCGAAGATATATAGCATACACTAAATGTCTGCCTACAATATTGAAGCCATTACTTTAGATGTCCCTAGATAGGTCTGAAAGTTTCTTTAGCACATTGGTAACGCATTTTTTTTTAATCACGCTAGAATACCTTATTTTAAAGGTTCCATAATAAGAGTATTAATTTTTACTTATGAAATAAACGAAGTTTGTTGCACTGTCGTAAAAAAGTCATATACCCAGATATTGTGGTAAGTATTCTTCTTGCAGCAAAACTTTTAAAAGAAAGAGCATCAAAAGGCAATTCAGGGAAATTTCATCGGAAAGTCTACGCCAACTATTGACGTAGTGGTACAGTGGGTACATTTTTCATTATTTGGATCATGAAATTTGGCCAATATTGGTAGCAGTCCACACAGCAAGGACAATTCTATTTTACTCTTCTCTGACATTAGTTATGGTCGATTATCTCGATGGACGATTAAGTTCGACCTATCTAGGGACATCTCGATCTCTATAAAGTTTGATCGCACGCAGAACAAAAGTAGGGTTGGGGTGACAATATTCGAAAAGAATCATACTATAGTTCGGTATATACTGGTAGGCATAACAATATTATGATCGTCACAACAATAGTATGATTCACTCACAACCATACTATGATCCCCACAACCACATTATAAGTTTCACTCGACCATACTATGACAATCAAATTATTAATAAGGACTAGTTTATGTTGTTATTCAACGATAGAGATTTTTATTAAGCAAATTATTCAAAATTACATTAAAATTCGTTTATATCCAGATTTTAGACCAAGTGTTATTGAACATTTTACTAAAGAAATAAATATATATTCTAAAGGCAGTTAAGAGGACTATTAGTTGCCAGCAGGGGTGACTGCAGAGGGTGATCACTACTTCACCATCCGTAGCCTCCAAGTAACGAACGTGATTAAACCGTCATCAATGGCTATATACTTATGTGCAGGCAAATTTTAAATAAACGAGAACCAGTAGGCAGGAGAGTCTTCCACCGAACAAAGTAAACGCAATACAAATCCATCGAATTGCATTCCCATTGTTGTTGTTTTTATAACGAACAACAACCATACACACATACATGCATGAAACTTGGCCTATAAAACCTGTTTTGTTATGTTCATATTCACATCCATACGGTATGATTGCCGTAACCATATTGTTCTTAACGTAATTGTTTAACAACAAACTTTTGTTGCACCAACTATATTTATATGGTTGCTACAACCATATTTCCATTTCGAAATTTGGCAATAAATGTATTGCTACATTTCAACAATATTAATATGCCGCAATCATACTATTGTCAAACTGAAATTCCAAAACAAATACTATAGTTGCGACGAACATGCTATTATTTCTTTTTTGTTTGGAAGAAATGTTCTTTAGTAATATGTGATATTAATGTATATTTTGCCGCAATTAAACGAATGTGGCCAACCATTTCAACATAGAGAAGACAAACTGCAGAGAACATATTATTATTTTATTGTGGCCATATAGTAACTATATCTTTTCTCTGGGTGCGGGAGTACCCATAAAGGGGGTCTTCAATAATGGCTTCCATATTAAAGGCAGGCATTTAGTGCGTGCCATGTATCTCAGACCTAAAATCGGTCTAGCATATATGATAATCTTGGTCGTCATCTACTCCCTCAGATCAATCTAGGGACACTCGATGGTCGACTAAGTTCGATTATGTTCGGCCGAAAGTGCTTCTAGAAGGGCCTCAGAACCTCACACAACATAACAACATAATGTTAGTTCCTTGCGTTTTTGGTTTTTTGCGATCTTTTCTTGTTATTACTTTTGAAAGAGTGAATTACTCCGCAAGGGCGAGGGAAGTAAAAGTAGGTCTATAATACGAAAACAAATGTTGAGAATTTTTGCGCCAATTACTTTTATTGAATAAATCCAAACACTGGTTCAGAAATTAGCAATTTTAACCTAGTACCCTTCGACCACCAATCCGAGCATTTTCAAACCGCTGCCATTTCGCCCTCTTGGATTTTCGGGCATGGTCGTAAATGGATATATATATATATATGTGGCCAACCATTTCATTCTGTCAATGAGTACATTTTTCATTATTTGGGTTATCAACTTTGAAAGTACTGTTTTAATGTAGTTCTGTAATAGTAATTCTGATTTCTAATTATTGTTCGTTTGGGATCTATTCCAACCGCTTGATGTTAGTAATTCATTTTGGTTTAACAAATTAGGACAATCAGTATTACAATTTGCTCACGTGTAGTATTGTACGTTAGTGCAGGCTTACTCCAAGGCGGATATTGTTGCCCTATTTCCATCCAAGTTATACGGCTGGGACAGTTAGGAGACATGGAATTATGATCACCATTTCAATTTGCGCACTTTTGTGTAGTTTTCTCGACTGGAACCGTGGGCAAACACTTTAAGTTTAAAGTAATTGATTTCCTTTGGAAATAAACAACATATATATAATACGCTCATATGGGCTATCCTTAGTCCTTGTTATAAGCTTGACATCAATCAATGTAAACCCATGACAATTAGGTCACTTTTTATAAAAGCTTAATGCGATTTCTGCAAACCTAAAAGTACTGTCTTGTATGACAGAGATTCGCATGCTATTTTGACATCGTTTTTTTATTCTTAAGAGTTTTAGACCAATAGAGATATTCCTTATTGAATAGTTTGTGATATTCAATATTCTGCACATTTCGTGTATATGATCAATTTTACACTTGAGTATTGTTGTCAGTGGGAGCTTTAAATTCACCGTGTTATCGATAATCGTCTCATCATTTCTTTCATCGTCACCATCCACAGTTTGAAGAAGATTGTAGTAATTTTGATTTTCGCTTCTCTGAGTGGAACCGTTATTTTTTTAGTCTGGGTCGAGTGCTTTGAGGAGGCTACAACATCTTGATGTGCGGTCGCTTATTGCCTGGGCAGACGACAGCGTTTAACAGACTTAGTACAAATTAACTCGTGCATTAACTGCTCCACAACAGTGTCACAATTTATTAAAAATGAACACAGCTGTAATCAAATCAGCTGTTGAGTTGTTTATGATTGGTAGCAGGCATGATACGTGTGGTTTGTAAATTGGTACAAAAAAAAATAAAAAACTTCTTCTTATGCCGGAAATGTACGACGTTTTTATACCATACACTACTCTGTGATATGGTATTATGGTATAGTGCAGATATACCCGAAGAGATTCAGAAACACTATCTGGTCCCATGAAGCAAACCCTATTTATATTGGTCAATGTAGGGCCAAACTAATGTCTCTCTGGTTTCAGCTCAAAATCCGCACCTGACCACGGATTTGTGTCCTGTCTGTAAAACTATTGCATGGTATGTCAAATTTGGTATAGTGCAAATATGGAAGACCTATTATCTATTTTTCTAATATTGGAAAATATCGGTACACGTTTTCATGTAGCCCACATATACAGGTTAATGCAAAGGCCCGGGCTACATTTCCTATATTATATCCGATCTCACTCAAATTAAGAATAGGGCTTTATGAGCGACTTAAACCAAACCTACCGAAGCTTGACCATATTGGTCTATGTTTTGAAATACCCCTGCCGCCTTTTATTTACGTGCTCTCATTTCAATTCTATTTAGAGAATTTTTTGTTGGTTTAAGCATTTATTCAAGCAATAAAAAATACTTAGTACGTAAAAAATAAACTACACCATTGCCCAAAATTTGCTTTTTTCGGGCTACTAAATTTTTTTTTTTTGTCAATTGTCTTTATTTGCGATCTGTCTTTTAACAATAAGCAAAATAGCTAAAACATATATTAGTACATAACAGGAATTTTGCATTCCCCATTGGGATGCGTAAATATATACAAAAGGAAAACCTTTTTCTAATGTAACTTAAGTCAAAACTTGTTTAAATACATATGATACATAGCTACTTTCTGAATGGTAAATCTAGTACATGAATACGTTGTAGTCTTCTTATTTCATTGCTTTCGTCAAGTAGAGAGATAGCTAAGGGATTAACGTGGTCACTTAGTCTTTGTAGATACATAGGTCTCACTAAATCTGCAGATCTCTTCGCTGACGGACGGTATATTCAGGTCTCACCTAATTGTTTGGTTTTTGACAAACCATGAGGCATTTGTAATAAGCCTTAATGTTTTCGATTGAAATCTTTCAACGACGTCTATACTGGATCTGCTTGCGGTTCCCCAAAGCTGGATGACATATGTCCAAACTGGCTTAATAATGGCTTTGTATATTCGAATCTTGTTATTAAGGTTGAGTTTCGACTTTGGTCCTAACAGTCTGCTAGTTTTTATTTTTTTTGATTCCGCTTCGCATTAAAGTGATGTTTCCAGGTAAGTCTTCCATCCAGAGTAAGGCCAAGGTACTTTACAGTATCATGTTTGGGTATTATTTCGTTGTTAATAGTAACTGGAGCACATTCGCCGCGTCTCCAGGCAAAAGTAACATGATTTGATTTTGTGGAATTAACTTTTATGTTCCATCGAGCTAACCATTTTTCAAGTGAGATTAAATGACGTTGCACTATAGAGGAAGCTCCGTTGCAATAAAAAATACTTAATACGTAAAAAATAAACTACACCATTGTCCAAAATTTGCCTTTTTCGGGCTACTAAAAATGGTATCAAATAAGTTGCTGGGGTACTACGGTACTTTTCCAAGACATAAGTACCAAATTATCAACTTTGTCAACTGTGGACCAATTTCAGAAAAACTAAGTTCAACTTTCTTTCAAATAAAGTTTTATTTTTTGCCAGCTATTCTGGCAATCGTTATTTCTTTCTTTTATCTATTTTATAAATGGCAAAAAAATAGTTGACTGGCAGTTGTTTACAATCAAACAGCTGTCTACTAAATGCAGTTACATAAATGCAGATGTTGTCGTCTGTCACCATAAAATGTTAATTTTCTTTAGTGGATTATTAATGCACATAAACGCTGTCGTTTGTCTAGGGTATAAAGCAATAAGCCATAATGGCGCATAAAGGATACATCATTTGATCGCTATTCTTGTAAATGTTAACAATGCAAGAATAGCTGTATTTTTTCTATTATTGTTTTGTGAACTGGAGTAATGCAAACACGTCTTTACAATTGAAACAAAACAATATGACTAAAAAATATCACTTATTTTTATTAAATTGAATTCAAAATCATTTTATTAAAATTATTTACTAAAGAGTTTTGCGATACGACATCTTTACAACCACTTATCTTTAAAATAAAATTGAAAATCACATTCGCTGCTGAGGGTCTGCTGATGGTGAAGTACATGATGGCTGGCACCAATTATTATCCTTGCAAAGATACTCGTAGTTATGCAAAACATATGTGAATCATACTAATTGCGACGATATAATTGCTGAGGACTCGCTCGTACGTTGGACATTGCAGTCCAGTTATCCATACATAAGCAAATATTCTAAGGTGACATTAATTTTACTCCAGGAGCCAAAATACAATTCCACAGATTCTGTGATGCTTCCGAATATGCTTACACAGCTAATCTTTAAATTCGTGTTAGTTATTATCATTCCGAACAGACCTTTGTATATTGTCCAAAAACAAAAGTGTCTCTTATTAAAACGATGCCAATTTCAAGCAGTGTTGTAACATAAAACAGCTTAAGTTTTTCAAAATATTGTGTGTACACACATTGTATAGTGTATAGTTGGCCTTTTTTGTTATAATTTGTTTTGATTTAGTCCGGCATTAGGCCTTCGGTTAAAAACTGTTGTTGTTGTTTTATTTATTCATTTATTTTTGTTCCCAATATTTCGACTGAAATCTTCAGTCATCTTCAGGGGTAACTAATACATGACACAGTGGCTCCATCGAAATAATTTTTGAACGAAAATGAAGACATAATAATACTAAATGCGGGCAAATGAGCAAGGACAGTTGCAATTAAAAAGGAAGATTACCAAATAAAAATGACGGAAATTGTATAAGACATGTGCACATATAGATGTCTTAAGAGAGATCCAACACTAACTTTACAAAACAAGAACAATGCATTAATTGAAAAGATGTACAATATTAAACTAATAAACGAAGTGGAGAAAAATAGAATGACAACGAAGATAGCCACAGCACCCAGGATTAACGGACCACCGAAAATTCATAAGGAAGGAACATTACTGCATTTAGGCAGATACCTTGTACACCGAAAAAATTCCGCCGAATCCGAAGATTGATAAACCCGTATCAATTCTCGTATAAATTGAAAAGTATCAAATATAGATTAAAAAATATCAGATTGATACTAAAAATATCAAATTAATAGTTTTTAATATCTACCTGATACGAAAATCATCATATTAATACTGAAGTGTTTTACACTGGCGTATTAATTTTTCGTATTAATATTACATTTTCAATATCCGAGCAATTCTTTAATGAAATTACATTTTAATATCATTTTTATATTAGATCAGTATCAAAACTATATTTTGCGTATCATTATTTCATAAATCTTATCAAATAGTCATTTCTAGTATCAATTTGATATTATTTCGTTTCAAATAACGTTTTACCATAATATTACAATATTAATGTATATTTCACATTTTTCGTATCAAAGTTGACATTGATTTCGATTGCCTTATTTACTCTGTATAAGTGCGAGAAGGTAAGTGATCAGTACCGTTATTATATTTCATGCAAGCGTGCTCATAGCGTCATTGTGATTTTGTTTCTGCAAGTAGACGCGTGTAAACCTGTGAACCAGTGAGGATTAAACTTTAAAAGTGTAATTGTGAACAAATCAATTCGATATAAAAAGAACAAACATTTCAAAAATAGTTCTAAATAAGACAATACAAACAATAAAAAAAACAATATACATAAAACTTTATTTTGTGATAAACATACTTGTGGTAAGTATATCAAACATACAGTGTATATAAAATCTTCTTGATCCAATTTGTGTCAGAAAGAAGAGAAAAGAAGTGTAATTAAACATAAAAAACAGTCTAAACAATCAATTATTCATAGTGAATATATGTATACATATGCAAAAAATAATTTATTATTAAAAGTTAGTTATTGCACATTTTAATTAAAGCGCATTAAAAGCATGTGGCATCCGTTTAATACTATTTCGTATCAATTAGATATTATTTCGTATCTAATGCATACAATTTCATATCAATTTGATAATATTTCGTATCCGTTTAACACTATTTCGTATCAATTAGATATTTTTTCGTATCTAATTGATAATATTTCGTATCAATTTGATACTATTTCGTATCCGTTTAATACTATATCGTCTTAATTAGATATTATTTCGTATCTAATTAATACTATTTCGAATCAATTTGATACTATTTCGTATCAATTTACTATTTCGTATCAATTATACTAATCGTTTCTTCTATTCACACTTTTATAGTTTTTTATCATTATCATGGCATCCGACTTAGTAATTTTTGATTTAAATGACATTACTGAAAGCACAAATATTGAAATTGTGGAAACTTCTATTGTTGACAGTAAGTTGCAGATTTTACTGCAACAATTTAATTTGATGGAAGCATACCAACCTCTAATTGGTATGAACCTACGTTAAATACAAAAAAATTTACGGATAAATTACCATTCAATTTGATTTTTTAGATTGTGGATTTAGCTTCGAAAGGCTTCAATACATAAACGAATACGACTTAAATAAAATATTTCCTGAAAAGAAATATTGTGGCTTAGTTGCTGAATTGCGGGAAAAAAATTTTATTTGGAAAACCGAGAATGTAAGTCAGCTGCGAGGTTGTTTTTATATGCTTTATACATTTTTGTTAATATTCTTACTTCGTTTATTTTAGTTTCCTGACAAATTTACCACTTTATCAGCCAATTCCCATGTAAACAAATGGATTGCGTCCAACAGCGGCTTTCAAAATTTGCCGAAAAGTGATTCTTCTACACGTTGCAGCTTGGTAAGTTGAACGCACTTACATATATAACATCGCAAATGTGTGCATCAATGGAATTTTTCTTGCGATTTATAGAGCGTTGGAGATATTTTAAAAGCATCGAATACCGGGAAAACAGTTTTGCAATTTTATGCAGATAACACATTTCTATATAAAGAGTATCGCAAAAAATTATTAAGTGTCCTGGTGGAACATTTTTATCTCAACAACAACACGAAACTTTGAACGCATGAGTTGGAAAAAATTGCAGATGAGATTATAGCGACTTTTCCCAACGAAAATAAGGATATTTATTTCTTATCTCGAAGTGAAACAGGCAAATCGAATCCCAGTGGAATTCTCTTTAACCGATTCCATAATCTAAATAGAAAAAAAAATAAAGTTGACGGAAACAGATTTAGACAACGAAAAATCATCTGAAGATGTGGTTGATTCTAGTGAAGATGAGAGCGTTGAATCGGCCAGGAATAAGATGCGTTTCATGAGTGGAGACGAATGCGAATCTTTGGAAATATGGGCATCTACATTTGAATATCGTCGTAAATATGTAAAAAGTGCCAAATCAGTAAGCCAAATTGTAGACCATTGGCATTTTTACTCACAGGCAACTGCATATAAATTTGTAGGTATCATGTTCTTAATTCAAGGCACTATTGAACTATTATTATAATAGTATTATTATATCTATATATTTCAGATAAATTTCGATTTCGAAAAATTGTTTGCTTTGTCAGAAAACAAATTAATGTATAAATGGCAGGAATTATGCTCAAAGTTGACAATATTTTACAAGTCTAACGTGAAGGAAAAGACCTATCGAAGTCTTCTTGAATCTCTTTCCAAAGATGCTGTCAATGAAAGTAATAAATACCGATATACTTATATATTTATGTATCTTAATACAAACTTAAAATATTTTTTTTTTCAGATACCTAACACTGTATAATTTTTATGCTATTGAATGCTGTCTTGAAGCCAGCTTCGCGTCACGTGCTAAAAGTGAATGGAAAAAAAACTGTCACAAAAGCCACAATAAAGGACGCTATCAACAGTTCTTTGATGCACATCAAATCCATCAATGATTATGAGAGAATGAAAGAAGAGCGAGCTAAGGAATATTTGGCAAAGAAAATGTCAATGCAGCCATATCTTATAGTTGTTGGTACGGATATCAATGAACTTACCGATTTTTATATATCGTATGATAGAACATTACTTAAATTTCATTCGTTTGTGGGAGCGTTGGACCAGTGTTTTAAGCTTTTCCAGGTTTTTCATTTGAAACACCCAACTGATTCCACACTTCCTTGGTTATTTTTCCAACAATACGTATATAATATTTCAAGCGAATTCGACATTAAAAATGCCGTTTTAAGTGAATTTATCGCCAATTTAAACCAATAAAATGTTATGCTTTCTGTGTAATAAAAATTTTGAAGACGTCATTAGTATGACAAACCATTTTTCAACTGTACATGGCCTTGACCATAGTACTGAAGTTAAATGCACAAATCCTGGTTGTTATCAAATGTTTTCGAATTTCTCTTCTTTTCGGCGACATTGTAACAAACGGCATTCTAATTCAACTGCAATTTCCATTAGTTCAAACAATTTTTGTAAGAAAACTAGATTGGTAAACACAGTTGAGTCACAAACACTTTCACCATTAAATACAAACCTTAATTTGGGAAATGAAAGGGTCGAAATTTCTGACACATGTCAACAATTTAGCACACGATTGCATTCCAAAACCAATCTTACTAGAAAAGATGTTTATTCTATTCAAAATGATGTATCAATTATAACCTCAACTATTATTCAAAGTATTAAGAATATAGTCATGGAATTTATTCCTGAAGAAAAAAAAACAGCATAGGTGATTTGTTCAAACTTTGTGCTTCACCGTTTGAACACATTAAAACTGAACATAAATTTTATAAAACTCTAGAAGATGCAGATCAATTTTCGAAACCCCTATTCTTTTACGTCAATAATGAAGTTACAGAAGTTATAGTGAACGGTAGACCGACTTTAGATGCCGGTCAAGTTCAAGGTTGTGTAATGCCTATCGAATTTCAATTGAAAAAGTTTTTTGAACTTCCCTCTGTTCTCGAAACAGCTTTAGAAAACATAAAATGCCTTTCAAATGTGAACCATATATCGCATTTAATTAACGCCAATTCTTTAAAAAAAAAACTAGAAAATTTTCACGGTAAAATTGTAATCCCATTTTTCTTGTATTTAGATAGCTTTGAAGTGAACAATCCTCTAGGAAGCCACGCAAATGTTGACTCAATTTGCGGTGTTTATTACACATTTCCTATTTTACCTCAATTTTTATTGTCGAATTTAAATTACATTTTCATAGCAGCCTACTTCAAAACCAAAGATCAAAAGATCTATGGTAATGAACCATTTCTGCAACCTTTAATTGAAAAATTTAAAAAAATTGAAGACAGTGGGCTGACAATAAATGCACAGAGTGGAAAATATCAAATCCATTTCATAATGTCTAACGTTCTTGGTGACAATCTTGGTTTAAACGATATACTTGGTTTCACTACATCATTTAAGTCAAATTATTACTGTCGTTTTTGCACTAGAAATAAAGAAAAAATGCAATATGATTGTGTAGAACATGCAGATAGTCTAAGAACTATAGTAAATTACAATGATGCTTTAAAAGTCGGTGACTTCAAACTGAATGGAGTTAAAAATAACTTTCTATTTAATGATTTGAACACATTCCATGTTACTGACAATTATATTGCGGATATTGCTCACGACCTATTGGAAGGTGTATGTAAATATGATCTTTGCTCTGTACTTAAAAACTTAATTTCTGAATCTTTTATTACAATTGAATCACTGAACTATAGGAAACAGATGTTTAATTATGGTGAAACCGAAATTGGAAATTTGTCACCGCCTCTAAATTTACATCATTTAAAAAACGGACAAATTAAAATGTCAACGCGTGAAATGCTTACGTTTGTTCACTTCTTACCAATAATGATAGGCGATCAAATTCCAGAAACAAATGAAGTTTGGAAATTTTTTATCATTCTTTTGATGATTATTGATCGAGTGCAATCCAGTCATTTCAATTTAAATTCACTTGAAGAACTTAAGATTTTAATTAAAAATCATAATCAAGCGTATATAAAACTTTTTAAAGAAACTTTAAAGCCTAAATTTCATTTTCTTTTACATTATATTCATTACATAAAACAGTCAGGACCTCTGAAATATTTTTGTAGTCTTCGGTATGAAGCAAAACATAGAGAGGCGAAAATTTATGCTAGAAGTATAACGTCCAGAAAGGACATTGCTTACACTTTAAGTATGAAAGCATCATTGAAATTTACTTCTTTTTTACATGAAAATCGAAATGGGTTGCCAAGTCACATTCAATATAAAAAATGCGATTACTTTAATATAGAAACTTATGAAAATGTTAAAATCATTGTCAATTATTGCGAAGTGAAATATTAATTTACAAATAATGAATCTGTGAATATTATTAATTACAAAAACTGTAGTTATAAACCTGGATATTTATTAACAAAAACATGTAATAATCATGTCAGACTTTACGAAATTCATAAGATAATTTTAAGCGTTGATAAAATTATATATCTTATTGTCAAAGAATATGAAATAATTGACTTTTCAGAACATAAACAATCATATATTGTTGGAACTGAATATAATTTTCTAAATATTGTAAAATTAGACGAATTCACAGGGCCCCCAATCCATTTGTATTATACACCGGATGGAACTCGTCTAGTTAGAAATAAAACTTTTTAAAATTTAAATTACTTATGTATATAAAATTTTGTTAGTTAAGACGCAGATATGAAATGTAATAATGTATTATGTATGCATAATGTATTCGCTTCAATAAAGACATAATTTAATATAAAAAAAAAATATTTGATACAAATTTCGTATATTTTGGACATTGCAATCGTATCAAATTGATATACTTTCGTATATGTTTGATACTAATTTCGTATATTTTTTAAATTGAAGACTTATCAAATTAATATGTTTTCGTATGTATTTGATACTAATTTCGTATATTTTAGACACTGCAATCGTATCAAATTGATATGCTGTCGTTTGATACTAATTTCGTATATTTTTGACATTGCAATCGTATCAAATTGATATGCTTTCGTATATATTTGATACTAATTTCGTATATTTTTTACATTGAACTATACTGATTTCTGATAATTTTACAATCCGTTTAATACTATGCAGTATCAAAAAGATACTATTATAGTATCAATTTTACATTTTTCATTTCAAATAAAGAAATATCATATTAATACGATGGCTAGTATCATTTTAATAAGATTGCGTATCGGCTCAGATCTGTAGGTTAAAAATATCAATATTATGACGATTTCGTATACATTTTTTTTTTCGGTATAGATATACTCAAGAACTTGACAAAGGATTCAAAACTAGGATCACAAGCCAACTAACAGAAGAGGACGAAATTTTAATCTCATTTGACGTGGTATCTCTATTTCCGAGCATACCGGTAAACTTTGCAATCAAGACTATTGAAAATGAATAGGATATCATTGCTGAGCATACACAATTACCGAAATCTCTCTTTATACTTAGTAGGGACATAAATACTGTTACAACATTGAACACACCCATTTCAATAGTAGAACTGAACATGCCCCGTTTATGTCATATGGGTTTTGAAAGCTAACCTCAATAGCGTTAGTCTGTAACGGGTTTTTAAAATTGTTTCAACTTGCATCATGGAGTGGTCAGATAATGAGACCGTATCGCTGTAATAGCGCTTTTCAAATGTGAAATGAAAAAAAACGGCAACTAGGGATTAGCCGCATGCCATTAAAGCCGTTAAATTAAGAATTCACAGAAATCCGCTCCGAAAGTAGAAATTAATCATGGCCCGTGAGATGAATATCACGTAAAATTCCATGAGTCGAATCATTAAAAAAGACTTGGGACTTTCAAAAGACGTACCGGACAATTATTGACTTCAGCTTTGAAAAAAAATAGGATTGAAAAATGCAAACGTCTTTTGGTGAAGCACGCTGATAAAAAAATTTTCCGTTCAGGAAAAATGTAACAAGCAAAATGATAGATTCTATGCGCGGTCATCTAAGGAAGCATCTGAACTGATCCCAAGGGTGGAAAAGGGTCATCACCCAGCTGCAGTCATGGTTTGGTGGGGTGTCTCTTACGATGGGGTCACTGACCTGCATTTCTGCGAACAAGGAGTCAAAACATCGGCCAAAGTTTACCAAGAAACCGTTTTTGAAGCTATTGTGAAGTCTCTTAACAATTCCCTGTTTCAAAACCAGCCATGGACTTTTCAGCAGGATTCTGCACCGGCCCATAAGGCTAAAACGTCCCAGGCCTGGCTTCGAAACATTTTTCCAGCGTTCATTTCCTCTGAAGAATGGCCCTCAGGCAGTCCAGATTTGGACCCATTTGATTACAAATTTTGGACTGTTTTAGAGGACAAGGTTTGTCACAAAAGATGCCCCAACATTGGATCTCTTAAGACTCTTAAGACCAATTTTCCAATGGACGAGGTTCGTGCAGCTTTTGACGATTGGCCAGTGCGACTTAAGGCGTGTGTAAAAGCAAAAGGCGGACATTTCGGATAAGTAGATTCTTTTTGGATACAATATACATCAATAAATATATTAAAAAATATTTGGTCCAAAAACATTCAGAACTTTTTATTTTACAGCATAAACCGTGTGTAACAATATTTATGACCCTACTACGAGTAAGTAGAGTTATTATCTTTTTGTATTAAAGAAACACGCTACTTCAAATATGAAGACAAAATTTACGAGCGAAGAAAAGGAATGCCGATGGGTTCACCAGCATCCCCAATTATCGCGGATAAAGTAATGGATCAACTTCTTGACAATTCAATAGAGAAATAGGCTATAAAACCGAGACTCCTGACAAAATACGAGGACGATATATTTGCAGTTTTAAAGAAGATGTACGTGAATGGCTCGCTGAACATATTTAATTCATTTAACTGACAAATTCAGTTTACACTGGAAGAAGAAAAGAACGTCAAACTACCATATTTAATTTCGGTAGTACTCAGACAAGGTAATCTGCTAAAATTTGATTGGTCCAAAAACCAACCGCATCAGGCCGACTTATTAACTTCACTTTTAATCATCCCAGGAGAGTTATAATTAACACGGCGACGGCGATAAAAACAATTTTAATACAAATCGGTTTCCCTAAGAGAACTATAGATGACCTAATAAATAACACAGAAAATATACAAGATAATGACATATAATTATACCCCGGAAAGACTAAAACAATCTAACCTATATGATAAAAAATACTGAAAACACTGTAAACCATCTATTTAGCAGGACTAAGACCAAATGAAAAACAGACGAAAGAGCTAACGTAGTATACAAAATAAAATGTAACGGGACAAGTCCAGCGTATGCGATAAGGTATACGTTGGCACTACAAAGAACAAATTAAAGAACCGACTGTCATCACACAAGTTGGACCAAAAAGCAATCACTGACCTTTAGAACAGAAAACAGCACTACGCCTAATTTTTCCACTGTTGAAGTATTGGCTGAAGAGATATTACAAGAGAAGATTCACTCTTGAAGAGAAGATACACACAAGACTAAACTGCAAAAAAAAAACACAGAGAGCGTCGCAAAAATGTATCGTTACACAGTGAACAAGCACAACAAATCAAAACAAACTTTATTTGGCGAAAGCACACGGAACGAAATATAATCAAATGTTATGTATCAACTTTATCTATATCAATATTATCTATATTGTGTAATGTTTAATACGTTCTGGAATGTGCGACTGAAGGTTTCAGTCGAAATATTGGGAACAAAAATAAATGAATAAATAAAACAACAACAGTTTTTAATTTTTCTTGGTTTTACCATTGAATATTTCAATATGACATCTAGCTTTTAAATGAAATTAAAAATCACATTCGTTGCTTCGGGTCTGCTGATGGTGAAGTTGCGTTCACCGAAACTGCAGCCCCCACTGCTTGCAAACACAAGTTTTTTGGCTGCTTTTTTAATTACTTTTAATTTCTATTGAATTAAATGTTCAATAAAAAACAAGCAATTCTCAAATATGACTATGAACTAAGCATAATAAAATTGAAAAACCTTAAAAAATCTTAATCGAATCAAATATCTCACTTTTTAAATTTGAGGGTGCTAAATTAAGCTTCGAACTTAGGTTCACATTTCGAACTTAGGTAAACAAACAGTTCTCAAAAGTCAGTTCTATTCACTTGAAAAATATTTCATCGTTTTCTCCGATCTTTAAAAAACATAGCATACTAAACATCTAGCATTTACTTAATTTTTGAGTTAATACCTATCTGTCGAGGTTTTAAAGTAAAAAGTACTTTAACCAGAAAAATGCCTTTTACTTTGCGTTAAAATTTGAAGGGATCTATTCAAAAGCCTGACGAATGTCAATTGAAAACGACGTGTCATATCTCTTGCTTTCGACTGTGAAAAACAAAATAATAACTTGTATTTGTATAAACAAATATCTTCAAAATTAATAAACGAAAAGCCAAACCGGGTGACTTAAAGTCACCCGTGATAACATCCAGGCATAAAATGCCAAGATTTAATTATTGGACTCCCTTACAAGCATCTGCAAATGCAGATTACGATAATGAAGACACTCAACAAACTCATGTGCAAAAACCAAAAAAAGAATTTATTTCGCCAAGTAAAGTGTTGTCTTCAAACTGCGAACAATTCCATAAATGGTTCAAAAGTGCTGGTATCTCAAAATACTACATTAAAAAAATTTCAATTGAAACTAAAATTATTTCTGAAGATAAAGAAGTTTTCAATAAAATTATCGTAATTTTTAAAGAACACAATTGCAAATTTTTACGCATCAATCATAATATGAGAAATCTTAAAAATTTGTTATGTTTGCCCTTGACGGCAAAACTACTGAAGAATTAACTAGTTTCTCTAAAATTCAAATGTGTCGAAGTCAAAAAGGTTGAAAAGACATACGATTAATATGTAGACACTCTTTACATCGTCTCTTTTGAAAACGGATCCGTTAAACTCCACGAGCTTAAACAAAATGTCAAAGCGCTCTTTTATACAATTGTTAGATGGGACTTCCAGAGAAAGTTAAAGAACAAACCTGTTCAATGTCACAATAGTCAAATGTACGGCCACGGTGAGAGAGGCTGTTGTATGCATACACATATTGTGTTGTCAGATTATGGGATTTTTCCCCATTTGGGGATTTTTTTTTAAAAATGGGGAACAAAATTTCTGTTTGGGGATCTGGGGATGACAATGGATTCTTAGGGAATTTTTGGGGATAAACTAAATCGAAATGTGTTTGCATACACATTTTAACTTACTTGCCTATATTGACACAAATGTTTGTGCAAAAGTTATAAGTACGCAATAAATTCAGTTCGATTGAATGGATTTGCGCAAATATGTTGTCTGTCTATTTGCCTCATTCAATTGGGTGTATGAACCAACACTGGATAGCAATGAATGATATAGTCCTCTCTCTTTTTCATACGATATGTAATATGCAACTGTGTATTGCAATTTTGGGAAGTCCCTAATTCATTGAACATTACAGATTATTTATACGTTTTACCAACACTGCATATCAATAAAATATATAGTTCTCCCTTTTCTTCTTATGCAATATGGTAATAAACATGTAATTTTGAGTAGCACCCGCTTTGTAGTGGATTACATATTACATAGAAAGAAGAAGCAATAACAAGTTGACCCTTTCATTTCTTAATTTCTACGTTAACGATGGCTGCAAAAGATAATTCCAACAAGAACAAATACAATGTTGATTGGGAACATGAAGATATTAACCCATTTTTTTCTTAGGATGGCTTAAATCTATCGATTTTTCTCCGGAAGCTTTTCAAGCTATAATAAGTCTTCAAATGGTTCTTGGTGTGTCGCTTGCCTGAAGTCATAAATATCACAAAAAAAAGATTTAAAGAAGCACAGTGAATCCATAAAACATAAACAGAATCTTGATTTTCAATCAATTATAGGTGTAATTTCGGATTCATCTGGCAAGAAAGTTATGGACATCAGACTGGCAACTTTTACAGCCAAGCATACGTCAATTGCGACCATTGGCCATTTAACTGATATGCTGAAATCATTTTCAATTGAGGAGTTTAAAAATTTAAGACTACACCGCACAAAAAGCAGTACTATCATAAAGTATGTCATCGCTCCAGTATTACTTGCTGAACTCGTAAAAGACATTGGTGAGAGTAAATATTTATAGATAGTAGACGAATCAACAGATAATCAGCAAACAAATGTTTGAGTATTTGCGTTCGATACTACAGCAATGAAAAAGGTACAAAAAACAGAATTTTTAGGAGTGTTTCTGGTGGAGGAATCGACAGCTGAAAAGATTTACGAAGGCGTACATAACTCTATCTAAAAAAAAGTGAGGCTCAATCATAATAATATTATAGCTATTGGAACAGATGGAGCTAGCAACTTATGTGGAAAATATAAAAGTTTATATGCCTTGCTGAGAAAAGACAACCCAAAACTATTTTTTTTAAAATGTACATGCCACTCTCTTCATTTATGTTGCTCGGAGGCATCTTTGAAATTGCCGGAAGACGAGGAATATTTAGTAAAAGAAATAAACAACAGTCCTTTACGTACTATAAAATATAATCGATTCAACAAGGTGGTTGAAAAGGATTCTCGAACAATGGATCGACTGAAGTACCATTTTTTCCATTATTGCATCAACAGAGTCTGAAAAATCTGCTAAAGTTATAAACAGTTTAATGAGCAATGAAGAGATACGGCTGTACTTGATTTTTATGTGTCCTATTATAAATGAAATATACTGTTTGAATCTAAGCATTCAAAGTGATAGAATGGATGCGGGAACCGTTTACGATAAACTAGTCTTTTGGTTCCTATCATTAGCGACTGGAATATTAAAGCTGTCCATATTCGATGTAATACATTATGACATTTGATTTGATGTATTAATATTGTCTATTTACTATTATTATTATTATTTAATTCGTTATTTATTGACTAACTAACACCTGTATTGAAAAATACTTTTAATTATTGGTTTTTTTAGAAAGAATTTGTTTTTTTTTATAAATATATGTATCTATGATTAAATTGAATTGTAATACAAATTGAATTTTAATACGTTTTTTATTAAAATTTATTAAAATACGTTTGGGGATTTTTTTGGGGAAAACATTTTTGGATTGGGGATTATTGGGGATTAGACCCAAAAAAAAAATCTGAGAACACTGTACACAATGTGCAATATACTACGGAAGGCATAAGACGGACAGCTATGCGAACAAAGAAAATATAAAATGCGCTTATTGTAAACAAACGCTTATGTCATATGTGCAAAGCAAGAATGTCTTTCTTAGAAATGAGAGAGAATATGCAACGGAAAAGAATCATGCAAAGAAATAAACAAAAACATAACATTAACGGTCGCTTTAATTCAAATGCGATGCAAAGTAATAACTTCCCGCAGCTTTTGAAGAAGAATGTCCAAACAGGACAGGTATCAATAAATGTGTGGCAAAATTCAACAAATAGAATTGAACCAAATGAACTTTTTTCTTTGGATGAAATAAGTCAACTTACTTTAGATGTAGTAAATAATCTTAAGCAATGTAAAACTAAAAATGAACAATTTCACGTTATCACAAAGTTAGCTATAAAACATTTATACAATGTTTAATACGAAATTAAATGTAGCTTTTTGGAACTGTAGAAGCATTAAAAATAAGTACATAAAATTATATGATTTTTTGCATGAAAACTGCATTGATGTATGTATATTGACAGAGACTTGGCTTAAAAATGGCGATAAAATACCTGAAAGGGGATACACCTGTTTTCTTAGAGATCGTGTAGATAGAAATGGTGGAGGAGTTGCAGTTCTCCTTAAAAAATGTATCTAAAATGTTACAACTTATTCTGTAAAAACAAATATTATAGAAAATATTGGTATTAAATTACGTACTACTGACTCCCAGTATATCAATATAATAGCGGCATATTTCCCAGGTGGAGTGGCAAATGCTGAAACGAAGAAGAAAGATGTACGAAAAGAAAACTTTTAAAAGTTGATAGAAACACCATTGTTTGTGCAAATGTTTGGGGAAACATCTTATCGGATACATTATTTTTTGCCGTACAATATTTTGTGTACGGGCCCACCAACTTACATTCCTTCTGCGGCTAACAGAAGCCCCTCCACAATAGACCATGTCATCACGAATGTTTCTCAGCTTGTTTCTCAAACTTTGACGAAGACCTCGCTTAGTTCTGACCCCTTACCAGTTATATTTAAAATAGACGCGCAGACTTCAAAGACTGAACCCTTTTTTTATGACTATAGAAATACTGATTGGTCTCTCTTTAAATCGTTCATAGATAGATCCATTTCCCATCTTTGCTGACGTTGAAAGTGTTCAAACTACGGACACTATTGATGTTAGTGTAGACATTTTGAGTAAAAGTATTTTGGATGCTGCTGATATTTCTGTCCCTAAGATTCGTATAACACAGAAGTTGGAAATTCCTGACTATATCAGGCAAATCATAGAGGTTAGGAATTTTTATCGAAGGGAGTGGACACGTTATCGGGTTTAATCTGATTTTTTAATTATGAAATATAATATATATTATAATGCACAAATTCAAAAGGAGATGTCGAAATATCGAAACCACACCTGGACAACTAAATTGGATGATTTAGATACAGCATCAAAACCTTTTTGGAATATATCCAAATGCTTCAGAAAGAAGAGAATTTTCGTACCACCTCTCGTGGAGAACGATAAAACTCTGTTCAGTAATAAACAGAAGGTCGATCATCTTGCTCAAAGTTTTTTGGGAAACCATTACATTTCGGAACATTTATACACATTGTACTGCTCAGATATGCCTAATTTGTTTGGATGTAAATGTGCAACATATGTGGATGATACCTCATTATTTTTCTCGCATGAATATGAACACAATATAGTGACTAAACTTCAACGCGCTTAAGACTCTATAATAGATTACTTCCACAAATGGAAGATAAAAATAAATGAGGACAAAACACAAGCTGTGTTTTTAGTCAAAAGCGCCATCCTTAGTCGAAAACGCCATCCTTGTTTTTACCCCTCAAATCAGTTCACAAATAATGGCCATCTTGCTGTATGCTTGTCATGTATGGGGAGTACGTGCAAAAACCCATATGTGACAGCACATAGAGAAAGGACCCTAAGGGTAAAAAAAATCAATTTTCATTTTTTTTTAATGTGGACAACATCTGAGCATCGAATGAGACCGATCCGATGCTCCAAAAGAGTTCCCTCCCAGAGAT
Organism: Hydrotaea diabolus; assembly: GCA_963513945.1. Lineage (NCBI taxonomy): Eukaryota > Metazoa > Arthropoda > Insecta > Diptera > Muscidae > Hydrotaea > Hydrotaea diabolus. Next base: position 98,317,115 of record OY740716.1, on the reverse strand, counting down.
ATGCGCGTTTTATGAAAGTGATGGTACACCAAAGATACACGTATTTAAATCTTTAAAATGGCTCTCCTGAACAAAACTGGTTTTTACAAATTATTAAAAATGATGTTACATTTGCCATGGCACTTCTCCACCACACATCTACACATAAATAATAATATACATTTAATCAAAGACAAAATCCGCTCATTAACAGATAGATTAAAATGACACTGTAGTATTTCATCTAATTCTCTAATCTCATACCTATACATGTAAATCAAATCAACATTACATTTCAAAAAATATATAATTAACTTCTTTTTTTTTGTGATAAATCAGAGGTTTTCAAACCAGTTACTTTCCTCTGAAACATATTTTTGTTACGTTAATAATCATACAACAATTGAAAGGAAAATATTTCAGATGAAAAGTTGCATGATGCGACTAAAACTCTGTAAACTTGTGTGATAACCTTAGGCAAAGAAACGTTTTTTAATAAATAAAAAAAATTAAAAGTGGAAACCGAAAATCCTTTTTTTCTATTTGTATTCCACAATTTCATAAATCATTTTGGGTGGTTAGGATACTAAATCTGAAGCCACGGATATAAATCATAGCGTTTTAAATCTTCGGGGAAATAATAATATGTTTAATGTACGTATGTTATTAGAAATTTATTTTGGTAAATCATGCAAAGAAAATGAGCATCGTAGTTTTTATATAGACTAAAGTGAAATTAAAAGTAAAAGAATCATTAGCCGTGTTCTTTTCAGGTTACTAAACAAGCATTTGTATGGAAGTTATTCGGTAAGGAAGCGAATTGGCTGCTACTCGGTAACGAAACGAGATATAGTTACCTGATTTATTTTTTTAACTACAAAAATATTATGACACACCCTGCTTGTTTTACAAAATAAAAAACATAAGTTTTTTGTTATTGACACAGAAAGAAAAATAGAATGGAAAAAGCTCGATATAACTATTTCCGTATATTGTATTGAGTCTTGCGAATGAGCCGAAAATGATGAGCTTGAAGTGAAGATAATGTCTTCAAGTTGTCGTTGTTGTAGCACATTTTTAAAAATAACTTCAGTATCTGTATCAAATATTCAGTGTTAAAACCATTATTATCGTAAGCCCGATACTAAGTTCGACTTTTTATGTGAAGAAATCTCAAACTTTAACGATAAAGTTCTGTAAAATTACGGTACAGTATTTCACGGTTATATGCACACCGTTTATATGCATTTAACGCTTATATGCACGCAAACTTGTGCAATTTCCCAAACGTATGTAAAACACACTGATTATTTGCGCTTAAATGCATGTGTTTATATGCATTTCTCGGTTAAATGCACACAGTTTTCCACTAGTTGACATTAAAATGTAGGGAAAAAATGTTCGATTATATGCACTTCAAATTAATTTAATTTTTTGCTTAAGTTATCGATTGTAAAAAAATCGTTCGCCTCAAACAATGTTTGCTCATATGCTATTTACATTTATTTCAATCATTGCCTAAGTTATCGATTGTTAAAAAATTGAAGATCTATTGACATCTATAACTCACAGCGATCGCTCTGTTGGAGTGAATTTCGAACATTATTTGAATTTTGATAATGATTTGCCTTGTTGTGCGTCACTAAGTGATGAAGACATTATCGCAGAAGTTCTATCAAGTGATGAATCAGACGCCGAATTAAGTGACAACGATGAAACTATGCAAGTTCCATCTCTAAGTTCAGCTTTAAATGCTCTAAGCGATCTCCGGAAATTTCTTCTTTCAAAAAACGAATGTGCTGACGAATTAGAGAATATTGAACAAATTATTTATACGAAATGTTGCAATAACGTACAAACTAAAATATCAGATTTTTTCACATCAGATTAATTTTTTTCTAATTGTCATTTTTAAATTTCTCTTAAAAAAGACAAGCAAACTAAAATATGTTTTTTTAAATCATATTTAATCTGTTCAATTAATAAGTTCCTTAATATGAATTTCGAGAAAAGTAAAAAACATGAATTTTATTTTTTAATTAGTATATGTAATATAGTTTTTTAATATCAATTCTTATATATGTATTCTTTTAAAAGAGTACAATTTAAGTTTAGTAACAATAAATGAATTTTTGAAATGTATTCTAAAAATACAATTTGTTTTTAATTTCGTGTTAGTTTATTCGACCTGTTTTTCAAAAACTCTTTATCATTTTTCTTCAAGCTTGAGGTCAGTATTTTATTCTTTTTTATTTATTTATTTCGATATTTCGCTATCCTTCGGATAGCATCTTCAGGAAATCTTAATCTATAACAAATTATAAAACACGTACATTACATTATTATTTCAATTAACAAACAGAAACATAAGAAACTTACAGGAGTAACAATAACCAAACGTCACAACAATTCAACATCTAATATTGTACTATTGTTACTACTCATGTCAACCAAGAAATTTAATAATGAATGCCGCGATGAACCTTGTAAGAAGAGTACTGGACACCAGTGATAAACAATTTCACATAAAGAACATAGCCAAAATTAAAGACATATTAAGAAAGAACTCATTTCCCGAAAATATCATTTACAATTTAATCGCCACAACCAACAAACAAAAATACATTACAATGGAGACAACAACGCAAAAGACTTACAAATCGATGACATACGTTCCTAGAATCACAGAAAGGATTGCATATTCGGGATTATACGACACGGAAAAATATAAAATGGCCCCGACGACACATAACACACTTAGACAGTTATTTTCGAACACAAAATCCAAGATTGACAAAATGGAAAAGTCCAATGTTATTTATAGAATTCATTGCTCTGGTAGCGACAACAACACATGTGACAAAGTTTATGTAGGTACGACCAAAAACATGCTCAAAACTAGAATATCAGGCCACAGATCAGACATTAGATGCAGACATAAAACGACGTCACAAAAAACAGCACTTGCGACCCACTGTGCAGAAAACGGACACACACCAAACTTCGAACACATTGACATATTACAGACGGAACAACATTACAACAAAAGATTCACATTAGAAATGTTACACATCATAAATACACCACAAGAGAAAAGAATGAATTTCAAAACGGACACAGAGAACATTGCTCACAGCTTTAGACATATTGTAAACAAACAGAGAAATTCAAATTAGTACAATATTAGATGTTGAATTGTTGTGACGTTTGGTTATTGTTACTCCTGTAAGTTTCTTATGTTTCTGTTTGTTAATTGAAATAATAATGTAATGTACGTGTTTTATAATTTGTTATAGATTAAGATTTCCTGAAGATGCTATCCGAAGGATAGCGAAATATCGAAATAAATAAATAAAAAAGAATAAAATACTGACCTCAAGCTTGAAGAAAAATGATAAAGAGATTTGTTTTTACATTCATTGTTTATTCTGCTAAATGGTTTCGTTTATATGCATATTTTATGCTTATAACCGAGTTTTCATATATGCACCTGGGGTGCTTATATCCGTGGTTTTTTATAAGCATTTTACGCTTATATGCACAAATATTTCGACAAAATCAGATATGCATTTATCCGTTAAATACTGTATAACTTGAAAATTGAAATAATCTTGCAAACCCTCATTTATGAGTCATATTCTAAGTGATATAAATGTCTACGTTTTCACGATCTTAGAACCAGGCTTAAAATAGAAAATAATTATGGTTCTTACTTGTCCTGTACTGAACGAAATAAATTTGTCAATAAAATGTTTACAAAACGAGAAACTATACGAAGTAACAAAATTGGATTTTTACAATTTGCTTTGCCTTTTTTTTGTTTGTAAACAAACTTTTTTGTGCTTATGCTGCATCTGATTTAAAATGTTGAATGTAGCCAGAATCCATATTGCTCACTTACTAGGCAACTAAAATAGTTACCTGAAAAGAACACAGCTATTATAACTTTAGTAGGAAGTCTGATGGTTACACCTTTAAAAACTTCATACAAATTTTATTATTAATTTATTCTTTAGTTAAATAATTTTTTTTTATATAAGCTTTATTTGAATTATTGAATATGCTCCAAAGGAGCCTAACAATAAGTATACGAATCTTAAATATAATTCAATAATGAATCCTAGTATGGATTTCTTATAATGTGGATCTCTGCTTATTGGCAGGAATTTTAATTAATTTGGTCAAAACAGTATATAACTGGTATGGATCACATGCCTGAGAATTTTAAACCAAGTTTGGCTTAAACCTCGTGATAAAGGGCCAGAGGACCCTTACAGTCATTTACAGAGTGTTCGCGATATTATGTAGAGTGAAGAACTCTAGTTATGTATGTATAACGGATAACTCTAGAATAGCAGAGTGGACGACGTAATTTAGGTTATGTAGGTTTTTCGTGTTGACAGTTTAAGGATCACGTATGAGAGCATTTAAGCCACGTGACGTAGAATATAGGATTCTACACAGTCTTTTTTGAGTGTTCGTCCGCGATTGATATTGACTGGTTTAAAGATCACGTATTTAAGCCACATGACGTAGAAAAAGAATTCTACACAGTCTTTCGGGCGCGTGTGTTCACGATTACTGTTACGGATGAAGCACAAGTGCAGATTAGAAAACACGGCGTTCGTTTCTCCGAAGTCTTAAAGAGCTTGGACTGCACAATAATTGTCTAGCAAGTATGTTATCATGACGTTCGAGCTTCTCTTTGTGCTTTATATTGATTTTTGGAATTGCCTCTTTGACGAGAGGTATTTTCAAGTCTCGGTGGATGTTTTCATTCCCCATATACCAAGGGGCACCGGTAATAAGCCGCAATGTCTTCGATTGGACTCTTTGTATTTTGTCGAGATTGCTCGAGCTTGCTTTGCCCCATAGCTGGGCACGGTATAACCAGATAGGTTTGATTGCACTGTTGTATAGCAGGACCTTATATTCAAGGCTTAGTTTTGAGTTCGCGTTTAGGAGCCAGTGAATTTGATGGACCTTTAGTTTCAGTTGAGTTTTCTTGGCTTCGATATGACTTCTCCAGGTGAGTCGGCGATCCAGGTGGATTCCAAGGTATGAAACATGATCAGATTGAGAAAAAGGGATATTGTTTAGTTTCAATGTCGGACAAGTGCTTAAATTCAGTGTGAAAGTTACCTGTGTGCCTCATTTGACTTTTATTCTCCAGTCAGAGAGCCAAGATTCTAATCGTCTGAGATGTACACCTAGATTCATAGATGCAATATCCTGTTTTTTATGTGTGGCCATTATAGCGGTATCATCGGCAAAAGTAGATGTTAGCACGTTTGGGCTGGTAGGGATATCTGCGGTAAACAGAAGGTAAAGGATAGGCCCCATGACGTTTCCCTGGGGAACACCTGCTAGTATTTCGCGGTCATCGGTGACGTGTTGTCCACATTTGACTCTGAATCTGCGGTTTTCTAAGTAAGACTCAAGAATTCGATGCGTATTTGCCGGTAAGTATTTGCAAATTTTGTAGGTCAAGCCAAAGTGCCAGACTTTGTCAAATGCTTGAGCAACATCCAGGAATACGGCGCAGCAATATTCTCGCCGTTGAAATTATTTTTCAATTGCTTGGGTCAGACGGTTTACTTGTTCGATAGTGCTGTGACCTTCGCGGAATCCAAACTGATGGTCTGGTATTGTGTTATTTGACACGAGGAACGGTTTTATTTTCGATAAAAGAACTTTTTCAAATAGTTTGGATAAGCAGTGAAGCAAACTGATCGGCCTGTATGAGGAAGGTATTGATTTGTCCTTTCCTGGCTTTAAAATCATCTGAATCAGAGAAATTTTCCACACTTTAGGAAAGTAACCATGTCTCAAAATAGAGTTAAATTGTTTTGCCAGGAACTTCACAGCAATATAGGGAAGCTCCAAGATCATTTTGGTCGTGATGAGATCATATCCAGGTGCTTTACCTGGATTCACGGTTTCTTTAATGACATTCAGAACTTCATTTGCGTTAGTAAACAATGGAATTACGGCAGACATTTTATCACCAGATGGAAGGAGGTCGCTACTTGGAGGATTTGGGCGAAATACCTGGGACAGATGGTTTGCAAAAACATTGGCTTTTTCCTCTTCTGATATTGCCCACTTGCCATTTGCGTCGCGTATTGGAAATTGCGTTTCGGTGGGCATACTAGTATTTCTTAATGTTTTCCATAATGAGAATTTGGTGGAAGCAGTCGGAGTTAAACTTGCAATGAAACTAGCATGCTGTCTACTGTCTTCATTTCTAAGTGCGCTTTGCAACCTTTTAGTAGCTTCAGTCAGTCTTAGTCGTGCCGCTGGTGACCTATTTCGCTGCCATTCGCGACGGAACCTCCTTTTTTCACTTACAAGGTGCTCTATTTCCCGGTTAGTGTAAGTATTTAAACTATTTGTCGCTTTTATTTGTCTGTGTGTAGCGTGAATGGCCGCTTGTTCCAGGATCACGTTCAAGTTGGATACGTTGTTATCGATCTCTTCCGCGTTAGAAAATAGATGATTTGAATCAAAACGACTACTAATGTACTTCCTGTATTTTAACCAGTTAGTTGTGTATGAAGTAAGCCTTAGTAGGTCATCTACAAGTACTGTCTTCTCGTGAAGAAGAAATATAACTGGCGAGTGGTCTGACGATAAGTCAGTGCAGGCACTAGCAGATAAGTTAGATTTACTGATTCCTCTTATTATACCGAAGTCTATCAAGTCAGGCTTTTTGTTAATATCAGAAGGCCAATATGTAGGTTGACTGGGAGATATAAAGTCCAATTTATTTTGACGTCGCATTAAACATTTATACAGCTGGTTTCCCCTAGAGTTTGCTAAACGGGATCCCCAGTGCGTATGTTTGGCATTGTAGTCACCAGCAGCAATAAAGTTGCTTCCGAGACCATTGAAAAATAAGTATATCTTCTGATATCGCGAACCGCGGGGGGGAAATATATTGCTGAAATGGTAAGAAAACTACCTTGAATCTGGATACGAATTTTTGTCGCTTGAAGGTAGTTTTGTGAGACTCCTTCAGCGACTTCATGTTTTCGTATTGGGATACCTGTGCCCCCATGAGCCTTACCATCGGGGTGGTGAGTACCATAAAATCTAAAATTAGGTATCTGAAAATTGTATTTGTCTGTAAGATGCGTTTCTGATAGTAGCATTATATCAATATTCTACCGATCTAGGTACTCGGTCAGCTCGAGTCTATGTTGGTTCAGTCCGTTTGCGTTCCATGTACATATCTTAAGAGTGCCTATTTTTTGGTAAGTAGAATTTGAATTAACTGATTCTGGTTTCGCATGAATTCTTGCATCATTGATTGCATAGTTGACATGAACATGTTTATACTCTGTACCAGTTGTTGAATCATTGATTCAGAGTTACCATTTTGTTGCACTGGGGCATTAGGTGTATGCGCCCTTAGAACATTTGTGTATGTTATACCGTTTGTAATACCGTTTCCGTCGCTAGAGTAAACTGGAGTCTGTTGGATGTCGATTATAGGGTTCGGTGCGTTTCGGTTAGAAATGAGTTTACGCTTCTCTTCTAGTTTATGCTTAAGTTCTTTGTAAACCCTACAACCTCTGTAGTTTGCGGTATGTTGTTCACCGCAATTACTGCACTTTTTCTGTTCCTGCGATTTTACTTTGCAGACGGATGATTGGTGTAGATCACCACATACAAGACAAACGGTTGGCAAAGTGCAGGATGATTTTGTGTGTCCATACTCTTGACTATGTTGGCATTAAACGGGACCATTTCTTTTGTGGGGTTCTTCGACCGTAATTCTTCTATATAACAAATATTGAAGTTTGTATATAGGATGAACTTCATTTTTCTTTAGTTTCCGCGAGTCAGGTTGAAGTTTGACCTTGAACATTGGTTGGGGAACCTTTTTATTGTTAAGAACGTTTACCACGGAGTGAACGTTAAAATTCTCTTTTTCCAGTGCTCGTTTTACTTCATCTAGTGCTACAAATGATTCAATGCCTTTTAAGATTACCGCGATACCCTTACTACTCTTTAGACGATACGTGTAAATTTTTTTATTTCTATCGTTAAAATAACTAGAAATAGCGCGAAAGCCGCTTTCGGTGTATGCCTGAATTTTTGTCTCGTTAATGTTCCCTTTCTTTATGGGCACTATGTGAAAGCCAACACTTCCAACAATTTGGGCAATGATGTTTACTAGCTCATTTGAGCTACTCTTACGTAGGTGTATTGGGGGAGGCCTTGGAGTTGCGGCATTTGCCGAAGAAGAAGATTGAGGTTCTTCTTCGCTCAGCAATGCAAACCGGTTCTTACCCGTGACGGACGTTGGTGGTTCTTCACCGTTCACAGTTTTGCAACTTTTTTTGTTAGAGTTACCTTTGGCAGGGCTGGATTTACGCTTTATAGTAATGTAGCGATTCATGCCTGTCTGTACCGCCTTTAATGGTTTGTCGTTGTTTTCCTGTGTTATTTCTATGTTCGCTGTGCTTCCACCTTCTTTGTTATTATTGTTGTTGCTAACACTGCCTGGTGAGAGAGTTTGTCTTAGTGGCGCTACCCAAGGTTTATAAATACAAGGTTACGCCATCAGCAAAAATTGCCGTTAGGTGACGTAGTTGGTGACAAACGTCAAAAAGAAGTGGGTTGCCAGCTCTATGTCTGCCTACTTTTAGTTAACAAAGCTAAGATTTCATGTGAAAAATGTACATATTGCAGTGAGTTGGCAACCCTACAGCTGAAATCACTTTGTCAGATTTGTGAAGAAATAAAACAACAAATCGAAACGTAAACATTAAGTGTGCAGTGGGCAAATGTATGAAAACCAACAGTAAAAAATATGTGAGTATGTGTATAAGTAACATTTTTATTGTTTGATTAGAAACATTTAGTTTGTGTTTTTAATCCATAGAAGTGTAACAAAAATAGGAGAAAAAAACAAAATAGTAAAAATGAAGTGTGCAGTGGCCAAATTTTTGGAAAATAAACAAATAAATAAAATAAAACAAATAAATTGATGGCAAAAATAGTCAATTGTCCCACTGTTATGAATACACAAATACAGGGTTTAAAATGCTAACGCAATTTTAGTCAAAAGTACAGAATTTGTCAATTAGTTTTAGCATAAAAAAGTCAAAACTAATATGCGAACAAATGCTAAAACTAAATTAGTCGTAATATTCAGTTAGCGTTAGCAAAATAAACTAACGCTAACCAAAATATGCATATATTATTAGCAATGGAAGAAGAAGCAACTGCTGATTTTGCTAACGTCTTTGCTAAATTGTGCTAATTTGGTGACTAATTTCGACTTGTGTGTTTGGTTCGGTTTTTGTGTGTAACCGAAAATTGTGTTCGGCTCGAGTACGGTGTTGCCTACCTTTGATAGACAATAAGTTGTGTTTTTAAAAAATCGCATGAAACAATATTGTTGTGCGTTTCTGTAGCTGTTAAAGGTATATATATAAAAACAAGTGAAATTAATAGCACAGAAATAATTCGAGGTAGGTACTAGTATATATTTACATATTGTTTATACATATAATATAATGTTATGTACAATGACTAATAAATCACTGCATAATGGAGTCCACATGGTTAGATCCGTTTAACTTCCAACGGGAATGTTATATGTTCCACATTTAACATTGGATTGAGGAGATGCATAACGAACTCTGAAAATGCTGAAATAATAAATATTCGTAGAATAAATAGTATGACTGTTTAACCTAATATTCTCTATATTTTTCAAACATACATATTGAGAATTTTTATAGAAAAATAGTCCATCATTTCGCGTTTATTACGGGCATTCGTTCAGAAGTTATTGACACTGTTCGAAAACGGACAAAGAGAGAAAATAGAAACACTACGAAATTTTTGAAGGCTATTTATTTAAAAAAACTTGTATCAGAAATCCCCACTACGGTACCACTATTGGATACTTTGCGTCATGTTCCGTTGACAACACTGAAACCAGCTCAAATTTTTTGCTAACGAAAAATGGTTAGTCAAAATTAGCAAATTTTTAGCAGCACATTAGTCAATTGTGGTTAGCAGAGGTGTGTCATTTTTTTGACTAACGCTAACGCGAGCTAACGTTAGTCGGACATTAGTTTTAGCTCTGGCTTGTGGAAAAGATTGTTAGCATTAGTTTAGCAAAATGTTGCTAATGGTTAGCGGACTGGTGCTTTTAAACCCTGCACAAATATTATCAGCTTTAGCCAATAGGAACAAAGTTTGCGTGACGTCATTGGTGACAAACGCCAAAAACAGAAAAGGGAAGGGGGCTGGGATGGCGTAACCTTATATACATAAACCTTGGCGCTACCTCTCTCATTCCATTGTTTACATCTGCATTTATCGCGAAGTATGCATTCCGCGAACTTACACTGCAGAAAGAGTGTCTGCGTTGTTCTAACTCTTGAGTGAGACGATGGCTCATCAAGCTGTGAGTTTGTTTAGCTGTGTGTGTGCCTTTTTTATTTTGGTTGTTTTGTTACACTGATTCACACAACTGGATTTGTTGTTCAACTTAAAATTTTATTTTGTCAAAAAACTGTTTGAATTCGTTACAAGTTAATACTTATAATGAATTTAAACAATTTTAGATAATTATTTTCTCGACAATTGAGTTTATTTTTGCACTTTCCCTACTTATTTTATTTTATTAGAATTAATTTCCGAGAGTTCTTTTAACGACCGTTCTCTTCGAGCGCGGAGTAGCGTGACGGCGTTAGAGCCGATGTTTACCGAAGAAAAGAAACAGTTCACAATAGTGTCACCATGGATAACATTTGAAAGGTGGCAAGGTTGAAGTTGGAAAAATTAGCCAGGAATGGTTCACACCTTCGCGATCGTGTTCGGAGGGTTGCAAATGGTATGTGTGTTAGGTACCTTCTTTTACCTTCAAGCCACTTGAGAGCGTTACAAGTGGTTACGACCCATTGTATAAATATTAAAGTTAACGCAAAGAAGTGTGCAACTTTTTTCCTCTCTCTGCGCATGTCGTCACAATTTCAGTTTTGTGTGCGAGAACCAGTGTAAACAAAAAATGTTGAAACCATTGGTAGAAAATGTGGTATAATTGTACCAAAATTGGTACGATTGAATACTTGCTGGTACCTTGGTACACACAATTTACTTTTTTTGTTACAATTTCATGTTGGTATATTTTACTATTTTTTGGTATAATTGCAAATTCTTCCTAAAATATCATTGATATTAAAGAAGAGTTTTCATTACCTTTTTTAATATTACAATTTAAGAATTAATACGAACGTAAGATGCCTACACAATATGGTCGTACAGGGTACATATTATAATTTTGTGATGGTGTTTGTTACTCCAAAAACATTCGAGATAATATTGAAAGATGTGTTCATTTTGATGTTATTTATTGTACAATAAATTGGAAAATTATCATTTATTCCTTTCAATTTTACAAAATAACGAAAGCTTATTTTCTATTATCATAAAGTAGTATTTAAAATGATTTCGAACAAAGGTTTTCTTCCAACAGAAAAATCTTTCTGATTCCATATAGCCATGTCCGTCCGGCATACATACACACTTAGTTATGTAGAATATGAATTTATTATATTTTTTTTAATTTGGTAGAATCGGACTCGTTTTTGTACAATTTAGACGTCGACCTGGTGCATTTTGAAACACCATCACTGGTTGAAAATGTGACGTCATAATTTTCTCTCTCGATTTGCCATCGAATAACGGACCTGCGCAATGCGCTACCTTTAATATTTATACCATGATTACGACCGAACAAACCGAGAGCGAAGTAACTGTGGTTAGAAGCGTAAAAATGTATTGAAAAAATCTCTTGTCTGTTTGAATAAAAGTGCTATTATGAAAATTTGATTTTAGGTAAAACTTAAAAGTGCGAAAAAAAATTTAATAAATTTGCCGTTCATTTAATTACATTTTGAGGGATTTGCCACGAAAGGTAGTAGCAAACGGCGACCAACAAGAAATTATAAGAATTCCTTTTTTGTTGAGACAAAATTGTTTGCCGTATTACGCAGGGAAGAACTTCCTCAAGGTTCCTTGTTTCGCGGTAAGCCTTTTTACATAAATAAATAAAAGACATTCAAAATACTTTAACGTTTAAACCCTCTAAGAAAACCGGCACGAAAACGAAACGTTGGCGAAGTCATTTTTTCATACAAGACTACGAAAACGAACCGATTTTGCGATACGTAAATGCACCGTAAACGTTAATTTCGGAATAAGAGAATTAGAAAAAAAAAGTAGTAGTTTGAATGTATTGGTAGTACGCCAAGGCTAAGCTAAAGTAGTACTTTTACGTAACACTAAAGCGGTCCGTTTTCGTAATACCAGAGTGTTGCGTTTACGTAACACTGAAGCGGAACGTTTTTGTATCTGCAAAACGTTCTGTTTCCGTACTGAATTTATTTCTCTATCGAAATAATATAAGCTTTTTTATACTGAAGAATTAATGTTGCATATATTGTGAATGATTATGAATTCTTTGGCTATTACAAAATATAGATATGTAGATATAAATATACTACAAACGTTTTATAAATACCTATTATATTAACACTTACAAAAGCTGATTTTGTTTAACAACAATCAGATCATCACACTTCAAACATCGGCACGAAAAACGCTTCAAAACAGTTTTGTTCCATTCAATCAGCTTTCAGCTCGGCTCGGCTCGGCGCGCAATCTGCCATCCCGACGCTTATTTCTACTAATTTGTATGTACACAGTTTTAAGAATTTCAATCAGCTTTCAGCTCGGCTCGGCTCCGCTCGGCTTTGAGCGCGCACTCGGCCATCACCCTAAAACAATTAAAGTGTTCTGTCAACATGGCTGCCCGAATAAGAAAAAACAGTTAATGCCGTTACCATTAAGAAAAAACAGTTCGTTTTCGTATCGCAAAAACGGCACGTAAACGGATTGTTTTAGGTACTTTTTGGTTTAAATACGTTCGTTTTCATTACGCAAAATCACTTCCATTTCGTACCGTAAAAAACGGCACGTTTACGAAGAGTTTTACGCAGAATTAATTTCGTCGTATTTTTATATGAAAAACTATGCAAGTGTTAGTGATATGGCGGTCCGTATGCGGTTCGTTTTCGCTCCGCAAAATGCGTTACGTTTATTTTTCTTGGAGGGAAATCTTTTAAAACAGGCCGAGTACTACCGACGAAACAACAACCAATCGTCATTGCTAAAACCACAACATCCCTCTAAGAAAACCGGTACGAAAACGAAACTTTGGCGAAGTCATTTTTTCATACAAGACTACGAAAACGAACCGATTTTGCGATACGTAAATGCACCGTAAACGTTAATTTCGGAATAAGAGAATTAGAAAAAAAAGTAGTAGTTTGAATGTATTGGTAGTACGCCAAGGCTAAGCTAAAGTAGTACTTTTACGTAACACTAAAGCGGTCCGTTTTCGTAATACCAGAGTGTTGCGTTTACGTAACACTGAAGCGGTACGTTTTTGTATCTGCAAAACGTTCTGTTTCCGTACTGAATTTCTTTCTCTATCGAAATAATATAAGCTTTTTTATACTGAAGAATTAATGTTGCATATATTGTGAATGATTATGAATTCTTTGGCTATTACAAAATATAGATATGTAGATATAAATATACTACAAACGTTTTATAAATACCTATTATATTAACACTTACAAAAGCTGATTTTGTTTAACAACAATCAGATCATCACACTTCAAACATCAACTAAAACAATTAAAGTGTTCTGTCAACATGGCTGTCCGAATAAGAAAAAACAGTTAATGCGGTTACCATTAAGAAAAAACAGTTCGTTTTCGTATCGCAAAAACGGCACGTAAACGGATTGTTTTAGGTACTTTTTGATTTAAATACGTTCGTTTCCATTACGCAAAATCACTTCCATTTCGTACCGTAAAAAACGGCACGTTTACGAAGAGTTTTACGCAGAATTAATTTCGTCGTATTTTTATATGAAAAACTATGCAAGTGTTAGTGATATGGCGGTCCGTATGCAGTTCGTTTTCGCTCCGCAAAATGCGTTACGTTTATTTTTCTTGGAGGGATCCAATCTTACCCGGTAATTACCGATTGATATTCTTATTGCGTACAGCAACCTATAAGCTGACCAAAAGAAACAATCGACACCAGTTTGGTGTATATCGGTGTGGTGGAAAGCTCTAAGGGCTTGGCCTTACCAGCACAATGTACCACGGAAAAATCCAGAAAGCATGGCAACCCTTCCAAAATTTGTGTATCCACTATACCACGAGGTAGTGCAGTTCGAAAAATAATGTATTTGACCGAAAAGACGGGCAAAGAACCCAAATAAATTAAAAAGTCAAGTAAATGTCCGGTAAACTAAATTTAATATACATACCAGAAAAAAAAGAAATCAATATGTGTTTAATTAATTCGTCCTAAGTGTTGTTTGTAGTTAGTACATGTTGATGTCTTACTTAGTGTAAGTTTTTTTTCGTATTCAGAATGGGAATATACCAATAAAATCTAAAAAATATAAAATAATGAAAAATCTAAACTTTATTATGAAAATAAGTTTAAATAAAATTTTGAAAAAATGATTAAAATTTACAACAAAAAAATTGAATAAACGTTAAACAAAAAAAAAAGAAGTTTAAAATTAAGTCAAATGAATCGTTAGGTTCATGAAAAACGCAAAAAGAACTAAATGATGATGAAACTTAAAGACAATTAAAAAAACTGAATATATGTCTATATTAAAATAAAAACTGTTCATGTAAAAATATTAATAAGGAAAATATTTAAACTAAATTGTGAAACTAAGTTTTAAAATTTTATTTTTTAAAAATAGGCAAATCTAGGCCGGAAAGTCCATTCATGTTTAATTTCAAAGAAAGAAATACTATGGTTAAGATATTTTGTATTATTATTATTGTGATTACAATTTCTGAATAGATTGTAGTTAGCTCTTCAGTTATCACGTGTAATAAACCAAATTTTGTTTAATTAAATGTTTAAATGAAAACATGTGTGCGTAATAGTTTGAAACAAGGTTGAGAATGTAACGGGCGGTCTGAGATTCGGTGAGTTGGTATTAGGGGCAGTTTTGGAAATATTATGGCTATTGTAATTGCCACGGATGACTGAAGAAGTCATGTAAGGGGTGGGCAGCCTTTAAGGAAATAGAAATCTAAAAGTAGAGAGCATAGAAACAAAAAATTTTCATTTGTCCCTCCGTTTTTTTTCTCCCCCATTTCCTTTCTGTTTGGTTTAATAGACCGCTTCAAAACTAGACTCTTAAATCTCAGTATAAATACTAACAGGCACGACGAAAATTTTAAATGTGCAGCCTCTGCGGAGAAGAATCCCCCCATTCCGGCGAGCTAAGCCGCAGCCGACAGCCATTTTAAGTTGTAAAGCGCCAAGTCGTCCTAAGTCTAATTAAATAAAAATATTTCCAAAGATGAGCAACGGAAATATTTGCAAAAATTCGTAAAATTGGTAAGAATAATTTTTGTTTGAACTAGAATGAATTTTTACTAACTTTGTATAGATAACTCCTTTAAGCTACAAGGAATTTCTTGGGATCCAACTATATCAGTTCCTAACTTTGTATAGATAACTCCTTTAAGCTGCAAGGAATTTCTGGGGATCCAACTGTATCTGTTCCTGGCTGGAGAAAATAACATTCACATACTTTTCATCTTGCCTATCACCTTCGTGACACTTATTTTCAGTTTTTTTATTCAGCTTTATTCAAAAAATAGGACAATTACATATAATTTTGGAGAAGTAGCGCTAAAATCCATCTCTATAAACACGAAGCAATTTGTACATCAGTTAACAAGACGCTTTATTCCTAAATAATGGTGAATAACAAAATGTATCATTGATAAAAATTTGGAAAAAATCTAAATTATTGTTGAAAAAAGCTATACAAAAAGTTTAAAGCTAAATGTGAACTCTCCCTTCGAAACTCGTTAAAAAACCGGGAAAACCCCAGCGGGAAAATGCTATGATGTTAGATAATCTTTTTTTGTAACTAGAGATGGAAAATTACAACCTGCCTTGATGGACAGATTTCACGATAGTGCTATCGTGGCTAGCGAAACCATTGTTTTTGGAACACATTTGTGCAAACAAATTCGATCCTTCCACGTTAACTCAGAAAGTAACACAGCGGACCTGGCGTCCAGGGTGTGTTCCACAATAGCTGGTGGCAGGACCACAATAGTTATCTGCGCCCCTACCAAATTTGCCTTATGCATCAACTGGGGTTTTCGAAGATTCCATGTTAGAAAGAAAGCCGCCAAAAATTCAATTCTTCTAGATTCAAAACTTTAAAAGCCTTACAAGTAATCGTATATGTGTACAGATTATTTTTTAGAAAACAGTTACAATATTGATTCGAATAAATTCGAGAAATTGTAACTTTACGCAAAAAATTACAATGCATGTGCAAATATGTGTAGTTCAAAATAATATAATTCATTGTCTGTAAAAAAGTCAATTTCACACTCAAGTCCATTGCTAGGCCTGAACCTATTTGTAGATGCAAATTATGCTTTCTGGCCGTAGAATGGAACCGTCTCCAGCATTGTCTTTTAACAAGGGACATCCAAAATAGTCCTTTCCTACAATTGCCAGGTTGCTCGTTAAATTTATTTATCAGATGTGTCTGAATGTTGAGAATCAGTTTGTCTTTCATCTAGTTTGAACCAGTAACTGGCCGTGTGTTTTCTACAAACGAAGGGAGGAATTTTCCTGTGACGTAGCACAGACAATTACGAAGACAACACACTTAAACATTTTTAAGATACAAAAACAACAACTTGCCGTGTGTTCTCTGCAAACGGAGGTCATCACATCCGGTTAAGCTCATCTCTTTCAAATTTCCCTAAGAAATAGTTGGTAACGAATGAAAGTAATTCACTAACACTCTTGCACTCGTTGCAAGATCAAGTCTCTAAAGGAGCTACAAAAACGACGCAAATGGATAATTCCAAAAGATAACATCGAAATCATGCTAGTCACCCCCGAACTGTTGGCGTCTTGGTCGAATCACTAAAGTTTTTCCTGGTAATGTTGGAAGGGTTCGTGTTACCAACATGTTTACATAAAATGCACTTTTACTCAACGAATCACAAATCCTTTTAGAGCTTTCTCTCAAAAAATACTATTTACAGTATTATTTGTCATCAACACTTATTAAATCGTAAGGGGAAAAAACGCGTATGTATGCAGAATCTGTAGGAAAATTCATCTGTTTAAGAAGTGTTGTTGTAGCGGCAACTGTATGCCGGGGTGACAGCTATGGCCGAAGAATTGCTCTTCGGGTCAATTCGGTCCATAGAACCGGCTGTCGTGGGATTTAAGAAGTGTTGTCGTTACTGTTGTTATCCATATCATTCAATGCTTCATATTTATCGAAGACTTCAATCTCATTCATCAAGTTAACGCACTAATCATCAACAGTCCGCGAAATTAGAACAGCAATCAAAATCAGAAGCTACTCCACCTTTTCCCTAATGTGGCGTGCTGCCAACTCCTGGCTTCAAAGAATGTCTATATATGTCATGTTGATAATTATACATATTAAAAATTGGAGAAATTGGAGCAGTTGTAAAATCATAACGATTTATATACATTAAAGGAAGAGCTTAACCGCTATTTTTACATAAAGTTATAAAATGGAACATCAATCTAATCTCCGCGTATCTGATCACCCTTTTAATAGGAAGCGATTGTTCCAGTTTTCTTTAAACACTGTACTGGGCTTTGAATTTGTAACAACATTTGTTGCTGGTGTTTACGTACCTAAACAGCATTTGTTTTTTTCTTTCAATTAATTCAAGTGTGTTTAGTGTATAATGCCTCTATTTCGATTCATCTAATTAATTCATTCTCTCCATTTTTAAACTCGACCATAAAACGTTTCTGATAACAATGGTGTACAACATCTGCGAAGCTTTATATTAACCCTTCTTAGATAACGTTATTTTGTTGATGTTTCTTTTTCAGAATCAACTTAAAAAATTGGTGAAATGTATTAGCATGGTTGTCTGGCAGACTGTACAGCTGTTCCAAACCCGTCAAGGGTTTTCTTAGCAGCAGACCGAATAAATAAAAACAAAAAGAAAATACTATTAAAAATGATTGGAACGCCCTAATGTGCGACGCATGTGTGAATATATTTACACACAAAAAATGTACACTTTGTTTGTGCTGTTTGCATTTGTGGAATTAATATTTCGCGTTGAAGATTGCTTTACGCACAGTTCGAAGACTAACCACAAAGGGTAATTGTCTGTAATGCAAACGATTCTCCCGTATAAGTCATTTTATTTGTTGCTGAAGTAATCGTTGCCAAAGACTGCCGAAGAAACGCATTGGTGGGTTTAGAAACTGCTGTACAGTCTACCAGGCAACCAAGCCAATACATTTCACCAATTTTTCACGTTGATTCTGAAATAAAAACAACAAAAAGGTCTCGAACCAGAATAAAAACTGTTCAAGTCATAATAATGATAAAAGAACGAATAAATATAAACAAAAATAAAAGAACTATTTTATTATCCTCAAAAGATATTGATACGTCTGAACGACGTATAGTAGATTATATCCTTTTATGGATTTCAACGTAAATAAAATCAATACTTTTGCTGTGATATCATTTATTTATTCAATTCTCTTTTATTTAAAATCATAATAAAAGATTAATTTTTATTTGTCTTAAAAAAATCAAAAAAATAAACCACCTTTTCTGAAGAGCTTTCAGTTTTAAACCCGAAAAATTTGGTTTTCTTAAGTACTTAATTTTAGGAATAATATTAGTATTAAGATTTATAAGCCTAAACACTGAAAATTAAGAATTTCTGATTAAATATTAATGGTCTCCACATACTGTTGCATCGCATTTGACTAATACAATACCATTTTTAAAATGCAACCAATTCTTGATAGGCTTGAATCCACAGAATATTCTCTTATTTCAGACAAGCTGATCTCTACAAGAATAAGACGTATTTTGACTTCGTGAAGATTGACATTTTGTGTATTTCTTCGTGACGTGCTCGACAAAGTAGGAATTTCTGTCTCTTCTTTAGTCTAGATATTGTTAAAGATGTTCCAAGTATATGTATGTATTCTTGTATGACATTCCATAAAATATAACCATTATCCACCTGCTTGTCATACTTAAACAATAAATCAACAAACACATTTTGCCAAATGTATTTACTCCACTTTTAGTTTTATTATAATATAATATTATAAGGGCTTCCAGTTTTGTCATCAACCCTTTTCATTAAAGGGAAAAAGCAAATATACCATTTAAGATGTTTGTGGGACAAGAGAGTTAAAGAGTCAACATGGCAAAAAGTGGAAGTTCCCAACTGTGGTGTTCCCGAGTTTTACTTTTCTCTCGGATGTTCTCATTCACTGGATCTTATAATTCCTACAAGAGGCAGCTTGAAGGGTCCTTAATCAAATTCCTTGTTGTTGCACACAGTGCAACAACCAAAATGCGAATGGGATGAAACCAATTGATAATGAAAGTTGGCATTATCCATAACAAAACTTTCAGGGGTTTTTTGAAGTTGGTGATTATGGAACGAGAAAAGATCATTGAAAATTTTATGAAAATAATACTTGTTTCTTTTTATTGTCTTGGCTTCTTACAGTTTTTAAGGTCGAGGAATTGATTTTTGATATTTATTTGTACTTAAAACTCATGCTAGATGACGCTGTCATACAAATGGTGCTATTTCTTGTTTCTTGTACACAAAAATAAACGTAATTACCGCACAAAAAGCATCACCAACAACCTTATGGTACTGAAAGGGATTAAGTAAAGTGAAAAGTTTTTCCAGTTGCGATCGGGGGAGATAGAGAATAACATGTAAAAGCGGTACGTGTCTTAGACGTACGTTATCCTTCAGACATTCCTTACACCAGAGAAGTTAAATTTAGAGAGAAGCATCATAAAAATGCTCGATTTTTTCGGCATATTTATGGCGTCGCATAGTAGGATGAAATTAAAATATATCAGCAGTTTATAAATGAACAGTCGGATGTCGTTGAAATTGCACAAACTTAAAGAAGACGTGTTTTCGAGCTTAAGTTATAAGTTTCGGGTCCCTCGGTGTGCAGGGCCCACAAGTAAGGCACTTCGAGTTTAAATAATTTTAAAATGCATGTAATTTTTGTATTTGTAAACCGATTTGATTGATTTATTTTTCTTACCTTGGTGTAGTACTTTGGTAATACCTGAGCCAAATATCTACCGATTCTTTTAATTTTAATTTTATTTTAAAAACAACAAAAATTTCTATTTGTATTTGTGAGCCGATTTGATTGATTTATTTGCCTTGCCTTGGTGTAGTACTTTGGTAACACCTGAGCAAAATATCTACTGATTCTTTCAATTTAAATTTTATTTTAAAAACATCAAAAATTGCAAAATTGGTAAAAATTGGTATGTATGCCTTTCGAATAAAAAAAGTTAAAACTCCGAAAAATTTCGATTTTCTCCATTTTTGTGTAAAATGTTGTAAGGAAATAAATTATATATTCATCTTAAAGGAAAGTTTTTGCAGATGATACTCAAAAAAAGTTTAAAATTACCTCTACCTTTTTTTGTTATGTAAAATCCAAAAGTTAGTCCTAATTTCTCCAATCGCGAAGCTGAGATCAAAAAATTTTTTGCTTTCCTAGATGGGTATACATTAGGGTGGAGTGAAATTCAAAAAAAAAAGTTAACCTCGGAAAGAGATGTAGTCTGGGGTCCTAAAGAGGGGAAAAATAAAGAAAAAAATTTAAAAAAATTTTTAGGGGTCGCGCCACTCCCTCGAAATTTGGAAATTATCGCTATTTTGGCGTTGATTTTAGAAAAATCCTAAAAAGTTTTTTGTCAATAAATGTTTGCAATAGCGTAAACAATGAAATAAGGGCATGAAAAAATTTAAAAAAATTTTTCTCATTGTTCAAAAATTTCAAAAAGTAAAATAAGTCAAATCGTCCCTTCTTCAGAAAATTGACTGAACAATGAAATCGCCACCAAAGCTACAAATATTAGTCGATTATCCTCATATTTGCCTCAAATACTTTTGTTTGGGCACTGAACAAGCTCAAACTTTTAAATTTCGAATAAGTTAAGTCGTTAATTTTTAGGATTTTTCTAAAATCAACGCCAAAATAGCGATAATTTCCAAATTTCTAGGGAGTGGCGCGACCCCTAAAATTTTTTTTCTTTATTTTTCCCCTCTTTAGGACCCCAGACTACATCTCTTTCCGAGGTTAACTTTTTCAAATTATAAAAAAAGCATGTTTTCACTCCACCCTAGTATACATAGGTGTTGTAAAAATGGAAAAGGATTCGACTTTTTCGCAAATTATGAGGCAAATATAGCACGAAAACTGAAAAATACCATTTTTGGATTTTTTTTAACTAATTTTGGAAACGTGGGTTTGTTTTTAAGAAATATAATTTTTTTTATTTATTTCTTGTAGTTCTTCTGTCAACCTAAGAAACTGCAAAATTTTATTGTTATATATTCATTATTAAAAATTTTATGACGTAACGATTATTTTTCCTTTATGGAAAATCCCATTTTTTCCACCTGACAGGTATTTATGCAATTAGTAAATGTGAATTAGTTTTTCAGAAGATAACTCTTACCCACCATTGATACCAAATTTTCCATTCAACGGTTCCATTTCGATACCAGGTAACAGGGATATACTAAAATGAAATTTACCTTTTTCTATTGTATTCATATAACTAAGCATGCGCTTTATTACTAGAATGTTGTAATACAAATTCTAGGTAAATAAATAATTTATTTTCTATATAACTTAGAATTACCTTACAAAGTATTCTTCTACAAAGTATTTGGAAACACAGTTATCCATATTTAGAAGGAAAAACAAATCCTTAAATTCTTCAGGTTTGTCAAAGTTCTGTAGCATATCCATCGTTTTCTCGTTGTCGATAATAAAGGATCAGATGAGGGGAGTAGATAATTAAAAATATATTCATTTTAGGACTGTCTTGAAAACTTCCGTGAATGAAACTGTTGGATATGCCGGAAATGACGATTTAGTGCTTCCTGTAGCCCGCTTCTATAAGTAAATCGGTAACATACCGATTTCGTGGTAACTGCTGTGTCTGTACATTGAAATCGCTAAAAATTCGGTCTGTGATAGAAAGAAACACAAATCGGAATGATTTGTATATATTTGTATAACTTACATAATTAGACGACATAACTTTTATTTACCTTCTCACTCATTTTGTTAAAAATATAGAAACCAACAAAATACAATCAATTATGTAAGCTGACAGTTGGTGATGTAAGTATACGTGACAGCGCATAGAGAAAGGGACCTAAAGGTAAAAAAAATCAGTTTTCATTTTTTTTTCTTTTTTTGATGTGGGCAACATCTGAGCATCGAATGAGACCGATCCCATGCCCTAAAAGTGTTCCCTCCCAGAGATATGAGCGTTTTATGAAAGTGAAGTCGACGATTCTACACCAAAGATACACGTTTTAAAATCTTTAAAATGGCTCTCCTGAACAAAACTGGTTTTTACCCTTAGGTCCCTTTCTATTTTGCGCGTCACATATTGAAAGTAAACAGACATTTGTTTGCACTCGGTATATTTTGCACTACCATGCCGATTTCGGTAAAACCGGTTGATAAATTGCCGTAAATTTTAACACACTTTCATCTTTAATGTTTTGTTACCTATTTTCAAACACAATTTAATAAAATATTTATTTGTATAATATTACACAATAAAATTGTATTTGGTTCTAAAAGTTATATTTGATTACTTGCTCCTTATAGTTGCAACAACAATATAGCAATCGGTAGAGTTCTTACTTGGCTTAAAGTCAGTAAGAAAATGATCGATTTCGAGTTAAGTCACTTTTCTGACAGAAATGCTTTTTTATGCGATTCCTATTGGAGTAGAATCGGAACAAATGTCGTATTACCGAATTGGAACAAGTGAATGTAATATGGAAAGGCAATTTTATTTACAGAAACAGTAAAGGTAAGAATGACGTCAGAGTAATGTCAAATCCGTAATTTCAGGCGGTAACTGCGATCGGTACGAGTTATAGAAACGGGCTAATGGGGGTTTTCAGTAAGTTCTCCAAAATAACAATGTTGTTTTCAATGAATATTTTCCCATGCCGGTATACTTTATGTAACTTTATTGTAAGCTGTTTCCGGGGATATAATTCAGAAAGCTGCTCAAAGATTCAGGACAGTAATTGTTAAATTTTTCAGCTTTAACTTTATGTTTTCTATTAATTAAAATTATGTTGTTCCCTCTCAGTAGTTTCGTATTAATCCCCGTTTATTTTGAAGTTGTTTCATAATCTTTGAAAAATCGCCTGCATTGTTGCTATCATTTGTATTTCCAAAATTCCTCTATGGAAATTCCAAATTTGAGGACTTTCTCATTAAGTTTTTTCTCCTTGGTTGAATCGAAATTTTTTTCGCCACAAATGGAACTTCTCCAAGTAGATGAAATTCCCGTTATGGCAAAGTTATGACTATTTGACTGAAATGCAAATTTTTTTGTGTTAATTTAGAAAAACAAATAAATGTGTGCTGTTATTCCGCTTTCAAAAAAATTTGCATCGCATTCAAATAGTCATAACTTTATAGTCATGCCATAACTGGAATTTTGAAATGGTAAGAGGTAGGGCTATATTTTAAAAGAAAAACAACAAATTTTGACCACTTGTTCAGAACATAGCAATTTTGCCCTAGTACCCTCCGACCACCAATCCGAAAATTTTCAAACCTCTGCCATTTTGCCCCCTTGCATTTCAGGAATGTCGTAGATTGGCATATATCCATGAAATGAGACAAGGAATACGCTTGTGATATTTTTCCAGTCGTGAATTAATCACCCTGTATAATTTATAGGTTTTCTTTACAAATGCAAAAAATGGCAAAAAAAATCCACATTTATCAAATTTTTAACTTTAAATGCTCATAACTTTTAACTCGAAAGGTATATCTTAGCAGTTTTTAAAACAAAATTAAAAGAATCGGTTGATATTTGATTAAAATTGTATAAACTCTAGTTGTCTAACTAGTGGGCCTGTAGCTCCCCTACTGCATATGGTGGAGTCCCAAACTTTTTCTCAAAACAGCTCTTCCATAAGTGTTTGAAAATTCATCAAAATCCGACTTTTAGTTTAAAACGGCTGAATTGTTTCCATTTTTTGAATCTCATTCCACTGTGCGTCGCCTTCCCATGGCAGAAACACAAAACGGAGAGTTTCTGGCAGTATGTAAGAACATTTCTGGACAACAAGTGGAAAAATAAAAGACACATATCCGATAGATGTCGTTTTAGAATGTTTTGGCTTCTGAAGGCACAGTTTCTATGGCTTTGGCATTTTTTTTTATTTGGCAGTTTGAAGATTGTTGTCGAAGTTAAAAACTAATTTTGTTCCCCGGACTTTTTCGTTATCCGGAAACAAGAAAAGTATTGCAAGTAAACACATTTTTTTTAAAATAGAAACATGTATAGTGCACATACCGACTAGGACATTAAAATTCTTCTGAAATATTTGACTTTAGTAAATTTCAACGTCTTAATCCCTAATCAATATTAGCCTTTTCGCTTTTAAATCTTAAGTATTTGCAAGGGTATTAACTTCTTCTGGTACTGAAAAAAATTTAGCCTGCGGATTTAAAAAAAAATAAATTTCTTAACTGTTAAAACCAAATATTAACTCTTATTAAATGTGATATCCGTGAAGACAATATTAAAATTGAACTAGCAGAGACGTAAACCTACCCCTTAACTTGGCGCTGTTAGCGGACTACCAGACGTATAAAGAAGACTTAACAGCGATAATTTTTATGTATAATCGTGATTTCTGTGAGAACAAGAATTATACAAAACAGTTGTTAACTTATTCAAGTTTTATATTCCCAAAAAGTGCATCGATTTGGGCATGATGAATCCCCAATGTGTCAAGCATGCATTACCGATGAAGAAACAGCAGAGCACGTGACATTTTGGTGCCCTCGGTTCGCCGATATAACACTATTGGAGATCCACATAGGCGTAAGGCTGACATCAGATAACGTGATCGACCCGATGCTGACCAGCGAGCGAAACTGGAGAGGCGGGTAATACCTTCGTCACTTGTGCGAATAACAATTACGGGCCGAAGAAGAAGCCCGAAAGAATGCGGCGATACCACCTGAATGAGACAGGTCGGCTGATTCGAGAATGGCCTGACGGCCGACCACCACCCCCCCCCCCCCCCCGCAAAGTATTATCGTATGGTAGTTCCGCAGGGAAAAAGGGATGAAGCAGATGAAGATTTCATGAAGATTTTCCCTCCCCCGATCCCTGAGCAGTCCCAGCTTAAGATCTGACCGATCGCACATAGTGGATCTCCGCTCCTAGTAATACTGTATTAGCCGCTCAGGAGAATCATAAATAGTTGATTAAGCCACGCTAACCATTGTTATCTTACAAAAATAAACAATTAACCATTGTTATCACATATAATTAAACAATAAAACTACCAATTAAACATCTTAAATACCTGTGTTTCACTCTCTGCCACTACTAATATAAATTTCTGTGACGTTTTCTTTTCCCGTAAGCTTTGACCCCAGCAACTGGACAAAACTCATCGTTACAACAAATAGCGAAAGCAAATTAAACTTTGAATTTTTGTCTGTTTGTATTTATTAATACTTCATTAAATAAGATTTAGTCTGCAAGAATAAATAGATAAATATTGAAAATCGTTACATGCAAACAATGCGACGTTTACAATTTATTTATTTTCCTTAAACTTGTTGAATGCTTTTATTGCGTATTCATACAGCTCCTCAATTCGTTGTTCCAAAACGTCTGAAAAATTTAATATTAATAATTAGTATTGACAATTAGATTAGCGTTATATAGAGATTACCTCTTTCGGTTTCCACTTGTTTACTTTCCGCTCCATCTTCATCCATTGACATGTCATCCTTAAACATGTCCTTAAATTTAGGTAAAAATAACAGTAGACATATCAGACCAATAAATTTTACGATTTTTTTGAAGATAAGCAATTTAAGAATAATCTTTCCAATTGTAAAGAGATTTACTTTCGATTTTAGTTTTTCTAGTAATGTGAGGTGGTCTCGAGGATGGTATGAAGATGGTATTGGTTTATAATAATTATGCTGCGGCGGACCGTAAACCGAAACTGGCGTTCCATATATTGGGGCAGGGGGGCCATACAGCGGTGCGGGAGTAGAAGGTGGTAGATACTGATTATTGGGAGGCGGTGAATAATTGTATGCACCAAAGTCGCCGGTTGACTCTGAAATGTAAGCCGATTAAAATAAATCAGTACCATTTGTTTTCGACTAATATATTAACACTCAAATAGCGTACTTTAAAAATACATATTTTCTCATAACATGTTTCAAGTTTTGGCTAAAATTGGGCCTGCTCATAAAGGAAAGAAGAAAACACCGATGTGTTTGATAAATAACATATACCTTGTTTATACGTCCTTTATTTCGTGCTAACTCTAATGTTATATTTGGATATCGACGTATAAAAACTTTCATAGCACGTATCGCAACTTCAACTCTTGCTTACATAAATTAGGGTTGTAACGAATGTTCGCATTCGCATCATATTGACCATTTGATTTCCAAAAAAACCATTTAGGAATATTCGCAAACAATACATCAGTATTCGTTTTTTGATTTGAAAAGACTTCCTTTGCTACGGTATTGCATGGTGAGTATAAGTTGGCTCTTGAAATATAAGTTGGCTCTACTTAATTTTGAATAACGAATATTTAAAATATTTTAAAACTTCATATAAAAAATATTCTGTGAAATAAGGGTGAAAATCATATTCGATCGATATTTGGCACACTTCAAATAATTGTAATTTTTTTTTGATTTCCCTGGGAAATAATTTTCTTGCCTATTACGAGTATTACACTAAAAAAAATCTTGGCAAAGTCACAGTTAAACGTTACTTTTTATACTTGATTTGATCGAACTTAGAACTGAAATACATTTTTGTAAACTATATTCGAAATATTTTGTTTGTTTTTTAATTTAACATATCGTCAAATCCATGTGAAACCTATTACTTTTTTGAAGTAGGTCTTCGAATTTGACGAAATTTACAGTTTGGGTTTTTTAAAAAAATTCAAATTCTGAAAATTACAGCAGTGGCAACATTTTCAATACGTTTTTTTAAAATCATAACTTTTGTTCTATATTTGAAATTTCTTATCCAGCACTATTTGCAAACACGTTATACTCTAAACGAATTATATAGTCTTCATGCAATTTTTTTTATCAAAATTTCATAATCTACCCTATCAAGGCTTTTTCTAAATTCAAAGACATGAGTATTCTTCCTTATTGAGTGATCATGAGTATTCTTCCTTATTGAGTCAGTAAGTTGAATTAAAAAGGCAAAGGTACTTTTGTCGTTTTGAAAACCACATTTACAATCATTCAGTAGCGATTTACTGTCAATATAGTCTAACAACTGCCTTTTAAGAATATTTTTCACAACTTTGACCGGATGGAAAGTAAAGAAATCGATCTTAAGTTATCAGGAGAATTCGGACATGACTTCTTTTGAATTAGTGTCACTTTGACTACTTTCCAAGCCTTAGGAAAGCAGGAGGTTATATTTAAAGTATTCACTAAATAAAGAAGGTGATTTGATATTTACGGAAATACTGCTTTAAGAAATTTTAGAGGTAACTTATCAAAACCAGAGGCGTTAGACTTAACTGACATAAAAGCCAGAGTCAAGTCATTATCGATCCCGTATGGAGCAGTGATACACTATCTGTGGAGAAAAAGAATACTACTCATTCTTGCAAGTTTACATTTTCCTCGTTATGGGAAAAATACGATTTCTTAGATATTAGAAAAATTTAAAAAGGAGAATGCGTCGCACATTCCTTCCTGATCAAAAACATTGTTATCAACAAATTGCTCACTGCGCTACACTGGAAAATGCACAGAAGTATATAAAAGAGCATATCGAGACATAGCGGGCAGATGTAGTATCCCAACGAAACCAAGTGTTCAGAGTGAGATAGCAAAAATAATCTATCAATGACGTTGGTTAAAGAACTACATCAAAATGCGTAAACGCAAACATCTCTAACAATATTAGAGCACGATCATTTAAACAAATTCACCCATAACACTGTAGCACATTTTCCAACTTCATAATCTTGAACCAATTGAAACCACCAAAATCTGAAAGCTTATAATGGTAGAAGAAAAAACATATCTGGGTTTTGAATTATTAGCTAAGGTTTTTTTGTAATTCATTATTGAAGTTTTCGACTGGGGGTGGATTTTAGTACAATTTTGAAAAAACATGTACTGATTCTTAAGTCTATATCTCGTGAACTATTCGAAATATTGCTTGACTCTCTTCGGCAAATTTTTGTCTCTTAATTATATCTACAAATTTTGCCTTGAGACAAAATCAGAAAAACAACATCTTACTCAAAACAACAAAACTCTCAAAAAATCGTAAAATTTTGTCATATATTTCTATGGGTTTTCACAGTTATTTCAGAAATTGCTACGAACTTGACCAGCCAATATATGACAGAAAGATAGCCAAAAACAAATCAAACAACTCTTCTTAACAAGCCTATTTCATTTGATGACTCCTTCACATAGTTATAGCCCCACAAAGTCATCAAAAATTCAATAAAGGACCAAGAAATCACTTTCAATTGTATGTTTATCGAAGTTACCGACCATTTGAATGATTGTTTAATGACAAATAACGACATATTTCAAATGTTAAAAAATTTGAATTGTTTTGATTGCACGTTCATATTAAGGGCATACATTGCAGAAAGAAAAGTTGATATGGAAAAGTGTTGGAAGCTGAACTTGTTTTGTTACGTTTGTGGTATTTATGTGCCCAAACGTTCAATGAAAACGCAAAAAACTAATTTTACTGCTGAATTTAGAAATGGGTACCTCTTATATTATTCTGACCAGTTAGACTTATTCGATTGTTCGTGGACACCAGATGCAGTATGCAGACGTTGTTTTTGTTACATATTCAACTGGATAAACAGAAAACCAAGCCCACTGCTGCTGCACTGTGTAATTATAATATTAGAATACCGACCAAAGAATCAGCAACGCTATTCACAAACTCAAGTTTTCCATGAGGGAGATGCAGTTCCTACAAGCAGTTTCTCTCCGACAAACAAACATTCCACCACACCAAAATTTGTACCCCTATGGACCACTTTATATCTCAACTTTTTAGATATATAGGGCTACACCGCTATCAATTTGATTGGGACGGTCGACTCTACAACAAGAGAACCCGGCAATATTAACGCTTCTAGATCATATCGTAGGCTTCAAGCAGGTTTCGCTAGCACCCACAATATCCAGTAAGCTGCCTTCCACTACTTTTCTTATTTTGGAAAAAAGAAAATTGTGAATCTCAAGAGCAAAACACAAGAAAGAGATCAGATTTGGTGCAGCATTATAACTATATTTGAGTGCTAAATGCAAATTGTATAAATCAACGATCTCCAAATACTTAAGATAAACATTGGATCGCAAACGGGACAAAAAATGGAAATCATTAATGCATTTTCTTGCATTATTTGGGAGTAATATTTGTTTTACTATATTGAATTAACTAATAAAGTTTTCATAATAAAGTTATTTTCTGAAATGGGTTCAATCTTTCGTTTTTAAAACAATTTGTAACTTTTACAAAGGGGACATAAATTCCAGCAAGAATGTTTTTAGTTTTTATTACACATAAGAGGCATATAATATAAATAAATGGCCATAACATATATCCGTATGTAAAAAATAATTAAAAAGAAATGGTAATAAAAAAAACATAAAAATTTACGTATTTATGTATTTAAGCATAAGTTCAAGTTGGAGCCGATTTTCTAATGACAAATGCTAAGATGAGTATTTCATTCATTAATAAGCAGTAAGCATTATTGAACAGTATTGAACAGCATTTTTTTAAAATATCGAAACAGGTTTTTTCTTAAGCACTTTCGATTTTTTCGTCTCAGTGGACCTTCCGCATCAAAATTTTTCGCCTCGAATCTGAAAATAACATCAATTCTACGATTCAACTATATTTAAGGTCTTGGTGCATAGGTCAAAGGTCCTTGGAGTGTCGAAAATAAGGTCCCTATGAACATCGGCATATGGTTTCTCAAAACAAGTGGAATTTCCACACTAATCTCAACATGCTTTAATTTTTAAAGTCTGTCAAGATTAATGACCGGAATCTACGGGCTCCCTATGGCCGTAGATTCATATGGCTAAACAAGCAAATAAATTAAAATAAAATATATGAATCTGAAGAGGAAAACGTGGCCCCACCACCAACAACCATATTTTATTCATGCAGACTATAACTGAACTCTTAGAAGTTTAAAATCTAATTGAAACAAAATCTAATTGAAACAATCAAATTTTCCTATTCTTCTCAACGATAAATTGTTTAATTATTATGACGCTGAGAAAATGTTATCACGATTTTCTATATAGTCCGCCGTTTTGGGGGTGCTCATCAAAATATTCGCACTCAACTCATCGCCGTTCATGTCAATTCCGTATACCCAAAATAACATTGAAGAAAATTTTTAAGTTGCATTTAAGATGTCCACATACAAAATTCTAATTTTGAAACAAATAATTTCTAATAAGTCTCCATATAAATTTCCTACCAATTTGATGCAGAACAATCCAATTTTATACCCACCACCGTACGATAGAGTGAAAACGAAATTTGTTATACCGCTTGCAACACATCGAAAGTATATCGATAGCTCAATGTAGAAAGAGTGTAACTCGATTTTCTTCAAATACATATTTCAATAGACTATTTCCAAAAATACATCAGGTATTTAGAGTTATTTAATTAAAAATAACAAACTTATCGACTTGGAAAAGGGCTTAACTTAAAAAAAACTTTAAAGAAAAAAGCCTTTAGTCGTTTCAGTGGAAGGATTTCATTGTGCTTATTTTATGATTGCTTGAACACAACCCTAAACAAACTCGCGTGTAATGTTTTGTGATGACCATATTGTCTTGATAATGGCAGAGTTTGTTTTACTAATATCGTTGATACGGATTTGCCGCACTTACGTTCTACTTTAATTGCTAAGAAGAGAATAGCGTTAAGGCCCAATTAGTCTTGACGGTTGATTCTGCAACCTGCAGAAGTCTACCGTCGTCAACCGTCAAACTGTAGTTGTCTCCCTCTAACACATGCTAACTGAAATAGCTGATTGCCTACCGTCAACCGTCCACCGTCAAGACTAATTGGGCCTTTATGCAGACCTATTGCCTAAAAGCTTAACTGAATCGGCCACGTCGAACGTTAACGTTCGCATTCTTCTATCCCACAGAGATTCAACTTTCAACTCAGAAATATATAAGTACAAAGCGAACGAAAATCTATGCCAAAGAAAGCACCTTGGGACCACAAGTGGGTGCCACTTACACCATCTGTACGAATGGAATCTTCTAACCCACTCATATAAGTATAAAGTATAACGCATAAATAATAGCACACAAATAAACAGAAATTTGATGAAAGAAATGCAATACGAGTAGAAATGTCGCTTTCGCTTCTACGCATCCCGTTTCCGTACACAATTCAATCTTAATTCTTTAATTTCATTTGAAAAAAACAGACATTTCATTACTCTCGGCCTTAAAGTGCCCTTGCACCAGAGTTACTTTAACGATTTTTCGGAAACGTGGATATTAGTGCCAAAAAATTAGGACATTTACAAAGAGGTTTTGGAACCTTCGGAGGACACATTTAAAATGAAAATGTATAAGAATATACTTTATAGAGTACCCGATCAATATTTTGTGGTGTTGCAAACGCAATGACAAATTTAATATATAATATACTGTATAATATAATATACTGTTAATATAATATACTGTTTGCACGGATAAAATAATACGATTTAAAAAAAAAAAACTTTCCGCGGGCGGTGGGGCGGGTCTTGAGCCAGTTAGTTAATTAAACATGTAAAATCTACAAAAGAATAGGTAAATGGAAACTCCTTATCGTGTGCGACCTTTCAAAGTATTTATCAAAATTAACAACCCTTCATTCGTGGTTTCCTAGTTTAGCAGCTGTTTGGTTGTTCGGGCCTCTTGTTTTGTCTAAAACTTGTTTTTCCCTAAGAACATGCCATTTTTCCCAGAGAAATATCTTGGAAACCAATATGAACTTTGTTTTCCTGTCTTCTGCAAAATTATAGCTATAGACTAGAGACATAAATAAAATAAAAATTTTCTGCGTGCGATATATTTCTTATACTCACTGTCCGGGACACACTGCTTAACGCCGGTTCGGAACGGCTAATGCGTTTTATGGAGAAGTTTAACGAGTAAAAATTGCTAATTTTCTCGTTGAAAATAAGCAACTTTCTTACTTATTTTTGGCAAAATCGGTTGAAAATATATGAGGGAGATATATCATAATCTGAACCGACATTCTGCAACAGCACCCGTTCTTGGCGCAAAAAAAAAATATTGTGCTAAATTTCATCAAGATTCGATGTAAAATGAGGCTTCTATAGTTAAAGACATAAAATTGGCTGAACATGTGTGGGGGATATCTCTATACCTATACCGATTCTCCTCAATTTCAGGATGGACGCACTTCGTCTAAAAAAACCAGATTGTGCCAATTTACATAAAGATTTGATGCAATATAAAATCTTCTTAAAATATGAGTGGGAGTTACTCTAAATCTAAAACGAATTTTCTCAGTTGTATAAAAAACGTGATTGCGCCAAATTTCATCAAGATTGGATATTAGATGTGATTTCTAGAGCTAAAAACAAAAAAAGGTAAACATATTTGGGAGCTATATCTTAATCTCAACCGATTTTT
Organism: Hydrotaea diabolus; assembly: GCA_963513945.1. Lineage (NCBI taxonomy): Eukaryota > Metazoa > Arthropoda > Insecta > Diptera > Muscidae > Hydrotaea > Hydrotaea diabolus. The sequence continues at coordinate 98,284,190 of OY740716.1, read as the reverse complement.
CTCAATTTCAATAACGTCCCCCTTGACCCTAAAAACTCACTCGTGCTAAGTTTCATCAAGATTGGATGTAATAAAAGTATGTGGCTTCTAGAAACATGAAAATCGGATGAATTTATGTGGGAGATATATCTAAAGAACGAAGTTGAAATTTCTGAGAAGTGATACTTTTTTTCTTGTAGGTCTTGGCCAAGAATCGGTTTATACATTTTTCAAACACACCCAATATTTGAAAATTCGGCTAAAATTTTTATTTTTTTTTTTTATTTTGGGCACTTATAATCCTTTAACTAAGTTAATTTTCAACTCTTCTTATACTCTCCACCATGGGAGTGGAGTAGATTGTCGTAGAATTTTAATGCGATCTAGCCATGTCCATCTATCCTTCTGTTGAATGCACGATTCAGTCCAAACGAAAAGAGATAGAGTCTTCATATATGATATATGTCTTTTAGTCGGCGATGGGTTGGTATTAAAAATGGACCAAATCAGACAAATGCGAAAAAAGTCTCCTTTGAGGGATTTTTATTTTTTGACAATCTTGTTTTGAAATTTGATAAATTTAGTTTTAAATCATTTTTGTGAAAGTGGAAGACATTGATTCTTTAGCCTTCATATAAATGCTAAACGCTCTATGGCCTTCCACTACTTTTCTTATTTTGGAAAAAAGAAAATTGTGAATCTCAAGAGCAAAACACAAGAAAGAGATCAGATTTGGTGCAGCATTATAACTATATTTGAGTGCTAAATGCAAATTGTATAAATCAACGATCTCCAAATACTTAAGATAAACATTGGATCGCAAACGGGACAAAAAATGGAAATCATTAATGCATTTTCTTGCATTATTTGGGAGTAATATTTGTTTTACTATATTGAATTAACTAATAAAGTTTTCATAATAAAGTTATTTTCTGAAATGGGTTCAATCTTTCGTTTTTAAAACAATTTGTAACTTTTACAAAGGGGACATAAATTCCAGCAAGAATGTTTTTAGTTTTTATTACACATAAGAGGCATATAATATAAATAAATGGCCATAACATATATCCGTATGTAAAAAATAATTAAAAAGAAATGGTAATAAAAAAAACATAAAAATTTACGTATTTATGTATTTAAGCATAAGTTCAAGTTGGAGCCGATTTTCTAATGACAAATGCTAAGATGAGTATTTCATTCATTAATAAGCAGTAAGCATTATTGAACAGTATTGAACAGCATTTTTTTAAAATATCGAAACAGGTTTTTTCTTAAGCACTTTCGATTTTTTCGTCTCAGTGGACCTTCCGCATCAAAATTTTTCGCCTCGAATCTGAAAATAACATCAATTCTACGATTCAACTATATTTAAGGTCAAAGGTCCTTGGAGTGTCGAAAATAAGGTCCCTATGAACATCGGCATATGGTTTCTCAAAACAAGTGGAATTTCCACACTAATCTCAACATGCTTTAATTTTTAAAGTCTGTCAAGATTAATGACCGGAATCTACGGGCTCCCTATGGCCGTAGATTCATATGGCTAAACAAGCAAATAAATTAAAATAAAATATATGAATCTGAAGAGGAAAACGTGGCCCCACCACCAACAACCATATTTTATTCATGCAGACTATAACTGAACTCTTAGAAGTTTAAAATCTAATTGAAACAAAATCTAATTGAAACAATCAAATTTTCCTATTCTTCTCAACGATAAATTGTTTAATTATTATGACGCTGAGAAAATGTTATCACGATTTTCTATATAGTCCGCCGTTTTGGGGGTGCTCATCAAAATATTCGCACTCAACTCATCGCCGTTCATGTCAATTCCGTATACCCAAAATAACATTGAAGAAAATTTTTAAGTTGCATTTAAGATGTCCACATACAAAATTCTAATTTTGAAACAAATAATTTCTAATAAGTCTCCATATAAATTTCCTACCAATTTGATGCAGAACAATCCAATTTTATACCCACCACCGTACGATAGAGTGAAAACGAAATTTGTTATACCGCTTGCAACACATCGAAAGTATATCGATAGCTCAATGTAGAAAGAGTGTAACTCGATTTTCTTCAAATACATATTTCAATAGACTATTTCCAAAAATACATCAGGTATTTAGAGTTATTTAATTAAAAATAACAAACTTATCGACTTGGAAAAGGGCTTAACTTAAAAAAAACTTTAAAGAAAAAAACCTTTAGTCGTTTCAGTGGAAGGATTTCATTGTGCTTATTTTATGATTGCTTGAACACAACCCTAAACAAACTCGCGTGTAATGTTTTGTGATGACCATATTGTCTTGATAATGGCAGAGTTTGTTTTACTAATATCGTTGATACGGATTTGCCGCACTTACGTTCTACTTTAATTGCTAAGAAGAGAATAGCGTTAAGGCCCAATTAGTCTTGACGGTTGATTCTGCAACCTGCAGAAGTCTACCGTCGTCAACCGTCAAACTGTAGTTGTCTCCCTCTAACACATGCTAACTGAAATAGCTGATTGCCTACCGTCAACCGTCCACCGTCAAGACTAATTGGGCCTTTATGCAGACCTATTGCCTAAAAGCTTAACTGAATCGGCCACGTCGAACGTTAACGTTCGCATTCTTCTATCCCACAGAGATTCAACTTTCAACTCAGAAATATATAAGTACAAAGCGAACGAAAATCTATGCCAAAGAAAGCACTTTGGAACACAAGTGGGTGCCACTTACACCATCTGTACGAATGGAATCTTCTAACCCACTCATATAAGTATAAAGTATAACGCATAAATAATAGCACACAAATAAACAGAAATTTGATGAAAGAAATGCAATACGAGTAGAAATGTCGCTTTCGCTTCTACGCATCCCGTTTCCGTACACAATTCAATCTTAATTCTTTAATTTCATTTGAAAAAAACAGACATTTCATTACTCTCGGCCTTAAAGTGCCCTTGCACCAGAGTTACTTTAACGATTTTTCGGAAACGTGGATATTAGTGCCAAAAAATTAGGACATTTACAAAGAGGTTTTGGAACCTTCGGAGGACACATTTAATATGAAAATGTATAAGAATATACTTTATAGAGTACCCGATCAATATTTTGTGGTGTTGCAAACGGAATGACAAATTTAATATATAATATACTGTATAATATAATATACTGTTAATATAATATACTGTTTGCACGGATAAAATAATACGATTTAAAAAAAAAAAACTTTCCGCGGGCGGTGGGGCTGGTCTTGAGCCAGTTAGTTAATTAAACATGTAAAATCTACAAAAGAATAGGTAAATGGAAACTCCTTATCGTGTGCGACCTTTCAAAGTATTTATCAAAATTAACAACCCTTCATTCGTGGTTTCCTAGTTTAGCAGCTGTTTGGTTGTTCGGGCCTCTTGTTTTGTCTAAAACTTGTTTTTCCCTAAGAACATGCCATTTTTCCCAGAGAAATATCTTGGAAACCAATATGAACTTTGTTTTCCTGTCTTCTGCAAAATTATAGCTATAGACTAGAGACATAAATAAAATAAAAATTTTCTGCGTGCGATATATTTCTTATACTCACTGTCCGGGACACACTGCTTAACGCCGGTTCGGAACGGCTAATGCGTTTTATGGAGAAGTTTAACGAGTAAAAATTGCTAATTTTCTCGTTGAAAATAAGCAACTTTCTTACTTATTTTTGGCAAAATCGGTTGAAAATATATGAGGGAGATATATCATAATCTGAACCGACATTCTGCAACAGCACCCGTTCTTGGCGCAAAAAAAAATATTGTGCTAAATTTCATCAAGATTCGATGTAAAATGAGGCTTCTATAGTTAAAGACATAAAATTGGCTGAACATGTGTGGGGGATATCTCTATACCTATACCGATTCTCCTCAATTTCAGGATGGACGCACTTCGTCTAAAAAAACTAGATTGTGCCAATTTACATAAAGATTTGATGCAATATAAAATCTTCTTAAAATATGAGTGGGAGTTACTCTAAATCTAAAACGAATTTTCTCAGTTGTATAAAAAACGTGATTGCGCCAAATTTCATCAAGATTGGGTATTAGATGTGATTTCTAGAGCTAAAAACAAAAAAAGGTAAACATATTTGGGAGCTATATCTTAATCTCAACCGATTTTTCTCAATTTCAATAACGTCCCCCTTGACCCTAAAAACTCACTCGTGCTAAGTTTCATCAAGATTGGATGTAATAAAAGTATGTGGCTTCTAGAAACATGAAAATCGGATGAATTTATGTGGGAGATATATCTAAAGAACGAAGTTGAAATTTCTGAGAAGTGATACTTTTTTTCTTGTAGGTCTTGGCCAAGAATCGGTTTATAAATTTTTCAAACACACCCAATATTTGAAAATTCGGCTAAAATTTTTATTTTTTTTTTTATTTTGGGCACTTATAATCCTTTAACTAAGTTAATTTTCAACTCTTCTTATACTCTCCACCATGGGAGTGGAGTAGATTGTCGTAGAATTTTAATGCGATCTAGCCATGTCCATCTATCCTTCTGTTGAATGCACGATTCAGTCCAAACGAAAAGAGATAGAGTCTTCATATATGATATATGTCTTTTAGTCGGCGATGGGTTGGTATTAAAAATGGACCAAATCAGACAAATGCGAAAAAAGTCTCCTTTGAGGGATTTTTATTTTTTGACAATCTTGTTTTGAAATTTGATAAATTTAGTTTTAAATCATTTTTGTGAAAGTGGAAGACATTGATTCTTTAGCCTTCATATAAATGCTAAACGCTCTATGGCCTCAAAACCGTCACTAGTTTTCCGGGACATATGGGGATACAGAAACGGTGAAATCTTTACATAAATCCAAATAAAATATAGGCATTTCCCATGTACCCATGTGGGCCTAGGATAGAAGTAAATTTTTGGACAAAAGCCAGACGCCATTGAAATTAAAAAATATCGGTTTAGATTTAGGTTACAACTCCTACACAAATGTTGATCCGATTTTATGTTTTTTAGCTTTAGCTGCCACAATTTACATCCAATCTTAAGAAAATTTGGCACGTGTTAGTTTAATGGACCAAGGAAGGACGTTATTAAAATTGAGAAGAAATCGGTTCATACGTACGAACTGTGATATTATTTTAAAAGCACGTGTACAAAGGAGTAAAACGCAACTTTGGCTTTTAAAATCATTTAGTTATTGACAGAGTTATTGAAGTGACGTTGTTATTTAAAACAGATACTCGTATATACAAGATTTGTCATTCAACTTAAAATGCGTGCCTGTGCTTGTATTTTTATTTTGTTTATTTAGCATCATCTGTTACTCTTCAAGTGACCAGCAATATTCTAAAATCATTTGTATATGTGAAGCAAGGGACCTAAGGGTAAAAAACAGTTTTGTTCAGGAGAGCCATTTTAAAGATTTTAATACGTAAATCTTTGGTGCACCATCACTTTCAGAAAACGCGCATATCTCCGGTAGGGAACACTTTTGGGACATGGGATCGGTCTCATTCGATGCTCAGATGTTGTCCACATCAAAAAAAAGTGCAAATTGATATTTTTTACCCTTAGGTCCCTTTCTCTATGCGCTGTCACATATAAGTACTCGTATATTAGTTCCCTTTAAAGCGCTTTTCATTGACAAAGAAGCGACAAATATGTTACGGTTGTAAATGATTTTTTAAGTGTGTATAGTCAAGTAAAAGCGAAGAAATGGCTGCCATTGAAAAGAGCTTTGAAGGAAAAAATTGCAACATCCCATGCCGATATTAAAATTGTTCAAGAATTTTTGGAATGTTTAGGGCTATATATTAACGTATAAGATTTCGTTCTTTAGCTCTGGAATAGTTTTAAAATTATTTTAATAGATCTAGCTATACATAGTGTCCAATCACGCACCCGTTTGCCTTCGTAGTCTCGGGTAATAATGCGTCCGGGGAACATCGATCGCAAAAATGCCTTTGTTTCATTCGCTATGTAGTAAGCGGTACCGTCCTGTTAAATCACATTTTATTCAAGTCCACGTTATATAACCTAATGGGCGGCCCGACCGGTGGCGGTCTTTTACATCTCCAGTCTCCTCAAATAGTTTTATGCATCGGTAGACGAACATGCGGCTAATCCCTAGTGGCCGGAGCGTTTTGAAAATATTGTTTTTTTTTTTCATTTCACACTTGAAAAGCGCTATTACAGCGATACGGTTCTCATTATCTGACCGCTCCATGATGAAAGTTGAAACAATTTAAAAATCCCGTTACAGACTAACGATATTGAGGTTAGCATTCAAAACCCATATGACATTAACGGGGTATGTTCAGCTCTACTGTTGAAATGGGTGTGTTTAATGTTGTAACAGTATTTGTGTCCCTACTAAGTATATTGTTGTTACCACAACAACACCCAAACAACCTTACGAAGACGCACAGTTGTTGTCGCGTCTTAACCGGTCCAGTTTCTTCGAATTTTTTTACCAAAAAATTCGGTTACATTCGCAAAAAAAAACAGGCCATGCCCATTTTCATAAAACGCGTAAACTTTTATTCTACTGTAGTACCAATTGTCTGAAAAACATTACAGTTTAATTACTCGCTATAACTACGATTATAATAAATTGTTAACCTCTCCGTTCAGTTTGACGTTGCGTCCTTTTAAATAACGATCTTGACTTAGAAAATTGTTGCAAAAGCCATTTAACAGTTTTCCAATATCAAGTAATCAGTTAGAAACACGAAAGTAATCAATAACAAATAATAGTTTAAATCGGGCTTGACCGACTATGTGATACCCTACATCACTCTGCTATTCAGTAAATGATGCACCTCTGTCTGGAGCTAAAGCAAGGTCGGACTCAATAGGCGTGTTATTCTGTTGCTCGGTTCTTAAGCGAGGTCGCTTCACACAATGACCGACAATCTTACGTAAATTTAAACAAGTAAGTAAGTGCTATAGTCGGGCGTGGCCGACTCTATGATACCCGCACCACTATAAATGTGATTAAGTCTCCTGTTAATCGAAAGCACTCGTCGCTATTTCTATCTGTATCTATCACGCAAGCACTAAGCCTTTATACCCCATACCACTATGTGGTGAGGGTATAACAATTATAGTTTGTCCACATTTTCATACCTTGTTTTCGGACCCTGTGCCCTCCCACGGACGAGATAAATCATTTGGCTTGACATATTTAAAGTCCTGAGGCAATTCCCTGTCATTTGAGGGGTCACACTAAAATCCGGGTAAACCGAAACTTTTGGACCCTCCTAATGGACCCTGGGGCCCAAACAGGTCGAATTTTTTTCTGTATTTAAAATTGTAAGATAATTTCCTTTCATTTAAGGGGTCACACTTATATTTAAAATCATGGGTCCATTTTTTGGGTTCTGAAGGCCCCGTAGGTCCGAGAGGCGGGTCCAACTATTTTTTTTTACATTTTGTGGTCAGTTCTACATCGAATGGCAGATTTTTTTAATTTGTTGACCAATACACGCGACATCAACTGGATTTGGACCAAATCCGGGAGTTCCTTTGTATGGGGGGTCTATCAGAAAGTGCTCCGATTTGGACCAAATTCAATAGCGTCCGTCCTTGTCCCAATATATTACCACATGCCAAGTTTCATCAAGATCGGTGCATAAATGCGACCTGTACTTTGATTACAAGAATAGATGTACATCTTTACATCCAGCCAGCCGACCTGCCAGCCAGCCGCCCAGCCAGACAGACAGACATGGCTAGATCGACTCAAAATGTAATTCTGAGCAACTTTCTCTCTGGTCCCGGTATTCTAACTCGATTCCTTCGATGTGTTACAAACGCAAGCACTAAGCTATTATACCCCATACCACTATGTGGTGCGGGTATAAAAAATTAATAAGTCCTATAGAAATTTGTGTGGAAATTGTGGTCGCATGTTTTGACTATACAGTCCATAAGTTTGAGCCCCAATTTTAGTAAAACCATAAACAAGGTTGCATTTGCTTGTTGTTGCGAAATGATTTCGCACATAATGTAAAAGCCCAATTTTTTTTGGGCCTCATACGGGACGGGCAAAATGCTTAATTTTCTTCTGACATTATGACCCCCTCTTATGCGGATAAATGATCTAATAAAATACGGACACTAAGCCCAAAATTTGTTAGGCCTTATAGCGGACATAAAGCCCAGTTATATTTTTGGAGCTGTACTCCCTTTAATTGGCAAAAAAATACTTTTGTGGTTCTTAAAGAATGCAGCGGAATTAAGAAAGGCTTAACCCCGTCCTGGGGTTGCAAAAAACTGTTGATACTACACGGCAGGCATATAACTAAAGATTATGTTGTAAATGGAATAGATGCTAAAGATACCATATGTATAGGGTTTGCATATGTGTGTGGAGCGTAAATGTGAGATGAAGGTAGCGCCGCAGGCAAAAAATTTCTTTTTAGGAAAATCGCGCGCGCAATTAGTCAATTTTCACAAATCAATTTATCCTTTGCGTTTTGATATTTCAACGTGAGAAACTTGTCTATTGAAGGCCAATCAAATTTTAATGATTTACAATTCTTCTTACTCTAAGGGTTTCAGAGGTATTTTTTGTATTCATTTATATTCCAAAAACCATTTATTTATTTGTATTTTAAATTGTTCATATAAGATAGGTTTATGTCTATAAATAAATATGTCTGTTGAATATGGTTTAAAGTATTATTTTTGAAACTACGCATTTCTCTAGACGTTCCTTTGCGACAAAGGCGAAAAACTTCTCTTAACTCAGATAGCTGAGTATGTAATTTGTTACCGATTGACCGGAAAGTACCTCTCAAAGATGACCTAAACGTGTGATTGGTTTGCATTTACATGACTGTTGTAATGACTGTGTAATATTTTAAAAAAGTGTAAAATTTAAACGCTTTTTTTTTAAACGCACAGTTGTACTAGATTCTGAAAAAAAAATTAGAAAAATAATTTGTTGTAGACGTTTAGGCAGATCGCCTGGATAGAGCCTTATACTTGATAGTTATCTAGACTAAGTACAGGGTGGACCAAAAGTTACCATGGGGTTAAAAACTTAAATAACTTTTTAGTTAATTAAGTTTTTTTTTCTCTCAGATTATATAATATACAAAATGAAAATTTTTTTACACTAAGTATGAAAAATAAAGTCTCTTGAATGACCCCCGTTTTCAGCTTCTCAATGATGGGCTCGTTTTAAAGCATTTTCCATAACATCTTTCAAAATTTGTGGCTGTAGCGTTCGAATTTCTGAACAATGGTGGCCTTGTGTTGAAGGATTGTCTCGGGCTTGTTCACAAATACTCGCTCCTTCAAATAGTCGGGTGCTGACGAGTGCCGAGTTTCTGGAAATTATTCGCTCTCCAAATATTGGACTTAAAAGTGCCATTGTGTCTCGGGCAGTGTAGTCAATGGTTCCGTCCTGCTGAAATCACATCTCAGGTCTGATTTCAAGAGCAGCACGTAGAAATTTTCCAACATAAACCAATACCGCTCTCCATTTACGGTTACAGCACTTCCATCTTCGTTCTCGAAGAAGTAAGGCCAATGATATTTGCTGATGTGATCACACACCATACTGTACAACAAATGGGATGCAATTGGCGTTGATGAAACTCTTTTGGATTCTCAGAACCCCTGAACGTACAGATCTGCTTATTACAAACCATTCAAATGAAAATGAGCCTTATCACTGCGTTAAAATAATTGATCGCTGATTTAAATAATAAAATTCTATTATCTGGTTCTTAGTTCAGTTGTGAATCTCTCCATTATTTATTCTCCAAGTGTTATTTATATAATCTGAAAAAAAATAAAAAAATATATAAAAGAAAAAGTTTGTACATTTTTAAACCCCATGGTAATTGGGGCCCACCCTGTACTATAATGGATACAAAAATTTAATTACTACTGTTCTAATTTTGCTTTTAACCTACTCGATTGCAATTGGCACTTTTTGTTAAAAAAATCACTGAACTATTCAGTCTTATTTATAGAGGTTTAACCTAAAATAATTTTATTATTATTTCGTTAAAATTCAAATTACTGCTTTCGATTATATATAAGAAAAGAATTAAAATTTTTAGATTGGTTTGATTCAGATTTGCAGCATTATTGCTCAATGCCAAAATCCCTGTTCAACGACAGTTTAACACTTCAATCAATCTGAACAATATATTTTCCGATAGGAGCATCTGCCCCTCAATGTAGAACAAATCAAAATATGAGATTTTATAACAAATTTACAAAAATTATTGCTAGTTGCTTATATTCCAGTGTTTTTAGATATTACGGTTTATCTTGCTTGCACACTATTGTCAAACCAATAATGTTTATAGCAGATTTAATTGCTTTATCCGACGGACTTAGTTGAAATTATTAAAAATATATTATTTGAGTCAAGTATATACGCCTATCGTTTGATAAACGCACCAGCATCTGTTTGATGTAGAGTTTGTAGAGCTTTTATGTACGTATCCTGAGGATATGAGGCATCACTTTTACTCAACGAGAACCATGATAAACAGTACAATAACGACACAAGAGTTGAAAATTTGGACGATGGCATGTTTACTGCCCACTGCTACTACGCGGCTCAAAATTAATGTCGACAATAACAGCCGGCAATCAACAGACCCCTATATAAAAGTTTTTTCATTTTAATGAAAGTTAGTATGTGCCGCTGTGTGAAATATAGTACGTAACGGCACACCTGAATTCCAATTTGGTTAAAAGTGCTTAGACACAGCGGATCACGTAGAAGAAATATGTGACAGTGGCAGTATCCAAATAAACATTTGATTAAATTCAATGCATGTAGTACGAGGATGGGAATGTTGGTACCATTCAACTTTTTATCGATAAAACGTGATTTACAAAAGCCCCTATGTCATGTTACCTTCCACAACATACGGGTTATTATTGATGAGTAGGGATCGGAATTACATGCACTTAAAAACGTGTTTTAAGCGCTTAAATATGCCATTAAAAGTCGAAAAATAATATTAAAATATTCAGTAAAAAAATATGCACAAACAATCGACAACTGTGTACTTACAATAAAAAATATTACTAGTATGTTTTTGATATGTATTACTAATTAAAAACATAATGTAAATGGGATTTAGTAATTAAAATAATACGAACTATAAAATTAAGATTATTTCAATATTAATAATCTATATTATATTTAACTTAAAAAAATAAGGTTTCTTTTAATATTCAAAAATAAGCCGATATGTTTTTGGTCTGAAGAAATTGTACACGCTGCGAACGCAAATAAAGTACAGAACTGACGGTAGAAATAGGTAAATTTCAAGCAAGTCTTAGTTTTTTCTATATTCTGCACAAACTAATAAAAAGAATATCTGCAATTATCACAATTTTTGTAATCCAAAATTGTTGTAAAGAACTGATTTCTTCAACGCCAGAAATTTTAACTTCATATATTATTTTCGTGGCTAATGGCTAAATCCCTGTTTCCTTTATGTGACTTCCTTATATATCCATAATTTGAATATGTAGCAAGTTGCGATTTAAGATTCATTTAATTGCTTTAATTTTTGGAAATGTTGGTAGGGAATTTATTATTTCATTATCACAAACGCATTTTTTCAAGTGCACACTTAGCACAGATTCGTTTTCACAACTGAATTTTTTACTCGCCAAATAAGCGAGGTTGAATGAACTGTAATGTTTTCAACTAAATGTTGGTTGGTGCACTGCAATTGTCAGTAAATAGAACTGAAAGTATAGGTAGTAATAAAGTATCGAATCCTCCATAATTGTATAAATAACCATAAATCTTACTTTTGTTTTATAAGTAAAGAAACGAATTTACTTTTGTACTAAGTACATTTCTTACATATAACAACTATAAGTGCACTAAACCAAAAGGACAATAAGATCGTTCTCTCGTTTAAGTATTCGTTATTAACTCACCACTATCCGACATTTTAAACATTAGGCAAAAAAAAACTATCAGTTTTTTTCAAAACATGCTATAAATTACACACGTAATTGGTTACTACAATAAAATATCGCAAAACTTTTGGTTGTCAGCATTTATAATTTTTATGTACGTCGAACCGAAAAAGTTTACTTCCAACTTATTATTAACTAACTTTTTCTCTGTGTGTGGGATAACAATTTGCATTTTTGAAAAATATGCATAAAACAAAATAACATTAAAATCCGTTCTCTAAATAAAATATGCACAAAATATGAGTTTCTTACCAAAATATGCATGAAATACGCAAAAATATGCACTAAACAATCAATGGCAAAATGATCGATTCGCAAGTATGCATTTGAATAGAATTTCGATCCCTAAAGATGTGTAATTGACATAATATTTCCATATACTTTCTCACACAAATAGCGAAAACAATAAAAATTAAGTGAAATAAGTATGTACTAGGTGGTCCAAATAAGACTAAAGGGTTCACTAAAAAAGTAACGAAGAAGTTCCATTATGGTTATTGCTGCATGTGCTGTGGTTCCATCTTGCTGAAACCTAATGTAAGAATAATTCTCAACTTGCATACGGAAAAAATGTTCAATCATAGTCCTACACAAAGCCCCGTTAATCGGTTCGGGTTCACCTTCCTGATTTTGAAAAGTATATGAGCTGATAACTGTATTAACCATAACACCGCACCAAAAAGTACATCTGAAGGGGTGAAGTAATTCCCTAGGACTCTGATACATACTAGGTGCTGTTCTGACACTAAAATGACGACGATAATTTCGTTGCGTTGACTCACAAGAAGATTAATAAAATTCAAGAATCTTGTCCCGTTGCTGTACATCGTATGTAACTATATAATCTTCCAAAAAGAAAAAAAAAACTATAACAAATAAGTTATAAATACTTTTAACACATCAGTCTTATTTGGGCCACCCTGTAAATAAGTAAAAACATAATTAACTTCGGCCAGGCATAATCTTATATAAAAACAATTATCTTATTTATGGCATATGTAACTATCACCGACCCCAGACTCTGTTTACTCGTAAAAATAAATTGATGTTAGGATTCGTATTGAAATTTTCTAAAGTTTAAGTACTCATATGTCTATATTTACAATTGGTCTTTAGTTCCGACTATAAAGGCCACTATTGGACCACAGTCAAATTATAGTTATATTATAAATAAATAAAAACTATAATCTTTATTCCGACCATGACTTAACTGTTGCGATTTCACTATTCAGTTATTATTTTTATTTTTTTTGTTAATTGACTTCGTTGTAAGTCTTATTTATCGGGGCTTAACATACAATAATATGCGGCAAAAATGCCCAAAATCCGACCTAAAGACAAATTTTATTTTTTTTGTCGAAACCAACCAAAATAGCAAAACACTGACAGTAAGACCGCCCCTTATCCAGTTCTATTCTTTCTTATTCTTTGAGGAGAAATTGTGTTACAGTGCTGCTGAAATTTATGCTCACTTACGTATATTTCGGTAAGTTTATACATACAAATACAAGTTCATTATTGCTGCATTACTTTCCTCCGACGTTTCATTGAATATACTCTAACGTTCTTAGGGATTTTCTTTATTTTTTTGTTGACTTTTTCCTATTTTTGTTGACTTTTTCAAGAGATACATTTAAGTAAAAAAAAATATTTACATCATTGTATTATTATTTTTCTTGTAGATCTTGCTGAGTACAACAAGAAACCGGTTTTGAAATTTCCCACACACCTCCAAAATCTGGAGTTACGGGTAAAAAACCGATTTTTCGGATCTTACGCGCTTATATGCCAGTAACTTGGTTGAATATCAACCGATTTAAAGTTTAAATAAAAACTGCGGCCTTTCGAATGGTGTATACACTTTTATAATCACACTGCAAAAATCTGTGCATTTTTCCTGTAAACTTTTTTTTTAAAATTATTTGTAATTTTTCAACTTTGGACTTTTAACTTTTTTAACTAATATTCTTACAAATACAATTTGGTGTCATTTTTAAAAATCCGTTAGAAACTGATTGAGTTATTCAACTTTTATTAAAACAATATTTTCTGAAAAGATACTATTTTTAGCCCAACTACCGTTTTTTTTAATGAATATCTCAGTATCCCGTTTGTCACGTAAACATATTGTTTTAGTTTTTGTTCATTTGTTTTGTTTGATTTATCACTTTTTATCACTTTAAGCATTCTTACAACTTCAGTCGCTGGTATGAGCCAGAATTTGTTTGTGAAAATTTCTGAGCAACATTAAAAAAATACAAAGTTCAACCTTCAATTTCTTCGCCCTTTTGTACGCCTATGACTTGGCATAAACCAAATGATTGCTACTTTTGTGAAACAAATATTTCAGGGCACACTTTTAAACCCCGCAAAAATGTAAAGTACGCAAATGTTGTAAGTGTTACAAAACCGATATCTGGTAATGAATAAGTTCCGACAATGAGCATATGTGACAGCGCATAGAGAAAGTGACCTACCCTAAGGTCCCTTTCTCAATTTTCACTTTTTTTTTTGTTTGATGTGGACAACATCTGAGAATCGAATAAGACCGATACCATGCCCCAAAAAGTGTCCACGCCCAGAGATATACGCGTTTTATGAAAGTGATGGTACACCAAAGATACACGTATTTAAATCTTTAAAATGGCTCTCCTGAACAAAACTGGTTTTTACCCTTAGGTCCCTTTCTATTTTGCACGTCACATATGTGGTTTTGAAGCTGACAAATAATTGGTGGAAGAAGAGTACCTTCCTACTTCCTATAGATTTAATAGCTTTATCCGACGGACTTAGTTGAAATTATTAAAAATATATTATTTGAGTCAAGTATAAGTATATCGTTTGATAAACGCACCAGCATCTGTTTGATGTAGAGTTTGTAGAGCTTTTATGTACGTATCCTGGGGATATGAGGCATCACTTTCACACAACGAGAACCATGATAAACAGTACAATAACGACACAAGAGTTGAAAATTTGGACGATGGCATGTTTACTGCCCACTGCTACTACGCGGCTCAAAATCAATGTCGACAATAACAGCCGGCAATCAACAGACCCCTATATAAAAGTTTTTTCATTTTAATGAAAGTTAATGTGTGCCGCTATGTGAAATTTTGTACGTAACGGCACAACTGAATTCCAATTTGGTTAAAAGTGCTTAGACACAGCGGATCACGTAGAAGAAATATGTGACAGTGGCAGTGTCCAAATAAACATTTGATTAAATTCAATGCATGTAGTACGAGGATGGGAATGTTGGTACCATTCAACTTTTTATCGATAAAACGTGATTTACAAAAGCCCCTATGTCATGTTACCTTCCACAACATACGGGTTATTATTGATGAGTAGGGATCGGAATTACATGCACTTAAAAACGTGTTTGAAGCGCTTAAATATGCCATTAAAAGTCGAAAAATAATATTAAAATATTCAGTAAAAAAATATGCACAAACAATCGACAACTGTGTACTTACAATAAAAAATATTACTAGTATGTTTTTGATATGTATTACTAATTAAAAACATAATGTAAATGGGATTTAGTAATTAAAATAATACGAACTATAAAATTAAGATTATTTCAATATTAATAATCTATATTATATTTAACTTAAAAAAATAAGGTTTCTTTTAATATTCAAAAATAAGCCGATATGTATTTGGTCTGAAGAAATTGTACACGCTGCGAACGCAAATAAAGTACAGAACTGACGGTAGAAATAGGTAAATTTCAAGCAAGTCTTAGTTTTTTCTATATTCTGCACAAACTAATAAAAAGAATATCTGCAATTATCACAATTTTTGTAATCCAAAATTGTTGTAAAGAACTGATTTCTTCAACGCCAGAAATTTTAACTTCATATATTATTTTCGTGGCTAATAGCTAAATCCCTGTTTCCTTTATGCGACTTCCTTATATATCCATAATTTTAATATGTAGCAAGTTGCGATTTAAGATTCATTTTGCTTTAATTTTTTAAAATGTTGGTAGGGAATTTATTATTTCATTATCATAAACGTATTTTTTTAAGTGCACACTGAGCACAGATTCGTTTTCACAACTGAATAATTTTACTCGCGAAATAAGAATGAACTGTAATGTTTTCAACCAAATGTTGTTTGGTGCAATTACTTTCCTCCGACGTTTCATTGAATATACTCTAACGTTCTTAGGGATTTTCTTTATTGAAAAACGATTAGAACGAAATATACATTTAAAAACAATATTTTACAAGCGTTAAATTTCACAAACAACAGTATTCTGTGTAGTTTTGTAAGCTATTTTTTTGCCTAATATGTTGTAAATAAATCTTCCATTAATGTTTTTTTCCCGACGATTGGCCAATTTTTGTTGACTTTTTCAAGAGATTCGTCCATTTAAGTAAAAAAAAACATTTACATCATTGTATTTTAAAAATTTTAACATTTACACAGTGTAACAGAGAAAAAATACCTGGGAAATGATATTATTTTTCTTTTAGATCTTGCTGAGTACAACAAAAAACTGGTTTTGAAATTTCCCACACACCTCGAAAATCTGGAGTTACGGGTAAAACAACGATTTTTCGGATCTAACGCACTTATATGCCAGTAACTTGGTTGAATATCAATATGTATTTGGCTTATGTTAATGTTTTAGACGATGCCACTTGCCATACAGTTGCTCAAACAATGAATCTACTGAGGGGTCATTTCGAAAAGCAACTAATTTCACGTTTTGGGACAGGTGAGTTGGCCGCCTAGATCGAGTGATATCACCAAAGTTCAAAGTCTATGCTGACAAACCAGCTACGATTCAGGTTTTGGAAGCCAACATTACGCGTGTCATTAAAGCCATACCGGTCGAAATGCTTGAACGAGTCGTCCAAAATTGGACCCTCAGAATGGAAACGTAGATGCGGCCAACATTTAAGGGAAAATATATTCAAAACATAAATGCAATAAAATGTCCTTTCAAATTACCAATATAGATTCCACACTTGATTTGAATTTTTATATTTTTTTTTGTTCTGAAAAAATACCTCTAGATGGATTACCCTATATAAGTATTAGGGTTTAAAAGCCGAAAAACTGGAAATTGAATACAATCAAATACAAGAATTTCCGACTAAATATTTATGGTCTTCACATACAGTTGTATCGCATTTGACACATACCAATTTTGACATTCGACGAATTTTTGATGGACAGAAAAAATTTGAGACACGCTATACTACTTCAAGACGTATTGTTGACTTCGTTGGTATATCATTTTGTATATTTGTTCGTAATGTTCTCTGCAAAGTAGGAATTTTTGCCCCTTCTTTTGACTAAGGTGTTGTTAAAGATGTTCAAAGCAAAGGCGATAAACTGTACTAGATGGGCGAAATGTTTCTTCTTCGCAATAATGTCGAAAAACAGCACTTCAGTAATGCACACATTCCCGATTTATTTATTCACTTTTTTGAACACAGTCACAAGAACGCTAAAGAGTCAAAATTGAAACACATAAAATATAGAAAACGCCAAATTTGCACTCTTTAAACACAAAAACAGCATTCCCAAAATTTACTATTCCATCATGCAAAATTTCAGGATCCTAGGTTGATTCGTTTGACCGCTATCGTGCTTTTAACAGCCATTGGACGGACGGACCGATATGGCTTATTCGTATTAGAGTTTTGCGACAAGATTATATACTTTTTAGGATTCCAGATCAATATTTCGTGGTGTTGCAAATGGAATAACAAATTAAACATGCCATTCACTCATCGATTGAGTGTACTTATACAGATATGGTTGAGCAACAATATAATTACGCTTGGTGCGACAAAAGTATTGTTTTCGTTTTTTGCAATCATAGCGCATAATTATATTGTTCGGTGGAACAAAGTAAACTTCCGTTTATTTGAATAGCCTTTGATGATTGTAAAACACATTCGTTGCTGGTATTCTAGGATGCTGAAGAATGCTTTACCGAAACTGCTTTAAATGAAACGTTTAACAGTGGCATGTTCTCAGGATAATTTGTATAAATTTGAATAAGAAACAATAATTTTTCTAGAAGGATTTTACCTGATTAATAAATTCAATTTAGATTTAGATATAGCTCCGACATATATTTTCCTCTGATTTTTGTGTTTTTATCTCCACATCTTTCAACCATTCGTGATAAAATTTGCCACACGCTTGTTTTTGGATCAAGGTAGAACGTTAATAAAATTAAAAAAAACATCTGCTCAGGTTTGGTTATAGCTCCCACATATATGTTTATCCGATTTCATGTTTCTAGCACTAGAAGCCATATATTACAACTTATCTTAATGAAGTTTGGCACAAGTACTCGTGTGTATATCGTGCCAAGGACTGTCGCTCTTGAAATTTAAGAAAATCGATTCAGATTAAGATATAGTTCTTACATATACTTAGTAGGGACGTAAATACTGTTACGCACGTTTTATGCTGTAAAGTAAAAAGTACTGAATGTTTTTGGACCAAATATTTATTAATATATTTATAGATGTATATTGTATCCAAAAAGAATCTACTTATTCCTTAAGTCGCACGGGCCAATTGTCCATAGTTGCGCGAACCTCGTCCATTGGAAAATTGGAACCAAAGCAGTCTTAAGAGATC
Organism: Hydrotaea diabolus; assembly: GCA_963513945.1. Classification (NCBI taxonomy): domain Eukaryota; kingdom Metazoa; phylum Arthropoda; class Insecta; order Diptera; family Muscidae; genus Hydrotaea; species Hydrotaea diabolus. The sequence goes on along the minus strand of OY740716.1, from coordinate 98,265,630 downwards.
CAATGTTGGGGTTTCTTTTGTGACAAACTTTGTCTTCTAAAAACGTCTACAATTTGTAATCTAATGGGTTCAAAGCTGGACTGCCTGAGGGCCATTCTTCAGAGGAAATGAACGCTGGCAAATTGTTTCGAAGCCAGGCCTGGGACCTTTTAGCCTTATGGGCCGGTGCAGAATCCTGCTGGAAAGTCCATGGCAGGTTTTGGAACAGGAAATTGTTAAGAGGCGTCACAACAGCTTCCAAAACGGTTTCTTGGTAAACTTTGGCCGATGTTTTGACTCCTTGTTCGCAGAAATGCAGGTCAGTGACCCCATCGTAAGAAACACCCCACCAAACCATGACTGAAGCTTGGTGATGACCCTTTTTCGCTCTCTGGATCAGTTCAGATGCTTCCTTAGATGATCGCAAATACACTCTATCATTTTGCTTGTTAAATTTTTTTCATCGGTGAACAAAATTTTTCTGTGCAAGCTATCAGCGAGCTTCACCAAAAGACGTTTGCATTTTAATCCTATTTTTTTTTAAAGCTGCAGTCAATTAATTTCCGGTACGTTGTTTGAAAGCCCCAAGTCTTTTTAAATGATTCGACTCATGGCATTTTGCGTGATATTCATCTCACGGGCCATGGTTTTCTGTTTTCGGAACGGATTTCTGTGAATTCTTGATTTAACGGCTATGATGGCATGCGGTGTTCGAACAGAGCGTGGGTGGCCCGACCGGTGGCGGTATTTTACATCTTTAGTCTCCTCAAACAGTTTTATGCATCGGTAGACAAACATGTGGCTTATCCCTAGTGGCCGGAGCGTTTTGAAAATATCGCTTTTTTCATTTCACACTTGAAAAGCGCTATTACAGCGATACGGTTCCCATTATCTGACCAATCCATGATGAAAGTTGAAACAATTTTAAAATCCCGTTACAGACTAAGGGTATTGAGGTTAGCTTTCAAAACCCATATGACATTAACGGAGTATGTGCAGTTCTACTATTGGAATGGGTGTGTTCCATGTTGTAACAGTATTTATGTACTTACTAAGTAGTATATTCATCCGATTTAACCAATAACAATAACATTTTCTCACAAATTCAAATATGACATTAGATTTTAAATCTGGGTAAATTGGGTCCAAACACATATTTTTAGTTGGGTTTTCTGAGCATCCACGCCCAACTTAAGCTTTGTTTACTAGTAAGCGAAAACAATATTTTCATTGGTATTATTGTTTTAAACTGTGTGCTATGTGTCAAACAGGGTATGTATGCTGATATATTGTTTTGCGTTGTCATCTTCTTTGGTTTTTATGCTGATTGTTTTGATGGTTGTTGCAATTATGTTATTTATGTTGTCATCTTTAATTGTCGTGTCACTAATGTCTATTACTTTATTTATAAAGTTCGTTACATTTTTGATTTATTCTTTCAGCGCTATGAAGAATTGTAGTTCATTACTTTCCAAAGCAGTATCTTCTGTGCACCAATCTAAAACAATTTGGTCTTTTTAAGGTGAATATGTTAGAATTTGTTCTTAACCCGCTCTCCTCATAATTGCAAATATGTTGCCAAACTAGTTAAAAATAAATTTTATATGTATGTTTTGATTTTAATTCGCTTACTGCACTGTCAAGAAGTTTGTGTAGTATGATGGTTGCACTTGTTTGAGAAAGTGTATTCCCCATTAGCATCCCGAAAATATGATGGTATATGTTATTGTTAGTGAAATTCTTGTTCTACTTCAGGCAAGTTTTAAACTTTGGTATTTTAAAGCTGGGTATACATACAGCGAAAGTTCTTCTTGCGGACAGTTCTTATAGCCGGACAGCTCTCTTAAGCGGACAAATTTCATGGTCTCAAAATTTTCGCCTTGTTTCAGAAAGAAATCATGCGCCCTTAAGCGGACGCTCCCTAGGACGGGCGCGGACACTTTTTTGGTACGAAACATCTACCATGGGCGGACAACTCTTCCTTCAACTTTACCATTTATCTAGCTTTATCTATTTTTTAAATCATTGGACGGCAAACGCGTACAGCCACAATTTAGAGTTTGTGTAGGTGAGTTGCTTTCTTCCCAAATTCTTATAAAGTTTTCTCATAACTATGTACAAATTTATAAACAAGCAAAGAAAAATTATATTCCCATAATTCATCAAGCAACATGCGTCAGCCATGTAATGTGCGTTAAGTTGTGATTCCCCGTATTTTGTTCACAGACAAAAAATGCCGCAGCTACTGTGATTAATCGTTACTTTAGATACAGATATGTTTTTTTTGGCTGTAATATTTTGATAAACATTTGTTGAAATCGATCTCTTGTGTGTAACTTTTAATCAGAATGGCATCGCGAAATGTGCGTGTGTGAATATATTTCTTTAATAATAAAAATTTATTACAATATATTTTGAAATTTATAAACATTTATTTCCTTAGTGGTGGAAACATTATATATTTTTTTAATTTTCCTCTAAAAGTTCTATTGGGCGGACACCTCCCTTGGTCGGACAAAATCGCTGCGACAGTCAGTTTCCGCTTTAGAGAGCTTTTACTGTATTTGTGTTTGAGTGCCTTTGAATGTAACCAACCACAAAAGATTGAATTTTGTTGTCTTACCACATCATGTGTACGACGATGAATACCATGCATTGCAATACATGTCTTCCTACCTAACACATACATATAAAAGCAACAAAAACAAAACCATTGGTATGAATGGCTTAATGCTGTTTGAAAAGTTCTTATAGAAAACGAGTAATTTTTCATATTTCTACTTTTTGAATTTGCAATAATTTTTGCAGATAGAAATTTGTCATTGTTAATGGTTATTTAATGAAAGTGACGGGCACATTCATAAACGGTTCATTTATATACTTATAAACATATATGAGCTACTACAGTATAATGAAACTGTTAAGCTGTTCCTGCTTAATATCGGTAAAAAGTTATATCATATGTCAATATTGAACTTTAACACAGTAGCACATTTTCCAACTTCAAAATATTGAGCTTATTGAGACCCCCAAAATCTGAAAGCTTATGATTGTAGAAAATAAACCCTAGCTTAGTTTAGAATTATTAGCTAAGTTATTTTAACTCATTTTTGAAGTTTTCAATTGGATTTTAGTAAAATTTTGTAAAAACATGTACTGATTCTTAAGTCTACATCCCTGTTCGGCAAATTTGTAGCTCATAATATGTAGCTCTACAAATGTTGATTAAAAAAAACAACAACCTCTTACTCAAAACAACAAAACTGTAAAAAAATCGTAAAATTTCGTCATATTTTCTATGGTCTTCACACTTGTTTCAATAATTGCTACGAACTCGACCAGACAAGTTAGCCAAAATAAAAATAAATAACTCTTCTTAACAAGCCGAGTTCATTTGATGACTCCTTCACATAGTTATAGCCCCACAAAGTCATCAAAAATTCAGTAAAGGACCAATATAAATGCAACAATATAAACATGGTTGGTGAGATACAAGTATTGTTTTTTGGGTTTTATGTTAACAATAATATAAATACAATAATCACACTGTATGATTGTTATTTTTCTTAATTTGAATATAGTGTTTAGAACAATGTTATTGTTACGAATCTTGTTCAATAATAAAACTTTTAATATATAAATTAAAACTTTTAAAACAAACTGCTTTGGATTTTGTTAACACAAATATTTTTAATAAATGAAACGCTTGTTTTTTAAATGGATTTTTTCTACAGTAAATCACTCATATTTTTTGTATTTTGTATATTTATAAATAATGTATTTGATACAAATCTCTGTTGTTGACAACATAACATAATCCTAATAAATAATTTTGGGGAACATACTATGGTTGTAAAGGCCATAAAATGTGTGCGTGTGAATTGTATTATGGTAGTGAGGACCGTACTATGGTTGTATGTAAGACATGCTATTGTTGTAAGGAGCACAATATGGTTGTGGGGATCATAGTATGGTTGCGAGTGAATCATACTATGGTTGTGGGGATCATAGTAAGGTTATGTGTGAATCATGCTATTGTTGTGAGGATGATAATACGTTGGGGGGAACATAGTATTGTTGTATGTGAATCATACTTTCGTTGTGAGGATCATCGTATTGTTGTGCCACAACCATATACTCAACAATAGTATGATGCTCTTTGAATTTTGCTGTCCCAACCATACTATTTTTCTTCGTGTGTTCAGCTTTTGTTGCCAACAAATTAGCTCAGCTCATATTTTAAATATTTTCACTAGTTCACGTCTTATCCAAAAAAGCGCATACATCCAGCCTACCATTGTCAGCAGCGATGAATGTGCAGCCGAAAAATGTGTGTAATGTGTGGTGCTGTCAACACAGAAGAGAGGAGGAAAAAATAAACAGACAAATTTAAGACAAAAACCGCTAAAACGCGATCGATTTACGATAAACAACAACTCATGTTTTTAGTGTTTTGTCGACCTACAACCGTTATCTCTTTAATTTTGATTAAGTCGTATGCAGTTAAAACAAATGTTAACTGTGCATATAAATATACGAGGGCGACCGCAAAACTAACTGGCCTGGCACATTTTCTGTTGTACTAGCAACTTTTTTTTTGTTTTTTAAAAGCAATCTTTTATAAGCCATCTGTCAAAATTTCCGAAATATTTAATAATTATTTTCTTTGTTACAGGTGATTGAAGTAAACAAGTTTTATAATTTTTGAAAAATGGAAAATAAAGAGTTTCGTGCGGTAATTAAACACTTTTATATGAAAGGTTATACGCCACAATTAATCAATGATGAATTGGATTATGTTCATGGTAATAATGCACCATCATACTCCACCGTGAAATCCTGGGTTCAACAATTTAAAATTTGTCGTTCAAGTACGGAAGATGAACAACGCTCTGGAAGACCGAAAACTGCTACTACTATTGAAAACATTAGAAAAATATTTAATGAAGTGACTAAAGATAGACGAATAAAGCTCAGAGAATATTGTTAAAATACAAGAAAAACAAGTTTGGAGTATTTTACATGATGAACTCCACATGAAAAAGCTATCCGCAAGTAGGGTGCCGCGTTTGTTGACTTTGCCCCAAAAAATCGTCCGTTGGACCAATTCCGAGGAGCTTTTAGCGATTTATCAGCGTAATCCAATAGAGTTCTTGCGCCGATTCATAACTGTTGATGAAACATGAATCCATCACTACAATTCAGAATGCAAAGAACAGTCAAAACAAAGGATAGAAGCTGGTAAAAGTGGTCCCAAGAAGGCGAAAACTGTAAAGTCAGCAGGAAAAGTAATGGCCACAGTATTTTGGGATGCAAGGGGTATAATATTTATTGATTATCTTGAGAAAGGAAAAACTATAAATAGTGAATATTATTGTGCATTATTGGATCGGTGAAGACATCAAGATAAAACGACCGCATTTAAAAAAAACAGTTATTTTTCATCAAGATAATGCTCCTTCACACACTGCATTTTTAACTCAACAAAAACTGGCCGAATTACGATTTGAAATTGCTCAGCATCCACCATATAGTCCAGATTTAGCTCCTTCTGATTATTTCTTGTTTCCAAATTTAAAAAAAATTCTCGGTGGCAAAAAAATTTTCTTCCAATAGCGAGGTTATTGCTGAAACTGAGGCATATTGAAAAATAAATAATAATAATTCCAAAAAAACGGTTCTTTTTATGTTAGGCCAGTTACTTTTGCGGTCGCCCTCGCATATACCATAATTTTTCTCTGTTAGCCAAAATTACTTTTCTCTGTTTGTGCAAAATAAACATTTATATAATGTAACAACAAAAGTACATCAGGCAATAACAGGAATGCTGACAAAATGTCGTCTCATTTCTCAATGCTGACTAATATTGACACCTGCCAAAATATGCTGAACAGCCAGAATATGTTGCTATACAGAACCACAATTATAACTTAAATTGTACTGATCTTTTACTTTCGTTTTGATTAATAACACTGTACAGCACAACAAAAATTACAAGGTCCGACCTATAAATTTTGATAGAGGAGACAAAAAACAGAAACGTGTATCGGTGTTTTAAAAGTTTCCATCTGCGTTAAATATTAGGGGGAGGTAAAGTTTCCCCCAAATGCAAATATTGTGTTGTCAATCGCATAGAAAATCGATTAAAGCTTACGTTTAAAGTATAAGGTATGTTCAGCAAATTTATGTAAAATGTTACAGAACACAATTTTGTGGAATATGTTAACCCTCTGATTCCTCAAAGTAAGGGCCTTTTTGTCCTTTTAAAAATAGCAAAAACCACCAAATTAAAGGAATTCAAACGTTCCGCAAAAATATTCGCAGTGAAATTTTACAATAGGTCCCTAAATACACCAAAACGGAAAATTCAACCAGAAAGTTAAAAAGAAGAAACAACAAAAGACAGGCTTAGTTTGGCATTTAATAAGAATTTTATTTTAAAGTACCTACCACAAAAAATTAGCGTGAAAAAAATTGGATTCATTAATTACATTTTCTTGTAGCTCTAGGCAATTCGACTTCATTATCATACAATTTCCAGCATATTTCAGCGATAAGTGAAAGAATGCTTTTGCCTTTATAGCGTTATTTAATGGGTGTCTGATGAAAGTTTTCACCATGCTCAGCAGATTCTGTTGACAACTGGTTCTCAATGTAATCCATATGGGTATTTAAAAAATGAATTTTTGTTGACATGAGCGCCTAGTTTTTCAAAAGCTCTACACATTATGTCTACGTACGAGTATACTCGAGTAGTAAGAGAACGATTTTTGACTATGACATTGTACATCACTTCCTTTATACTTTTCCACGCATAAAGCTTAAGTGGTGTGAGAATTTCGTAGAAGTCAAGGTTTTGCATTAGCTTTCTTATATCTGGACCAACAAAAACACCTGTTTGTATGTAACCAATTTTAAGGCTTTTAACAAACAGCCCAATAAACATTATAAACTTACTATAAATTGATTATAAACTTACATTAGTAAACGTAAGCTTGGAAATTCTTTATGGTAATCATTGTAACATGTTGATTTCCAATTATCGGATAAACAAAAAGGGTCCCTTATTCTACAATTGTATCCATGCTTGGAAAACAATTGGAAATCAATTTGAAAAAACAATATTTAATAAATCATGTGGAATGTTTGTTGTAAATGTGTATATTTGTTTGTTTCAAAATTGGATGTAAATACGATTGTAAATACGGATGTGGCGACGATTGTAATTCAAGCAGGCCAGTATACTTACGAAAGTATTGTAAATGTCTATTTTAGTACATCTTTTACAAATCTATTATAAATACATTACAATAAATTTGTGAATTTTAATTTTCGTAAACTAGTTTGGAAATAGTGTTTGGAAAACAATTGTTAATAAACTAGTTTACGTCAATGTTTATTGGGAGTGACTTCAAGAACACATACATACCATCTTTAATTTTTGCTTCGCTTAATTTTGGAAACATTGTTTTCAGAATATTCAATGCTGATTCATTTGTATCCAGACATTTAACAAAGTTTTTTACCACTCCAAGTTTGATATGCCATGGGGAAAAGAGAATTTTTACAGTTGGTACCAATGATGAAAGATATTGTGCTCTCCTAATGTTCCCTCAGCTCTCAACTTCCATTTTTTTAATAAGGGGATTTAAGGGATTAAAACGTTTACTATAAGTCACTGAATACACCAAAACGGAAAATTCAACCAGAAAGTCAGAAATAAGACACAACAAAAGAGAGCTTAGGGTTAATTTGGCATTTATTAAGAACTTTATTTTAAAGTACCCCAAAAAATTAGCATAAAAAAAATTTGGATAGGAAGTATTCATTACTTCAACCAAGTTACTGGTGCGTAAGATCCGAAAACCCGTTTTTTACCGGTTTCTTGTTGTACTCAGCAAGATCTTTAAGAAAAATAAAATCACTTCCCAAGTACTTTGACTTCATTCTTTTTTGTTACACTAGTCATACACTAGTTTCATTACTGTCAGTTTTACAAACACTCAATTTACAGTAACAACTTATTTTAAAAAACAGACAACTCAAATTTTATATCGCAGCTATATAATTTTAACTCCGTAACATAAGCTTATGTTATCCGTGTTTTTTTTAATTCATCGTATTTACAACATTCTGATGAATTCTCAAGCTTTCTATGATAAATTTATTGCTCTGCTTGTTTTTGTTGTCAATTATTCTGACATTTTCGATATTTGTTTAATGTTTTTAAAATATCGTTATCGCCGTCTTTTATTACAATGGCTAGTATGTCGTCTACATATTTGGCTGTGTTTTATGTTAATGTTTTGGACGGTGCCACTTGCCATACAGCTGCTCAAACAATGAATCTACTGAGGGGTCATTTCGAAAAGCAGCTAATTTCACGTTTTGGACAGGTGAGTTGGCCGCTTAGATCGAGTGATATCACCAAAGTCTATGCTGACAAACCAGCTACGATTCAGGTTTTGGAGGCCAACATTACGCGTGTCATTAAAGCCATACCGGTCTTAATGCTCGAACGAGTCATCCAATATTGGACCCTCAGAATGGAAACCCTGAGGCGTAGTTGCGCCCAAAATTTGAAGGAACTTATATTCAAAAAATAAACGCAATAAAATGTCATTTCAAATTACCAATAAAGATTCCACACTTGATTTGAATTTTTTATATTTTTTTTGTTCTGAAAAAATACCTCTAGATGGATCACCCTATATAAGTATAAGGGTTTAAATGCCGAAAAACTGGAAATTAAATAGCATCATACACAAGAATTCCCGACTAAATATTTATACACGTGTATCGCATTTGACACATACAATTTTTGACATTCGACGAATTTTTGATGGACAGAAAAATTTGAGACACGCTCCACTACTTCAAGTCGTATTGTTGACATCGTTGGTATATCATTTTGTATATATGTTGGTAAGGTTCTCTGCAAAGTAGGAATTTTTGCCCCTTTTGTCCAAGGTGTTGTTAAAGATGTTCAAAGCAAAGGCGATAAACTGTACTATTTGGCGAAATGTTTCTTCTTCGCAACAATGTCGAAAAACAGCACTTCAGTAACGCACACATTCCCGATTTATTTATTAACTTTTTTGAACACAGTCACAAGAACGCTAGAAAGTCAAAATTGAAACACTAAAAATATAGAAAACGCCAAATTGGCACTCTTTAAACACAAAAACCGCGTTCCCAAAATTTACTATTCCATCATGCAAAATTTCAAGATACTAGGTTGATTCGTTTGACCGCTATCGTGCTTTTAACAGCACATGGACGGACGGACAGATATGGCTTTTTCGTATTAGAGTTTTGCGACAAGAATATATACTATTTCGTGGTGCTGCAAACGGAATAACAAATTAAACATGCCATTCACCCATCGATGGAGAGTATACAAATATGGTTGAGCAACAACATAAATACGCTTGGTGCGACAAAAGTATTGTTTTTGGTTTTTTTGTTTACAATAACATGAATTCTGCAATCATACCGCATAATTGTATTGTTCGGTGGAACAAAGCAAACTTTCGTTTATTTGGAATATACAATCTCTCAATTGAATAGTCTTTGATGATTGTAAAACACATTCGTTGCTGGTATCCTACACGCAGAAAAAAAGTTTGGTTGGGGTGACAATATTCGAAGAGGATCATACTATTGTTGGGTATATGGTTGTGGCACAACAATATTATGATCATCACAACAATAGTATGGTTCACACACAACCATACTATGATCCCCACAACAATACTATGGTCCTCACAACAATAGAATTATTCACACACAACTATACTATGGTCTCCACAACCATATTATTATTCACACTCAACCATACTATGATCCCTACAACCATATTATGTTTCTCATAATTATAGTATGTTTAACATTCAACCATAGTGTAATCCTCACAACCATAGTATGCCTCACACTTAACCCTACTATGATTCGTAGGGATTGCGTTAAGTTACTCGTACTATTCAACAATAGAGATTTTTATTAAGTAAATTATGTAAAAATACATAAAACTCTTAATAATTGGAGTGACTTATTTAACAGTAGAAAAATTTAATTATTAAAAATATATAACTTATACTAATCCAAAGTAGATTGTTTTGAATAAATTCAATTTACATATAAAAGTACTATTATTGCGGAAAACTCGTAACAATAACATTGTCAAATTGAAAAAAAATACTATTGTTAACATAAAGCCCAAAAAACAATACTTTTGTCGCACCAACCATAGTTATATTGTTGCTACAATCATATTTTCATTTTTATATTTGGCAACAATACTATTGTTACATTTCAACAATATTAGTATTGCCGCAATCATACTATTGTCAAAATAAAGTTCAAAAAACAATATTATGGTTGTGACGACCATACTTTAATTTCAGAGAACATGCTATTGTTGCCGTGACCATATAGTAACCATATCTTTTCTCTGCGTGTAGGATGCTGAAGAATGGTTTACCGAAACTGCAACTGCTTTAAATGAATGTTTAATAGTGGTATGTTCTCGAATTAGACCATACCCTAAGAATAATTTGTATAAATTTGAATAAGGAACAATATTATTTCTAGAAGGATGTTGTTGAAATTAATGAATTCAATTTAGATATGGCTCCGACATACATTTTCCTTTGATTTTTGTGTTTTTTGCTCTAGAAGCCACATCTTTCAACCATTCGTGATAAAATTTGCCACGCATTTGTTTTTTGGGTCAAGGTAGAACGTTAATTAAATTTAAGAACATCGGTTTAGGTTTTGAATAGCTCCCACATATATGTTTATCCGATTTCACACGCAGAAAAAAAGTATGGTTGGGGTAACAATATTCGAAGAGCACCATACTATTGTTGGTTATATGGTTGTGGCACAACAATATTATGATCATCACAACAATAGTATGGTTTACACACAACCATACTATGATCCCCATAACAATATTATGGTTCTCACAACAATATAATCATTCACACACAACCATACTATGATCCCCACAACCATAGTATTATTCACTTTCAACCATACTATGATCCGCACAACCATATTATGATCCTCATAACCATAGTATGTTTAACGTACAACCATAGTATGACTTACACACAACCATACTATGATCCCCAAAATTGTTTGTAAAGACTGGTATAAGTTGTTATTCAACAATAAAGGATTTTATTAAGTAAGTTATGTAACAATAGGAGAGATTTATTTAACAGTAAAAAAATTCATTTATTAAAAATATTTTAGTTATACTAATCCGTAGGTTTTTTGAAAAAACTTAATTTTTATTGCTATTATTGCGTAAGAATCGTAAAAATAACATTGTCAAATTAAAAAAAAATTAAGGGTTTGCCGGAATGATTGCCGTAATCATGTTATTGTTAACATAAAACCCAAGAAAACAATACTTTTGTCCCACCAACCATATTTATATTGTTGGTACAACCATATTTTCATTTTTAAATTTGGCAACAATACTTTTGTTACATTTCAACAATATTAATATTGCTGCAATCAAACTATTGTCAAAATGAAATTCAAAAAACAATACTATGGTTGCGACGACCATACTTTTACTGCTGAGAACATACTATTATTGCCGTGACCATATAGTAACCATATCTTTTCTCTGCGTGCATGTTTCTAGCTCTAGAAGCCATATATTACAACTAATCTTAATGAAGTTTGGCACAAGTATGTATATCGTGCCAAGGACTGTCACTCTTGAAATTTAAGAAAATCGGTTAGTATATAGCATATCATCCGATTTAACCAATAACAGTGACATTTTCTCACAAATTCAAATATGACATTAGATTTTAAATCTGGTTAAATTGGGTCCAAACACATATTTATAATTGGGTTTTCTGAGCATCTACGCCCAACTTAAGCTTTGTTTACTAGTTTTTGTAAGCGAAAACAATATTTTCATTGTTATTATTGTTTTAAACTGTGTGCTATTTGTCAAACAGGGTAGGTATGCTGAAATATTGTTTTGCGTTGTCATCTTCTTTGGTTTTTATGCTGATTGTTTTGAGGGTTGTTGCAATTATGTTATTTATGTTGACATATTTAATTGTTGTGTCACTAATGTCTATTACTTTATTTATTAATGTCTATCTTTCAGCGCTATGCAGAATTGTAGTTCATTAGTTGCTAAAGCAGTATCTTCTGTGTACCAATCTAAAACAATTTGGTCATTTTTAAGGTGAATATGTTAGAATTTGTTCTTAACCCGCTCTCCTCATAATTGCAAATATGTCGCCAAACTAGTTAAAAATAAATTGTATATGTATGTTTTGAGTTTAATTCGCTTATTGCACTGTTAAGAAATTTGTATAGTATGATGGTTGCACCCCATAAGCATCCCGAAATTTGAATGGTATATGTTATTGTTAGTGAAATTGTTGTTCTACTTCAGTCAAGTTTTAAAATTTGGTATTTTAAAACTGGGTATACATACAGCGAAAGCTCTTCTTGCGGACAGTTCTTATAGCCGGACAGCTCTCTTAAGCGGACAAATTTCTTGGTCTCAAAATTTTCGCCTTGTTTCAGAAAGAAATCATGCTCCCTTAAGCGGACGCTCCCTTGGACGGGCGCGGACACTTTTTTGGTACGAAACATCTACCATGAGCGGACAACTCTTCCTTCAACTTTACCATTTATCTAGCTTTATCTGTTTTTTAAATCATTGGACAGCAAACGCATACAACCACAATTTAGAGTTTGTGTAGGTGAGTTGCTCTCTTCCCTCTCCCAAATTCTTATACAGATTTCTCATAACTATGTAAAAATTTATAAACAAGCAAAGATAAAAATCATATTCCCATAATTCATCAAGCAACATGCGTCAGCCATGCAATGTGCGTTAAGTTGTGATTCCCCGTATTTTGTTCATAGACAAAAAATGCCGCAGCTACTGTGATTAACCGTTACTTTAGATTTAGATTCAGATGTGTTTTTTTGCTGTACTATTTTGATAAACATTTGTTGAAATCGATCTCTTGTGTGTAACTTTTAATCAGAATGGAATCGCGAAATGTGCGTGTGTGAATATTTTTCTTTAATAATAAAAATTTATTACAATATGTTTGAAATGTATAAACATTTTTATTACCTTAGTGGTGGAAACATTATATGTGATAGCGCATAGAGAAAGGGACCTAAGGGTAAAAAAATCAATTTTCATTTTTTTCTTTTTTTGATGTGGACAACATCTGAGCATCGAATGAGACCGATCCCATGCCCCAAAAGTGTTTCTCCCAGAGATATGCGCGTTTTATGAAAGTGAAGTCGACGATTCTAAGCGCAAATAGAAAGGGACCTAAACTTTAGAATGGCTCTCCGGAACAAAACTTTTCATCAACTTTTCACTTTTTTTTTGATGCGGACAACATCTGAGCATCGAATGAGACCGATCCCATGCCCCAAAAAAGTTCCCTCCCAGAGATATGCGCGTTATATGAAAGTAAAGTCGACGATTCTAAGCGCAAATAGAAAGGGACCTAATCTTTAAAATGGCTCTCCTGAAAAAAGATGGTTTTTAACCTCAGGTCCCTTTCTATTTTGCGCGTCACATATATTTTTTTTTTAATTTTCCTCTAAAAGTTCTATTGGGCGGACATCTCCCTTAGGCGAACAAAATCGCTGCGACAGTCAGTTTCCGCTTTAGAGAGCTTTTACTGTATTTGAGTTTGAGTGCCATACTCCATGTCTTTGAATGTAACCACAAAAGATTGGATTTTGGTTTCTTACCACATCATGTGTACGACGATGAATACCATGCATTGCATTACATGTCTTCCTACCTAACACATACATATAAAGGCAACAAAAACAAAACGATTGGTATGAATGGCTTAATGCTGTTTGAATGGTTCTTATAGAAAATGAGTAACTTTTCATATTTCTGTTTTACCAAAACTATCTACTCCCCACGTACTTTGTCAATTTGCAATAAATTTTGCAGAGAGAAATTTGTCATTGTTAATGGTTATTTAATGAAAGTGACGGGGTCATTCATAAACGGTTCATATATATACCTGCAAACATATATAAACTACTACAGTATAATGAAACTGTTGAGCTGTTCCTGCTTAAAATCGGTGAAAAGTTATAACTCAGTTTATATCGTAGAAGTAAAATCGCCGTTATGTTCGGGCAAGCGGAACCATATATACTTCACCGCCAAAAAAAATGGACACTAATATACGTCAGTTAAAATTTAAATTCAATTCATATTTGGATACGTATCAACGTGTATACATATTTGTTTTAATGTGAGTAACCATTTGCCAATACTGAACTTTAACACTGTAGCACATTTTCCAACTTCAAAATCTCGAACTTATTGAGACCCCCAAAATCTGAAAGCTTCTGATTGTAGAAAAAAAATCCTAGCTTGGTTTAGAATTATTAGCTAAGTTTTTTTTTAACTCATTTTTGAAGTTTTCGATTGGATTTTAGTACAATTTTGTAAAAACTTGTACTGATTCTTAAGTCTATATCTCGTGAACTATTGGAAATATTGCTTGTCCTTCTTCAGCAAATTTGTAGCTCAAACCTATACAAATGTTGATCAAAAAAACAACAACCTCTTACTTAAAACAACAAAACTGTAAAAAAAATCGTAAAATTTCGTCATATTTTTCTATAGTTTTCACACTTTCTTCAGAAATTGCTACGAACTCGACCAGATAATATATGACAGAAAGTTAGCCAAAAGTAAAATAAATAACTCTTCTTAACAAGCCGAGTTCATTTGATGACTCTTTCATATAGTTATAGCCCCACAATGTCATCAAAAATTCAATAAAGGACCAATATAAATGCAACAATATAAAGATGGTTGGTGAGATACAAGTATTTTTTTTGGGTTTTATGTTAACAATAATATTATTTGTATGATTGTTATTTTTCTTAATTTGAATATAGTGTTTAGAACAATGTTATTGTTACGAATCTTGTTCAATAATAATACTTTTAATATATAAATTACAATTTTTAAAACAAACTGCTTTGGATTTGGTTAACTCAAATATTTTTAATAAATGAAACGCTTACGTTTTTTAAATGGATTTTTTCTGCCGTACTATGGTTGTATGTAAGACATGCTGTTGTTGTGAGGATCACAATATAGTTGTGGGGATCATAGTGTGGTTGTGTGAGAACCATACTATGGTTGCGGGGATCATAGTAAGGGTTTGTGTGAATCATGCTATTGTTGTGAGGAATATAATACGGTTGTGGGGATCATAGTATGTTGTATGTAAATCATACTTTTGTTGTGAGGATCATCGTATTGTTGTGCCACAACCATATACCCAACAACACTATGATGCTCTTTGAATATTGCTGTCCCAACCATACTTTTTTTCTTCGTGTGTTCAGCTTTTGTTGTCAACAAATTAGCTCTGCTCATATTTTGAATATTTTTATTAGTTCACGTCTTTTATAAAAAAGGCGCACACATCCAGCCTACCATTGTCAGCAGCGATGAATTTGCAGCCGAAAAATGTGTGGTGTTGGCAACGCAGAAGAGAGGAGGAAAAAAAAGGAGAATCCCTTAACTGACGATAAACAACAACTCATAAATACGCTAATAATGTGTTTTTTTAGTGTTTTGTCGACCTACAACCGTTATCTCATTATTTTTGATTAAGTCGTTTGCTGTTAAAACAAATGTTCACTACACGCAGAAAAAAAGTATGGTTGTGATGACAGTATTCAAAGAGGATAATACTATTGTTGGGTATATGGTTGTGCTACAACAATATTATGGTCCTCACAACAATAGTATGATTCAAATACAACCATACTATGATCCTCACAACAATAGTATGATTAACACATAACCATACTATGATCCCAAAAACCATAGTATGATTCACACTCAACCATACTATGATCTCCACAACCATAGAATGATCCTCACAAGCAAAGTATGGTCCTCACAACCTATGTATGATTCACACGCAACCATGTTATGATCCCTACAACCATACTATGATTACACACAATTATACTATGATCCCCAACATAATTTATTAGAATTGGTTTAAGTTGTCAACAATAGATTCGAATTATGAAAATTATTCATAAATACATTAAATTCAAAATAATGGGAGTGATATATTTCACAGTATGTAGAAAAAATAAGTTTAAATAAACGTAAGCGTTTTTATTAAAAATATTTCAGATAAACAAAGCCAAAGCAGCTTGTTTAAAAAATTTTAATTTCGATAAAAAGTACTATTATTGCATTAAATCCGTACCAATAACATTTATTCTAAAAAGCATATTTAAATGAAGAAAAATTACAATCATACAGTATGATTGCCGTAATCATATCATTGTTAATATAAAACGCAAAACACAATACTTTTGTCGCACTAACCATATCTATATTGTTGATATTACCATATTTTCATTTTTAAATTTGGCAATAATACTATTGTTACATTTCAACAATATTAATATTGCAGCAATTACACTATTGTCAAAAATAAATTCAGTTAACAATGCTATGGTTGCGACGAACATACTTTTGTTGTGGAGAACATATTATTATTGCCGTGAACATGTATTAACCATGTTTTTTCTCTGCGTGTGTGCATATAAATATATATACTAAAATTTTTCTCTGTTAGCCAAAATTACTTTTCTCTGTTTGGCAGAATAAACTTTTATATATATTAACAACAAAAGTTTTACAAAAACCACTTCCAGGTAAAAAAAACAAAATATTAAATAATTCTTATTCAACTCTCAACTCTCTGCACGTAGAAAATATGGTTGGGGTGACAATATTCGAAGAGGAACATACTATTGTTAGGTATATTTACTATTGTTGGGTATATTGTTGTGGCACAACAATATTATGATCCCCACAACAATTGTATGAAGCACATGCAACCATAGTATGATCTCCACAACCATAGTATGATTCACACTCGACCATAGTATGATCCACACAACAATATTATGATCCTCAAAATAATATTTTGATCACCACAACCATAGTATGATTCACACTCAACCATACTATGATCCCCATAACAATATTATGATCCTCACAACCATAGTATTATTAACACCCAATGATGTTATGATTACTGCAACCATAGTATGATTCCACTCAACAATACTAAATTATTTATATGTGTTGGGTTATGTTGATATTCAACAATAGATTTTTATTTAGCAATATATTTAGATTTATGACCATGTTTCTATTGAACATTTCATTCAAGAAACCAAAAATGTATTTAAAATGCTGTCGAATAGAAAAAAAAAACAGAGGAGACTGCAGAGAGTGAATGCTACTTCACCATCTAATCAACGAACGTAATTAATCCATGATCAATGGATGTATACTTAAGTGCAAGCCGATTTTAAATGAACGAGAACCAGTCGGCACACGCAGAAAAAAAGTATGGTTGGGGTAACAATATTCGAAGAGCATCATACTATTGTTGATTATATGGTTGTGGCACAACAATATTATGATCATCACAACAATAGTATGGTTCACACACAACCATACTATGATCCCCATAACAATATTATGGTCCTCACAACAATAGAATTATTCACACACAACCATACTATGATCCCCACAACCATATTATTATTCACACTCAACCATACTATGATCCCCACAACCATACTATAATCCTCACAACCAAAGAATGTTTCACTTACAACCATGATGTGCATGATCCTCACAACCATAGTATGACTTACACACAACCATCTTTGATCCCCAAATTTTTTGTAAAGATTGGGTTAAGTTGTTATTCACCAATAGATTTTTATTAAATAAGTTATGTAAAAATGCATAAAACTCTTTATAAAGGGAGTGATTTATTTAACAGTAGAAACAATTCATTTATTAAAAATATTTCAGTTATACTAATCCGTAGTTTGTTTTAAAAAAATGTTAATTTATATATAGAAACTACTATGTATTATTGCATAAGATTAGTAAAAATAACTTTGTCAAATTAAAAATAAATTACGATTTTGCCTGTATGATTGCCATATTCATGTTATTGTTAACATAAAACCCATGAAACAATACTTTTGTCCCACCAACCATATTTATATTGTTGCTACAACCATATTTTCAATTTTTAATTTGACAACAATGCTTTTGTTGCATTTCAACAATATTAATATTGCCGCAATCATACTATTGTCAAAATTAAATTCAAAAAACAATACTAAGGTTGCGACAACCATACTTTTATTGCAGAGAACATACTATTGTTGCCGTGACCATATAGTAACCATATTTTTTCACTGCGTGCAGTAGTATTTTCCACCAAACAAAGTAAAAAAATTAAAAACCGTCGAACTTCCGATTGTTGTTGTTTTTTATAAACACCAACCATGTACTGTGTCGTGAGAGTGTATGTTTTTTTTGGTTTAACAATAAAGACGCACATACTCGTACATGTATGAACGTTGGCCTATTAAAGCTGCTATGCTTAGTCTACAGTCACAACCATTCGTATGATTGCCGTTATCATATTATTGTTAACATAGATCTTAAATAACAATAATTTTGTCGCGCCAACCATATTTATATGGTTGCTACGACCATATTTACTTTTATAAAATTGTAATAATAGTATTGTTACATTTCAACAATATTAATATTGCCGCAATCATACTGTTGTCAAAATGAAATTCAAAAAACAATACTATGGTTGCGACGAACATGCTTTTATTGTGGAGAATATATTATTGTTGCCGTGACCATATAATAACCATATCTTTTCTCTGCGTGTGGAGATCTGATCTAGTGTATTTAATCGAGCAATGACCAACTTAGGTAAATGCTGATGCAACATCGGGCAATAATAGGAATGCTGAAAAAATGTCGGCTCATTTCTCAATGCTGACTAATACTCGTATTGACACCTGCCAAAATATGCTGAACAGCCAGAATATGTTGCGATACATAACCACAGTTATAAGTTAATTGTACTGATCTTTTACTTTTGTTTTGATTAATAACACTGTACAACACAACAAAAATTACAAGGTCCGACCTATAAATTTTGATAGAGGAGACAAAACAAGACACGTGTATCGGCGTTTTGAAAGTTTACATCTGGGTTTAATTTTAGGGGGAGGTAAAGTTTCCCCCAAATGCAAATTTTGTATTGTCAATCGCATAGAAAATAGAATTAAGCTAACGTTTAAAGTATAAGGTATATTGAAAAAATTTATGTAAAATGTTACGGAGAACAATTTTGTGGAATATGTTAACCCTCTGATTCCTCAAAGTAAGGGTATTTTTCGTCCCTCTTTTAAAAAAGAGCAAAAAACACCAAATTAAACAGGGATTTAAGGTATTCAAACGTTCCGCAAAAATATTCGTCGTGAAATTTTACAATAAGTCCCTAAATACACCAAAACGGAAAATTCAACCAGAAAGTTAAAAAGAAGAAACAACAAAAGACAGCTTAGGGTTAGTTTGGCATTTAATAAGAATTTTATTTTAAAGTACCTACCACAAAAAATTAGCGTGAAAAAAAATTGGATTGGAAGTATTCATTAATTACATTTTCTTTTAGCTCTAGGCAATTCCACTTCATTATCATACAATTTCCAGCATATTTCAGCGATAAGTGAAAGAATGCTTTTGCCTTTATAGCGTTATTTAATGGGTGTCTGATGAAAGTTTTCACCATGCTCAGCAGATTCTGTTGACAACTGGTTCTCAATGTAATCCATATGGGAATTTAAAAAAAGAATTTTTGTTGACATGAGCTCCTAGTTTCTCAAAAGCTCTAAGCATTGTGTCTACTGATACTCGAGTAGTAAGAGAACGATTTTTGCTTTTCCACGCATCAAGCTAAATTGGTGTGAGAATTTCGTAGAAGTTAATGTTTTGCATCAGCTTTCTTATATCTGGACCAACAAAAACATCTGTTTGTATGAAACCAATTTTAAGGCTTTTAACAAAAAACAACGACCTCAAGAACACATACATACCATCTGTAATCTTTGCTTCGCTTAATTTTGGAAACATTGTTTTCAGAATATTCAATGCTGATTCATTTGTATCCAGACATATAACAAAGTTTTTTACCACACCATGTTTGATATGCCATGGGGAAAAGAGAGTTTTTACAGTTGGTACCAATGATGAAAGATATTGTGCTCTCCTAATGTTCCCTCAGCTCTCAACTTCCATTTTTTTAATAAGGGGATTTAAAGGGTGTAAAACGTTTACTATAAGTCCCTGAATACACCAAAACGGAAAATTCAACCAGAAAGTCAGAAATAAGACACAACAAAAGAGAGATTAGGGTTAATTTGGCATTTATTAAGAACTTTATTTAAAAGTCCCCCAAAAAATTAGCATGAAAAATAATTTGGATAGGAAGTATTCATTACTTCAACCAAGTTACTGGCATATAAATGCGTAAGACCCGAAAAAACGGTTTTTTACCTGTAACTCTAGATTTTAGAGGTGTCTGGAAAATTTCAAAATCGGTTTCTTGTTGTATTCAGCAAGATCTATAAGAAAAATAATATCACTTCCCGGGTATTTTGACTTCATTCTTTCTTGTTATACAGTGTTAATAATATAAAATAACATTGCATTTTTAGTTTCATTATTGTCAGTTTTACAAACGCACAATTTACAGTAACAACACTTATTTTAAAAAACAGACAACTCAAATTTTATAACGCAGCTATTTAATTTTAACTCCGTAACATAAGCTTATGATATCCGTGTTTTTTTAATTCATCGTATTTTCAACATTCTAATGAATTCTCAAGCTTTCTCTAATAAATTTATTGCTCTGATAATTTTCGTTGTCAACTTTTCTGACATTTTCGATATTTGTTTAATGTTTTTAAAATATCGTTATCGTCGTCTTTTATTACAATGGCTAGTATGTCGTCTACATATTTGGCTGTGTTTTATGTTAATGTTTTGGGCGGTGCCACTTGCCATACAGCTGCTCAAACAATGAATCTACTGAGGGGAAATTTCGAAAAGCAGCTAACTTCAAGTTTTGGACAGGTGAGTTGGCCGTCTAGATCGAGTGATATCACCAAAGTCCAAAGTCTATGCTGACAAACCAGCTACGATTCAGGTTTTGGAAGCCAACATTACGCGTGTCATTAAAGCCATACCGGTCTAAATGCTCGAACGAGTCATCCAAAATTGGACCCTCAGAATGGAAACCCTGAGGCGTAGTTGCGCCCAAAATTTGAAGGAACTTATATTCAAAAAAAAAAAAAAGTAATAAAATGTCATTTCAAATTTCCAATAAAGATTCCACACTTGATTTGAATTTTTTATATTTTTTTTTGTTCTGAAAAAATACCTCTAGATGGATCACCCTATATAAGTATAAGGGTTTAAATGCCGAAAAACTGGAAATTAAATAGCATCATATACAAGAATTCCCGACTAAATATTTATACAGGTGTATCGCATTTGACACATACAATTTTTGACATTCGACGAATTTTTGATGGACAGAAAAATTTGAGACACGCTCCACTACTTCAAGTCGTATTGTTGACATCGTTGGTATATCATTTTGTATATATGTTGGTAAGGTTCTCTGCAAAGTAGGAATTTTTGCCCCTTCTTTTGTCCAAGGTGTTGTTAAAGATGTTCAAAGCAAAGGCGATAAACTGTACTGTATGGGCGAAATGTTTCTTCTTCGCAATAATGTCGAAAAACAGCACTTCAGTAACGCACACATCCCGATTTATTTATTCACTTTTTTGAACACAGTCACAAGAACGCTAGAAAGTCAAAATTGAAACACTAAAAATATAGAAAACGCCAAATTTGCACTCTTTAAACACAAAAACCGCGTTCCCAAAATTTACTGTTCCATCATGCAAAATTTCAGGATACTAGGTTGATTCGTTTGACCGCTATCGTGCTTTTAACAGCACATGGACGGACGGACAGATATGGCTTTTTCGTATAAGAGTTTTGCGACAAGAATATATACTTTTTGGGGTCCCAGATCAATATTTCGTGGTGTTGCAAACGGAATAACAAATTAAACATGCCATTCACCCATCGATGGAGAGTATACAAATATGGTTGAGCAACAACATAAATACGCTTGGTGCGACAAACGTATTGTTTTTGGTTTCTTTGTTTACAATAACATGAATTCTGCAATCATACCGCATAATTGTATTGTTCGGTGGAACAAAGCAAACTTTCGTTTATTTGGAATATACAATCTCTCAATTGAATAGTCTTTGATGATTGTAAAACACATTCGTTGCTGGTATCCTACACGCAGAAAAAAAGTATGGTTGGGGTGACAATATTCGAAGAGGATCATACTATTGTTGGGTATATGGTTGTGGCACAACAATATTATGATCATCACAACAATAGTATGGTTCACACACAACCATACTATGATCCCCACAACAATACTATGGTCCTCACAACAATAGAATTATTCACACACAACTATACTATGGTCTCCACAACCATATTGTTATTCACACTCAACCATACTATGATCCGCACAACCATATTATGATCCTCATAACCATAGTATGTTTAACGTACAACCATAGTATGTTTAACGTACAACCATAGTATGACTTACGCACAACCATACTATGATCCCCAAAATTGTTTGTAAAGACTGGTATAAGTTGTTATTCAACAATAAAGGATTTTATTAAGTTAGTTATGTAACAATAGGAGTGATTTATTTAACAGTAAAAAAATTCATTTATTAAAAGTATTTTAGTTATACTAATCCGTAGTTTTTTTGAAAAAACTTAATTATTATTGCTATTATTGCGTAAGAATCGTAAAAATAACATTGTCAAATTAAAAAAAAATTAAGGTTTTGCCGGAATGATTGCCGTAATCATGTTATTGTTAACATAAAACCCAAGAAAACAATACTTTTGTCCCACCAACCATATTTATATTGTTGTTACAACCATATTTTCATTTTTAAATTTGGCAACAATACTTTTGTTACATTTCAACAATATTAATATTGCTGCAATCATACTATTGTCAAAATGAAATTCAAAAAACAATACTATGGTTGCGACGACCAAACTTTTACTGCTGAGAACATACTATTGTTGCCGTGACCATATAGTAACCATATCTTTTCTCTGCGTGCATGTTTCTAGCTCTAGAAGCCATATATTACAACTAATCTTAATGAAGTTTGGCGCAAGTATGTATATCGTGCCAAGGACTGTCACTCTTGAAATTTAAGAAAATCGGTTAGTATATAGTATATCATCCGATTTAACCAATAACAGTGACATTTTCTCACAATAGATTTTAAATCTGGTTAAATTGGGTCCAAACACATATTTATAATTGGGTTTTCTGAGCATCTACGCCCAACTTAAGCTTTGTTTACTAGTTTTTGTAAGCGAAAACAATATTTTCATTGTTATTATTGTTTTAAACTGTGTGCTATTTGTCAAACAGGGTAGGTATGCTGAAATATTGTTTTGCGTTGTCATCTTCTTTGGTTTTTATGCTGATTGTTTTGAGGGTTGTTGCAATTATGTTATTTATGTTGACATATTTAATTGTTGTGTCACTAATGTCTATTACTTTATTTATTAATGTCTATCTTTCAGCGCTATGCAGAATTGTAGTTCATTAGTTGCCAAAGCAGTATCTTCTGTGTACCAATCTAAAACAATTTGGTCATTTTTAAGGTGAATATGTTAGAATTTGTTCTTAACCCGCTCTCCTCATAATTGCAAATATGTCGCCAAACTAGTTAAAAATAAATTGTATATGTATGTTTTGAGTTTAATTCGCTTATTGCACTGTCAAGAAATTTGTATAGTATGATGGTTGCACTTGTTTGAGATAGTGTATGCCCCATAAGCATCCCGAAATTTGAATGGTATATGTTATTGTTAGTGAAATTGTTGCTCTACTTCAGTCAAGTTTTAAAATTTGGTATTTTAAAACTGGGTATACATACAGCGAAAGCTCTTCTTGCGGACAGTTCTTATAGCCGGACAGCTCTCTTAAGCGGACAAATTTCTTGGTCTCAAAATTTTCGCCTTGTTTCAGAAAGAAACAATGCTCCCTTAAGCGGACGCTCCCTTGGACGGGCGCGGACACTTTTTTGGTACGAAACATCTACCATGAGCGGACAACTCTTCCTTCAACTTTACCATTTATCTAGCTTTATCTGTTTTTTAAATCATTGGACAGCAAACGCATACAACCACAATTTAGAGTTTGTGTAGGTGAGTTGCTCTCTTCCCTCTCCCAAATTCTTATACAGATTTCTCATAACTATGTAAAAATTTATAAACAAGCAAAGATAAAAATCATATTCCCATAATTCATCAAGCAACATGCGTCAGCCATGCAATGTGCGTTAAGTTGTGATTCCCCGTATTTTGTTCATAGACAAAAAATGCCGCAGCTACTGTGATTAACCGTTACTTTAGATTTAGATTCAGATGTGTTTTTTTGCTGTACTATTTTGATAAACATTTGTTGAAATCGATCTCTTGTGTGTAACTTTTAATCAGAATGGAATCGCGAAATGTGCGTGTGTGAATATTTTTCTTTAATAATAAAAATTTATTACAATATGTTTGGAATGTATAAACATTTTTATTACCTTAGTGGTGGAAACATTATATGTGATAGCGCATAGAGAAAGGGACCTAAGGGTAAAAAAATCAATTTTCATTTTTTTCTTTTTTTGATGTGGACAACATATGAGCATCGAATGAGACCGATCCCATGCCCCAAAAGTGTTCCTCCCAGAGATATGCGCGTTTTATGAAAGTGAAGTCGACGATTCTAAGCGCAAATAGAAAGGGACCTAAACTTTAGAATGGCTCTCCGGAACAAAACATTTCATCAACTTTTCACTTTTTCTTGATGCGGACAACATCTGAGCATCGAATGAGACCGATCCCATGCCCCAAAAAAGTTCCCTCCCAGAGATATGCGCGTTATATGAAAGTAAAGTCGACGATTCTAAGCGCAAATAGAAAGGGACCTAATCTTTAAAATGGCTCTCCTGAAAAAAGATGGTTTTTAACCTCAGGTCCCTTTCTATTTTGCGCGTCACATATATTTTTTTTTAATTTTCCTCTAAAAGTTCTATTGGGCGGACATCTCCCTTAGGCGATTGTTGACATCGTTGGTATATCATTTTGTATATATGTTGGTAAGGTTTTCTGCAAAGTAGGAATTTTTGCCCCTTTTGTCCAAGGTGTTGTTAAAGATGTTCAAAGCAAAGGCGATAAACTGTACTATTTCAGTAACGCACACATTCCCGATTTATTTATTAACTTTTTTGAACACAGTCACAAGAACGCTAGAAAGTCAAAATTAAAACACTAAAAATATAGTCAACGGCAAATTGGCACTCTTTAAACACAAAAACCGCGTTCCCAAAATTTACTATTCCATCATGCAAAATTTCAAGATACTAGGTTGATTCGTTTGACCGCTATCGTGCTTTTAACAGCACATGGACGGACGGACAGATATGGCTTTTTCGTATTAGAGTTTTGCGACAAGAATATATACTTTTTGGGGTCCCAGATCAATATTTCGTGGTGCTGCAAACGGAATAACAAATTAAACATGCCATTCACCCATCGATGGAGAGTATACAAATATGGTTGAGCAACAACATAAATACGCTTGGTGCGACAAAAGTATTGTTTTTGGTTTTTTTTGTTTACAATAACATGAATTCTGCAATCATACCGCATAATTGTATTGTTCGGTGGAACAAAGCAAACTTTCGTTTATTTGGAATATACAATCTCTCAATTGAATAGTCTTTGATGATTGTAAAACACATTCGTTGCTGGTATCCTACACGCAGAAAAAAAGTATGGTTGGGGTGACAATATTCGAAGAGGATCATACTATTGTTGGGTATATGGTTGTGGCACAACAATATTATGATCATCACAACAATAGTATGGTTCACACACAACCATACTATGATCCCCACAACAATACTATGGTCCTCACAACAATAGAATTATTCACACACAACTATACTATGGTCTCCACAACCATATTATTATTCACACTCAACCATACTATGATCCCTACAACCATATTATGTTTCTCATAATTATAGTATGTTTAACATTCAACCATAGTGTAATCCTCACAACCATAGTATGACTCACACTTAACCCTACTATGATTCGTAGGGATTGCGTTAAGTTACTCGTACTATTCAACAATAGAGATTTTTATTAAGTAAATTATGTAAAAATACATAAAACTCTTAATAATTGGAGTGACTTATTTAACAGTAGAAAAATTTACTTATTAAAAATATATAACTTATACTAATCCAAAGTAGATTGTTTTGAATAAATTCAATTTACATATAAAAGTACTATTATTGCGGAAAACTCGTAACAATAACATTGTCAAATTGAAAAAAAATACTATTGTTAACATAAAGCCCAAAAAAACAATACTTTTGTCGCACCAACCATAGTTATATTGTTGCTACAATCATATTTTCATTTTTATATTTGGCAACAATACTATTGTTACATTTCAACAATATTAGTATTGCCGCAATCATACTATTGTCAAAATAAAGTTCAAAAAACAATATTATGGTTGTGATGACCATACTTTAATTTCAGAGAACATGCTATTGTTGCCGTGACCATATAGTAACCATATCTTTTCTCTGCGTGTAGGATGCTGAAGAATGGTTTACCGAAACTGCAACTGCTTTAAATGAATGTTTAATAGTGGTATGTTCTCGAATTAGACCATACCCTAAGAATAATTTGTATAAATTTGAATAAGGAACAATATTATTTCTAGAAGGATGTTGTTGAAATTAATGAATTCAATTTAGATATGGCTCCGACATACATTTTCCTTTGATTTTTGTGTTTTTTGCTCTAGAAGCCACATCTTTCAACCATTCGTGATAAAATTTGCCACGCATTTGTTTTTTGGGTCAAGGTAGAACGTTAATTAAATTTAAGAACATCGGTTTAGGTTTTGAATAGCTCCCACATATATGTTTATCCGATTTCACACGCAGAAAAAAAGTATGGTTGGGGTAACAATATTCGAAGAGCACCATACTATTGTTGGTTATATGGTTGTGGCACAACAATATTATGATCATCACAACAATAGTATGGTTTACACACAACCATACTATGATCCCCATAACAATATTATGGTTCTCACAACAATATAATCATTCACACACAACCATACTATGATCCCCACAACCATAGTATTATTCACTTTCAACCATACTATGATCCGCACAACCATATTATGATCCTCATAACCATAGTATGTTTAACGTACAACCATAGTATGTTTAACGTACAACCATAGTATGACTTACACACAACCATACTATGATCCCCAAAATTGTTTGTAAAGACTGGTATAAGTTGTTATTCAACAATAAAGGATTTTATTAAGTAAGTTATGTAACAATAGGAGTGATTTATTTAACAGTAAAAAAATTCATTTATTAAAAATATTTTAGTTATACTAATCCGTAGTTTTTTTGAAAAAACTTAATTTTTATTGCTATTATTGCGTAAGAATCGTAAAAATAACATTGTCAAATTAAAAAAAAAATTAAGGTTTTGCCGGAATGATTGCTGTAATCATGTTATTGTTAACATAAAACCCAAGAAAACAATACTTTTGTCCCACCAACCATATTTATATTGTTGGTACAACCATATTTTCATTTTTAAATTTGGCAACAATACTTTTGTTACATTTCAACAATATTAATATTGCTGCAATCAAACTATTGTCAAAATGAAATTCAAAAAACAATACTATGGTTGCGACGACCATACTTTTACTGCTGAGAACATACTATTATTGCCGTGACCATATAGTAACCATATCTTTTCTCTGCGTGCATGTTTCTAGCTCTAGAAGCCATATATTACAACTAATCTTAATGAAGTTTGGCACAAGTATGTATATCGTGCCAAGGACTGTCACTCTTGAAATTTAAGAAAATCGGTTAGTATATAGTATATCATCCGATTTAACCAATAACAGTGACATTTTCTCACAATAGATTTTAAATCTGGTTAAATTGGGTCCAAACACATATTTATAATTGGGTTTTCTGAGCATCTACGCCCAACTTAAGCTTTGTTTACTAGTTTTTGTAAGCGAAAACAATATTTTCATTGTTATTATTGTTTTAAACTGTGTGCTATTTGTCAAACAGGGTAGGTATGCTGAAATATTGTTTTGCGTTGTCATCTTCTTTGGTTTTTATGCTGATTGTTTTGAGGGTTGTTGCAATTATGTTATTTATGTTGACATATTTAATTGTTGTCACTAATGTCTATTACTTTATTTATTAATGTCTATCTTTCAGCGCTATGCAGAATTGTAGTTCATTAGTTGCCAAAGCAGTATCTTCTGTGTACCAATCTTAAACAATTTGGTCATTTTTAAGGTGAATATGTTAGAATTTGTTCTTAACCCGCTCTCCTCATAATTGCAAATATGTCGCCAAACTAGTTAAAAATAAATTGTATATGTATGTTTTGAGTTTAATTCGCTTATTGCACTGTCAAGAAATTTGTATAGTATGATGGTTGCACTTGTTTGAGATAGTGTATGCCCCATAAGCATCCCGAAATTTGAATGGTATATGTTATTGTTAGTGAAATTGTTGTTCTACTTCAGTCAAGTTTTAAAATTTGGTATTTTAAAACTGGGTATACATACAGCGAATGCTCTTCTTGCGGACAGTTCTTATAGCCGGACAGCTCTCTTAAGCGGACAAATTTCTTGGTCTCAAAATTTTCGCCTTGTTTCAGAAAGAAATCATGCTCCCTTAAGCGGACGCTCCCTTGGACGGGCGCGGACACTTTTTTGGTACGAAACATCTACCATGAGCGGACAACTCTTCCTTCAACTTTACCATTTATCTAGCTTTATCTGTTTTTTAAATCATTGGACAGCAAACGCATACAACCACAATTTAGAGTTTGTGTAGGTGAGTTGCTTTCTTCCCTCTCCCAAATTCTTATACAGTCTCATAACTATGTAAAAATTTATAAACAAGCAAAGAAAAAATCATATTCCCATAATTCATCAAGCAACATGCGTCAGCCATGTAATGTGCGTTAAGTTGTGATTCCCCGTATTTTGTTCATAGACAAAAAATGCCGCAGCTACTGTGATTAACCGTTACTTTAGATACAGATGTGTTTTTTGCTGTACTATTTTGATAAACATTTGTTGAAATCGATCTCTTGTGTGTAACTTTTAATCAGAATGGAATCGCGAAATGTGCGTGTGTGAATATTTTTCTTTAATAATAAAAATTTATTACAATATGTTTGGAATGTATAAACATTTTTATTACCTTAGTGGTGGAAACATTATATGTGATAGCGCATAGAGAAAGGGACCTAAGGGTAAAAAAATCAATTTTCATTTTTTTCTTTTTTTGATGTGGACAACATATGAGCATCGAATGAGACCGATCCCATGCCCCAAAAGTGTTCCTCCCAGAGATATGCGCGTTTTATGAAAGTGAAGTCGACGATTCTAAGCGCAAATAGAAAGGGACCTAAACTTTAGAATGGCTCTCCGGAACAAAACTTTTCATCAACTTTTCACTTTTTCTTGATGCGGACAACATCTGAGCATCGAATGAGACCGATCCCATGCCCCAAAAAAGTTCCCTCCCAGAGATATGCGCGTTATATGAAAGTAAAGTCGACGATTTTAAGCGCAAATAGAAAGGGACCTAATCTTTAAAATGGCTCTCCTGAAAAAGATGGTTTTTAACCTCAGGTCCCTTTCTATTTTGCGCGTCACATATATTTTTTTTTAATTTTCCTCTAAAAGTTCTATTGGGCGGACATCTCCCTTAGGCGGACAAAATCGCTGCGACAGTCATTTTTCGCTTTAGAGAGCTTTTACTGTATTTGTGTTTGAGTGCCATACTCCATGTCTTTGAATGTACCCACAAAAGATTGGATTTTGGTTTCTTACCACATCATGTGTACGACGATGAATACCATGCATTGCATTACATGTCTTCCTACCTAACACATACATATAAAGGCAACAAAAACAAAACGATTGGTATGAATGGCTTAATGCTGTTTGAATGGTTCTTATAGAAAATGAGTAACTTTTCATATTTCTGTTTTACCAAAACTATCTACTCCCCACGTACTTTGTGAATTTGCAATAAATTTTGCAGAGAGAAATTTGTCATTGTTAATGGTTATTTAATGAAAGTGACGGGGACATTCATAAACGGTTCATATATATACCTGCAAACATATATGAACTAATGAAACTGTTAAGCTGTTCCTGCTTAAAATCGGTGAAAAGTTATAACTCAGTTTATATCGTAGAAGTAAAATCGCCGTTATGTTCGGGCAAGCGGAACCATATATACTTCACCGCCAAAAAAAGGACACTAATATACGTCAGTTAAAATTTAAATTCAATTCATATTTGGATACATATCAACGTGTATACATATTTGTTTTAATGTGAGTAACCATTTGCCAATACTGAACTTTAACACAGTAGCACCAACTTCAAAATCTCGAACTTATTGAGACCCCCAAAATCTGAAAGCTTCTGATTGTAGAAAAAAAATCCTAGCTTGGTTTAGAATTATTAGCAAAATTTTTTTTAACTCATTTTTGAAGTTTTCGATTGGATTTTAGTACAATTTTGTAAAAACTTGTACTGATTCTTAAGTCTATATCTCGTGAACTATTGGAAATATTGCTTGTCCTTCTTCAGCAAATTTGTAGCTCAAACCTATACAAATGTTGATCAAAAAAACAACAACCTCTTACTTAAAACAACAAAACTGTAAAAAAAATCGTAAAATTTCGTCATATTTTTCTATAGTTTTCACACTTTCTTCAGAAATTGCTACGAACTCGACCAGATAATATATGACAGAAAGTTAGCCAAAAGTAAAATAAATAACTCTTCTTAACAAGCCGAGTTCATTTGATGACTCTTTCATATAGTTATAG
Source organism: Hydrotaea diabolus (assembly GCA_963513945.1). Lineage (NCBI taxonomy): Eukaryota > Metazoa > Arthropoda > Insecta > Diptera > Muscidae > Hydrotaea > Hydrotaea diabolus. Next base: position 98,234,586 of record OY740716.1, on the reverse strand, counting down.
CCCCACAATGTCATCAAAAATTCAATAAAGGACCAATATAAATGCAACAATATAAAGATGGTTGGTGAGATACAAGTATTTTTTTTGGGTTTTATGTTAACAATAATATTATTTGTATGATTGTTATTTTTCTTAATTTGAATATAGTGTTTAGAACAATGTTATTGTTACGAATCTTGTTCAATAATAATACTTTTAATATATAAATTACAATTTTTAAAACAAACTGCTTTGGATTTGGTTAACTCAAATATTTTTAATAAATGAAACGCTTACGTTTTTTTAAAGGATTTTTTCTGCCGTACTATGGTTGTATGTAAGACATGCTATTGTTGTGAGGATCACAATATAGTTGTGGTGATCATAGTGTGGTTGTGTGAGAATCATACTATGGTTGTGGGGATCATAGTAAGGGTTTGTGTGAATCATGCTATTGTTGTGAGGATCATAATACGGTTGTGGGGATCATAGTATGTTGTATGTAAATCATACTTTTGTTGTGAGGATCATCGTGTTGTTGTGCCACAACCATATACCCAACAACAGTATGATGCTCTTTGAATATTGCTGTCCCAACCATACTTTTTTTCTTCGTGTGTTCAGCTTTTGTTGTCAACAAATTAGCTCAGCTCATATTTTGAATATTTTCATTAGTTCACGTCTTTTATAAAAAAAGGCGCACACATCCAGCCTACCATTGTCAGCAGCGATGAATTTGCAGCCGAAAAATGTGTGGTGTTGGCAACGCAGAAGAGAGGAGGAAAAAATAAACAGACAAATTTAAAACAAAACCCGCTAAAACGCGATCGTTTTTTTTCTGTTTAAAAAGGAGAATCCCTTAACTGACGATAAACAACAACTCATAAATACGCTAATAATGTGTTTTTAGTGTTTTGTCGACCTACAACCGTTATCTCATTATTTTTGATTAAGTCGTTTGCTGTTAAAACAAATGTTCACTGCACGCAGAAAAAAAGTATGGTTGTGATGACAATATTCAAAGAGGATAATACTATTGTTGGGTATATGGTTGTGCTACAACAATATTATGGTCCTCACAACAATAGTATGATTCAAATACAACCATACTATGATCCTCACAACAATAGTATGATTAACACATAACCATACTATGATCCCAAAAACCATAGTATGATTCACACTCAACCATACTATGATCTCCACAACCATAGAATGATCCTCACAACCAAAGTATGGTCCTCACAACCTATGTATGATTCACACGCAACCATGTTATGATCCCTACAACCATACTATGATTACACACAATTATACTATGATCCCCAACATAATTTATTAGAATTGGTTTAAGTTGTCAACAATAGATTCGAATTGTGAAAATTATTCATAAATACATTAAATTCATAATAATAGGAGTGATGTATGTAGAAAAAATAAGTTTAAATAAACGTAAGCGTTTTTATTAAAAATATTTCAGATAAACAAAGCCAAAGCAGCTTGTCTAAAAAATTTTAATTTCGATAAAAAGTACTATTATTGCATTAAATCCGTACCAATAACATTTATTCTAAAAAGCATATTTAAATGAAGAAAAACTACAATCATACAGTATGATTGCCGTAATCATATCATTGTTAACATAAAACGCAAAACACAATACTTTTGTCGCACTAAACATATCTATATTGTTGACATTACCATATTTTCATTTTTAAATTTGGCAATAATACTATTGTTACATTTCAACAATATTAATATTGCAGCAATTACACTATTGTCAAAAATAAATTCAGTTAACAATGCTATGGTTGCGACGAACATACTTTTGTTGTGGAGAATATATTAATATTGCCGTGAACATGTATTAACCATGTTTTTTCTCTGCGTGTGTGCATATAAATATATATACTAAAATTTTTCTCTGTTAGCCAAAATTACTTTTCGTTGTTTGGCAGAATAAACTTTTATATATATTAACAACAAAAGTTTTACAAAAACCACTTCCAGGTAAAAAAAAAACAAAATATTAAATAATTCTTATTCAACTCCCAACTCACTGCACGTAGAAAATATGGTTGGGGTGACAATATTCGAAGAGGAACATACTATTGTTAGGTATATTTACTATTGTTGGGTATATTGTTGTGGCACAACAATATTATGATCCCCACAACAATTGTATGAAGCACATACAACCATAGTATTATCTCCACAACCATAGTATGATTCACACTCGACCATAGTATGATCCACACAACAATATTATGATCCTCAAAATAATATTTTGATCACCACAACCATAGTATGATTCACACTCAACCATACTATGATCCCCATAACAATATTATGATCCTCACAACCATAGTATTATTAACACCCAATGATGTTATGATTACTGCAACCATAGTATGATTCCACTCAACAATACTAAATTATTAATATGTGTTGGGTTATGTTGATATTCAACAATAGATTTTTATTTAGCAATATATTTAGATTTAAGACCATGTTTCTATTGAACATTTCATTCAAGAAACCAGAAATCTATTTAAAATGCTGTCGAATAGAAAAAAAAACAGGAGACTGCAGAGAGTGAATGCTACTTCACCATCTAATCAACGAACGTAATTAATCCATGATCAATGGATGTATACTTAAGTGCAAGCCGATTTTAAATGAACGAGAACCAGTCGGCACACGCAGAAAAAAAGTATGGTTGGGGTAACAATATTCGAAGAGCATCATACTATTGTTGATTATATGGTTGTGGCACAACAATATTATGATCATCACAACAATAGTATGGTTCACACACAACCATACTATGATCCCCATAACAATATTATGGTCCTCACAACAATAGAATTAATTATTCACACACAACCATACTATGATCCCCACAACCATATTATTATTCACACTCAACCATACTATGATCCCCACAACCATACTATAATCCTCACAACCAAAGAATGTTTCACTTACAACCATGATGTGCATGATCCTCACAACCATAGTATGACTTACACACAACCATCTTTGATCCCCAAATTTTTTTGTAAAGATTGGGTTAAGTTGTTATTCTCCAATAGATTTTTATTAAATAAGTTATGTAAAAATACATAAAACTCTTTATAAAGGGAGTGATTTATTTAACAGTAGAAACAATTCATTTATTAAAAATATTTCAGTTATACTAATCCGTAGTTTGTTTTAAAAAAATGTTAATTTATATATAGAAACTACTATTATTGCATAAGATTAGTAAAAATAACTTTGTCAAATTAAAAATAAATTACGATTTTGCCTGTATGATTGCCATATTCATGTTATTGTTAACATAAAACCCATGAAACAATACTTTTGTCCCACCAACCATATTTATATTGTTGCTACAACCATATTTTCATTTTTTAATTTGACAACAATGCTTTTGTTACATTTCAACAATATTAATATTGCCGCAATCATACTATTGTCAAAATTAAATTCAAAAAACAATACTAAGGTTGCGACAACCATTGTTTGGGATTTTTTCCCCAAACTTATATTTTTATAAACCCCGCACTGCAACCCCTACCTAAATTTAAACTCTCCAAAACAAAATGCTGGAAAAGAGTTGAACGAACTCTTTTTGCATTCCCTTTCTATTCTTGTTTGTTTACGCCAAATATGCCAAACATCAAAATAGATTTAACTGTCTTCTAATGCACCTACCGGCCTGTGTGTGTATATGCACACACAAACATATGTACATACGTAAATAAAGAAGACCGCGGTCAACGATGGTTTGATGGTTTGGGCAGCGTAACAACGAAATCAATCGGTTTTTTGCAGCTGCAAGAGGCAGTGGTAATTTCTCCGCGAAATGTAAATAAAACAAACACAGTGGAAACAAACTAATAAGAAAATATGTGTCCAATAAATTGAAAAAGAATAAAAATATTGAAATTATAATCCTAAATAAAAAGTGTAACTTTTTGATCAAAAGGATCGGAACTAAAATAATTAAAAAACCTCCTACATTTAAATGGTGCCGAAACCCGGGAATTGACGCAATTCCCTGAATCCCTCGAAAACTTTACTGCCGTTTTGTCTACGGTATAACCTGTGTACCCACTCTACAATTATTTCCTCGTGAATTTCGTGCCAAATTCAAGAAAAATGTGTTCAACGGATCCAGCAATTGAAGATCAGAAGAAAATCTTCAAACATATTGAGCGTGCGGCTGCGACCTTCAACGCTAAACCGAAAAATGTCGTGCCTAAGGGGTATGTCCAAACCATTTTGGAGGATTTGGAAGCCAACTTTAAAACTTTCAAGGACGGACATGAACAAATCGTAGAGATGCTTCGAGAAAATTCAATACAGGAAAAAGACGTGCCTTACATAAGTACAGACACTTATTACAAGTGTTACGATTGTTATGTCTCTCTAAAATCTAATTTACTTGATTTTGAATCTCCACAGACTCCAACCGTCCACGCAAGCACCTTCTCAGCCACAAGCCGCAATGAATCATTCTGTGCTGGAGCCAGACTTCCGAAAATTGATTTGCCAACCTTTTCAGGGGATTATCTCGACTGGATTTCATATCGTGATATGTTCAACTCGCTTGTTCATCAAAATAATTCCCTAACCAAGGTACAAAAATATTTTTATTTAAAAAGTTCGTGTACTGGTACGCCTCTGAGCATGGTAAATGAGTACCCAGCTGCAGAGACCAGCTACGATTTAGCATGGGATGCTCTCGAGAAGAGATTCCACAACGAAAGGAAGCTGGTTGAGCAAATTTTGAAGCGTTTGTTTTCAATACCTTCCTCCGACGGAACTTTTAAAAATATTAAAGCGCTGCTAGATACTACAAGAAGAAAAATTTCGTAAATCAACATCGTCTTTGTCGAAACTGTCTCAACTCTGGACATATGCAGTCGTCTTGCAGACTCAGTACCAGATGCCATATCTGCCGTGAATCTCATCACACAATTCTACATAACGAATTCTCCAAGAATAACTCTTCGCCAACTGTGATGAATAATACTAGCGGAAATCAAACTTTTCAGCCACCTACTACTACATCTACACCAGATACTGCCACTGTAAGTACAAACCTATCAAATCTCAGTGCAAAAAATCTCAACCCGGCTTTGTTGCCCACCGTGAAAGTCGTCATCAAGACTCCGAGTCGAACGTTTTCCGTGAAAGCTCTTGTGGATCAAGGATCACAGCTTTCATTTATTTCTGAAGAGCTTTCTCAGCTGCTGCCTGTTCCAAAATATAAAACTCGAGTTGACGTTTCTGGTATTGGCGGAAACCGAGCAATCACTGTGAAAAAATCTGCTCGATTTAACATCCGATCTAGGTACAAGCAACAATTTGAATTGCCTATCACTGCTCTTGTCGTACCAAGCGTCACATCATACGTGCCTTCTAAAATTTCTCAAATCCATATTCCAGACCTTTCAGAATTTTTTCTTGCAGATCCAGATTTCCTATCTCCGCAAAATATTGATCTACTCCTAGGAAATGACGTCTATGGTGATCTGCTTTTGCCTGGAATGAAAAAATTCGAAAATAGTTTCTTGATGCAAGAAACGCAATTGGGTTGGATGATTTCTGGGTCTCCAAGGTCAAATCTTCCAACAACAACAATTTCTGCAAACCTCTGTTCACTAGACGAGCAGTTCCGCCTGTTTTGGGAACAGGAGGAATTATTAGACTCGAAGCCGTTATCAAACGAAGAGGAGCTCTGTGAAAAATTATTTGCGGAAACACACACTCGTGACGACACAGGACGATATACTGTCCATTTGCCCTTCAAAAAGACACTTCAAGGTCAAGCGCTACCAATTTTCTCCCACACGGACTACAACGCCATGAAGAGGCTGAAACAATTGGAATCCTCATTCAAATCGAAGCCAATATTTGCCGATGAATACCACAAATTCATGACAGAATACGAATCGCTTCAGCATATGGTCAATCTTGGTGAGTACCCTCATGATATACCAAAAAATGCTTATTTTTTTCCTCACCATGGTGTACTCAGAGAGAGTAGTACAACAACAAAACTGCGTGTTGTTTTTGACGGTGGCAATCGTAAACCCCCACAGACTTCAATAAACGAAGAATTATCAGCTGGTCCAGCTCTACAAAATGATTTACCGACGATCATTACCCGATGGCGAAGACACTACATTGGTTTTACTGCAGATTTGGAGAAAATGTTCAGACAAATAAATGTCACCCCAGAACACCAACGATTCCAATGTATACTTTGGAGAGAGGCCGCGTGCAAAATTTGTATATACGCCTTAAAGACAGTGACTTATGGCACAACTTCTGCACCCTACCTAGCGATTAGAGTACTTCAGCAACTAGCAGTAGACGAAGAGAAAAATTTTCCAGAAGCTAGCATCATACTTTGCACTGACACATATGTCGATGACGTCATATCTGGAACGGACACCCTACAAGAGGCACTACAGTTGCAGCAGCAACTTTCATTACTTTTAAAATCAGGTGGATTTCATTTAAGAAAATGGAATTCAAATTCGTCATCCCTCATGGATAGTATTCCTGAAGCCGATCGTGAAAAGCGAAATATTTTTCCAATTCATCAATCTAATATGTCCAAGGCGCTTGGTATAAATTGGAACACTGATGATGATTATTTTTGCTTCTCGATAAATTTTATATTTTCAAACAAAATAACGAAAAGTAGTTTGCTTTCAGATGCCTGCAAATTATTTGACCCTCTAGGATGGCTTTCCGCTACAACTATAATTGCAAAAATTATATTTCAACAGCTGTGGAAGCTAAAACTGGACTGGAAAGATACCCTACCAAATGAAATTCAGCGTGAATGGGTCCATTTTAGAACCAGATTGAAATCTCTTGAGGAGATTCGAATTCCAAGGTGGATTGGCTACAGGCCAAACAAATGCACTATTGACCTTCACGCCTTCAGCGACGCGTCAAAATTGGCTTATGCTGCTGTCGTCTACGCCCGTATCACAACAGAATCTGGTGAGATATTAATAAATTTACTACAAGCTAAAACAAAAGTCGTTCCCCTGAAAAGCGAAACAATTCCTCGACTGGAATTAACAGCAGCAGCCCTCTTGGCAAAATTAGTGGCGAAAATTAAGGCTAACGTAGAATTCGACATTGACAATATCGTATACTGGACGGATAGTACCATCGTTCTTGCATGGTTGCAAAATAATTCTAAACGGTTGGAAGTCTACGTGGCAAATCGAGTCTCAAAAATACAACGATTAACAAATGTTCATGATTGGCGAGACGTCCCTACGAAGGAAAATCCTGCTGACTGCGCATCAAGAGGTTTAATGCCCGAACAATTAATTAATAATCAAATCTGGTGGAAAGGCCCACATTGGCTCAAAAACTCATCTGATACTTGGCCTACATCCCCCAGGGAAATATTTCACGAAGAAATAAATAACAACAATGTTGCTGCTCATATTACCAAAACAACACCCAACTCAACATATCCCGAAATAACACAAAAAATGTCTAAACTGTCATCCCTAGTACGTGTGACGTCATACATACTACGATTCTATAACAACATAAAACGACGAACAAAACAAAATAAACGCGAAGTTGGATTTCTCAAAACATATGAGCTAAAACAATCACTTCATCTACTCATAAAATTAACACAGGCGGTGTCATTTGCTGAAGAAATCTCCACTTTAAAATTGGGAAACAGGGTTTCCAATGAGAGCAACATTGCCAAATTATCCCCATTTCTGGACGAAACTGGAATTCTGCGAGTTGGTGGCAGAATATCGAATGCAGAAATTCCTTACACTACTAAACATCCGATTTTGTTGGCATCCCCTCATTTTCATCTTTTCATCCCCTCTCTTTTCTTATATTTTCAGATGCTCATATGAAGACATTTCATGGTAGTCTACAACTTATGCAGTCCTACGTATCTCGTCATTATTGGATCGTAGCGGCTCGAAATCTGGCGAAACGAGTTCAACGAGAATGTACTGTGTGTTTTAAGTACAAAGCACAAACATGTCAACAACTCATGGGAAATCTTCCAGCTGTTAAACTTCGACCAACCCGAGCATTCAAGCATAGTGGACTTGACTACGCTGGTCCAATCAACATTAAAACATCCTCATTAAGGACAGCATCGACCTCTAAGGCCTATATCTGTCTATTCATCTGCATGTGTACGAAGGCGATACATCTGGAAGCAGTTACCAGCCTTAACGTTGACGCCTTCTTAGCTGCATATCGACGCTTTATCTCACGAAGGGGTCTATGCACCGATTTGTACTCAGACTGTGGTACAAATTTCGTGGGTGCAAATAAAGAACTTCAGGTTCTCTATCAACGAAACAAGGCTTCCCTTCCCGAGCATCTCGCAGAAACATTGGCTAATGAAGGCACTACTTGGCACTTCATACCTCCAGCTTCACCCCATTTTGGCGGACTTTGGGAGGCTGGTGTCAAATCCACAAAACATCATTTACGACGCATCATGAGAGACCGCCTACTAACCTACGAGGAACTCAGCACGCTGCTGGCACAAATCGAAAGCTGCCTCAATTCCAGGCCATTATGCCCTCTATCGGCTGATCCCGCAGACTCTAATGCACTCACCCCCGCGCATTTCCTGATTGGTGAGGCCACGAATTGCATCCCCGATGATGACCTACTCGACGCTAACATCGACCGCCTCAGTCGTTGGAAATTGGTTGAACGCCTTAAGCAAAATTTCTGGGACCGCTGGAACAAAGAATATCTTTGTCGACTACAATCACGTCCAAAATGGAATAAAATCGAGCGAAATCTAAAAGCTGGCGACTTGGTTCTACTGCTGCACGAACGAAGTGTTCCTGGTCAATGGCCACTTGCCAAGGTGGAACAATTACATCCCGGTCCTGATGGCTTAGTTCGTGTTGTCACCCTGTACTGTAACGGCAAGTACTTAAAACGCCCAATTTCCAAATTATGTTTCCTGCCTTGTAATGATGTCCACGAAGACCAACAATCATCTACTACATAAGAACTCGTTCTTGGCGGGGGAGAATGTTTGGGATTTTTTCCCCAAACTTATATTTTTATAAACCCCGCACTGCAACCCCTACCTAAATTTAAACTCTCCAAAACAAAATGCTGGAAAAGAGTTGAACGAACTCTTTTTGCATTCCCTTTCTATTCTTGTTTGTTTACGCCAAATATGCCAAACATCAAAATAGATTTAACTGTCTTCTAATGCACCTACCGGCCTGTGTGTGTATATGCACACACAAACATATGTACATACGTAAATAAAGAAGACAGCGGTCAACGATGGTTTGATGGTTTGGGCAGCGTAACAACGAAATCAATCGGTTTTTTGCAGCTGCAAGAGGCAGTGGTAATTTCTCCGCGAAATGTAAATAAAACAAACACAGTGGAAACAAACTAATAAGAAAATATGTGTCCAATAAATTGAAAAAGAATAAAAATATTGAAATTATAATCCTAAATAAAAAGTGTAACTTTTTGATCAAAAGGATCGGAACTAAAATAATTAAAAAACCTCCTACAACCATACTTTTATTGCAGAGAACATACTATTGTTGCCGTGACCATATAGTAACCATATTTTTTCACTGCGTGCAGTAGTATTTTCCACCAAACAAAGTAAAAAAATTAAAAACCGTCGAACTTCCGATTGTTGTTGTTTTTTATAAACACCAACCATGTACTGTGTCGTGAGAGTGTATGTTTTTTTTTGGTTTAACAATAAAGACGCACATACTCGTACATGTATGAACGTTGGCCTATTAAAGCTGCTATGCTTAGTCTACAGTCACAACCATTCGTATGATTGCCGTAATCATATTATTGTTAACATAAATCTTAAATAACAATAATTTTGTCGCGCCAACCATATTTATATGGTTGCTACGACCATATTTACTTTTATAAAATTGTAATAATAGTATTGTTACATTTCAACAATATTAATATTGCCGCAATCATACTGTTGTCAAAATGAAATTCAAAAAACAATACTATGGTTGCGACGAACATGCTTTTATTGTGGAGAATATATTATTGTTGCCGTGACCATATAATAACCATATCTTTTCTCTGCGTGTGGAGACCTGATCTAGTGTATTTAATCGAGCAATGACCAACTTAGGTAAATGCTGATGCAACATCGGGCAATACTAGGAATGCTGAAAAAATGTCGGCTCATTTCTCAATGCTGACTAATACTCGTATTGACACCTGCCAAAATATGCTGAACAGCCAGAATATGTTGCGATACATAACCACAGTTATAAGTTAATTGTACTGATCTTTTACTTTTGTTTTGATTAATAACACTGTACAACACAACAAAAATTACAAGGTCCGACCTATAAATTTTGATAGAGGAGACAAAACAAGACACGTGTATCGGCGTTTTGAAAGTTTACATCTGGGTTTAATTTTAGGGGGAGGTAAAGTTTCCCCCAAATGCAAATTTTGTATTGTCAATGGCATAGAAAATAGAATTAAGCTTACGTTTAAAGTATAAGGTATATTGAACAAATTTATGTAAAATGTTACGGAGAACAATTTTGTGGAATATGTTAACCCTCTGATTCCTCAAAGTAAGGGTATTTTTGTCCTTTTAAAAATAGCAAAAACCACCAAATTAAACGGAATTAAGGAATTCAAACGTTCCGCAAAAATATTCGTCGTGAAATTTTACAATAAGTCCCTAAATACACCAAAACGGAAAATTCAACCAGAAAGTTAAAAAGAAGAAACAACAAAAGACAGGCTTAGTTTGGCATTTAATAAGAATTTTATTTTAAAGTACCTACCACAAAAAATTAGCGTGAAAAAAATTGGATTCATTAATTACATTTTCTGTAGCTCTAGGCAATTCGACTTCATTATCATACAATTTCCAGCATATTTCAGCGATAAGTGAAAGAATGCTTTTGCCTTTATAGCGTTATTTAATGGGTGTCTGATGAACGTTTTCACCATGCTCAGCAGATTCTGTTGACAACTGGTTCTCAATGTAATCCATATGGGAATTTAAAAAAAGAATTTTTGTTGACATGAGCTCCTAGTTTTTCAAAAGCTCTAAGCATTGTGTCTACTGATACTCGAGTAGTAAGAGAACGATTTTTGCTTTTCCACGCATCAAGCTAAATTGGTGTGAGAATTTCGTAGAAGTCAAGGTTTTGCATTAGCTTTCTTATATCTGGACCAACAAAAACATCTGTTTGTATGAAACCAATTTTAAGGCTTTTAACAAAAAACAACGACTTCAAGAACACATACATACCATCTGTAATCTTTGCTTCGCTTAATTTTGGAAACATTGTTTTCAGAATATTCAATGCTGATTCATTTGTATCCAGACATATAACAAAGTTTTTTACCACACCATGTTTGATATGCCATGGGGAAAAGGGAATTTTTACAGTTGGTACCAATGATGAAAGATATTGTGCTCTCCTAATGTTCCCTCAGCTCTCAACTTCCATTTTTTTAATAAGGGGATTTAAGGGGTGTAAAACGTTTACTATAAGTCCCTGAATACACCAAAACGGAAAATTCAACCAGAAAGTCAGAAATAAGACACAACAAAAGAGAGATTAGGGTTAATTTGGCATTTATTAAGAACTTTATTTAAAAGTCCCCCAAAAAATTAGCATGAAAAATAATTTGGATAGGAAGTATTCATTACTTCAACCAAGTTACTGGCATATAAATGCGTAAGACCCGAAAAAACGGTTTTTTACCTGTAACTCTAGATTTTAGAGGTGTCTGGAAAATTTCAAAATCGGTTTCTTGTTGTATTCAGCAAAATCTATAAGAAAAATAATATCACATCCCAGGTATTTTGACTTCATTCTTTCTTGTTATACTGTGTTAATAATATAAAATAACATTGCATTTTTAGTTTCATTATTGTCAGTTTTACAAACGCACAATTTACAGTAACAACACTCATTTTAAAAAACAGACAACTCAAATTTTATATCGCAGCTATTTAATTTTAACTCCGTAACATAAGCTTATGTTATCCGTGTTTTTTTTAATTCATCGTATTTTCAACATTCTAATGAATTCTCAAGCTTTCTCTGATAAATTTAATGCTCTGCTTATTTTCGTTGTCAACTTTTCTGACATTTTCGATATTTGTTTAATGTTTTTAAAATATCGTTATCGTCGTCTTTTATTACAATGGCTAGTATGTCGTCTACATATTTGGCTGTGTTTTATGTTAATGTTTTGGGCGGTGCCACTTGTCATACAGCTGCTCAAACAATGAATCTACTGAGGGGAAATTTCGAAAAGCAGCTAATTTCAAGTTTTGGACAGGTGAGTTGGCCGTCTAGATCGAGTGATATCACCAAAGTCCAAAGTATATGCTAACAAACCAGCTACGATTCAGGTTTTGGAAGCCAACATAACGCGTGTCATTAAAACCATACCGTTCGAAATGCTCGAACGAGTCATCCAAAATTGGGCCCTCAGAATGGAAACCCTGAGGCGTAGTTGCGGCCAAAATTTGAAGGAAATTATATTCAAAAAATAAATGCAATAAAATGTCATTTCAAATTACAAATAAAGATTTCACACTTGATTTGAATTTTTATATTTTTGTTTGTTCTAAAAAATACCTCTAGATGGATTACAATATATTAACCTGCATAAATAGCATTATATACAAGATTTCCCGACTAAATATTTATGGTCTTCACAAAAATGGTATGTGTCAAATGCGATACAACTGCATTTGACACATACCATTTTTGACATTCGACGAATTTTTGATGGACAGAAAAGTTTGAGACACTCTGTACTACTTCAAGGCATATTGTTGACTTCGTTGGTATATCATTTTGTATATTTGTTCGTAAGGTTATCTGCAAAGTGGGAATTTTTGCCCCTTCTTTTGTCCAAGGTGTTGTTAAAGATGTTCAAAGCAAAGGCGATAAACTGTACTAGATGTGCGAAATGTTTCTTCTTCGCAATAATGTCGAAAAACATCACTTCAGTAACGCACACATTCCCGATTTATTTATTCACTTTTTTGAACACAGTCACAAGAACGCTAGATCAATATTTCGTGGTTGCAAACGGAATAACAAAATAAACATCGTTGAGCAACAATATAAATACGCTTGGTGCGACAAAAGTATTGTTTTTATTTTTTTTGTTTACAATAACATGATTACTGCAATCATACCGCATAATTGTATTGTTCGGCGGAACAAAGTAAACTTTCGTTTATTTGGAATATACAATCTCTCAATTGAATAGCTTTTGATGATTGTAAAACACATTCGTTGCTGGTATCCTAGGATGCTGAAGAATGGTTTACTGAAACTGCAACTGCTTTAAATGAAATGTTTAGTAGTGGCATGTTCTCCAATTAGACCACACCCTAAGGATCGTTTGTAAAAATTTGAATAAGGAACAATATTATTTCTAGAAGAATGTTGCTAAAATTAATATATGCTCCCGCAGATATGTTTATCTGATTTCATGTTTGAAGCTCTAGAAGCCATATATTACAACTAATCTTAATGAAGTTTGGCACAAGTATGCATATCGTGCCAAGGACTGTCGCTCTTGAAATTTGAGAAAATCGGTTCAGATTAAGATATAGCTCTCACATATAGTATATTCATTCGATTTAACCAATAACAATGACATTTTCTCACGAATTCAAATATGACATTAGATTTAAAATCTGGTTAAATTGGGTCCAAACAAATATTTTTAGTTGGGTTTTCTGAGCATCTACGCCCAACTTAAGCTTTGTTTACATGCTTTTGTAAGCGAAAACAATATTTTCATTGATATTATTGATTTAAACTGTGTGTCAAACAGGGTAATTATGCTGAAATATTGTTTTGCGTTGTCATCTTATTGATGGTTGTTGCAATTATGTTATTTATGTTGACATATTTAATTGTTGTGTCACTAATGTCTATTACTTTATTTATTAATGTCTATCTTTCAGCGCTATGCAGAATTGTAGTTCATTAGTTGCCAAAGCAGTATCTTCTGTGTACCAATCTAAAACAATTTGGTCATTTTTAAGGTGAATATGTTAGAATTTGTTCTTAACCCGCTCTCCTCATAATTGCAAATATGTCGCCAAACTAGTTAAAAATATATTGTATATGTATGTTTTGAGTTTAATTCGCTTATTGCACTGTCAAGAAATTTGTATAGTATGATGGTTGCACCCCATAAGCATCCCGAAATTTGAATGGTATATGTTATTGTTAGTGAAATTGTTGTTCTACTTCAGTCAAGTTTTAAAATTTGGTATTTTAAAACTGGGTATACATACAGCGAAAGCTCTTCTTGCGGACAGTTCTTATAGCCGGACAGCTCTCTTAAGCGGACAAATTTCTTGGTCTCAAAATTTTCGCCTTGTTTCAGAAAGAAATCATGCTCCCTTAAGCGGACGCTCCCTTGGACGGGCGCGGACACTTTTTTGGTACGAAACATCTACATACCATGAGCGGACAACTCTTCCTTCAACTTTACCATTTATCTAGCTTTATCTGTTTTTTAAATCATTGGACAGCAAACGCATACAACCACAATTTAGAGTTTGTGTAGGTGAGTTGCTTTCTTCCCTCTTCCAAATTCTTATACAGTTTTCTCATAACTATGTAAAAATTATAAACAAGCAAAGAAAAAATCATATTCCCATAATTCATCAAGCAACATGCGTCAGCCATGTAATGTGCGTTAAGTTGTGATTCCCCGTATTTTGTTCATAGACAAAAAATGCCGCAGCTACTGTGATTAACCGTTACTTTAGATACAGATGTGTTTTTTGCTGTACTAGTTTTGAACTTTTAATCAGAATGGAATCGCGAAATGTGCGTGTGTGAATATTTTTCTTTAATAATAAAAATTTATTACAATTTGTTTGAAATGTATAAACATATATATTACCTTAGTGGTGGAAACATTATATGTGATAGCGCATAGAGAAAGGGACCTAAGGGTAAAAAAATCAATTTTCATTTTTTTCTTTTTTTGATGTGGACAACATCTGAGCATCGAATGAGACCGATCCCATGCCCCAAAAAAGTTCCCTCCCAGAGATATGCGCGTTATATGAAAGTAAAGTCGACGATTCTAAGCGCAAATAGAAAGGGACCTAATCTTTAAATTGGCTCTCCTGAAAAAAGATGGTTTTTAACCTCAGGTCCCTTTCTATTTTGCGCGTCACATATATTTTTTTTTAATTTTCCTCTAAAAGTTCTATTGGGCGGACATCTCCCTTAGGCGAACAAAATCGCTGCGACAGTCATTTTCCGCTTTAGAGAGCTTTTACTGTATTTGAGTTTGAGTGCCATACTCCATGTCTTTGAATGTAACCACAAAAGATTGGATTTTGGTTTCTTACCACATCATGTGTACGACGATGAATACCATGCATTGCATTACATGTCTTCCTACCTAACACATACATATAAAGGCAACAAAAACAAAACGATTGGTATGAATGGCTTAATGCTGTTTGAATGGTTCTTATAGAAAATGAGTAACTTTTCATATTTCTGTTTTACCAAAACTATCTACTCCCCACGTACTTTGTGAATTTGCAATAAATTTTGCAGAGAGAAATTTGTCATTGTTAATGGTTATTTAATGAAAGTGACGGGGACATTCATAAACGGTTCATATATATACCTGCAAACATATATGAACTAATGAAACTGTTAAGCTGTTCCTGCTTAAAATCGGTGAAAAGTTATAACTCAGTTTATATCGTAGAAGTAAAATCGCCGTTATGTTCGGGCAAGCGGAACCATATATACTTCACCGCCAAAAAAAAGGACACTAATATACGTCAGTTAAAATTTAAATTCAATTCATATTTGGATACGTATCAACGTGTATACATATTTGTTTTAATGTGAGTAACCATTTGCCAATACTGAACTTTAACACAGTAGCACATTTTCCAACTTCAAAATCTCGAACTTATTGAGACCCCCAAAATCTGAAAGCTTCTGATTGTAGAAAAAAAATCCTAGCTTGGTTTAGAATTATTAGCAAAATTTTTTTTAACTCATTTTTGAAGTTTTCGATTGGATTTTAGTACAATTTTGTAAAAACTTGTACTGATTCTTAAGTCTATATCTCGTGAACTATTGGAAATATTGCTTGTCCTCAGCAAATTTGTAGCTCAAACCTATACAAATGTTCATCAAAAAAACAACAACCTCTTACTTAAAACAACAAAACTGTAAAAAAATCGTAAAATTTCGTCAAATTTTTCTATAGTTTTCACACTTTCTTCAGAAATTGCTACGAACTCGACCAGATAATATATGACAGAAAGTTAGCCAAAAGTAAAATAAATAACTCTTCTTAACAAGCCGAGTTCATTTGATGACTCTTTCATATAGTTATAGCCCCACAATGTCATCAAAAATTCAATAAAGGACCAATATAAATGCAACAATATAAAGATGGTTGGTGAGATACAAGTATTGTTTTTTGGGTTTTATGTTAACAATAATATTATTTGTATGATTGTTATTTTTCTTAATTTGAATATAGTGTTTAGAACAATGTTATTGTTACGAATCTTGTTCAATAATAATACTTTTAATATATAAATTACAATTTTTAAAACAACCCAACCATACTTTTTTTCTTCGTGTGTTCAGCTTTTGTTGTCAACAAATTAGCTCAGCTCATATTTTGAATATTTTCATTAGTTCACGTCTTTTATAAAAAAGGCGCACACATCCAGCCTACCATTGTCAGCAGCGATGAATTTGCAGCCGAAAAATGTGTGGTGTTGGCAACGCAGAAGAGAGGAGGAAAAAATAAACAGACAAATTTAAAACAAAACCCGCTAAAACGCGATCGTTTTTTTTTCTGTTTAAAAAGGAGAATCCCTTAACTGACGATAAACAACAACTCATAAATACGCTAATAATGTGTTTTTAGTGTTTTGTCGACCTACAACCGTTTTCTCATTATTTTTGATTAAGTCGTTTGCTGTTAAAACAAATGTTCACTGCACGCAGAAAAAAAGTATGGTTGTGATGACAATATTCAAAGAGGATAATACTATTGTTGGGTATATGGTTGTGCTACAACAATATTATGGTCCTCACAACAATAGTATGATTCAAATACAACCATACTATGATCCTCACAACAATAGTATGATTAACACATAACCATACTATGATCCCAAAAACCATAGTATGATTCACACTCAACCATACTATGATCTCCACAACCATAGAATGATCCTCACAACCAAAGTATGGTCCTCACAACCTATGTATGATTCACACGCAACCATGTTATGATCCCTACAACCATACTATGATTACACACAATTATACTATGATCCCCAACATAATTTATTAGAATTGGTTTAAGTTGTCAACAATAGATTCGAATTATGAAAATTATTCATAAATACATTAAATTCAAAATAATAGGAGTGATATATTTCACAGTATGTAGAAAAAATAAGTTTAAATAAACGTAAGCGTTTTTATTAAAAATATTTCAGATAAACAAAGCCAAAGCAGCCTGTCTAAAAAATTTTAATTTCGATAAAAAGTACTATTATTGCATTAAATCCGTACCAATAACATTTATTCTAAAAAGCATATTTAAATGAAGAAAAATTACAATCATACAGTATGATTGCCGTAATCATATCATTGTTAACATTAAACGCAAAACACAATACTTTTGTCGCACTAAACATATCTATATTGTTGATATTACCATATTTTCATATTTAAATTTGGCAATAATACTATTGTTACATTTCAACAATATTAATATTGCAGCAATTACACTATTGTCAAAAATAAATTCAGTTAACAATGCTATGGTTGCGACGAACATACTTTTGTTGTGGAGAATATATTATTATTGCCGTGAACATGTATTAACCATGTTTTTTCTCTGCGTGTGTGCATATAAATATATATACTAAAATTGTTCTCTGTTAGCCAAAATTACTTTTCGTTGTTTGGCAGAATAAACTTTTATATATATTAACAACAAAAGTTTTACAAAAACCACTTCCAGGTAAAAAAAAACAAAATATTAAATAATTCTTATTCAACTCCCAACTCACTGCACGTAGAAAATATGGTTGGGGTGACAATATTCGAAGAGGAACATACTATTGTTAGGTATATTTACTATTGTTGGGTATATTGTTGTGGCACAACAATATTATGATCCCCACAACAATTGTATGAAGCACATACAACCATAGTATTATCTCCACAACCATAGTATGATTCACACTCGACCATAGTATGATCCACACAACAATATTATGATCCTCAAAATAATATTTTGATCACCACAACCATAGTATGATTCACACTCAACCATACTATGATCCCCATAACAATATTATGATCCTCACAACCATAGTATTATTAACACCCAATGATGTTATGATTACTGCAACCATAGTATGATTCCACTCAACAATACTAAATTATTTATATGTGTTGGGTTATGTTGATATTCAACAATAGATTTTTATTTAGCAATATATTTAGATTTAAGACCATGTTTCTATTGAACATTTCATTCAAGAAACCAGAAATCTATTTAAAATGCTGTCGAATAGAAAAAAAAACAGGAGACTGCAGAGAGTGAATGCTACTTCACCATCTAATCAACGAACGTAATTAATCCATGATCAATGGATGTATACTTAAGTGCAAGCCGATTTTAAATGAACGAGAACCAGTCGGCACACGCAGAAAAAAAGTATGGTTGGGGTAACAATATTCGAAGAGCATCATACTATTGTTGATTATATGGTTGTGGCACAACAATATTATGATCATCACAACAATAGTATGGTTCACACACAACCATACTATGATCCCCATAACAATATTATGGTCCTCACAACAATAGAATTAATTATTCACACACAACCATACTATGATCCCCACAACCATATTATTATTCACACTCAACCATACTATGATCCCCACAACCATACTATAATCCTCACAACCAAAGAATGTTTCACTTACAACCATGATGTGCATGATCCTCACAACCATAGTATGACTTACACACAACCATCTTTGATCCCCAAATTTTTTTGTAAAGATTGGGTTAAGTTGTTATTCACCAATAGATTTTTATTAAATAAGTTATGTAAAAATACATAAAACTCTTTATAAAGGGAGTGATTTATTTAACAGTAGAAACAATTCATTTATTAAAAATATTTCAGTTATGCTAATCCGTAGTTTGTTTTAAAAAAATGTTAATTTATATATAGAAACTACTATTATTGCATAAGATTAGTAAAAATAACTTTGTCAAATTAAAAATAAATTACGATTTTGCCTGTATGATTGCCATATTCATGTTATTGTTAACATAAAACCCATGAAACAATACTTTTGTCCCACCAACCATATTTATATTGTTGCTACAACCATATTTTCATTTTTTAATTTGACAACAATGCTTTTGTTACATTTCAACAATATTAATATTGCCGCAATCATACTATTGTCAAAATTAAATTCAAAAAACAATACTAAGGTTGCGACAACCATACTTTTATTGCAGAGAACATACTATTGTTGAGTGAAACACACGTCATTCAGTTTTGAGCATTTGTAAGATACTAATTTTTATTTATACAAAAAGTGATTATATCAAATTTTGAAAATATTTCATGTTATCTAGTATAACCTCCAGCAGAGATTACAAATCAAAGCGGAGGCCAAATATACAAAACATAATATACAATACAATCTCCAATACTGGTACTCATCCTAAGTACACGAAAAGTGTCACATTTCTTTTGTGTGCGGGCTGCTCCTACCACTGGCCATTATCACCATGTGGAAAAGTACGATCATGAGCTAGCGTACAAATATAATCTAATGTATACAATTTTATGGGCTGCACTTGAGAATGCAACATTACCCAACACACAATTTAAAACATGTTCAACTTTGAACAATTGTTGCCGTGACCATATAGTAACCATATTTTTTCACTGCGTGCAGTAGTATTTTCCACCAAACAAAGTAAAAAAATTAAAAACCGTCGAACTTCCGATTGTTGTTGTTTTTTATAAACACCAACCATGTACTGTGTCGTGAGAGTGTATGTTTTTTTTGGTTTAACAATAAAGACGCACCTACTCGTACATGTATGAACGTTGGCCTATTAAAGCTGCTATGCTTAGTCTACAGTCACAACCATTCGTATGATTGCCGTAATCATATTATTGTTAACATAAATCTTAAATAACAATAATTTTGTCGCGCAAACCATATTTATATGGTTGCTACGACCATATTTACTTTTATAAAATTGTAATAATAGTATTGTTACATTTCAACAATATTAATATTGCCGCAATCATACTGTTGTCAAAATGAAATTCAAAAAACAATACTATGGTTGCGACGAACATGCTTTTATTGTGGAGAATATATTATTGTTGCCGTGACCATATAATAACCATATCTTTTCTCTGCGTGTGGAGACCTGATCTAGTGTATTTAATCGAGCAATGACCAACTTAGGTAAATGCTGATGCAACATCGGGCAATACTAGGAATGCTGAAAAAATGTCGGCTCATTTCTCAATGCTGACTAATACTCGTATTGACACCTGCCAAAATATGCTGAACAGCCAGAATATGTTGCGATACATAACCACAGTTATAAGTTAATTGTACTGATCTTTTCCTTTTGTTTTGATTAATAACACTGTACAACACAACAAAAATTACAAGGTCCGACCTATAAAAAGACACGTGTATCGGCGTTTTGAAAGTTTACATCTGGGTTTAATTTTAGGGGGAGGTAAAGTTTCCCCCAAATGCAAATTTTGTATTATCAATCGCATAGAAAATATAATTAAGCTTACGTTTAAAGTATAAGGTATATTGAACAAATTTATGTAAAATGTTACGGAGAGCAATTTTGTGGAATATGTCAACCCTCTGATTCCTCAAAGTAAGGGTATTTTTCGTCCTTCTTTTAAAAAAGAGCAAAAAACACCAAATTAAACAGGGATTTAAGGTATTCAAACGTTCCGCAAAAATATTCGTCGTGAAATTTTACAATAAGTCCCTAAATACACCAAAACGGAAAATTCAACCAGAAAGTTAAAAAGAAGAAACAACAAAAGACAGGCTTAGTTTGGCATTTAATAAGAATTTTATTTTAAAGTACCTACCACAAAAAATTAGCGTGAAAAAAATTGGATTCATTAATTACATTTTCTTGTAGCTCTAGGCAATTCGACTTCATTATCATACAATTTCCAGCATATTTCAGCGATAAGTGAAAGAATGCTTTTGCCTTTATAGCGTTATTTAATGGGTGTCTGATGAAAGTTTTCACCATGCTCAGCAGATTCTGTTGACAACTGGTTCTCAATGTAATCCATATGGGAATTTAAAAAAAGAATTTTTGTTGACATGAGCTCCTAGTTTTTCAAAAGCTCTAAGCATTGTGTCTACTGATACTCGAGTAGTAAGAGAACGATTTTTGCTTTTCCACGCATCAAGCTAAATTGGTGTGAGAATTTCGTAGAAGTCAAGGTTTTGCATTAGCTTTCTTATATCTGGACCAACAAAAACATCTGTTTGTATGAAACCAATTTTAAGGCTTTTAACAAAAAACAACGACTTCAAGAACACATACATACCATCTGTAATCTTTGCTTCGCTTAATTTTGGAAACATTGTTTTCAGAATATTCAATGCTGATTCATTTGTATCCAGACATATAACAAAGTTTTTTACCACACCATGTTTGATATGCCATGGGGAAAAGAGAATTTTTACAGTTGGTACCAATGATGAAAGATATTGTGCTCTCCTAATGTTCCCTCAGCTCTCAACTTCCATTTTTTTAATAAGGGGATTTAAGGGGTGTAAAACGTTTACTATAAGTCCCTGAATACACCAAAACGGAAAATTCAACCAGAAAGTCAGAAATAAGACACAACAAAAGAGAGATTAGGGTTAATTTGACATTTATTAAGAACTTTATTTAAAAGTCCCCCAAAAAATTAGCATGAAAAATAATTTGGATAGGAAGTATTCATTACTTCAACCAAGTTACTGGCATATAAATGCGTAAGACCCGAAAAAACGGTTTTTTACCTGTAACTCTAGATTTTAGAGGTGTCTGGAAAATTTCAAAATCGGTTTCTTGTTGTATTCAGCAAGATCTATAAGAAAAATAATATCACTTCCCGGGTATTTTGACTTCATTCTTTCTTGTTATACTGTGTTAATAATATAAAATAACATTGCATTTTTAGTTTCATTATTGTCAGTTTTACAAACGCACAATTTACAGTAACAACACTTATTTTAAAAAAACAGACAACTCAAATTTTATATCGCAGCTATTTAATTTTAACTCCGTAACATAAGCTTATGATATCCGTGCTTTTTTAATTCATCGTATTTTCAACATTCTAATGAATTCTCAAGCTTTCTCTAATAAATTTAATGCTCTGATAATTTTCGTTGTCAACTTTTCTGACATTTTCGATATTTGTTTAATGTTTTTAAAATATCGTTATCGTCGTCTTTTATTACAATGGCTAGTATGTCGTCTACATATTTGGCTGTGTTTTATGTTAATGTTTTGGGCGGTGCCACTTGTCATACAGCTGCTCAAACAATGAATCTACTGAGGGGAAATTTCGAAAAGCAGCTAATTTCAAGTTTTGGACAGGTGAGTTGGCCGTCTAGATCGAGTGATATCACCAAAGTCCAAAGTATATGCTAACAAACCAGCTACGATTCAGGTTTTGGAAGCCAACATAACGCGTGTCATTAAAACCATACCGTTCGAAATGCTCGAACGAGTCATCCAAAATTGGGCCCTCAGAATGGAAACCCTGAGGCGTAGTTGCGGCCAAAATTTGAAGGAAATTATATTCAAAAAATAAATGCAATAAAATGTCATTTCAAATTACCAATAAAGATTTCACACTTGATTTGAATTTTTATATTTTTGTTTGTTCTAAAAAATACCTCTAGATGGATTACAATATATTAACCTGCATAAATAGCATTATATACAAGAATTCCCGACTAAATATTTATGGTCTTCACAAAAATGGTATGTGTCAAATGCGATACAACTGCATTTGACACATACCATTTTTGACATTCGACGAATTTTTGATGGACAGAAAAGTTTGAGACACTCTGTACTACTTCAAGGCATATTGTTGACTTCGTTGGTATATCATTTTGTATATTTGTTCGTAAGGTTATCTGCAAAGGGGGAATTTTTGCCCCTTCTTTTGTCCAAGGTGTTGTTAAAGATGTTCAAAGCAAAGGCGATAAACTGTACTAGATGTGCGAAATGTTTCTTCTTCGCAATAATGTCGAAAAACATCACTTCAGTAACGCACACATTCCCGATTTATTTATTCACTTTTTTGAACACAGTCACAAGAACGCTAGATCAATATTTCGTGGTTGCAAACGGAATAACAAAATAAACATCGTTGAGCAACAATATAAATACGCTTGGTGCGACAAAAGTATTGTTTTTATTTTTTTTTGTTTACAATAACATGATTACTGCAATCATACCGCATAATTGTATTGTTCGGCGGAACAAAGTAAACTTTCGTTTATTTGGAATATACAATCTCTCAATTGAATAGCTTTTGATGATTGTAAAACACATTCGTTGCTGGTATCCTAGGATGCTGAAGAATGGTTTACTGAAACTGCAACTGCTTTAAATAAAATGTTTAGTAGTGGCATGTTCTCCAATTAGACCACACCCTATAAGGAACAATATTAAGGAACAATATTATTTCTAGAAGAATGTTGCTAAAATTAATATATGCTCCCGCAGATATGTTTATCTGATTTCATGTTTGAAGCTCTAGAAGCCATATATTACAACTAATCTTAATGAAGTTTGGCACAAGTATGCATATCGTGCCAAGGACTGTCGCTCTTGAAATTTGAGAAAATCGGTTCAGATTAAGATATAGCTCTCACATATAGTATATTCATTCGATTTAACCAATAACAATGACATTTTCTCACGAATTCAAATATGACATTAGATTTAAAATCTGATTAAATTGGGTCCAAACAAATATTTTTAGTTGGGTTTTCTGAGCATCTACGCCCAACTTAAGCTTTGTTTACATGCTTTTGTAAGCGAAAACAATATTTTCATTGATATTATTGATTTAAACTGTGTGTCAAACAGGGTAATTATGCTGAAATATTGTTTTGCGTTGTCATCTTATTGATGGTTGTTGCAATTATGTTATTTATGTTGACATATTTAATTGTTGTGTCACTAATGTCTATTACTTTATTTATTAATGTCTATCTTTCAGCGCTATGCAGAATTGTAGTTCATTAGTTGCCAAAGCAGTATCTTCTGTGTACCAATCTAAAACAATTTGGTCATTTTTAAGGTGAATATGTTAGAATTTGTTCTTAACCCGCTCTCCTCATAATTGCAAATATGTCGCCAAACTAGTTAAAAATATATTGTATATGTATGTTTTGAGTTTAATTCGCTTATTGCACTGTCAAGAAATTTGTATAGTATGATGGTTGCACCCCATAAGCATCCCGAAATTTGAATGGTATATGTTATTGTTAGTGAAATTGTTGTTCTACTTCAGTCAAGTTTTAAAATTTGGTATTTTAAAACTGGGTATACATACAGCGAAAGCTCTTCTTGCGGACAGTTCTTATAGCCGGACAGCTCTCTTAAGCGGACAAATTTCTTGGTCTCAAAATTTTCGCCTTGTTTCAGAAAGAAATCATGCTCCCTTAAGCGGACGCTCCCTTGGACGGGCGCGGACACTTTTTTGGTACGAAACATCTACATACCATGAGCGGACAACTCTTCCTTCAACTTTACCATTTATCTAGCTTTATCTGTTTTTTAAATCATTGGACAGCAAACGCATACAACCACAATTTAGAGTTTGTGTAGGTAAGTTGCTTTCTTCCCTCTTCCAAATTCTTATACAGTTTTCTCATAACTATGTAAAAATTATAAACAAGCAAAGAAAAAATCATATTCCCATAATTCATCAAGCAACATGCGTCAGCCATGTAATGTGCGTTAAGTTGTGATTCCCCGTATTTTGTTCATAGACAAAAAATGCCGCAGCTACTGTGATTAACCGTTACTTTAGATACAGATGTGTTTTTTGCTATACTAGTTTTGAACTTTTAATCAGAATGGAATCGCGAAATGTGCGTGTGTGAATATTTTTCTTTAATAATAAAAATTTATTACAATTTGTTTGAAATGTATAAACATATATATTACGTTAGTGGTGGAAACATTATATGTGATAGCGCATAGAGAAAGGGACCTAAGGGTAAAAAAAATCAATTTTCATTTTTTTCTTTTTTTGATGTGGACAACATCTGAGCATCGAATGAGACCGATCCCATGCCCCAAAAAAGTTCCCTCCCAGAGATATGCGCGTTATATGAAAGTAAAGTCGACGATTCTAAGCGCAAATAGAAAGGGACCTAATCTTTAAATTGGCTCTCCTGAAAAAAGATGGTTTTTAACCTCAGGTCCCTTTCTATTTTGCGCGTCACATATATTTTTTTTTAATTTTCCTCTAAAAGTTCTATTGGGCGGACATCTCCCTTAGGCGAACAAAATCGCTGCGACAGTCATTTTCCGCTTTAGAGAGCTTTTACTGTATTTGAGTTTGAGTGCCATACTCCATGTCTTTGAATGTAACCACAAAAGATTGGATTTTGGTTTCTTACCACATCATGTGTACGACGATGAATACCATGCATTGCATTACATGTCTTCCTACCTAACACATACATATAAAGGCAACAAAAACAAAACGATTGGTATGAATGGCTTAATGCTGTTTGAATGGTTCTTATAGAAAATGAGTAACTTTTCATATTTCTGTTTTACCAAAACTATCTACTCCCCACGTACTTTGTGAATTTGCAATAAATTTTGCAGAGAGAAATTTGTCATTGTTAATGGTTATTTAATGAAAGTGACGGGGACATTCATAAAAGGTTCATATATATACCTGCAAACATATATAAACTACTACAATATAATGAAACTGTTGAGCTGTTCCTGCTTAAAATCGGTGAAAAGTTATAACTCAGTTTATATCGTAGAAGTAAAATCGCCGTTATGTTCGGGCAAGCGGAACCATATATACTTCACCGCCAAAAAAATGGACACTAATATACGTCAGTTAAAATTTAAATTCAATTCATATTTGTATACGTATCAACGTGTATACATATTTGTTTTAATGTGAGTAACCATTTGCCAATACTGAACTTTAACACAGTAGCACATTTTCCAACTTCAAAATCTCGAACTTATTGAGACCCCCAAAATCTGAAAGCTTCTGATTGTAGAAAAAAAATCCTAGCTTGGTTTAGAATTATTAGCAAAAATTTTTTTAACTCATTTTTGAAGTTTTCGATTGGATTTTAGTACAATTTTGTAAAAACTTGTACTGATTCTTAAGTCTATATCTCGTGAACTATTGGAAATATTGCTTGTCCTCAGCAAATTTGTAGCTCAAACCTATACAAATGTTCATCAAAAAAACAACAACCTCTTACTTAAAACAACAAAACTGTAAAAAAATCGTAAAATTTCGTCAAATTTTTCTATAGTTTTCACACTTTCTTCAGAAATTGCTACGAACTCGACCAGATAATATATGACAGAAAGTTAGCCAAAAGTAAAATAAATAACTCTTCTTAACAAGCCGAGTTCATTTGATGACTCTTTCATATAGTTATAGCCCCACAATGTCATCAAAAATTCAATAAAGGACCAATATAAATGCAACAATATAAAGATGGTTGGTGAGATACAAGTATTGTTTTTTGGGTTTTATGTTAACAATAATATTATTTGTATGATTGTTATTTTTCTTAATTTGAATATAGTGTTTAGAACAATGTTATTGTTACGAATCTTGTTCAATAATAATACTTTTAATATATAAATTACAATTTTTAAAACAACCCAACCATACTTTTTTTCTTCGTGTGTTCAGCTTTTGTTGTCAACAAATTAGCTCAGCTCATATTTTGAATATTTTCATTAGTTCACGTCTTTTATAAAAAAGGCGCACACATCCAGCCTACCATTGTCAGCAGCGATGAATTTGCAGCCGAAAAATGTGTGGTGTTGGCAACGCAGAAGAGAGGAGGAAAAAATAAACAGACAAATTTAAAACAAAACCCGCTAAAACGCGATCGTTTTTTTTTCTGTTTAAAAAGGAGAATCCCTTAACTGACGATAAACAACAACTCATAAATACGCTAATAATGTGTTTTTAGTGTTTTGTCGACCTACAACCGTTTTCTCATTATTTTTGATTAAGTCGTTTGCTGTTAAAACAAATGTTCACTGCACGCAGAAAAAAAGTATGGTTGTGATGACAATATTCAAAGAGGATAATACTATTGTTGGGTATATGGTTGTGCTACAACAATATTATGGTCCTCACAACAATAGTATGATTCAAATACAACCATACTATGATCCTCACAACAATAGTATGATTAACACATAACCATACTATGATCCCAAAAACCATAGTATGATTCACACTCAACCATACTATGATCTCCACAACCATAGAATGATCCTCACAACCAAAGTATGGTCCTCACAACCTATGTATGATTCACACGCAACCATGTTATGATCCCTACAACCATACTATGATTACACACAATTATACTATGATCCCCAACATAATTTATTAGAATTGGTTTAAGTTGTCAACAATAGATTCGAATTATGAAAATTATTCATAAATACATTAAATTCAAAATAATAGGAGTGATATATTTCACAGTATGTAGAAAAAATAAGTTTAAATAAACGTAAGCGTTTTTATTAAAAATATTTCAGATAAACAAAGCCAAAGCAGCCTGTCTAAAAAATTTTAATTTCGATAAAAAGTACTATTATTGCATTAAATCCGTACCAATAACATTTATTCTAAAAAGCATATTTAAATGAAGAAAAATTACAATCATACATGATTGCCGTAATCATATCATTGTTAACATAAAACGCAAAACACAATACTTTTGTCGCACTAACCATATCTATATTGTTGATATTACCATATTTTCATTTTTAAATTTGGCAATAATACTATTGTTACATTTCAACAATATTAATATTGCAGCAATTACACTATTGTCAAAAATAAATTCAGTTAACAATGCTATGGTTGCGACGAACATACTTTTGTTGTGGAGAACATATTATTATTGCCGTGAACATGTATTAACCATGTTTTTTCTCTGCGTGTGTGCATATAAATATATATACTAAAATTTTTCTCTGTTAGCCAAAATTACTTTTCTCTGTTTGGCAGAATAAACTTTTATATATATTAACAACAAAAGTTTTACAAAAACCACTTCCAGGTAAAAAAAACAAAATATTAAATAATTCTTATTCAACTCCCAACTCACTGCACGTAGAAAATATGGTTGGGGTGACAATATTCGAAGAGGAACATACTATTGTTAGGTATATTTACTATTGTTGGGTATATTGTTGTGGCACAACAATATTATGATCCCCACAACAATTGTATGAAGCACATACAACCATAGTATTATCTCCACAACCATAGTATGATTCTCACTCGACCATAGTATGATCCACACAACAATATTATGATCCTCAAAATAATATTTTGATTCACACTCAACCAAAGTATGATCACCACAACCATAGTATGATTCACACTCAACCATACTATGATCCCCATAACAATATTATGATCCTCACAACCATAGTATTATTAACACCCAATGATGTTATGATTACTACAACCATAGTATGATTCCACTCAACAATACTAAATTATTTATATGTGTTGGGTTATGTTGATATTCAACAATAGATTTTTATTAAGCAATATATTTAGATTTAAGACCATGTTTCTATTGAACATTTCATTCAAGAAACCAAAAATGTATTTAAAATGCTGTCGAATAGAAAAAAAACAGAGGAGACTGCAGAGAGTGAATGCTACTTCACCATCTAATCAACGAACGTAATTAATCCATGATCAATGGATGTATACTTAAGTGCAAGCCGATTTTAAATGAACGAGAACCAGTCGGCACACGCAGAAAAAAAGTATGGTTGGGGTAACAATATTCGAAGAGGATCATACTATTGTTGATTATATGGTTGTGGCACAACAATATTATGATCATCACAACAATAGTATGGTTCACACACAACCATACTATGATCCCCATAACAATATTATGGTCCTCACAACAATAGAATTATTCACACACAACCATACTATGATCCCCACAACCATATTATTATTCACACTCAACCATACTATGATCCCCACAACCATACTATAATCCTCACAACCAAAGAATGTTTCACTTACAACCATGATGTGCATGATCCTCACAACCATAGTATGACTTACACACAACCATCTTTGATCCCCAAATTTTTTGTAAAGATTGGGTTAAGTTGTTATTCACCAATAGATTTTTATTAAATAAGTTATGTAAAAATACATAAAACTCTTTATAAAGGGAGTGATTTATTTAACAGTAGAAACAATTCATTTATTAAAAATATTTCAGTTATACTAATCCGTAGTTTGTTTTAAAAAAATGTTAATTTATATATAGAAACTACTATTATTGCATAAGATTAGTAAAAATAACTTTGTCAAATTAAAAATAAATTACGATTTTGCCTGTATGATTGCCATATTCATGTTATTGTTAACATAAAACCCATGAAACAATACTTTTGTCCCACCAACCATATTTATATTGTTGCTACAACCATATTTTCATTTTTTAATTTGACAACAATGCTTTTGTTACATTTCAACAATATTAATATTGCCGCAATCATACTATTGTCAAAATTAAATTCAAAAAACAATACTAAGGTTGCGACAACCATACTTTTATTGCAGAGAACATACTATTGTTGCCGTGACCATATAGTAACCATATTTTTTCACTGCGTGCAGTAGTATTTTCCACCAAACAAAGTAAAAAAATTAAAAACCGTCGAACTTCCGATTGTTGTTGTTTTTTATAAACACCAACCATGTACTGTGTCGTGAGAGTGTATGTTTTTTTTTGGTTTAACAATAAAGACGCACATACTCGTACATGTATGAACGTTGGCCTATTAAAGCTGCTATGCTTAGTCTACAGTCACAACCATTCGTATGATTGCCGTAATCATATTATTGTTAACATAAATCTTAAATAACAATAATTTTGTCGCGCCAACCATATTTATATGGTTGCTACGACCATATTTACTTTTATAAAATTGTAATAATAGTATTGTTACATTTCAACAATATTAATATTGCCGCAATCATACTGTTGTCAAAATGAAATTCAAAAAACAATACTATGGTTGCGACGAACATGCTTTTATTGTGGAGAATATATTATTGTTGCCGTGACCATATAATAACCATATCTTTTCTCTGCGTGTGGAGACCTGATCTAGTGTATTTAATCGAGCAATGACCAACTTAGGTAAATGCTGATGCAACATCGGGCAATAATAGGAATGCTGAAAAAATGTCGGCTCATTTCTCAATGCTGACTAATACTCGTATTGACACCTGCCAAAATATGCTGAACAGCCAGAATATGTTGCGATACATAACCACAGTTATAAGTTAATTGTACTGATCTTTTACTTTTGTTTTGATTAATAACACTGTACAACACAACAAAAATTACAAGGTCCGACCTATAAATTTTGATAGAGGAGACAAAACAAGACACGTGTATCGGCGTTTTGAAAGTTTACATCTGGATTTAATTTTAGGGGGAGGTAAAGTTTCCCCCAAATGCAAATTTTGTATTGTCAATCGCATAGAAAATAGAATTAAGCTTACGTTTAAAGTATAAGGTATATTGAACAAATTTATGTAAAATGTTACGGAGAACAATTTTGTGGAATATGTTAACCCTCTGATTCCTCAAAGTAAGGGTATTTTTCGTCCCTCTTTTAAAAAAGAGCAAAAAACACCAAATTAAACAGGGATTTAAGGTATTCAAACGTTCCGCAAAAATATTCGTCGTGAAATTTTACAATAAGTCCCTAAATACACCAAAACGGAAAATTCAACCAGAAAGTTAAAAAGAAGAAACAACAAAAGACAGGGTTAGTTTGGCATTTAATAAGAATTTTATTTTAAAGTACCTACCACAAAAAATTAGCGTGAAAAAAATTGGATTGGAAGTATTCATTAATTACATTTTCTTGTAGCTCTAGGCAATTCGACTTCATTATCATACAATTTCCAGCATATTTCAGCGATAAGTGAAAGAATGCTTTTGCCTTTATAGCGTTATTTAATGGGTGTCTGATGAAAGTTTTCACCATGCTCAGCAGATTCTGTTGACAACTGGTTCTCAATGTAATCCATATGGGAATTTAAAAAAAGAATTTTTGTTGACATGAGCTCCTAGTTTTTCAAAAGCTCTAAGCATTGTGTCTACTGATACTCGAGTAGTAAGAGAACGATTTTTGCTTTTCCACGCATCAAGCTAAATTGGTGTGAGAATTTCGTAGAAGTCAATGTTTTGCATTAGCTTTCTTATATCTGGACCAACAAAAACATCTGTTTGTATGAAACCAATTTTAAGGCTTTTAACAAAAAACAACGACTTCAAGAACACATACATACCATCTGTAATCTTTGCTTCGCTTAATTTTGGAAACATTGTTTTCAGAATATTCAATGCTGATTCATTTGTATCCAGACATATAACAAAGTTTTTTACCACACCATGTTTGATATGCCATGGGGAAAAGAGAATTTTTACAGTTGGTACCAATGATGAAAGATATTGTGCTCTCCTAATGTTCCCTCAGCTCTCAACTTCCATTTTTTTAATAAGGGGATTTAAGGGGTTAAAACGTTTACTATAAGTCCCTGAATACACCAAAACGGAAAATTCAACCAGAAAGTCAGAAATAAGATACAACAAAGGAGAGATTAGGGTTAATTTGGCATTTATTAAGAACTTTATTTAAAAGTCCCCCAAAAAATTAGCATGAAAAATAATTTGGATAGGAAGTATTCATTACTTCAACCAAGTTACTGGCATATAAATGCGTAAGACCCGAAAAAACGGTTTTTTACCTGTAACTCTAGATTTTAGAGGTGTCTGGAAAATTTCAAAATCGGTTTCTTGTTGTATTCAGCAAGATCTATAAGAAAAATAATATCACTTCCCGGGTATTTTGACTTCATTCTTTCTTGTTATACTGTGTTAATAATATAAAATAACATTGCATTTTTAGTTTCATTATTGTCAGTTTTACAAACGCACAATTTACAGTAACAACACTTATTTTAAAAAAACAGACAACTCAAATTTTATATCGCAGCTATTTAATTTTAACTCCGTAACATAAGCTTATGATATCCGTGCTTTTTTAATTCATCGTATTTTCAACATTCTAATGAATTCTCAAGCTTTCTCTAATAAATTTAATGCTCTGATAATTTTCGTTGTCAACTTTTCTGACATTTTCGATATTTGTTTAATGTTTTTAAAATATCGTTATCGTCGTCTTTTATTACAATGGCTAGTATGTCGTCTACATATTTGGCTGTGTTTTATGTTAATGTTTTGGGCGGTGCCACTTGCCATACAGCTGCTCAAACAATGAATCTACTGAGGGGAAATTTCGAAAAGCAGCTAACTTCAAGTTTTGGACAGGTGAGTTGGCCGTCTAGATCGAGTGATATCACCAAAGTCCAAAGTCTATGCTGACAAACCAGCTACGATTCAGGTTTTGGAAGCCAACATTACGCGTGTCATTAAAGCCATACCGGTCTAAATGCTCGAACGAGTCATCCAAAATTGGACCCTCAGAATGGAAACCCTGAGGCGTAGTTGCGCCCAAAATTTGAAGGAACTTATATTCAAAAAAAAAAAAAAGTAATAAAATGTCATTTCAAATTACCAATAAAGATTCCACACTTGATTTGAATTTTTTATATTTTTTTTGTTCTGAAAAAATACCTCTAGATGGATCACCCTATATAAGTATAAGGGTTTAAATGCCGAAAAACTGGAAATTAAATAGCATCATATACAAGAATTCCCGACTAAATATTTATACAGGTGTATCGCATTTGACACATACAATTTTTGACATTCGACGAATTTTTGATGGACAGAAAAATTTGAGACACGCTCCACTACTTCAAGTCGTATTGTTGACATCGTTGGTATATCATTTTGTATATATGTTGGTAAGGTTCTCTGCAAAGTAGGAATTTTTGCCCCTTCTTTTGTCCAAGGTGTTGTTAAAGATGTTCAAAGCAAAGGCGATAAACTGTACTATATGGGCGAAATGTTTCTTCTTCGCAATAATGTCGAAAAACAGCACTTCAGTAACGCACACATTCCCGATTTATTTATTCACTTTTTTGAACACAGTCACAAGAACGCTAGAAAGTCAAAATTGAAACACTAAAAATATAGAAAACGCCAAATTTGCACTCTTTAAACACAAAAACCGCGTTCCCAAAATTTACTGTTCCATCATGCAAAATTTCAGGATACTAGGTTGATTCGTTTGACCGCTATCGTGCTTTTAACAGCACATGGACGGACGGACAGATATGGCTTTTTCGTAATAGAGTTTTGCGACATGAATATATACTTTTTGGGGTCCCAGATCAATATTTCGTGGTGTTGCAAACGGAATAACAAATTAAACATGCCATTCACCCATCGATGGAGAGTATACAAATATGGTTGAGCAACAACATAAATACGCTTGGTGCGACAAAAGTATTGTTTTTGGTTTTTTTGTTTACAATAACATGAATTCTGCAATCATACCGCATAATTGTATTGTTCGGTGGAACAAAGCAAACTTTCGTTTATTTGGAATATACAATCTCTCAATTGAATAGTCTTTGATGATTGTAAAACACATTCGTTGTTGGTATCCTACACACAGAAAAAAAGTATGGTTGGGGTGACAATATTCGAAGAGGATCATACTATTGTTGGGTATATGGTTGTGGCACAACAATATTATGATCATCACAACAATAGTATGGTTCACACACAACCATACTATGATCCCCACAACAATACTATGGTCCTCACAACAATAGAATTATTCACACACAACTATACTATGGTCTCCACAACCATATTATTATTCACACTCAACCATACTATGATCCGCACAACCATATTATGATCCTTATAACCATAGTATGTTTAACGTACAACCATAGTATGTTTAACGTACAACCATAGTATGACTTACGCATAACCATACTATGATCCCCAAAATTGTTTGTAAAGACTGATATAAGTTGTTATTCAACAATAAAGGATTTTATTAAGTTAGTTATGTAACAATAGGAGTGATTTATTTAACAGTAAACAAATTCATTTATTAAAAATATTTTAGTTATAGTAATCCGTAGTTTTTTTAAAAAAACTTAATTTTTATTGCTATTATTGCGTAAGAATCGTAAAAATAACATTGTCAAATTAAAAAAAAATTAAGGTTTTGCCGGAATGATTGCCGTAATCATGTTATTGTTAACATAAAACCCAAGAAAACAATACTTTTGTCCCACCAACCATATTTATATTGTTGTTACAACCATATTTTCATTTTTAAATTTGGCAACAATACTTTTGTTACATTTCAACAATATTAATATTGCTGCAATCATACTATTGTCAAAATGAAATTCAAAAAACAATACTATGGTTGCGACGACCATACTTTTACTGCTGAGAACATACTATTGTTGCCGTGACCATATAGTAACCATATCTTTTCTCTGCGTGCATGTTTCTAGCTCTAGAAGCCATATATTACAACTAATCTTAATGAAGTTTGGCGCAAGTATGTATATCGTGCCAAGGACTGTCACTCTTGAAATTTAAGAAAATCGGTTAGTATATAGTATATCATCCGATTTAACCAATAACAGTGACATTTTCTCACAATAGATTTTAAATCTGGTTAAATTGGGTCCAAACACATATTTATAATTGGGTTTTCTGAGCATCTACGCCCAACTTAAGCTTTGTTTACTAGTTTTTGTAAGCGAAAACAATATTTTCATTGTTATTATTGTTTTAAACTGTGTGCTATTTGTCAAACAGGGTAGGTATGCTGAAATATTATTTTGCGTTGTCATCTTCTTTGGTTTTTATGCTGATTGTTTTGAGGGTTGTTGCAATTATGTTATTTATGTTGACATATTTAATTGTTGTGTCACTAATGTCTATTACTTTATTTATTAATGTCTATCTTTCAGCGCTATGCAGAATTGTAGTTCATTAGTTGCCAAAGCAGTATCTTCTGTGTAGCAATCTAAAACAATTTGGTCATTTTTAAGGTGAATATGTTAGAATTTGTTCTTAACCCGCTCTCCTCATAATTGCAAATATGTCGCCAAACTAGTTAAAAATAAATTGTATATGTATGTTTTGAGTTTAATTCGCTTATTGCACTGTCAAGAAATTTGTATAGTATGATGGTTGCACTTGTTTGAGATATGTATGCCCCATAAGCATCCCGAAATTTTAATGGTACATATATGTTATTGTTAGTGAAATTGTTGTTCTACTTCAGTCAAGTTTTAAAATTTGGTATTTTAAAATTGGGTATATACACAGCGAAAGCTCTTCTTGCGGACAGTTATTATAGCCGGACAGCTCTCTTAAGCGGACAAATTTCTTGGTCTCCAAATTTTCGCCTTTTTTTCAGAAAGAAATCCGCCCCTTGGACGGGCGCGGACACTTTTTTGGTACGAAACATCTCCCATGAGCGGACAACTCTTCCTTCAACTTTACCATTTATCTAGCTTTATCTATTTTTTAAATCATTGGACGGCAAACGCATACAACCACAATTTAGAGATTGTGTAGGTGAGTTGTTCTCTTCCCTCTCCCAAATTCTTATACAGTTTTCTCATAACTATGTACAAATTTATAAACAAGCAAAGAAAAAATCATATTCCCATAATTCATCAAGCAACATGCGTCAGCCATGTAATGTGCGTTAAGTTGTGATTCCCCGTATTTTGTTCATAGACAAAAAATGCCGCAGCTACTGTGATTAACCGTTACTTTAGATAGATAAATATGTGACAGCGCATAGAGAAAGGGGCCTAAGGGTAAAAAAAATCAATTTAACTTTTTTTTTGATGTGGACAACATCTGAGCATCGAATAAGACCGATCCCATGCCCCAAAAGTGTTCCCTCCCAGAGATATGCGCGTTTTGTGAAAGTGATGGTACACCAAAGATACACTTATTTAAATCTTTTAAATGGCTCTCCTAAACAAAACTGGGTTTTACCCTTAGGTCCCTTTCTATTTTGCGCGTCACATATGTGTTTTTTTGCTGTACTACTTTGATAAACATTTGTTGAAATCGATCTCTTGTGTGTAACTTTTAATCACAATGGCATCGCGAAATGTGCGTGTGTGAATATTTTTCTTTAATAATAACAATTTATTACAATATGTTTGGAAATTTATAAGCATATTTATTTCCTTAGTGGTGGAAACATTATATATTTTTTTTAATTTACCTCTAAAAGTTCTATTGGGCGGACATTTTCCTTAGGCGGACATAATCGCTGCGACAGTCAATGTCCGCTCTAGAGAGCTTTTACTGTATTTGTGTTTGAGTGCCATACTCCATGTCTTTGAATGTAACCACAAAAGATTGGGTTTTGGTTTCTTACCACATCATGTGTACGACGATGAATACCATGCATTGCATTACATGTCTTCCTACCTAACACATACATATAAAGGCAACAAAAACAAAACGATTGGTATGAATGGCTTAATGCTGTTTGAATGGTTCTTATAGAAAATGAGTAACTTTTCATATTTCTGTTTTACCAAAACTATCTACTCCCCACGTACTTTGTGAATTTGCAATAAATTTTGCAGAGAGAAATTTGTCATTGTTAATGGTTATTTAATGAAAGTGACGGGGACATTCATAAACGGTTCATATATATACCTGCAAACATATATGAACTAATACAGTATAATGAAACTGTTGAGCTGTTCCTGCTTAAAATCGGTGAAAAGTTATAACTCAGTTTATATCGTAGAAGTAAAATCGCCGTTATGTTCGGGCAAGCGGAACCATATATACTTCACCGCCAAAAAAAATGGACACTAATATACGTCAGTTAAAATTTAAATTCAATTCATATTTGTATACGTATCAACGTGTATACATATTTGTTTTAATGTGAGTAACCATTTGCCAATACTGAACTTTAACACAGTAGCACATTTTCCAACTTCAAAATCTCGAACTTATTGAGACCCCCAAAATCTGAAAGCTTCTGATTGTAGAAAAAAAATCCTAGCTTGGTTTAGAATTATTAGCAAAAATTTTTTTAACTCATTTTTGAAGTTTTCGATTGGATTTTAGTACAATTTTGTAAAAACTTGTACTGATTCTTAAGTCTATATCTCGTGAACTATTGGAAATATTGCTTGTCCTTCTTCAGCAAATTTGTAGCTCAAACCTATACAAATGTTGATCAAAAAAACAACAACCTCTTACTTAAAACAACAAAACTGTAAAAAAATCGTAAAATTTCGTCATATTTTTCTATAGTTATAGCCCCACAATGTCATCAAAAATTCAATAAAGGACCAATATAAATGCAACAATATAAAGATGGTTGGTGAGATACAAGTATTGTTTTTTGGGTTTTATGTTAACAATAATAGTATTTGTATGATTGTTATTTTTCTTAATTTGAATATAGTGTTTAGAACAATGTTATTGTTACGAATCTTGTTCAATAATAATACTTTTAATATATAAATTACAATTTTTAAAACAAACTGCTTTGGATTTGGTTAACTCAAATATTTTTAATAAATGAAACGCTTACGTTTTTTAAATGGATTTTTTCTGCCGTACTATGGTTGTATGTAAGACATGCTATTGTTGTGAGGATCACAATATAGTTGTGGGGATCATAGTGTGGTTGTGTGAGAATCATACTATGGTTGTGGGGATCATAGTAAGGGTTTGTGTGAATCATGCTATTGTTGTGAGGAATATAATACGGTTGTGGGGATCATAGTATGTTGTATGTAAATCATACTTTTGTTGTGAGGATCATCGTATTGTTGTGCCACAACCATATACCCAACAACAGTATGATGCTCTTTGAATATTGCTGTCCCAACCATACTTTTTTTCTTCGTGTGTTCAGCTTTTGTTGTCAACAAATTAGCTCAGCTCATATTTTGAATATTTTCATTAGTTCACGTCTTTTATAAAAAAACGCGCACACATCCAGCCTACCATTGTCAGCAGCGATGAATTTGCAGCCGAAAAATGTGTGGTGTTAGCAACGCAGAAGAGAGGAGGAAGAAATAAACAGACAAATTTAAAACAAAACCCGCTAAAACGCGATCGTTTTTTTTCTGTTTAAAAAGGAGAATCCCTTAACTGACGACAAACAACAACTCATAAATACGCTAATAATGTGTTTTTAGTGTTTTGTCGACCTACAACCGTTATCTCATTATTTTTGATTAAGTCGTTTGCTGTTAAAACAAATGTTCACTGCACGCAGAAAAAAAGTATGGTTGTGATGACAATATTCAAAGAGGATAATACTATTGTTGGGTATATGGTTGTGCTACAACAATATTATGGTCCTCACAACAATAGTATGTTTCAAATACAACCATACTATGATCCTCACAACAATAGTATGATTAACACATAACCATACTATGATCCCAAAAACCATAGTATGATTCACACTCAACCATACTATGATCTCCACAACCATAGAATGATCCTTACAACCAAAGTATGGTCCTCACAACCTATGTATGATTCACACGCAACCATGTTATGATCCCTACAACCATACTATGATTACACACAATTATACTATGATCCCCAACAAAATTTATTAGAATTGGTTTAAGTTGTCAACAATAGATTCGAATTATGAAAATTATTCATAAATACATTAAATTCAAAATAATAGGAGTGATATATTTCACAGTATGTAGAAAAAATAAGTTTAAATAAACGTAAGCGTTTTTATTAAAAATATTTCAGATAAACAAAGCCAAAGCAGCTTGTTTAAAAAATTTTAATTTCGATAAAAAGTACTATTATTGCATTAAATCCGTACCAATAACATTTATTCTAAAAAGCTTATTTAAATGAAGAAAAATTACAATCATACAGTATGATTGCCGTAATCATATCATTGTTAACATAAAACGCAAAACACAATACTTTTGTCGTACTAACCATATCTATATTGTTGATATTACCATATTTTCATTTTTAAATTTGGCAATAATACTATTGTTACATTTCAACAATATTAATATTGCAGCAATTACACTCTTGTCAAAAAACAATTCAGTTAACAATGCTATGGTTGCGACGAACATACTTTTGTTGTGGAGAACATATTATTATTGCCGTGAACATGTATTAACCATGTTTTTTCTCTGCGTGTGTGCATATAAATATATATACTAAAATTTTTCTCTGTTAGCCAAAATTACTTTTCTCTGTTTGGCAGAATAAACTTTTATATATATTAACAACAAAAGTTTTACAAAAACCACTTCCAGGTAAAAAAAAACAAAATATTAAATAATTCTTATTCAACTCCCAACTCACTGCACGTAGAAAATATGGTTGGGGTGACAATATTCGAAGAGGAACATACTATTGTTAGGTATATTTACTATTGTTGGGTATATTGTTGTGGCACAACAATATTATGATCCCCACAACAATTGTATGAAGCACATACAACCATAGTATGATCCCCACAACCATAGTATGATTCACACTCGACCATAGTATGATCCACACAACAATATTATGATCCTCAAAATAATATTTTGATTCACACTCAACCAAAGTATGATCACCACAACCATAGTATGATTCACACTCAACCATACTATGATCCCCATAACAATATTATGATCCTCACAACCATAGTATTATTAACACCCAATGATGTTATGATTACTACAACCATAGTATGATTCCACTCAACAATACTAAATTATTTATATGTGTTGGGCTATGTTGATATTCAACAATAGATTTTTATTTAGCAATATATTTAGATTTAAGACCATGTTTCTATTGAACATTTCATTCAAGAAACCAAAAATGTATTTAAAATGCTGTCGAATAGAAAAAAAAAACAGAGGAGACTGCAGAGAGTGAATGCTACTTCACCATCTAATCAACGAACGTAATTAATCCATGATCAATGGATGTATACTTAAGTGCAAGCCGATTTTAAATGAACGAGAACCAGTCGGCACACGCAGAAAAAAAGTATGGTTGGGGTAACAATATTCGAAGAGCATCATACTATTGTTGATTATATGGTTGTGGCACACCAATATTATGATCATCACAACAATAGTATGGTTCACACACAACCATACTATGATCCCCATAACAATATTATGGTCCTCACAACAATAGAATTATTCACACACAACCATACTATGATCCCCACAACCATATTATTATTCACACTCAACCATACTATGATCCCCACAACCATACTATAATCCTCACAACCAAAGAATGTTTCACTTACAACCATGATGTGCATGATCCTCACAACCATAGTATGACTTACACACAACCATCTTTGATCCCCAAATTTTTTGTAAAGATTGGGTTAAGTTGTTATTCACCAATAGATTTTTATTAAATAAGTTATGTAAAAATACATAAAACTCTTTATAAAGGGAGTGATTTATTTAACAGTAGAAACAATTCATTTATTAAAAATATTTCAGTTATTCTAATCCGTAGTTTGTTTTAAAAAATGTTAATTTATATATAGAAACTACTATTATTGCATAAGATTAGTAAAAATAAACTTTGTCATATTAAAATAAAATTTCGATTTTGCCTGTATGATTGCCATATTCATGTTATTGTTAACATAAAACCCATGAAACAATTGTAATGTCGAACTTTGTGTATGTGTTTTTGTAAAGATAGGCCTGCCTACTTTATGTGTGCCGGCGCTTAAAAACGCCACTGGCAATAATAATAGTTTTATCTTTGCAGGCACTTAAAAGTGCCAATGCAATATTTAATATTTGGAAGCACTAAAGAGCGCTAGACCAAAAGAAGTAATGAAAGTTATGCCAATTAGTAGGCAGTTTAAAGTTTGACTGTGTTTATTTATTTTCATATAAGGGCTTATAAATATACATAACGGGATAATTTAATCCTATTTTCTTTTGTTTACATTATCCTTAAAATAACAACATACTTAGTACTAACAAACATACTTAGTACTAAACAGCTGTTGATCAGCTGTTGATAATTAGGGATGGAAAAACAAGTAACGATGACAACACTACACCCTTACCCTATATAAAAAAAGGAAAAAAAATGAATAAACAATTTTTTTTTTTTTTTTTTTTTTACATATTAAACTTTATTCCATTTCTTAAGCATATTATTGTGATACATTCTTGTTTTTCCATTTACATCTATTTTAGTATTTACTCCTTCCATACTTATTATTCTATAAGGTCCCTGATACGGTGGTTGATTTTTCTTTCTATTAATAATCTTTAGAAGTACAAGATCTCCTACCTTCAAATTAAGTGGATTTGACTTTTCATCTTGGAGAACTCTTTTTATTTTTGTTTTTTCTAGCAATTCTTTCGCTTTATCCAGAGAAAATTTTAATCTTAGCTTAAGTTCGTTGGCATAGTTTTCAGTATTGTACACTTTATTTACATTGTTTATTTCATCGCATGGCAAGTATGGAAGTTTACCGAATACCAATTCGTACGGAGTGTAGCCTGTATCTACGTGAGGCGTAGTATTGTAGGCAAAAGCAAAATAAGGTACCCAAGTGTCCCACTCGTCGTTCTTGGAGAAATTTAATAAAAATTCATTAAGCACTCTATGGTTTCTCTCTATAGATCCTAATGTTTCATGATGGTACGGTGCACAAAAGGTCTGTTTAATACCCAAAAGACCACAAATCTCTGACAGTAATTGATTCGTAAATTCTGTTCCCTTATCTGATTTTATAATCTTAAAATTGCCGTAAACAAGTATAAACTGTTCAACTAACGTTTTCGCAAATGTGACGGCCTCTTTGGTTTCCATAGGAAATGCTACAATATACTTAGTTAAATCGCACTGTATTGTAAGGATATACCTGTAATGATTCGACAACCTCAATGGACCTACTGTATCAATCGATACCACTTCAAAACTTGTTCCTGGTGTATGCGTCAATGTAAATTTTTCTTTCGTATGTACAGTTTGTTTATTTGATTGGCATAGCTTGCAGCAAGAAACGTAGTTCTTCACCATTTTGTACATATTTTTCCATATGTACCGTTGTTTTAATTTCAAAATTGTTTTTCTGACACCTAAGTGTCCCCCGTGTAGTGAATCGTGATATTCACTGATTAATTTCAATTGCTTGTCCTTGCATGTAATTCGTTCTGGATTACTATATAATATTATCTTTATCTTTGTATATCTCTTAGCCTGTATACCATTAAAAATTTGTTTGAACTCTTCAGCGGACGTGCTTTTAAATATTTCATCATCTGTATTTAACGCCAACTCTCGTATATTCATTCTTGTCATCTTCGATATCAGTTTCTCCAAAATCAGCGTCGTGTTTATTGGATTATCACCGTATACCGCAACAACTTCATTACCATTCGTTATGATGGATGATTTACGCACCGTCTTTTTATACCTGAATTTAAGTTCCCTCATTCCTTTCACATCTGACAGCGACGTACATCCCCAGATGAAAAGTTGATCAGGTTTTTCATCTGACGAAGACGTCGCTCCCGTGTTTTCAGGAGATATAGTTTTTTTTCATGTTCCTTGTTACTGCCATAACTTTTTCATCAGTTTCATTCCTTATTGGAATTATTGATCTAAATGCCTCGCTATTTAATTTTATTCTCGACAATGCATCCGCGTTGGTATTCATCTTTCCTTTTTTATAAATTATATCAAAATCATAATCACTTAAATCCATCCTAATTCTCGTCATTTTCAAAGACGGGCTCTTATGCGAAAATAGTGATACAAGAGGCCTGTGGTCTGTAACTACCACAAATCTTCTACCATAAAGATAGGGTCTAAAAAAATTAATTCCCCAATGTATAGCTAACAACTCTTTCTCTATAATTGGTTTGCTTAAATCGTGTTTTGCCAGTGATGTACTCGCATATGAAATGGGCAAATCAGAGCCTACATCTCCCTGTGATAAGACCGCTCCAAGTGCGTAATTTGACGCATCCGTTGTTAAAATAAATTTCTTTGTAAAGTCTGGGTATTTTAAAATAGGTGGTTTTAGCAGTTTATTCTTTAATGTTTCAAACGCCATTTGGCATTCATTGCTCCACACGAAAGATTTGTTTTTCTTCAAAAGCTCATTCAAGCATTTTGCCAGATCGGCAAAGTTCGGTATAAATCGCCTATAATAATTGCAGAAGGCCACAAACCTCCTGACTTCATCTGCATTTCTCGGCACTGGATAGCTTGTTATGGCCTGATCTTTAGTTGGGTCTGTTTTTACACCTTTATCCGTAATCATGTGGCCTAAGTATACCACTTCTGGTTTTAAAAATTTACACTTATTCATGTTTAGCTTTAAGTTGAACCTCCTTAATCTTCGAAATACCTCTCTTAGATTGTCATTGTGGTGTTTTAAACTACATCCAAAAATAATTATGTCATCCACATAAAGGAAAGCTGACGCATCCAATCCGCTCAACGCAATCGTTAGCATTCTTTGAAAACTATTAGATGATATTTTCAATCCGAATGGCAGCCGTTTAAACTGGAAATGACCATTTCCTGTTGAAAAAGCAGTGAGAGGACGCGAATCCTCATGGAGGTTTATTTGATGAAAAGAGCTTGTCATGTCCAGTGTGGAAAAATATCTGGCTCTGCCAAGCCTGTCTAATACGTCTTCAATTCTTGTTAATGGAAACTTGTCGTTAACTATCTTATCATTCAGTTTCCTGAAATCTACTACCAGTCGCCATTTTTTCTCCTCACCAGTCGACTTCTTTGGTACAATTAATAATGGTGAGTTATACGGACTAACTGATGGCTCTATTATGTCATTTTCCTGAAGATCCTTCACTTGTTTATCAATTTCCTCCATCTGTGACTGCGGTAATCTGTAATTTTTTATATAAACAGGTGTCGTATCAGTTGTCTGTACACGTTGTGTATAAAAATTGTTCACACTTAATTTTTCCCCTGGGAGATGAAAAATATCTTGGTATTTACGTAAACTGTCTGTAAGGGACTCTCTTGCGTATGAGTCGTTGGCTCCAATATCGGCACTGTTCAATAAAGCATCTAATCTATTGGTTTCTAAATTGGTACTCACAGTGCATATGTCGTATTCTTTCAACGGATGAATCTCACAGTCAATATTTTCTATGATTGACTCTGTATCTGTAACATTCAATAATTTGACATGTACCACACCATGAGCTGGAATTAAACAATTTGCCAGGAATACCCCGGTCATCAGCTCCTTATTTAGTACTACACTATCCTCTTTTACACGAATATTGAGTGGAAATATCCCTTCCATCCTTGG
This sequence comes from Hydrotaea diabolus, assembly GCA_963513945.1. Taxonomy (NCBI): domain Eukaryota; kingdom Metazoa; phylum Arthropoda; class Insecta; order Diptera; family Muscidae; genus Hydrotaea; species Hydrotaea diabolus. The sequence goes on along the minus strand of OY740716.1, from coordinate 98,189,817 downwards.
TGGAATAATTATATTATTATTCTCCGAAGACCTCGAATTCATTGGTAAAATGAATTCTTCATTATTTATGTTAAATGATATTGTAAAAGTTTCAAAGTCTATCTTGCACATGAACCTAGTTAAAATATCCCTACCAATTATCCCATCAGTTGAAATTGGGAAATTGTCTTCGACTACGTAGAAATCATGTGATATAATCATTGTTTCAATTAATAATTCCAAATTTGTAGCCCCGACACATTGTACTGCCTCATCTGTTATTCCTGACAGTTTTGCGGATTTCATTGTATTTATGTTGTAGAAATTCTGGTCCTTACAAATAGAAATGTCTGCTCCAGTGTCAATTAAAAACATTAATTTTTTGTTTATGTTTTTGCATTCTAACACGAGAAATGCATTTGCTTTTGCAGATATATTAAAAATTCTTATATTTGGCCTTCGTGGACAACTTCTTCGGTCATCCGGCCTTCGCAGTTTCTGAATTCTCTGCTCTTCTGATCATTATATCTACTGTTACTAAATCTTTTCCCTCTTGCACTATTATTTGCTCCACTATAACTATTCTTATTCGTGCTGTTATTTCTAAATCCGTGAGCATATTCGTATCTTTCGCCGCGGTTCTTATCTTGGTAACGTCTTCTGTCATTGCTGTAGTTGCCATGATTTCCACCGTGATAGTCTCCAACGGCCTCGAACCTGCCATCATAGACATTTCCATGTCTTTCATTGTATCTATTATAGTATCTGTTATCGTACCTGTTATCGTATCTGTTAGTCCTGCCACGTAACTCCAATCCGGAAATAAATTTCTGTTTTCTAGGCCTAAACTTCTTTCTGCTGTCACACACCTCTGCGCTGCCTCATTCAACGTGATTGGTATATTTGCCAATAACAGCGGTTGATAATCCGCATTTACCCCTTTCATAAAAACGTTAAGGGCCATATTATCGCTTACTTTATAAATTGCATTCTTAGTCTCCTCAGATGGGTTTGTTAAGCTTCCTATCTCAAATGAGCTTAACTGATCTGACAATTCCGAAATCTTTTCTCTAAATTCGGTTATATTAGAATTTCCTTGTTTAACACTACCTAATTCGGTTGCAGTGTTGAAGGGTTAGGATATGCCTCTACCAAACATTTCTTTAAGTGCACAAATGTAGTTGGTTTATTAGCCCGACCTAAAATGCTCCGCACCTATGTTGATAACTTGAAATTATAGACGTACTTAATGAAAATTTCTTTATCTTCTTCTCTCAATAAATCATGCAGTAATTCAGTCTGCGTTAAAAAATTCTCCAAGTACTTAAATGTTCCCTTGAAGACTTGTAGATTTTTACCTACCATTGAAATGTCAAATTGTGCCATATTCGGTAAATCTCCCTCTTGCCGCCGGTTTTCTTTTACTTCTAATTTTTTCAAAATTTCCTCTGTTTCTCTCTTAATTTCCTCAAACCGTAATTTGAAGGTAGAAATATTTTTGTCTTCAATAGACTCGCTTTGTTTTACTTTGATGTCTTCTAATGCCCTATCGACCGAATTTTGCAAAATATTCAATTTTTCTAACTTATAATCTATATAATTATTCGTAAAAACTCTATTTATACTTTTCTTTAAATTCGATTTTAACTTTTCTAATTCATTTATACATTCCAAAATTTCCTCCATTAACCTAATTTATAAATATGTATTATACTTTTTTTTTACCGTGTCTGCACTGCTTCTATATTAAAATACAGCACTGCTTCTATATTAAAATACAGCACTGTTTCTATGCTAAAAATGCAGCACTGTAACGTTTTGTGGCCAATATGGTTACTTCATATACCGGTTACTCTTAACTTCTACAACTCTATGTAAACAGCTGTGAACTTATTTATCATTTCGACATTTTCGGAAGTATAAAATAAATATTTTTGTGTTATGTATAAAAACATATATATAAGTATATGTATCTTCAATAAATAATAAATAAAATTGTGTTGTTACTAGTGTAGTGGTTTTTCTTTTATTGTGTTCATTTTTTTGTTTGTAATTGTACTTCTAAAGCATCAATTTGTAGCCACATTTGTGATGCCAGGTGCCAAGGTGGTGGTGGATCGCTAAATATCCTAGACTTTAGGTCTGCCAATTGCCTCCTCAGCTTTACTATGCGGCCGCCCCTTCTGTGCTTCGGCTTTAATGTTGCGGGAATCCTCGTCAACTCTTTTTCTTTGCGTCGTTGTTGCCGCTTGAGGTATTCCTCAATGCTTATCGCATTTGGTTGCTGGGAAACGGCAGATGCTGGTAAGGCAGGTTCCACCAGTATGTTGTCCACCGAGTTTGGCAGGATCGCCATGTAATGTCGAACTTTGTGTATGTGTTTTTGTAAAGATAGGCCTGCCTACTTTATGTGTGCCGGCGCTTAAAAACGCCACTGGCAATAATAATAGTTTTATCTTTGCAGGCACTCAAAAGTGCCAATGCAATATTTAATATTTGGAAGCACTAAAGAGCGCTAGACCAAAAGAAGTAATGAAAGTTATGCCAATTAGTAGGCAGTTTAAAGTTTGACTGTGTTTATTTATTTTCATATAAGGGCTTATAAATATACATAACGGGATAATTTAATCCTATTTTCTTTTGTTTACATTATCCTTAAAATAACAACATACTTAATACTAACAAACATACTTAGTACTAAACAGCTGTTGATCAGCTGTTGATAATTAGGGATGGAAAAACATGTAAAGATGACAACACTACACAATACTTTTGTCCCACCAACCATATTTATATTGGTGGGACAACAATATTAATATTGCATTTCAACAATATTAATATTGCCGCAATCATACTATTGTCAAAATTAAATTCAAAAAACAATACTAAGGTTGCGACAACCATACTTTTATTGCAGAGAACATACTATTGTTGCCGTGACCATATAGTAACCATATTTTTTCACTGCGTGCAGTAGTATTTTCCACCAAACAAAGTAAAAAAATAAAAATCCGTCGAACTTCCGATTGTTGTTGTTTTTTATAAACACCAACCATGTACTGTGTCGTGAGAGTGTATGTTTTTTTTTGGTTTAACAATAAAGACGCACATACTCGTACATGTATGAACGTTGGCCTATTAAAGCTGCTATGCTTAGTCTACAGTCACAACCATTCGAATGATTGCCGTAATCATATTATTGTTAACATAAATCTTAAATAACAATAATTTTGTCGCGCCAACCATTTTTATATGGTTGCTACGACCATATTTACTTTTATAAAATTGTAATAATAGTATTGTTACATTTCAACAATATTAATATTGCCGCAATCATACTGTTGTCAAAATGAAATTCAAAAAACAATACTATGGTTGCGACGAACATGCTTTTATTGTGGAGAATATATTATTGTTGCCGTGACCATATAATAACCATATCTTTTCTCTGCGTGTGGAGACCTGATCTAGTGTATTTAATCGAGCAATGACCAACTTAGGTAAATGCTGATGCAACATCGGGCAATAATAGGAATGCTGAAAAAATGTCGGCTCATTTCTCTATGCTGACTAATACTCGTATTGACACCTGCCAAAATATGCTGAACAGCCAGAATATGTTGCGATACATAACCACAGTTATAAGTTAATTGTACTGATCTTTTACTTTTGTTTTGATTAATAACACTGTACAACACAACAAAAATTACAAGGTCCGACCTATAAATTTTGATAGAGGAGACAAAACAAGACACGTGTATCGGCGTTTTGAAAGTTTACATCTGGGTTTAATTTTAGGGGGAGGTAAAGTTTCCCCCAAATGCAAATTTTGTATTGTCAATCGCATAGAAAATAGAATTAAGCTAACGTTTAAAGTATAAGGTATATTGAAAAAATTTATGTAAAATGTTACGGAGAACAATTTTGTGGAATATGTTAACCCTCTGATTCCTCAAAGTAAGGGTATTTTTCGTCCCTCTTTTAAAAAAGAGCAAAAAACACCAAATTAAACAGGGATTTAAGGTATTCAAACGTTCCGCAAAAATATTCGTCGTGAAATTTTACAATAAGTCCCTAAATACACCAAAACGGAAAATTCAACCAGAAAGTTAAAAAGAAGAAACAACAAAAGACAGCTTAGGGTTAGTTTGGCATTTAATAAGAATTTTATTTTAAAGTACCTACCACAAAAAATTAGCGTGAAAAAAAATTGGATTGGAAGTATTCATTAATTACATTTTCTTTTAGCTCTAGGCAATTCCACTTCATTATCATACAATTTCCAGCATATTTCAGCGATAAGTGAAAGAATGCTTTTGCCTTTATAGCGTTATTTAATGGGTGTCTGATGAAAGTTTTCACCATGCTCAGCAGATTCTGTTGACAACTGGTTCTCAATGTAATCCATATGGGAATTTAAAAAAAGAATTTTTGTTGACATGAGCTCCTAGTTTCTCAAAAGCTCTAAGCATTGTGTCTACTGATACTCGAGTAGTAAGAGAACGATTTTTGCTTTTCCACGCATCAAGCTAAATTGGTGTGAGAATTTCGTAGAAGTTAATGTTTTGCATCAGCTTTCTTATATCTGGACCAACAAAAACATCTGTTTGTATGAAACCAATTTTAAGGCTTTTAACAAAAAACAACGACCTCAAGAACACATACATACCATCTGTAATCTTTGCTTCGCTTAATTTTGGAAACATTGTTTTCAGAATATTCAATGCTGATTCATTTGTATCCAGACATATAACAAAGTTTTTTACCACACCATGTTTGATATGCCATGGGGAAAAGAGAGTTTTTACAGTTGGTACCAATGATGAAAGATATTGTGCTCTCCTAATGTTCCCTCAGCTCTCAACTTCCATTTTTTTAATAAGGGGATTTAAGGGGTGTAAAACGTTTACTATAAGTCCCTGAATACACCAAAACGGAAAATTCAACCAGAAAGTCAGAAATAAGACACAACAAAAGAGAGATTAGGGTTAATTTGGCATTTATTAAGAACTTTATTTAAATGTCCCCCAAAAAATTAGCATGAAAAATAATTTGGATAGGAAGTATTCATTACTTCAACCAAGTTACTGGCATATAAATGCGTAAGACCCGAAAAAACGGTTTTTTACCTGTAACTCTAGATTTTAGAGGTGTCTGGAAAATTTCAAAATCGGTTTCTTGTTGTATTCAGCAAGATCTATAAGAAAAATAATATCACTTCCCAGGTATTTTGACTTCATTCTTTCTTGTTATACTGTGTTAATAATATAAAATAACATTGCATTTTTAGTTTCATTATTGTCAGTTTTACAAACGCACAATTTATAGTAACAACACTTATTTTAAAAAACAGACAACTCAAATTTTGTATCGCAGCTATTTAATTTTAACTCCGTAACATAAGCTTATGATATCCGTGTTTTTTTAATTCATCGTATTTTCAACATTCTAATGAATTCTCAAGCTTTCTCTAATAAATTTAATGCTCTGATAATTTTCGTTGTCAACTTTTCTGACATTTTCGATATTTGTTTAATGTTTTTAAAATATCGTTATCGTCGTCTTTTATTACAATGGCTAGTATGTCGTCTACATATTTGGCTGTGTTTTATGTTAATGTTTTGGGCGGTGCCACTTGCCATACAGCTGCTCAAACAATGAATCTACTGAGGGGAAATTTCGAAAAGCAGCTAATTTCAAGTTTTGGACAGGTGAGTTGGCCGTCTAGATCGAGTGATATCACCAAAGTCCAAAGTATATGCTAACAAACCAGCTACGATTCAGGTTTTGGAAGCCAACATAACGCGTGTCATTAAAACCATACCGTTCGAAATGCTCGAACGAGTCATCCAAAATTGGGCCCTCAGAATGGAAACCCTGAGGCGTAGTTGCGCCCAAAATTTGAAGGAACTTATATTCAAAAAAAAAAAAGTAATAAAATGTCATTTCAAATTACCAATAAAGATTCCACACTTGATTTGAATTTTTTATATTTTTTTTGTTCTGAAAAAATACCTCTAGATGGATCACCCTATATAAGTATAAGGGTTTAAATGCCGAAAAACTGGAAATTAAATAGCATCATATACAAGAATTCCCGACTAAATATTTATACAGGTGTATCGCATTTGACACATACAATTTTTGACATTCGACGAATTTTTGATGGACAGAAAAATTTGAGACACGCTCCACTACTTCAAGTCGTATTGTTGACATCGTTGGTATATCATTTTGTATATATGTTGGTAAGGTTCTCTGCAAAGTAGGAATTTTTGCTCCTTCTTTTGTCCAAGGTGTTGTTGATGTTCAAAGCAAAGGCGATAAACTGTACTATATGGGCGAAATGTTTCTTCTTCGCAATAATGTCGAAAAACAGCACTTCAGTAACGCACACATTCCCGATTTATTTATTCACTTTTTTGAACACAGTCACAAGAACGCTAGAAAGTCAAAATTGAAACACTAAAAATATAGAAACCGCCAAATTTGCACTCTTTAAACACAAAAACCGCGTTCCCAAAATTTACTGTTCCATCATGCAAAATTTCAGGATACTAGGTTGATTCGTTTGACCGCTATCCTGCTTTTAACAGCACATGGACGGACGGACAGATATGGCTTTTTCGTATTAGAGTTTTGCGACAAGAATATATACTTTTTGGGGTCCCAGATCAATATTTCGTGGTGTTGCAAACGGAATAACAAATTAAACATGCCATTCACCCATCGATGGAGAGTATACAAATATGGTTGAGCAACAACATAAATACGCTTGGTGCGACAAAAGTATTGTTTTTGGTTTTTTTGTTTACAATAACATGAATTCTGCAATCATACCGCATAATTGTATTGTTCGGTGGAACAAAGCAAACTTTCGTTTATTTGGAATATACAATCTCTCAATTGAATAGTCTTTGATGATTGTAAAACACATTCGTTGTTGGTATCCTACACACAGAAAAAAAGTATGGTTGGGGTGACAATATTCGAAGAGGATCATACTATTGTTGGGTATATGGTTGTGGCACAACAATATTATGATCATCACAACAATAGTATGGTTCACACACAACCATACTATGATCCCCACAACAATACTATGGTCCTCACAACAATAGAATTATTCACACACAACTATACTATGGTCTCCACAACCATATTATTATTCACACTCAACCATACTATGATCCGCACAACCATATTATGATCCTTATAACCATAGTATGTTTAACGTACAACCATAGTATGTTTAACGTACAACCATAGTATGACTTACGCATAACCATACTATGATCCCCAAAATTGTTTGTAAAGACTGATATAAGTTGTTATTCAACAATAAAGGATTTTATTAAGTTAGTTATGTAACAATAGGAGTGATTTATTTAACAGTAAACAAATTCATTTATTAAAAATATTTTAGTTATAGTAATCCGTAGTTTTTTTAAAAAAACTTAATTTTTATTGCTATTATTGCGTAAGAATCGTAAAAATAACATTGTCAAATTAAAAAAAAATTAAGGTTTTGCCGGAATGATTGCCGTAATCATGTTATTGTTAACATAAAACCCAAGAAAACACCCACCAACCATATTTATATTGTTGTTACAACCATATTTTCATTTTTAAATTTGGCAACAATACTTTTGTTACATTTCAACAATATTAATATTGCTGCAATCATACTATTGTCAAAATGAAATTCAAAAAACAATACTATGGTTGCGACGACCATACTTTTACTGCTGAGAACATACTATTGTTGCCGTGACCATATAGTAACCATATCTTTTCTCTGCGTGCATGTTTCTAGCTCTAGAAGCCATATATTACAACTAATCTTAATGAAGTTTGGCGCAAGTATGTATATCGTGCCAAGGACTGTCACTCTTGAAATTTAAGAAAATCGGTTAGTATATAGTATATCATCCGATTTAACCAATAACAGTGACATTTTCTCACAATAGATTTTAAATCTGGTTAAATTGGGTCCAAACACATATTTATAATTGGGTTTTCTGAGCATCTACGCCCAACTTAAGCTTTGTTTACTAGTTTTTGTAAGCGAAAACAATATTTTCATTGTTATTATTGTTTTAAACTGTGTGCTATTTGTCAAACAGGGTAGGTATGCTGAAATATTATTTTGCGTTGTCATCTTCTTTGGTTTTTATGCTGATTGTTTTGAGGGTTGTTGCAATTATGTTATTTATGTTGACATATTTAATTGTTGTGTCACTAATGTCTATTACTTTATTTATTAATGTCTATCTTTCAGCGCTATGCAGAATTGTAGTTCATTAGTTGCCAAAGCAGTATCTTCTGTGTAGCAATCTAAAACAATTTGGTTATTTTTAAGGTGAATATGTTAGAATTTGTTCTTAACCCGCTCTCCTCATAATTGCAAATATGTCGCCAAACTAGTTAAAAATAAATTGTATATGTATGTTTTGAGTTTAATTCGCTTATTGCACTGTCAAGAAATTTGTATAGTATGATGGTTGCACTTGTTTGAGATATGTATGCCCCATAAGAATCCCGAAATTTTAATGGTACATATATGTTATTGTTAGTGAAATTATTGTTCTACTTCAGTCAAGTTTTAAAATTTGGTATTTTAAAATTGGGTATATACACAGCGAAAGCTCTTCTTGCGGACAGTTATTATAGCCGGACAGCTCTCTTAAGCGGACAAATTTCTTGGTCTCCAAATTTTCGCCTTTTTTTCAGAAAGAAATCCGCCCCTTGGACGGGCGCGGACACTTTTTTGGTACGAAACATCTCCCATGAGCGGACAACTCTTCCTTCAACTTTACCATTTATCTAGCTTTATCTATTTTTTAAATCATTGGACGGCAAACGCATACAACCACAATTTAGAGATTGTGTAGGTGAGTTGTTCTCTTCCCTCTCCCAAATTCTTATACAGTTTTCTCATAACTATGTACAAATTTATAAACAAGCAAAGAAAAAATCATATTCCCATAATTCATCAAGCAACATGTGTCAGCCATGTAATGTGCGTTTAGTTGTGATTCCCCGTATTTTGTTCATAGACAAAAAATGCCGCAGCTCTGTGATTAACCGTTACTTTAGATAGATAAATATGTGACAGCGCATAGAGAAAGGGGCCTAAGGGTAAAAAAAAATCAATTTCACTTTTTTTTTGATGTGGACAACATCTGAGCATCGAATGAGACCGATCCCATGCCCTAAAAGTGTTCCCTCCCAGAGATATGCGCGTTTTGTGAAAGTGATGGTACACCAAAGATACACTTATTTAAATCATTTAAATGGCTCTCCTAAACAAAACTGGGTTTTACCCTTAGGTCCCTTTCTATTTTGCGCGTCACATATGTGTTTTTTTGCTGTACTACTTTGATAAACATTTGTTGAAATCGATCTCTTGTGCGTAACTTTTAATCAGAATGGCATCGTGAAATGTGCGTGTGTGAATATTTTTCTTTAATAATAACAATTTATTACAATATGTTTGGAAATTTATAAGCATATTTATTTCCTTAGTGGTGGAAACATTATATATTTTTTTTAATTTTCCTCTAAAAGTTCTATTGGGCGGACATTTTCCTTAGGCGGACATAATCGCTGCGACAGTCAATGTCCGCTCTAGAGAGCTTTTACTGTATTTGTGTTTGAGTGCCATACTCCATGTCTTTGAATGTAACCACAAAAGATTGGGTTTTGGTTTCTTACCACATCATGTGTACGACGATGAATACCATGCATTGCATTACATGTCTTCCTACCTAACACATACATATAAAAGCAACAAAAACAAAACGATTGGTATGAATGGCTTAATGCTGTTTGAATAGTTCTTATAGAAAATGAGTAATTTTTCATATTTCTGTTTTACCAAAACTATCTACTCCCCCCGTACTTTGTGAATTTGCAATAAATTTTGCAGAGAGAAATTTGTCCTTGTTAATGGTTATTTGATGAAAGTGACGGGGACATTCATAAACGGTACATTTATATACTTATAAACATATATGAACTTCTACTACTAAAATCGATGAAAAGTTATAACTCAGTGTATATCGTAGAAGTAAAAACGCCGTTAAGTTCGGGCAAGTGAAACCATTTACACTTCACCGCCAAGAAAAATAAATGGACACTAATATGCGTCAGTTAAAATTTAAATTCAATCCATATTTGGATACGTATCAACGTATATGTGACGCGCAAAATAGAAAGGGACCTAAGGTTAAAAACCAGTTTTGTTCAGGAGAGCCATTTTAAAGATTAGGTCCCTTTCTATTTGCGCTTAGAATCGTCGACTTCACTTTATAAAACGCGCATATCTCTGGGTGGAAACACTTTTGGAGCATGGGATCTCATTCGATGCTCAGATGTTGTCCACATCAAAAAAAGAAAAACAGATTAATATTGATTTTTTTACCCTTAGGTCCCTTTCTCTATGCGCTGTCATATATACATATTTGTTTTAATGTGAGTTCAATTTGTCAATATTGAACTTTCACTCAGTAGCACATTTTTCAACTTCAAAATCTTGAACTTATTGAGACCCCCAAAATCTGAAAGCTTCTGATTGTAGAAGAAAAACCCTAGCTTGGTTTAGAATTATTAGCTAAGTTTTTTTTAACTCATTTTTGAAGTTTTCGATTGGATTTTAGTACAATTTTGAAAAAACATGTACCGATTCTTAAGTCTATGTCTCGTGAACTATTGGAAATATTGCTTGTCCCTATTCAGAAAATTTGTAGCTCTACAAATGTTGATCAAAAAACAACAACCTCTTACTCAAAACAACAAAACTGTAAAAAAATCGTGAAATTTCGTCATATTTTTCTATTGTTTTCACACTTATTCCACAAATTGCTACGAACTCGACCTGATAATATATGACAAAAAGTTAGCAAAAAGAAAAATAAATAACTCTTCTTTACCAGCCGAGTTCATTTGATGACTCTTTCACATAGTTATAGCCCCACAAAGTCATCAAAAATTCAATAAAGGCCCAATATAAATGCAACAATATAAATAAGGTTGGTGAGATACAAGTATTGTTTTTTGGGTTTTATGTTAACAATAATATAAATACGACAATCACACTGTATGATTGTTATTTTTCTTAATTTGAATATAGTGTTTAGATTAATGTTATTGTTACGAATCTTGTTCAATAATAATACTTTTAATATATAAATTACAATTTTTCAAACAAACTGCTTTGGATTTGGTGTACTCAAATATTTTTAATAAATGAAACGCTTATGTTTTTTAAATGGATTTTTTCTATAGTAAATCACTCCTATTATTTTGAATTTTGTATATTTATAAATAATGTATTTGCTACAAATCTCTGTTGTTGGCAGCATAACCCAATCCTAATAAATAATTTTGGGGAACATACTATTGTTGTAGAGGTCATAAAATGGTTTCGTGTGAATTATATTATGGTTTTGAGGACCGTACTTTGGTTGTATGTAAGACATGCTATTGTTGTAAGGATCACAATATGGTTGTGGGGATCATAGTATGGTTGTATGTGAATCACGCTTTTGTTGTGAGCATCATCGTATTGTTGTGCCACAACCATATACCCAACAATAGTATGACGCTCTTCGAATATTGCTGTCCCAACCATACTTTTTTTCTTCGTGTGTTCAGCTTTTGTTGTCAACAAATTAGCTCAGCTCATATTTTGAATATTTTCATTAGTTCACGTCTTATCTAAAAAAAGCGCTTACCATTGTCAGCAGCGATGAATGTGCAGCCGAAAAATGTGTATAATGTGTGGTGTTGTCAACGCAGAAGAGAGAAGGAAAAAATAAACAGACCAATTTAAGACATCAACCGCTAAAACGCGATCGATTTTTTACTGTTTAAAGAAGTAGAATCCATTAACTGACGATAAACAACAACTCATGAATACGCTAATAATGTGTTTTTAGTGTTTTGTCGACCTGCAACCGTTATCTCTTTATTTTTGATTAAGTCGTAAGCAGTTAAAACGAATGTATACTGTGCATATAAATATACGAGGGCGACCTCAAAACTAACTGGCCTGGCACATTTTCTGTTTTACTAGCAACTTTTTTTTTTGTTTTTTAAAAGCAATCTTTTATAAGCCATCTGTCAAAATTTCCGAAATATTTAATGATTATTTTCTTTGTTACAGGTGATTGAACTAAACAAGTTTTATAATTTTTGAAAAATGGAAAATAAAGAGTTTCGTGCGGTAATTAAACACTTTTTTATGAAAAGTTATACGCCACAATTAATCAAAGATGAATTGGATTCTGTTCATGGTGATAATGCACCATCATACTCCACCGTGAAATCCTGGGTTCAACAATTTAAAATGGGTCGTTCAAGTACGGAAGCTGAACAACGCTCTGGAATACCGAAAACTGCTACTACTATTGAAAACATTAGAAAAATATTTAATGAAGTGACTAAAGATAGACGAATAAAGCTCAGAGAACTTGCTGATATTGTTAAAATACACGAAAAACAAGTTTGGAGTATTTTACACGATGAACTCCACATGAAAAAGCTATCCGCAAAATATGTGCCGCGTTTGTTGACTTTGCCCCAAAAAATCGTCCGTTGGACCAATTCCGAGGAGCTTTTAGCGATTTATCAGCCTAATCCAATAGAGTTCTCGTGCCGATTCATAACTGTTGATGAAACATGGATCCATCACTACATCCCAGAATGCAAAGAACAGTCAAAACAATGGATAGAAGCTGGTAAAAGTGGTCCCAAGAAGGCGAAAACTGTTAAGTCAGCAGGAAAAGTAATGGCCACAGTATTTTGGGATGCAAGGGGTATAATATTTATTGATTATCTTGAGAAAGGAAAAACAATAAATAGTGAATATTATTGTGCATTATTAGATCAGTTGAGTGAAGAAATCAAGATAAAACGTCCGCATTTAGAAAAAAAAGTTCCTTTTCATCATGATAATGCTCCTTCACACACTGCATTTTTAACTCAACAAAAACTGGCCGAATTACGATTTGAAATTGTTCAGCATCCACCATATAGTCCAGATTTAGCTCCTTCTGATTATTTCTTGCTTCCAAATTTAAAAAAAATTCTCGGTGGCAAAAAATGTTCGTCCAATAGCGAGGTTATTGCTGAAACTGAGGCATATTTTGAAGATCTTGAAAAATCTTATTTTTCGGATGGAATTAAAAAACTTTTAATGAAGTGTATTGAGTAGGAAGGAGATTATGTTGAAAAATAAATAATAATAATAGGAATGCTGACAAAATGTCGTCTCATTTCTCAATGCTGACTAATATTGAACCCTGTCAAAATATGCTGAATAGCCAGAATATGTTGCGATACAGAACCACAGTTATAAGTTAAATTGTACTGATCTTTTACTTTCGTTTTGATTAATAACACTGTACAACACAACAAAACTTACAAGGTCCGACCTATAAGTTTTTATAAAGGAGACAAAAAAAAGACACGTGTATCGGCGTTTTGAAAGTTTACATCTGCGTTTAATTTTAGGGGGAGGTAAAGTTTCCCCCAAATGCAAATTTTGTAATGTCAATTTTCAATTTATAAAAACATCTTTATTCACATTTATTTTATATACATATTTACATTGTTTGAGATATTATATAGGATATTACAACAAATGAGATCAGTTATTAATTTGTAACATTTTATGGAGTATTTGAACATTTCAAGGAAAAATAGGAAAAACCTTATTTTGAATTTTTGTAATTTCAAATATAGGTAGAAAACAATAATGTATAAAATAAAGTTTACGGGGGAGTAAGCCTACTTTTACAGAGCGTTTTCAATTTGGTGATTTCATTTACTAAATTTTAAATTATATTGATATTTCTCGACATGCTCTTATCATAGGAAAAGTAGAATGTGTGTTTGTATTATAATAATTTACGCTAAGTCTAGACATCAACTCCATAATTTTTTCAAAACCGCTTCTGCTATGAAGAAGATCCGTAGGATACCTCCATCGCAGATAATAAATTATTTTTAGGCATTTATTTTGAATTATCTGCAATTTTTGTATGTGTGTTTTGGCAGATTTGTACCATAAAGGACATGCGAATGTAAGTGTAGGTCTAACTACATTTTTAAAAATCAAAATTTTATTTTTGAAACTTAGTGAGGATCTGTGATTGATCAACGGCCAAAGGGCTTTTAAAACTTTTGAACTTTTATTAGAAGTTTCATCGATGTGTTTGCTGAAATTTAGTTTTTTGTCCATTGTGACTCCCAGGTATTTTACATCGTTTAGAATGGGGATTTCATCATTTCCAAAATTCAAATTACGATTAGGTAGCCGTTTGGGAGACTTGTTATAAGGGAATATAATTGCTTGAGTTTTCGTAGGGTTGATTTTAACTTTCCATTTATGGAAATATTTATTGCAACTTATTAATCCTTTTTCCATTTTCTTGAGCAGCGCTGAGGTTAACTTGCTGTAGGTCAGTAGTGCAGTATCATCTGCATAGTATGCTGTCTGAACATGTTGAGGTGGGGAAAAATCGGAAGTGTAAAGAGAATAAAGCAACGGAGAGAGGACCGACCCTTGGGGTAGACCTGCAATCGTTGTTTTTGGTGAAGAAAGACTTATATTTACACATACAACGAATTGTCTTTCATCGAGAAAATCAGCAATTATTTTACACAGGTATTTGGGTATATCTGCCCGAAGCATCTTGTAAATTAGGCCGTTGTGCCAAACGGTATCAAACGCTTTTTCTATATCCAAAAGAATTATCCCGGTCGAAAGTTTCTTGCGGCGGTTTTCCAGAATAATATTCTTTACTCGGTTAACTTGTTGAATACAGTTGTGCTCTTTTTTAAACCCAAATTGTTCCTCAACAACCATATTGTTGTTTGTTACAAATTCATTAATTCTTGTGTGGATTATTTTCTCGTAAAGTTTTCCTAAGTTGCTGAGGAGACTTATTGGTCTATAACTGTTTGGATCCTTTTTAGGTTTATTCGGTTTTGGTATAGCAATAATTTTTGATGATTTAAAGTGTTTCGGAAAGTAGTTAAGATGGATGCAACTGTTGAAAACAACCACTAATAGTTTCAACGCTTTTGATGGCAAATTTTTTAATAATAAATTGGATATATTATCCAACCCCGGTGACTTGGAAGCTTTTAGCTTATTAATTAATAAACAAAGTTCTTCCAGCGTTACAAAAATTACACCATTAGAGCTGAAAGTTTCCTTTTTAAAACGGTTTACTTTGCTATTAACTATCTTATCTATGGAATGGGTATAATTTGAAGTTATGCAGTTTGCTTTAATGAATGTATCGGCTAACAATTGGGCCTTCTCATCATCTGAACAAATATCCTTGTTATCCTTTTGTAAATGTGGGGTATTTTTGTTAGATTTACCTCTCAAACTTCTGCTTACTTTCCAGAACGATTTGTCACCCGGTTTTAACCTTGATAAGAATTTGTTCCATTTTTCATTGCGTATCCTGTTGTCGATAATTGTAATTATAAGTTGAATACACTTTTTGTGTATATTATACTCGTTTTGATTGGGCGCCCTTTTCATTTTTCTGTCGAGATATCTTCTTGTCTTTATTAGTTTGATTGTATCTTTTGAGATTACATAATTGTTATCTGAACTATGCATTGGGGTGGAAATATTTCGTGCTTCTAAAATAATTGCAACAAGTTTGTTGATATCATGGTCAATCGCCTCACTGGTAGAATATAGTATATTATGATCATATATTCGACATTCGACGTAGTTTCGGAAAACAGTCCAGTTTGTTGATTTGTAATTAAAATATCTAGTGTCTACTGTGCATGGTGTTGAGTGTTGTAGTGTACAAACAATTGGACGGTGGTCAGACGGAATGTCATACCCAAGGACGCTCAAAGACATGGAAAATGAAGCATTTGACAAAATGACATCGATTACTGACGGATTGCAATTTTGTTGGTACGGATAATACGTAGGTTCCACAGTGTGATGTATAAAAAAGTTTTGGTTCTGTTGGATATTAAAGAGAACGTTGCCAGCGGTGTTGTTGGATAAGCAATTCCATGATAAATGTTTGGCGTTTAGGTCTCCTAAAATGAAGAATTCTTTATCTGGAGCTGTGAGAAGCATAATATCTTTTTTAAAATCAGAGGTATATCTGGGCGAATAAGCCGTTGTAATTATTAATTTTCTATTGTTAATAGAGACTTCTACTGACAAATTTTCTATCGACTTCGTATTTGTAGGTGATAGAAGTTTATGTTGAATACTTTTCCTGACTATAAGAGCGACGCCACCTCCTCTAACGCCCTCTCTATCGTTCCTATAGATGAAATAATTTCGTAGAAATGGTTTATGGCTTCCATTCAAATGGGTTTCATTTAACGAAGCGATGTGAACGGATTCAATCTCAAGTAGGTATTCAAATTGTTTGAGATGAGAATGGTTGGAAATGCCGTGTGCATTCCAATGAAGCATTTTGAAGATGTTTGTCTTATCGCAAACCATGAGCATGTTTCACCAATGACATGACAACCTGTTTTTGTTGTATTTTGTTTGTACATTGCTGCAGGTCATTAAGTGCCGACATAAATATTTGAAACAATTCATCGATGCTAGAGAGATCGGTATTTTCTCTTAAGCGCGATGCGTAAGAGTTTCCATTTACAAAACTCTGCCTATTATGATCACTTGTAAGCGGGGTGTGCGGGAGGGGGGATTGATGCACTGCTTGTCTACGAACAACATTTCTGCGAGAGTTATTGGATGTTGCTTTGGCTCTATTCGCCAAGTATGTAGATCTGGACGGACAGTTGATATCGTTTGCAGAGTGATCGGTGCGTTCTCACCCATCTTTCTTACAGTTAAAACACGTGAACACAGCTGGTTTTCGTTCTTGTTTGTTTAGTGGGCAGACACTGGTGTGATGTTTACTTGCACATATCATACATGCTGGCAGACGATGACAATTCTCCCCGCCATGGCCGTACATGAGGCAATTCCAGCATTGAGTTGGGTTGTTGGTCTTTCTCTGCTTATATTTTCTCCAAGAGATAATTACATTGCATATGTTCTTTACGTTTTGCAATGACTTGGGGTTGAATGATTTTCTAACAAACTGGACTTTATACACAGCATTGTTAGGCGAACTGTATTTAGTTTCAATTTCGGTAACTAATTCCGGGGTTAAATTGTACCCCTTTAAATCATTTACAATTTCATTGATGCTGATTTTCGGTAAACCGTACAGGAATGTGGTATATAAACAATGTTCTTTAGAGCGAAATGAGTGGAAAGAAATATTTTTATCAAGCAACAATTTCTTACAATGTTCCAACTTTTCGTTGTTTTGAGAAAATATTTTTGTGCCAATAGAACAACTTTTATAGATGTAGTCTTTACCAAACATCATCTGTAATTCCGTGACAGTAGTGCTGGAATCCACTACAACTGGTGGTGGTTTTACAACCTTGGATTCGACAATGTTGGATTCGGCTTCTAAATCCATTTCAGGGGTGTCTGCCAATGCACTAAATCGGTTTCCCGACGTTGATGGTAAATTGGCAAAAAAGTTCATGGCAGTAGGTTGGTACCTCTTCTGCCTTTTGAAATTAGATGACCTTTTCACGGTCGTTAACGGAGCCTTTGCCCCAGAGGGCATCTCGTTTATTTGTTTTAAATGCAGGAGTGTTTATTGTCCCTTATACGAGGAGTTCAATAAGAACAACAACAGAGACAAAAGCACAGATATTTATTTTGTTTATTAAGCGTGATGTTTATATGACAAAGTTAATGCAAACTGTGTAGAGGAACTGCGAAAATTTCCAATCTTTATCTGTTAATGAACGTATTAAATATGTTTACGCTAATAAATTTTGCGCGAATTGCTTATCGTCGAATCATTTTAAATCCAACTGTCCCAGTAAAAAGGGATGCTTCCAGTGTAATAAAAAAACAATATTTTTTACTTCATATAGAATCTAACGAACGAAAGTCGTCGCATATAATGCAAGAAGCTAGAGACAATCAGTACAACCATCGACGTATTCGCATGTGCACCCAACGCGTAATTGGTCAAATAATCGATCGAATTATAATCCTACAACTAATTCCGTCCAAACCCATTTTTCCCAACACGAAGGTACTACTATTTTGCCAACTGCTGTTGTAAATATTGACCACGCAGGAGAAATATTTACGGTAAGAGCATTATTAGATGCTGGTTCGGAAAAAAGCTTTGTGACTAAACGAATTCAACAATCTCTTTCTTTACCCGTACACAATCATCACACGCAAATCTCAGGATTAGGAGGTACTGTCGTCGGAAATTCAAGTCACCAGTGCCTCGTCAATTTGAAATCATTGGATTCAACGTTCAAAATTAGGATAAAAGCCATTGTTGTTTCAAAATTGTCGCATTTTCTACCTTCAAAGAAAATCAAAATCGAAAATTTACCAGATTTGAAAGATATAAAATTGGCAGACCCAAATTTCATCAATCCTTCAGCAATTGATATGATAATTGGTAGTGATTATTTGCCACTTATTAATTTGGATGGCGTCCTTTCTTACCAAGAAAACGTCCTGAAAGCCAGAGAATCACAATTCGGATTTTACTTATCTGGCAACATAGCGACAACGAAAATTAATACATTTTCAACATTAGTTAGTGAATCAGCCGATGCTGCTCTTTATTCTTAACTTAAGAAATTTTGGGAAATCAAGAAGTGGAGCAAACGACAAAAGCCGATCAGACTGATGAATATTGCGAGGAATTCAACCAACAGACAACTTATCGACAACCAGATGGGCGATATGTTGTGCGGCTACCCTTCCGCAAAGAATTTCCTGAGACAGTATACCTGGGACCATCCAGAAATATGGCATTAGCACAATATCATCGAATGGAGAAAATACTTAACAGAACTCCAGAGCTGAAGCAGCAATACGAGCGAGTTTTACAGGAGTACATTGATATCGGCCACATGAAGGAAATACAATTTTCCGAAACATCAGAAGAGAAACAGAGCTCTTTCTTTTTACCCCATCATGCGGTCGTGAAACCCGAGAGTAAAACCACAAAAGTACGAGTTGGGTTTAATGGATCTAAAAGAAGTAGTAGTGGCTACTCTCTTAACAATGTTTTGTATCCCTTTCAGACAGACATCCAGAAAAATGTTCTCCGCTGGCGACATTACCAGTTCGTGTTCACAGGAGACATCGAAAAAATGTATCGCCAGATAGTTGTTTATAAAACTGATCGAGCATATCAAAAAGTGCGTTTTCGACCTCAGCCTAAGGATCCAGTCAAATCCTTCGAACTCAAAACGGTCACGTTTGGAATAAATTGTGCGCCGTTCCTTGCCATACGAACATTGAGACAGTTAAGTTGTGATTGCGAAGAATCGAGCCCTAAAGGATCTGAAATATTTAAGGAAGAAATTTATGTTGATGATGTTCTATCGGGAGGCCACAGTTTGGATGAAGCGAAAGATAAACAGGCCCAACTTATGCAAACTTTAGCTTCAGCGTCATTTCCTTTAAAAAAGATCACGGCAAACCATAAGAACCTATTGGAACATGTAGCCCGGGAAGATCTTCTCGATGAAGAACTCTTGAAATTTCACGACTCCAGTACAGTCAAAACTTTGGGCATTCGCTGGAATGCGTAATCTGATACTTTTTATTACGCCATAGGTCCGATCAATGATTCGCCAATTGTTACGAAACGACAAATACTCTCGGTCATCGCCAGGTTATTTGATCCACTAGGTTGGCTGGGTCCAATCGTCATCGTAGCAAAGATTTTTATGCAGCAATTGTGGGAAGGAAACATCAATTGGGACGAAGCAGTTCCACAGCATTTACTGGTTAAATGGCATTCATTTAAAGATAATTTAGCACATATACAATCCCTAAGAATACCGAGATGGATAGAGTTTTCGCCCGATGTACGAGTTCAGATCCATGGCTTTTGCGATGCTTCGGAACGAGCGTATTGTGGAGCCGTCTACATGAGAGTCGACAAGGCCGTCACTTTATCCAGCAACTTACTGATAGCAAAAACTAGGGTTGCTCCTATTAAAAGGACGACGATTCCAAAACTTGAGTTATGTGGCGCAATATTACTCACCAACTTAGTAAAAGTCGTGACTGAGTCCTTGAATTGTGACTTTGAGTTACACTTATGGACTGATTCGTCTATATTGCTAGGATGGCTACAAAGGTCTCCCCAAACCCTTAAGACCTTTGTTGCAAACCGAATATCGGAAATTCAGAATTTTACCAGTATTACTAATTGGAAACATGTCAAGACAGAGGACAATCCAGCTGATCTGGGCACTCGTGGCAGCTTACCACATGACTTGATCCAAAATCGTCTTTGGTGGAATGGTCCGCCTTGGATTCAAAAACCGATTGAATCATGGCCAAAACCTCGATGTTTTGATCCTACAGACTTGGAAGTAAAAAAATCGTCTAGTTTCTACACAACCGCTAATGAATGTATCATCACAAGATTTTCATCGTACGTTCGCACCCTACGTGTTATGAGCTATGTTCTACGGGTGTTTGATAAAGCTCATTCTCGCCCTAGGAGTATTGACATTTCGACCATTGAAATTAATCAAACCAAGAATCGTTTACTTAGTATTTCTCAGCAAACCTACTACCCACACGAATACGATTGTCTAATGAGAAACAAATTAATTAATAACAAAAGTAACATTAGTGCACTAGCTCCTTTTCTGGACAAATACGGTGTAATGCGAGTTCGCGGTCGCTTGGAGAATTCAGGTATTAGTTACTACGAACGACATCCGATTCTTGTCCCAGAAAGATCACACTTACCCGATCTCCTTATAAAATACAGTCACCAGATACTATGCCATGCAGAATATAATGTTATGCTGTGTGCCATTCGACAAGGTTTTTACATCACCAGGCTTAAAAATGGCATTCAAGCGTGCAAGGTATGTACGATATTAAAACGTAAACCAAATGATGGCTTCGTTGCCACCCGAACGGGTAACATTTTCGCTGCCCTTTACTTATACAGGAGTAGACTTCGCAGGTCCTTTTGGTATTAAAAGCTCGACTTTGAGGAATGCTAAACTTTTGAAAGGCTATGCGGCAGTGTTCGTCTGTTTTTCAACCCGAGCTGTTCATTTAGAGGTGTGTTCGGACCTTTCTACAGATTCGTTCTTAGCAGCTTTTACAAGATTTACAGGCCGACGAGGTGTGCCAAAAACGATGTTCTCCGATAACGGGAAAAATTTTGTTGGCGCTAGTTATAAACTACTACAAGATCATCATGCGTTCCTAAAGTCAGCAGAAAAGTGTCTCATCAATAAATTTGGACTGCAAGGCTTCACCTGGTCATTTAGGCAGCAGTAAAAGTAATGAAGTCTCACCTTAAAAAAGTGTCAAGTAATCTGAGCTTCACTTACGAGGAATTTAGCACCCTACTGATCCGCATAGAAGCAATTTTGAATTCGAGGCCGTTGTCACCCATTTCAGACAACGTATCAGAATTGTTACCATTAACGCCCGGTCATTTTTTACGTGGCGCCCATTTGACAGCTCATCCTGAGGCCCCGGAAGGTCCTCCATGAGAGAATTTATCGTATTTGACCAGATGGGGAAGACTGAAGGCAATACAACATATATTCAGCCAGAGATGGAAATCGGAGTATATTACGGAACTGCAAAGGAGATACAAGTGGAAGTCTACGCAAAACAATTTGAAAAAAACGACTTTGTCATCGTAAAAGTCGACCATTTACCTCTAACTGAGTGGCGGTTGGGCCGAATAACGAAGGTTGTCTACGGTAAAGATAATAATGTTCGTGTTGCCGAAATCAAAACTCAGAACGGAATAATAACGCGTCCGATCGTTAAACTCTGCATACTCCCATCTCAACAACCTAACGCAAATCAAAATAAAACTAAACTTGAATCTTGCTAATGATCATATTTTCAAATTCAAATTATTTATTGCACGTTTTTTGTTTCTTTCCTCTTTTCTCTTGTTTTTCTCCTCAGAACCGAGGACCACCGTGGAAGATGCCAACTTTGTCGCAAGAATCACTTGTTCAAGCGATGCCCGGACTTTCGATGGATGTCCGCGGTCGAGCGACGTGAAGCTGTCCGATTGGCACCAACGCGCTGAGTGCACTTCGGCATCTCGATGCAATGTTTGTTCGCACCGCCACCACACCATGATTCACCAAGAGGACATTAACGCCAGCTCCTCCACTCTAGAAGGAAACCTTCCTACCGTTCAGGATCTTAAGGGCTATCCCATCAAGGCGTTGGAAAAGGCTCTGAGTAAGGCCCCAATCAATTTTTATGAAATAGCTCAGGCTAGCCTTAAGGGAGCTAAGATGGATGAACCAACCGCTGTGACCGACCATAATAATGTCGAAGCTGGTGCAGCTGCAATGGTGGCAGACCCTGTACGTTCGAAACCTGACGCCGACGAGGCCCCAACTTGCAGCCAAACTATCACTAAGTTGACTAAGCGCACCACGGATTGCAAGCCTTTAAATATACCTCACGGACAGAATTACAAAGCGATCGCTTCTGTCGTGCTGTGTGACCTAAGAGCAGGGGATAGAACCGTTTCCGTAACGCTGGCTCTAAACCAAAATGTGCAATTTTCGCACGTCTTGTACGAAATGGTCGAACCTCTACGCTACCGTGCGAAATGGAGAAAGAATATGCCATTCGGAGTCTTTCAAGTTGTCACCAAAATCAATCACGTTTGGCTTCAAGACTTTGTGGTTGTAGTCAAAGTACAGGTCAATATGCCAGCCCCAGTCAACGACCAGCTGCTTCCTGGAGTTCAATGATGTTGTCCGCGATATGTGGGCACATCCTATGCCACACGAGTTTGGTCCAATCCACGGTATTATCGGCCGCGACCTCTACAACGATATTCTAAAGGGCCCATGCGCACCTCTGGATAGCTATCCCTTCATCAAGGTCCAGAACACCAAGTTTGGCGTTGTCATGCATGGATGTCTGTGCGACCCCACCAATATTAAGGCGCGGAATATGTTGAATCCATAATTCAACAATAGTTTTAAGATTTAATTCCATATTCATTTCTCTATTATTTTCATTACTTTTGGTTTCATATCCTTAAGTTTAAAGTACCCTTAAGTTTCTAAAGTGAATTCGCCTGAAATGGCATATATTGGTCTTATTTACATTGAATTACTCTCTTTCTTTCTCTAAATCATTGTAATATGGCCGCTTGAGGCCACCTTAGCTTTAGTTTTACAATTAGTTACCATCAACTCATCAAACAATAAAGACGGTAGAACTGCTACCTCTTAGAAGTAATTCCGGTTGGTCTTTTATTTGTTTGAAACGGCCAGCTGGAACTCAGAAACCAGAGGGTAAGGAGTTCATCATAAATGCAACAATATAAATATGGTTGGTGAGATACAAGTATTGTTTTTCGGGGTTTATGTTAACAATAATATAAATACGACAATCACACTGTATGATTGTTATTTTCCTTAATTTGAATATAGTGTTTAGAACAATGTTATTGTTACGAATCTTGTTCAATAATAATACCTTTATTATATAAATTAAAATGTTTAAGACAAGCTGCTTTGGATTTGGTTAACTCAAATATTTTTAATAAATGAAACGCTTACGTTTTTAAAATGGATTTTTTCTACAGTAAATCACTCATATTATTTTGATTATTTTGTATATTTATAAATAATGTATTTGATACAAATCTCTGTTGTTGACAGCATAACCCAATCCTAATAAATAATTTTGGGGAACATACTATGGTTGAAGAGGTTATAAAATGGTTGCGTGTGAATTATATTATGGTTGTGAGGACCGTACTATGGTTGTATGTAAGACATGACATTGTTGTAAGGATCACAATATGGTTGTGGGGATCATAGTATGGTTGTGTGTGAATCATACTATTGTTGTGGGGATCATAGTAAGGGTTTGTGTCAATCATGCTATCGCTGTGAGGATCATAATACGGTTGTGGGGATCATAGTATGGTTGTATGTGAATCATACTTTCGTTGTGAAGATCATCGTATTGGTGTGCCACAACCAAATACCCAACAATAGTATGATGCTCTTCGAATATTGCTGTCCCAACCATACTTTTTTTCTTCGTGTGTTCAGCTTTTGTTATCAACAAATTAGCTCAGCTCATATTTTAAATATTTTCATTAGTTCACGTCTTATCCAAAAAAAGCACACACATCCAGCCTACCATTGTCAGCAGCGATGAATGTGCAGTCGCAAAATGTTTGTAATGTGTGATGTTGTCAACGCAGAAGAGAGGAGGAAAAATAAACAGACAAATTTAAGACAAAAACCGCTAAAACGCGATCAATTTTTTTCTGTTTAAAAAAGGAGAATCTATTAACTGACGATAAACCACAACTCACGAATATGCTAATAATGTGTTTTTAGTGTTTTCTCGACCTACAACCGTTATGTCTTAATTTTTGATTAAATCGTAAGAAGTTAAAACGAATGTATACTGTGCATATAAATATATATACTCGTAAGTATACTATAATTTTTCTGTGTTAGCCAAAATTAATTTTCTCTGGTTGGCAGAAAACCATTTCCAGTTAATTATAAGTTTAGTTATAAGTTAAATTGTACTGATCTTTTACTTTCGTTTTGATTAATAAAACTGTCCAACACAACAAAGGAGACATAAACAAGACACGTGTATCGGCGTTTTGAAAGTTTACATCTGCGTTTAATTTTAGGGGGAGGTAAAGTTTCACCCAAATGCAAATTTTGTATAGTCAATCGCATAGAAAATCGAATAAAGGTTACGTTTAAAGTATAAAGTATGTTCAGCATATTTATGTAAAATGTTACGGACAACAATTTTGAGAAATATGTTAACCCACTGATTCCTCAAAGTAAGGGTCTTTTTTGTCCTTCTTTTAAAAAAGAGCAAAAAACACCAAATTAAACAGGGATTTAAGGTATTTAAACGTTCCGCAAAAATAATCGCCGTGAAATTTTACAATAAGTCCCTAAATACACCAAATAAGAATTTTATTTTAAAGTACCTACCACAAAAAATTAGCATGAAAAAAATTGGATTGGAAGTATTCATTAATTACATTTTCTTTTGGCTCTAGGCAATTCCACTTCATTATCATACAATGTCCAGCATATTTCAGCGATAAGTGAAAGAATGCTTTTGCCTTTATAGCGCTATTTAATGGGTGTCTGATGAAATTTTTCACCATGCTCATCAGATTCTGTTGAAAACTGGTTCTCAATGTAATCTATATGGGAATTTAAAAAATAAATTTTTATTGATATGAGCGCCTAGTTTTTCAAAAGCTCTAAGCATTGTGTCTACGTATACTTTAGTAGTAGGAGAACTATTTTTGACTAAGACATTGTACATCACTTCCTTTATGCTTTTCCACGCATCAAGCTTAATTGGTGTAAGAATTTCGTAGAAGTCAAGGTTTTGCATTAGCTTTCTTATATCTGGACCAACAAAAACACCTGTTTGTATAAAACCAATTTTAAGGCTTTTAACAAAAACAGCGACTTCAAGAACACATACATACCATCTTTAATCTTTGCTTCGCTTAATTTTAGAAACATTTAAAGTACCCCAAAAAATTAGCATGAACAAAAATTTGGATAGGAAGTATTCATTACTTCAACCAAGTTACTGGCATATAAGTGCGTAAGATCCGAAAAACCGGGTTTTTACCCGTAACTCCAGATTTTCGAGGTGTTTGGTAAATTTCAAAATCGGTTTTTTGTTGTACTCAGCAAGATCTAAAGAAAAATAATATCACTTCCCAGGTATTTTGACTTCATTCTTTTTTGTTACACTGTGTTATTAATATAAAATATTTATTTATTTATTTATTTTATATCTATTACAATATTAAATTATAATAAACTTATAAGGAAATAAGCACTAAATAAATAAATAAAATATTTATTTTATATCTATTACAATATTAAATTATAATAAACTTATAAGGAAATAAGCACTAGCAACTAAGGCTATCGGCCTAGATGTTATCTACATACAAGTACATAGCAAGTATTTAAGTAAAAAAGTACAATTTTTCCAATTTATATTTTATCATGTAGCTTCAAAATTTTAAGAAAGGTGTAGATATTTGTAATATTTTCTTTGGTTGGATATCTTAATAAGTCAAGTGCGTCTGGTGAGTTGAATGATTTTTGGCGAGTGAGTAGCAGTGCTGACAATCCGTAAGTAGATGGACGATTGATATGTTACTGTTGTTGCAAAAGTTGCATTGGCTAGGAGGTTACTTGGTCAGTAAATGCTCATGCGTGAGCCTAAAATGATTTAGGCGTAATCGCACAAAGCATTTATTTTGATGGCAAGAAGTAGTTAGTGGTAGATCCAATGGTATTCTATCAGGATTTATAATTTTATACGGATGGTTATAATTCATCCATATATGTGCTGCATTTAAGTTGGCCTGATTGAGTGCTAGTTTGATTGTAGTTTGTTTAGACTGAGGGATAAATGCGAATGTTGGAAAACGGAGTAGAATATTTTTGGCTACCATATCAGCTCTCTCATTGCCGGAGATACCAACGTGACTAGGTATCCACATAAGTTTAATTTTATTACGCATGTCTAGCAATTGTTGCTGAATTGATATTATTATTTCGTTTTTATTTCCGCTGTTTGCACATGCTACAAATACAGAGTAGCTATCGGAGCAAATCAGGTTCTTAATACGACTATTCTTACATATTTCCAAGGACTTTAGTATGGCTAGGGCCTCGACTTCGAATATGGATGAAACTGCTGGTAGAATGCCTGTAGCTTGAATTGTGCCATTGTCGGATACTACTGCGAACGATGTGTTGAAAACTGTATTTCATTAGATAAAGTCCTGTATATACTCGGGCTTGTTGTGCTTTTGTTGTAAACAGTCATAGTATTTACAAAGGTGTTATGATTTCATGACCAAGCTAAGTTTAACTTAGTAGCGATTTTATATATATTACATAAAGTTGATGGATATTTCAATGGGGTCTTTCTCTTTTTTAGTAGCGAGATCTCCTTTGAAAGAAATGGTTGGTGACATACAACTTTGTGTGTTAGCCTTGATTTTAGCTTGTATGTGTGAAGCGGAATTGGATCGAAACCTCCTTCAGCTAATAAATTCCTTATGGGTGTGGTCCTGTAGGCTCGCACAGCACTGTGAAGTACACTTTCAATTGGTAATCTGACAGATTTCGGAGCTTTGTTATAAAAAATTAGACCGTAGTCTATTTTTGATAGTATGACCGATCTAACTACTCTTAATAAGGTGTTGGAATGCATGTAACTTCTAGACGATGATAAGTACTTGACTATATTTAGTCTACTATGTAGATCTTTTTTAAGGTTTATACAATGATCCTTAAAGCTATATTTAGAGTCTATGTACATTCCAAGAATTTTACAAAGTCTCGAATTTTCAATGGTATAGTTATTGTATGCTATGTCAATTGATGCACAATTTCTTTTATTGCAGATGTGCAAATGTTTCGTTTTATCAAACGAGACAGTTGCACCGGATGTCTTTGACCATTTATCTGTTTCAACAAGAGACTTTGTAAATTCCTGGTTGATTTCTAAATTATCTTGTTTCTTAGAAATAATATACAGATCATCGGCATAGAGACAATGTAATATTTTATTATTTTCAAATGCTATAATAAATAATGATACCGACAATGGGGATCCCTGAGGGATGCCATTGTGGAGTGGAACTATATCGGAGATGTTGTTCACTCTGACTGTAAACTTTCTATTTGTCAAGAAAGACCTAGTGAAATGGAATATTTTTGGGCTAATTTTTCAATCCAAGAGTTTTTGTAGAACTATATGTATTCCGACTCGGTCAAAAGCTTTTACAAAATCAATTGACAAAATTGATGAGCGATTTTTATTTATAATGTGGTCTATAAATAATAAAGCATCAGTCGTACTCAAACCGGATTGGAAACCCAGTTGGTTTGGAGAAAGAAGTTTGTGCCTTTTCAGGTACCACATCAAGCGCTTAGATACCATGTTTTCAAGAATTTTGCTAATGCAAGGAAGAAGGGAGATAGGTATATATGAGTCTAGTTGATTAATTGGTCAAGAATACGTTTCTTAAAGGTGGTTGGTGCATATTATAACATAGGGAAGGATATTTTGTCGAGACCTGGTGTCTTACCTTTGGAAGAGTTTAGGCTTGCATTGAGTTCTTGTAGCGTGAAAGTGTCATCTAAGCATTTTGCCTTAGGTGAGCTCTGAGAGGAGTATTGACATGACAACAATATCTGGTTCTTACTGTCACAAAACTCTTGCGAAAAATTGGAGTCATCGGAATGTGTTGATAGGTGTTCGGCAAATAAGGCTGAAATTTGGGGAGGGTTTGTAACAGTGTTACCACTAACTTCAATCGCGCGGACGGTTTGGGGTGTGGAATTTCCGGTCAATGTAGAAGAAGATGGATTAAGGGATTCTGTAAAGCTATTGAATGCCTTTTCCTTTGCAAATTTCTTAGCTGTATTGAAAATCGCGTTTCTCCGTTTGTAATCTATGAGATTATAGTTAGTCATATTTCGACGAAAATTTTTCCAAGCCTTTTGCTTTTCAGCTCTTAAGTCTCGCATTACGGGCGACCACCATGGAACATTTCTATGTTTGAGTTTGGTGCTTGATTATGGAATTCTCTCGTTAGCGGAGGACCTAATTATTTTCCTAATAAGGGCCGATTCTTAGTTAACATTATCAGAAGTGGGAAGCGAACTTGAGATGGATACGATGCTGCTTTTAAATTTGGTCCAATTGGCCCTGTCTGTATTATATTTTGATTGAAAATTCGGAGAGAAGTTAGAATTAAGGTTCATTTCTGTAACGGCGGGAAAGTGATCGCTGTTATGAAGATCGTTTATTGTGTGTCAATTGCATTTTGGTAGAAGGGAAATTGAGGCAATACCCACATCAATATGAGTGAGGGTATTGTGAGTACTCAAATGTGTCGGAGAGCCGTCATTTAAAACAGCAAGACTAAATAGAGTTAGAAAATTTTCAATTATAGTATCTCTCTTGTTGGAAGTCGGCGATCCCCAAAGGGGGCTCCAACCATTCAGATCTCCATGAATTACGATTGAAGAATTAATGTTAAAAATAAGGTCATTAAGGTGTTTATCCGTTACCGTATCTTGAGGAGGGAGATATAGCGAAGAAATTGAAAATTTAGTAGACAAATTGATTTCAAGAGCCACATGGCAAAAGGAAGATGAGGTGTTTATAACTTTATGAGGGATGGTTTTTTTTCACCAGTATAGCTGTTCATTGTTTAGAAGTATCACGATGGTTGTAAAAATACCCGAAATAATTTCTAGGGGTCAACGGGGTTTGACTCCGTTTACATTTTGTTTCTTGCAAACATAAAATATCTGGAATTTCTTTTGAAATTAAGAGTTACTATAGAGGCTACTTTAATTATTTATGTATCCACGAATATTCCACTGAAGAATTTTGAGGATCATTTATGATTGATATGAATCTACTAAATTTATTAACTTTTTAAATCTTACTAATCAGAGACGTCCGTCAGCATTAGATCCGTTGGTTCGGTTGTATTTTCTAGATCGGAATTTGGTTCCGAGAAGGAATTATTCCGAGAAGGTATTGAAATTTTATATCTACTGGAAGTTGATTCCATTAATTAATTTGTTTTTTTGTATCTGAACTGTGTGATATCGTGCTAAGCCTAGGTGTGGTCTTTTGGTTTTTATTTGAAATATGACTGTTTGAATTGATTGTTGTTGTAAGAGATTTATTTTGGTTAGAGAGTGAAGAGTCGGAGTAGTGTTTTGGGTTTGTGTCGTTTGTTGCTGTAGTTGTGGGAGAGTTGTTTTTAATGTTAGAAACGGAGCTGACATTTGACTTTGAATGTTGGTTGGGTTTTGTATTGCTTGTTGTTGTTGTGAGACTGTTGGAGTTATTTGAAACTGAAGAAGATTTTGAGACATTAGTGGTTGTAGGTGAGCTAGAACTATTGAGAGAAGTAGAGGGTGGGGGATTGATGAGTTGAGATTGTGCGACGAGTGAATCATTGTTGTTATTTGCGTTTGAAGAGATGGAAGAAGTATTCTGCGGGGTAATGGGATAGTTTTTGATTTTGTTTTGTTCGGTTTGAGATGTTGGCCTTGAATCATTATTGAGAAAAATTGCTTCAGAGTATGAAGAAGCATTGTTTTCATTTTATGTTTGGTTATGAAGAAGCATTGTTTTCATTTTATGTTTGGTTTCTGTAGAGTCTTACGGCCTCTCTCATTGTGCACTTTTGCTTGGTTTTAATTTTTAATATTTCTTTCTGCTGAGTGTACTTCCTGCTTTTGTTGGAGGAAGAGGGGTGATCTTCACTGTAATTAGCGCATAAATAGAAGGAGAGTGAGGAGGGAGATTGCAATTAATACATGCTGGCAAGTGTCCCAACAACTGGCATTGTTTGCATCGCATGGGGTTGGGGTAATATTCACGAACGAATGCCTTATGGTATGATACATCATGTTTTTTCGGAACTGTGTAAAGGTCAAAAGTTAGGAGCATAACTCCAGTTTTTTCCTTCTTACCCTCAACCGATCGCTCATACTTATATACCTCGACTACACCATCGTTAGCGAGCTCTTCAACGATTTCTTTCTCAGGTACTTTGACCAAATATGAAGCATATATGGTACCTTTGGTAAAGTTAAATTTATCATGCAGTCTACAATTAACCTTGCAAACTCCACCCAATTCTTTTGTTTTTAGGAATTTGTTTGCAATTGTTTTATCTCTTACCAATAGTAGTAGACTACCGTCTCTGAGTGGAGAGATTGACAAGATGTCTTTGGCAGTGTTTAAAATTGCTTGACTATTTTGAATTCATTTTTCGTTGCTTCGCTTTAACTAACATACACAAACAAGCAAAAATGAAAAAGCAAATGCGCAAAACGAAACAACACACATTTGCTGCAGCGAACTATGGAGGCAGTATGCGCTGCAGTTGCCAGTGAAGCGACGCTTCTAAAAAAGAATACAGTCGCTGCAGCAGTAAATTGTTTTGTTTCATTTTACTTAACTGTGCAGCAAGCAAAGCTAAGCAAATACACGTCTGCTTAAGTAGACAAGAGTATGACTGATACTGTGAGACAGAGAGTATGAGTAAGAGTATGTTCACTAGCCCAGTATTGCAAACATAAGGTAGGTATTAAAGGCGATGTGGCTATGACGATGAGTTTGTCTCTGATGTGTGTTTTCGATGTAGATTTTATTTCATTTTTTAAATATATACAGGTTTTAAAAATAAAAAAATTAAATTCTATTTATTTTCAGACCTACAAAAAGAAACGTAAAACATATTTTAAAAACATGTTCGTTTTAAGAAAAAAAAATAATAATGTTTAATTGTCGTCTTCAAACAGTGGCAATGTTTGTATGGCATGGTCCAAGTGTGCAGCATTTAGTTTAACTAATAATATATTTTCCAGTGTATTATGGTTAAGTCTGTTGCGGTTGTCTGACAAAATTAATTTCAGTGAAGAAAATGCACGTTCAATTGTCACCTGTAAGAAAAAAAAAGACAAAACATTGACAGTAAAAAAAATGTAGGAAAGTAAAAAGTAAATAATTTTTTACCTGTGTTGGAGGCACCGCAAAGCAAATATTGCTTAGGGCATCAGGATCGCTGTACTGCCTTTCTCTCCAAAAATAGATAACATTACAGTCTACACGTAAATATGGTAATTAAAGATTTTCCATTTTCGAATTAACATCAATGTTTTCATTGGATGCTGGTGTAAAATTTTGTGTTAAAAAATCGTCAAGGTATTCGTCAGCCTTGTGTGTATATTGTACTTTTGGCAATAATGTTGAAGGAAACTCTGCATCGGGGTTTTGTGGCATATTTTTGTTTATATCTTTAACTCTTTCGTAAAGCTTCTTCAGGTAGTTGTTGCTTTAGTTTTCTGCGATTGTGTTAACGTGTGGTTGAAACGTGGATCCAGATACAGGCATGCAATTAAGCTGTCGTTGTTTAATAATTTTGTTGTCCTATGTTCCATACTATTTATAAGTCTTTGGTCAATTTTATCGGTATATGGAACATCGCAATTTTCAAGTATTTTCTCAGTGCATATTTACATTTAAGCCATTCAGCATAAAAGCTTCCATAGTGTAATTGCTCTTCTTGAAATTTCACGATTGTGTGCTGAAGAGTCTCAAAACCAATGGAATATGCTTCGACAAAATCCCAAAATTTCTCGTTAAGCTCAAAATTTTTATCTATTGATTTGTTTTGTATTTGTTCGATATGTTGTAAAACATCTTTTGCATTTTTTAATGATCTTATCATGTTGTAGGTTGATCCCCATCTTGTTGCACAGTCAAGTATTGGCACCACTAAGCCTTTTAATTGAAAAATGTCTCGATAGCCATTTGATGGCTTTTTTGTATACTTAACTACATTTCTGCAGCTCAGCATATTATTTTTTATTTCGATATCCTTCATAACATCTAAAGCACAAAGTTGGGCCGTATGAGCAGCAAATCGACATATCTGAATATCGCCCAACTGAATTTCTACAGAATCTTCAAACATTTGGACATTTTGTAAAAAAATTTCATTTTCATCTTCGTCATTTCCATGATCTTCTTGTCCATCTTCAAAAGTGGTACAGTGTGATAAAATTTTGGTCGTTTTCACCATGTTTGCTCCATTGTCCGAAGTTATTAAAACAATTTGGTTCAAGTTAACGTCATACTTTGTTAATGAATTTAAAGTTTCTGTAGCTAAATTCCGTTAATTTCCGCTCCTTTAAGTTCCAACATACCAAGCATTCGTGATTGAATTTCGTCATTTTTAATAAATTGTGCACTAATTCCAAACACGTTCCGTGACAAGCGTGTAGCGCTATTTATTTTTAATGATAGAAGTCGTTGTTTAAGCTCATTTTTAATAAAATCTCTGATGTTGTACGAAGTAACTTGAAGAACTTTTTTGCAATTGTTACTGTTTAGGCAGAATTTCTTTCCATATTTGTCGCTAAGGCCTTTACATATAGGATCTATTATTTCTTTTAAATTTTTTGAATTTAAAACGTTGAACGGGATACTGTCTTCCGTGACTAGGCCAATATATGACCTAAATAATTGTTGTTTACTTATCTCAACTTTAATTATTTGCTTTCTAATTTTTTTTCTGCACTGCTAATTGAAGAACCGCACAAACATTTATCACCATTTATTAATTCGTCTTTATTAATTTTATGAACTCTTCTGATATGCGTTTTTTAATTTAAAAATTCTGTCGCTTTTCAAAGAGTTTGAGCAAAGCTTACATACAGCTTGGTCGTTATTTAAATCAAAATATTTATCAATAAATAATTTGCTTGATCGCGGTGCCATTATATGTCCTTTATTGATCACGAACATCACACAACAAAAGCGAAGCAACAAATAACAAGCAGCAGTGAGTCATTCAAGAACCCCTGCAGCACACACTGACATCACAATTTGCTTAAGTTTTTGTTTTCATTCAAGAACCGCTGCAGCACACACCGATTGCAAAATTCGCTTGTGTGTTTGTTTTCATTCAAGAACCCCTACTTACTGTCACTGCTTAAGCACACAACGACAGCACTATTCGCTCAATTTTTTTGTTTTCTGCTTTTTCATTTCGCTCTTGCTTTTGATTGGGTGCTTACGTCAAGCAAAGTAAGTTACTGGAAATCATTTTTGGAAGTGTGCAGCAAAAAATGTAAGCAGAGCAACAATATGTGTGCTGTTGCCAAAGACTCTTTGGTAATTACATTCAATGCTTTTTGTATGGAAAAACAAGAATATTCTTCTAGAGTTTTGTTTGGGTCTGTAGCTGTAATAACTACATACCTGGGGTTAGGAGTTTGTTTATCGGGTAGAGAGGGGAATTCGAGGAAAGTGCCTCTGTCACGTTTTTTTCTCTTTCTATGGGGACTGCAGTCTGCCAGAGCGGCAAACTGGCTGTCCCCTAAACGGGGAAGGGGCATTTTTCTTTACACTTCACCAAAACCACTTGTTTTGTTTGTCTTGCACAAGAATCACGAGACACAGACTACGAGTAGTGAGAAAAGTTTGATTTCTTTTTGCTTTGGTAGGAGAAAGTTGTGTATAACAATGCGAAAAATATATGTGCGTAAATGCACGAGGATGAATACACACGTCAAGTGTTAGTCGAAGACTGTAATATAAAATAACATTGCATTTTTAGTTTCATTACTGTCAGTTTTACAAACACTCAATTTACAGCAACAACTTATTTTTAAAAACAGACAACTCAAATTTTATATCGCAGCTATATAATTTTAACTCCGTAACATAAGCTTATATTATCCGTGTTTTTTTAATTCATCGTATTTACAACATTCTAATGAATTACCAACTTAAGCTTTGTTTACAAGTTTTTGTAAGCGAAAACAATATTTTCATTGATATTATTGATTTAATTTGTGTGCTATGTGTCTAACAGGGTATGTATGCTGAAATATTGTTTTGTGTTGTCATCTTCTTTGGTTTTTATGCTGATTGGTTTGATGGTTGTTGCAATTATGTTATTTATGATGTCATCTTTAATTGTTGTGTCACTAATGTCTATTACTTTATTTATTTAGTTCGTTACATTGTTGATTTTTTCTTTTATGCAGAATTGTAGTTCATTAATTCCCAAAGCAGTATCTTCTGTGTACCAATCTAAAAGAATCATTTTTAAGTCATTTTTAAGGTGAATACGTTAGAATTTGTTCCTAACCCACTTGCAAATATGACGCCAAACTAGTTAAAAATAAATTTTATATGTATGTTTTGATTTTAATTCACTTATTGCACTATCAAGAAGTTTGTGTAGTATGATGGTTGCACTTGTTTGAGAAAGAGTATTCACCATTAGCATCCCGGAAATTTGATGGTACATGTTATTGTTAGTAAAATTGTTGTTCTACTTCATGCAAGTTTAAAAATTTGGTATTTTAAAATTGGGTATACATACAGCGAAAGCGGTTCTTGCGGAGAGTTCTTATAGCCGGACAGCTCTCTTAAGCGGACAAATTTCTTGGTCTCCAAATTTTCGCCTTTTTTCAGAAAGAAATCCGCCCCTTGGACGGGCGCGGACACTTTTTTGGTACGAAACATCTCCCATGAGCGGACAACTCTTCCTTCAACTTTACCATTTATCTAGCTTTATCTATTTTTTAAATCATTGGACGGCAAACGCATACAACCACAATTTAGAGATTGTGTAGGTGAGTTGTTCTCTTCCCTCTCCCAAATTCTTATACAGTTTTCTCATAACTATGTACAAATTTATAAACAAGCAAAGAAAAAATCATATTCCCATAATTCATCAAGCAACATGCGTCAGCCATGTAATGTGCGTTAAGTTGTGATTCCCCGTATTTTGTTCATAGACTAAAAATGAAGCAGCTACTGTGATTCACCGTTACTTTAGATACATATGTGTTTTTTTGCTGTACTATTTTGATAAACATTTGTTGAAATCGATCTCTTGTGTGTAACTTTTAATCAGAATGGCATCGCGAAATGTGCGTGTGTGAATATTTTTCTTTAATAATAAAAATTTATTACAATATGTTTTGAAATTTATAAACATATTTATTTCCTTAGTGGTGAAAACATTATATATTTTTTTTTAATTTTCCTCTAACAGTTCTATTGGGCGGACATCTCCCTTAGGTGGACAAAATCGGTGCGACAGTCAGTGTCCGCTCTAGGGGGATTTTACTGTATTTGTGTTTGAGTGCCATATTCCATGCCTTTGAATGTAACCAACCACAAAAGATTGAATTTTGTTGTCTTACCACATCAGGTGTACGACGATGAATACCATGCATTGCATTACATGTCTTCCTACATAACACATACATATAAAAGCAACAAAAACAAAACCATTGGTATGAATGGCTTAATGCTGTTACCAGAACTATCTACTACCCACGTACTTTGTGAATTTGCAATAAATTTTGCAGATAGAAATTTGTCATTGTTAATGGTTATTTACTGAAAGTGACGGGAACATTCATAAACGCTTCATTTATATACTTATAAACATTTATGAACTACTACAGTATAATGAAACTGTTGAGCTGTTCCTGCATAAAATCGGGGGAAATTTATAACTCAGTGTATATCGTAGAAGTAAAAGCGCCGTTAAGTTCGGGCAAGCGGAACCATATATACATCACCGCCAAAAAAATGGACAATCATATGCGTCAGTTAAAATTTAAATTCAATCCATATTTGGATACGTATCAACGTATATGTGACGCGCAAAATAGAAAGGGACCTAAGGTTAAAATCCAGTTTTGTTCAGGAGAGCCATTTTTAAGATTAGGTCCCTTTCTATTTGCGCTTAGAATCGTCGACTTCACTTTATAAAACGCGCATATCTCTGGGTGGAAACACTTTTGGAGCATGGGATCTCATTCGATGCTCAGATGTTGTCCACATCAAAAAAAGAAAAACAGATTAATATTGATTTTTTTACCCTTAGGTCCCTTTCTCTATGCGCTGTCATATATACATATTTGTTTTAATGTGAGTTCAATTTGTCAATATTGAACTTTCACTCAGTAGCACATTTTTCAACTTCAAAATCTTGAACTTATTGAGACCCCCAAAATCTGAAAGCTTCTGATTGTAGAAGAAAAACCCTAGCTTGGTTTAGAATTATTAGCTAAGTTTTTTTTAACTCATTTTTGAAGTTTTCGATTGGATTTTAGTACAATTTTGAAAAAACATGTACCGATTCTTAAGTCTATATCTCGTGAACTATTGGAAATATTGCTTGTCCCTATTCAGAAAATTTGTAGCTCTACAAATGTTGATCAAAAAACAACAACCTCTTACTCAAAACAACAAAACTGTAAAAAAATCGTGAAATTTCGTCATATTTTTCTATTGTTTTCACACTTATTCCACAAATTGCTACGAACTCGACCTGATAATATATGACAAAAAGTTAGCAAAAAGAAAAATAAATAACTCTTCTTTACCAGCCGAGTTCATTTGATGACTCTTTCACATAGTTATAGCCCCACAAAGTCATCAAAAATTCAATAAAGGCCCAATATAAATGCAACAATATAAATAAGGTTGGTGAGATACAAGTATTGTTTTTTGGGTTTTATGTTAACAATAATATAAATACGACAATCACACTGTATGATTGTTATTTTTCTTAATTTGAATATAGTGTTTAGAACAATGTTATTGTTACGAATCTTGTTCAATAACAATACTTTTAATATATAAATTACAATTTTTCAAACAAACTGCTTTGGATTTGGTTAACTCAAATATTTTAAATAAATGAAACGCTTACGTTTTTTAAATGGATTTTTTCTGCAGTAAATCACTCATATTATTTTGAATTTTGTATATTTATAAATAATGTATTTGCTACAAATCTCTGTTGTTGACAGCATAACCCAATCATAATAAATAATTTTGGGGAACGTACTATGGTTGTAGAGGTCATAAAATGGTTGCGAGTGAATTATATTATGATTGTGAGGACCGTACTATGGTTGTATGTAAGACATGCTATTGTTGTGAGGATCACAATAGGGTTGTGGGGATCTTAGTATGGTTGTGTGTGAATCATACTATGGTTGTGGGGATCATAGTAAGGGTTTGTGTGAATCATGCTGTTGTCAGGATCATAATACGGTTGTGGGGATCTTAGTATGGTTGTATTTGAATGCTTTTGTTGTGAGGATCATCGTATTGTTGTGCCACAACCATATACCCAACAATAATATGATGCACTTCGAATATTGCTGTTCTTACCATACTTTTTTTCTTCGTGTGTTCAGCTTTTGTTGTCAACAAATTAGCTCAGCTCATATTCTGAATATTTTCATTAATTCACGTCTTATCCAAAAAAAGCTCACACATCCGGCCTACCATTGTCAGCTGCGATGAATGTGCAACCGAAAAATGTGTGTAATGTGTAGTGTTGTCAACGCAGAAGAGAGGAGGAAAAAATAAACAGACAAATTTAAGACAAAAACCGCTAAAACGCGATCGATTTTTTTCTGTTTAAAAAAGGAGAATCCAGAACGATTCTTGCCTAATACATTGTATATCACTTTCTTAATGCTTTTCCATGCATCAAGCTTAATTGGTGAGAGAATTTCATCGAAGTCAGCGTTTTGCATTAGCTTTCTTATATCTGGACCAACAAAAAAACCTGTTTGTATGAAACCTATTTAAAGGCTTTTAACAATAACAATGAGTTAAAAACACATACATACCTTCTTTATCTTTGCTTCGCTTTATTTTGTAAACATTGTTTTCAGAACATTCAATTCTGATTCATTTGTATCCAGACATTTTACAAAGTTTTTTTCCACACCAAGTTTGATATGCCATCGGGGTAGAGAATTTTTTCAGTTGGTACCAATGCTTGATTAGCGTTATTGTGCTCTCCTAATGCTCCCTCAGCTCTCAAATTCCTTTTTTTTTTAATATTAGTCGCCCTTTATCTGCTATCCCAAGCGCGTAATCACCATCCGTACTTAACGTATCCGGCCTGCATACCTGAAAGGAAACTAACGACTTTTAAGTCGCAACAGACCCCTCACTTATAGTCTTCATATTTAACGGAGTCTAGTATTAATTTTATAGAATCACTAGCTTTCTGTACCCGGCGTTGCCAGGGTATTAAGTTTCAAGAAAACACAAAGGCTTTAAAAATATATAATTTTTATTGATAAAGATTTTCTTCAAAATAGTTTATTGTACATTTTTTGTATAAGTACATATTTTTACATGTCTTATGGATGAGCTTTATTTATATCTATCTATATCTTTTGCGATGTCAATACGCTTTTATATACGACATTGGTTGTTTTTCCATTAGATGCCAAAACCTACAAATTCTTACCACTAGGAGCAAGCAACATATAATTGTCCATGGGAGAAGCAATGTGTCTCCAAATGTAATCCTGGTACATTCAACGTCTGACCTTGAGATTTGTTAATCGTCAGTGCAAATGCCAACTTCACGGGAAATTGCAGACGCTTAAATTCAAAGGGCAAATCAATGGGTATAAGGGGTATCCGAGGAATTATGACATTTTCTCCTTTAGCTGAACCAGTCCAAATTGTCGCACCGATAATGTTACGACTAAGATGCGTTACTCGAAGCCTTGTTCCATTACAAAGTTTAGGGGCATTGAGATTTCACATTAATATAATTGGGACACCAATTTTTAATTCCAACTTATGCGAAACCCCAGATAACTTGATAGAATTAAGGAACTCGACTGGTTAGGTTGTGCAATGTTCTTGATCCATAACACTGTCTACTGATTTATATATAACTGACTCTCCAGAAATTTTGTTTAAGATCTGATGGTTGATTTGGGAAACGTTTTAATTTTTCGGCGCTAAAATTGCTCTTTCATATAACCATCTTCCGTTTGCCATGTTTTTATTGATGTTTAGGTAAACTTTAGATATAAGTCTTCCTCAGATGGTGTTAAATAGCAGAATTCTCTTTGTAGCAATATTTCACCATTTCCGTCAGCTGCAATTTCTCCATTTCCTATTTTAAGCAGTTCGGCAGCATGTGATCCAGAATTTTCGACATTGTGCAGGTTTACACGCATGTTAGTAGTGAGTCTGAGTTTAATTGTGTGTTCCCATAACGGCGAAGCTTTAAGACATGCGTTGATTTCATCAGCTGGAGTTCTTCTCGTAATAACAGGAAGGGTTTGGCGAAAATCTCCTGCAAGCAATACGACCATTCCTCCCATTAGGGTATTACGACTTCGAATATATTGTAAGCTACGATGAATTGCCTCAATTGCGTGCTTATGTGACATAGTGCACTCATCCCACACTAATAATTTGCACTTTTGTAGTAATACACCTCTACTGCTGTTCTTAGAAACATTGGAGGTTGGGGCTTCTGTTTGTGCTAAATTTAGAGGCAACTTTAAAACTGAGTGTGCCGTCCGACCACAATTGAGAAGCGTTGCTGCAATTCCAGAGAAAGCAGCAGCTATAGCTACATCGGAATTCTTTCGCACATGCGCCAACAAAAGGTTGAGAACAAATATTTTGCCAGTTCCTCCTGGGCATCTAAAAAAAACAGGGCTCCTTCTTCGTTGTTAATCTCTTCTTAGACTCTGTCTATGACAGAATTCTGAACTGGCAGTAGTTTAGGCTTCATTTCCGCAGCAAAATCATTTAAAGAGGAAACATCGTAGTCCAACTCCCTAAATAGTTCATCAGACACCACTTGAACTCGATTTGGTCTTGGAATTTCAAAGCTGCTCAAATCTTTTCCAACCATTGAGATCAGTTTATCTTCAACTAAAAGCAAGACGTCGTTGTAGATCACATCATCAAAGGTTCGATCGCTGTTTGTTTGTTGCTGCCTGTGTAAAATATCTTCCGATAACGAATTTTTATAGCGCTCCCAAAGATCCAATGGATTAGATACACTACAATTGCATAATGTAATAGCAAAA
Organism: Hydrotaea diabolus; assembly: GCA_963513945.1. Classification (NCBI taxonomy): domain Eukaryota; kingdom Metazoa; phylum Arthropoda; class Insecta; order Diptera; family Muscidae; genus Hydrotaea; species Hydrotaea diabolus. The sequence goes on along the minus strand of OY740716.1, from coordinate 98,149,245 downwards.
AGCTCTCTAATTTTTGCAGCCTATGAACATAAGGCAGCCTCTTGCATAGCTAGGTCCCATTGTGCGTCATTTTCCATTAATCCTAATGCTTCACATGATTCTCGAAACGTTGCGCATTGATGTCCGTCAATAGTTTTGAGATCAGAGAAGCACATTGGTCCCTTTATATTGTGCAACAACACCCTTAGGCGGTAACATTCCAAATTGCTAACATGTACTGTGTATACAGGCCCAAGACAATCTGTTGCTTTAACTCCAGCCATCAGCTAATACTCCCTTCTTTCGCCGTTTCCACGCTCTTTGTGTCGTGTTCCATGTGTAGTACCTGGAATAAAAAAGCGTCTTGGCAAAGTCATCTGCTGTGCAAAGTTCCAAAAATGCTGTCAGGGTTGTTCTAGGAGCAGTAAACTCTCTTTCGTTAAAGGTTTGCTCGTCGAAATATACACGCTGTCCATTTTCCAAATGCACGGCCAAGTGTATCACACTGGGTATCATTTATGCAATGGAAAACTAAGTAAACGCCAAGCTGCCTCATTGCTGCTAATATACCTTCCTACTTTGTAAGCTTGCACTTCATTTCTCAGTTCGATATTTCCAGGTTGCTGTTGGATATCAGAAATAGCATGGTCGCTGCCGTTGTTGATATATTAGCATATGTATTTGATAGCATTCACTGAACTACAGTATTCGACGTTTATGTGCGCATTAAATGCTTTAGACAACAACTGAGAATATGGTACAACCCATGTATTATCAATTGTAGTTTCTCTTGACGCACCACGAATTTTAATTGTTGAACTGATCAGCAGTCTCTGAGGTTTCTGCGGTCCTTAGAGCAGCTTGACGTTGACTTTGTTGAGATCGTCGAAGATCAGCAGTCACTGCAGGGTCAATGAACCATATTCTTCAGAACGATATCATGCAGTTCCTTATCAACTTCTGGATCAGGTATTTCGGCAGAAATAATTTGATCTATTTGGTTTGGACGTATTTTGGTCTTTAACTAAAGTAGAATGAGGACATGGTGTAGTCCGCGCTTTTGCCACTCTATCGAGTACATGAAGCACTAGAAATGTCCAAAAATCATTCCTATTGTAAACAGTGCAACAAACTTAAGTACCATCTGACGAAAAACGCGTGCGGTAAGATCGTATCTATCGGTTGATTTTGTCCAGGCATTAATTCGTCGGTAATCTCTTTCCAAGATGGATTACACGTAAATGTCAGAAAGAACCTTCCATATTATCTTACATAGGCAAACGCATCCTGGGTGTACTCATGTAAATATCTCGGGCTGTTTATGAATGATGATGGCAAAATTACAATTTGACCTAAATCATTGGGATTGACATTTGCATCATTTCGTACGGCGTCCTTCATATGTATATACGATTCTGCTCTTAATTTTTTTTTTTGATTAATTATCACAGACGTTCCACCTTCATGTACATGTCCATCAAGAATTTATGAAAAAGTTGCCGATGCCTTACCAATAAGTTAAAAGAGGTTTGTCGTAACATGATGTGAAAAGCGTAGAAATCCATGCATGAAACCTTTTTATTTGAAAGAACTACTCTAGTAATTGGGTTGACTTGGGAGATTTGGAAGTGATAGCCTTTTGACCTGCCCAAAAAATCAATGGATATTGAAAAGCGTCATATAAACGATGTGTATCAGATAAGCTTTTAAGGCCACCGTCTCTAGCATGAAGGACAATATCACGTGGCGATTCATGGTTTCCAGCTATTAACGCCGCAATTTCGTTGACTACAGGAGCATTATATCGTCGTTCGTGTTTACCGGTTGGAGTTTGATGTGAGTGGATAACAATTTTGTAGCTTTCATCTGGCATGTTTTCAAAGATAATGGTCATGAAGTAGTGTCTGAAGATCGCAAATAATGCTTATTTGAACACCTGGTATAACTTCACACCTCCTTTCAGGTACTGCGTTTGTATCACCAATAAAATAAATCTGCATAAACGTTGCCTGTTTATTAGCTAGGGGAAAGATTAAGCCGAAACGATGATTGTATAGAAAAAGTTGTAGAAAATACTGGCATTGACGCATTTTTATCAACTCCGAATGAAGTCATTTGAAAGGATGCGCTGTATTTTCCTATGTTTCCCAGACTCTTCAGCTTCGGCGGTTAATAGGTTTCGAAGAGACTCTGGAGGTTTTTCTAAGAGAGGAATGGAAATTTTTCCTGCACTACAGCACATTCCTTGTGTTTCAGTTTTCCATTTCAAGGCTTAACAGTACCGACAAACCACCGTCATTCCACCAATTTTCAATTAATTGTGGCTTGCATAATCAAGCGTACGATCATACTCACAGGCTGCTTCAAAAACAAAAACCAACTAATTCTTTTGAAATTGCGTCGTCGATCAGCCTGTCGTTTACATTCCTCAACACGCCTGGTAGTAATCTGTTGCTGCGGCTCTTAGTGCAGCCTGATGTTGGGTTTGATAAGAACGTCGAAGATCTGACGTTTCCGATGTTTCTGCAGCCCTCAGCGCAGCCTGTCGTTGACTTTGTTGAGATCGTCGAAGTTGAGCCATCTCTGAGGTTTCTGTGGTCCTTAGCGCTGACTGACGTTGACTTTGCTGATATCGTCGAAGATCAGCAGTCTCTGATGGCTCTCAGCGCTGCCTGGCGTTGAGTTTGCTGAAAACGTCGAGTATAAGCAATTGTAGATTTTTCAGATTCCGCAATGCTTCATTCCGCAATGCCAAAGTTGCTTTGGTAAGAGATAATTTTTTTCTCAGTGGCATTTTTAGTTTATATTATAAAACTTTTAAAAACATGATTTACTTAAATTTTTTAACTTTACAGATTATGTATATGATTTTTAGATTACGTAACACTTTTTACACGTCCGTATACTTTAATGTTTGAATGAACAATGGTACTGTAAGCCTCTAAAAACCAATATCTAAATTAAAAAATACCCCACCTATCTACCCTTTTTGCAAAAAAAAAACACATGTCAATTCAGAAGTACAACGCCTACCTGTCCTTTAGGCATAAAAATGCCCTAAAACCCCAAAACTCAATTCAAAAATTAATAGACCTCACATTTTTCTCTGAAAATGTAATATCATAATTCATGTAAAGACATATATGTACCTGTTTTGGTAAAAAGTTATACCTAGTCCATTACACAAAGTTAACCACGAATATCTTTGAAAGGGGAATTTGCAGTGAAAAGTTAAGATACCTAACCAAAAACGGTGTTATTTGTCCTTGCATATTGAGTACAATTTGTTTGTTAAATTTAAAAGAGGTCGAGATGTGACGGTTGTAAAATTTGAGAAGGATCGGGGTAGCGGTTCATCCATAATTGCTTGGGGGATTGTTTACCTTCTGTCTTTTTACAGTTTGAGGAATGGCGGTGGGGCCATTGATTTGAAGTAGCTTATGCATATTTCTAGACCAACTATAACAAACTGTAAAATTTCAGGACGATCATACTATTATTATGGCTGTTAGAAATATTTCGTACCAGAAGAATATGTGCCATACAGCATTTTTCTACATCTAATAGTCTATGAGATATAGCCGTTTGAAGGTATGTGGACAGTGCCACGCCCACTTGATTTATTAAAAATTCAAGTATCATATTTTAATTCTGGGGTGTATGACTATCTTTGAGCAAAATTTCATGAAGATTGGTTTATCGGTTCAGACTCCATTAACGCACAAACAAACTTTCACATTTATAATATTAGTAGGATAGCTTTCTTTAATATTCATTCCATAGGCAATTGGAACAGGATTTTTGGTATTATCGTAATACAAAAGTACAGCTTTTAGACTCTTCTTAGATGAATCAATAAATATACGCCAGTCCTCGTGGTAATACTCAAAATTCATTGCATTCATTATACCTTCAATATCATTGCAATATGCAAACGTGTTATCATCGTTTACTGAAAGGAACGACAGAAAGCAGTCTTGACGCTTAGGAAAGTTGGTAATATTGACACCAGCTAATATTTCTGAATTGTTTTTAGACAAATTCAGTCTCCGACAAAATGCATTTAAATGATCTTGCGATATTAATATTGGTCTTGGGATAACTTCAATTCCTGTGCAATCATTACGTTCGCAATCAAAAGTTCCCTGTTTCAGTGATGGTTCCGTCAACATAATGACTAGGACTTCGAAGTTGTATCGCAGGCACTGGGAGTTCATCAGAGCTGGGAGCTTGGCAGATGGTACAGCTTTTTATGCAATACTCTCTTTTCTATATCTATTCATTTTTAATATATCACTGTTATGGCACACGTAGAACGTATCATCATTATGTTCACCTGGATCTTACCACCGCATAGAAATACCAAACAGCATTGAATTTCCTTGACCTTCAGCGAAAGTTTAAAAATAAACTATAGTTTTAGAAAAAAAATAATTACCTTCAGACCACAAAATTAAGCCGTTGTTACAAATGTGACAGAAATGCTTCAGCATCGCGTACCGAAAACCCGGTCGTGCAGTTGTACTCTTGTGCCTGGTAGAATCATGAAATATTTTGCAAATACAAAATCTTAATATCTGTAATAATCAAAAACAATAAAACACGATTGATATTCTGACAGAGACAGAAAAATAAATTTAGCACAAAACAAAAAACAGCTGCTCGTGTCACACCAAGTAGGGGTAACAAGAGTGCTGCCAAGTTTAGTGCTAATCTAATCATATGGTTAAACCAACAGCATTGTCATACGGAAATTTGAAACAAATCGACAGCTACTTTAAATTCCGAAAAGGGAAATGGAGGACACTTTGCTTCCCGCTACCCCAAGAAATTGCCTTAGCCTATTCAGAGTTTCAAAGTTTAAAGAACTAGAGCAAAATAATATTCAGCTGCATAAGGAAAACGTCGCAATACGAAAAAAATATGACGAAATTAAATCTCCCAATCGACTTGAAAAATCAATCCAATCGAACAAAACCTCGGCCTTAAATACAGTATATAGTAAAAAAAACTAATGAAAGAGTTATAAAAAAAGGAGGAACAATAAAAAAACAAATCCAATTCTACGCCAACCTTAGTAGTAGCTGAATTTCCTAGCCCATCAACCATAATGGAAACTGAAGTTTCCGTTGAAACAATCTAATCCTCTTCAAACCTTCCAAAGAGGCCATTGCGACCTCCTTCAATAATAGTTAATTCCATTGAAATTTTTGAAATACTGCATAATACTGTTAAAAGCAAAACAAAATGGATTCTAAACTAAGTTGGTAAATAAACACTCCCAAAAAATATCCACTTTTGAAGCAAATGATTACAGAGAAGTTACTAAAACTCTTAATGAAGCAAAGATACAATGGCATTCGTATGAGAATAAGCAAAGTCGCCCAATTCGAGTATTTGCAAAAAATCTTCATCACCAAAAGATCAAGGACTTAAAATACTAAACGCATTCAACAAGACAAACTACTTCACAAAGGAACCTTCGGACCTTTTTGTCTTATGTTTTGATTCATCGGAGAATATAAAGAACATTTACGTTATTAAAACAATTTTGAGTACTGTAATGAAAATAGAAGCAATGAAACTTCCTAAACACATACCGAAGTGCAAAAATTGCCAAAGATATAACATACCAAAAACTATTGCTCCAAACAAGCCAGATGCGCCGGTAAGCACGAAACTAAAAATTGCGACAAGCCTTCTGTCTTCCTTCCAAAATGCTGTAACTGTGGCGAACATCATCCCGCCAGCTACATAGGATGTACAGTAGCAAAAGAGCTACATAAACTAAGAAATATGAAGCAAAAAAACTACGCAACAACATCTTCAACCACTACTAAACTATACAAACCAACAGAACAGACATCGACAGGAGGAACAATCTGAACTGCAACCTCATCAATAGACCCTGGGTTCAAATATACCAATACATTGAACACAAGAAAGCTTTATTCTGTAGCGGCCAAATCAAATAGAGCGATACAGGTGTACACAAATAATGTTTCATACAAAATCCTCTAATGAAAATCTTGCTCAAACTGGAAGCTATCGAAGGCAGTTTCTATCGGAAAACCAAATTATTGGCCTTGCTGTAGTACACCTCTGCCAAAAAAATCACGAACTAGATCAGCCTATCCAAACCACATCACAAAAATATTAAAAAATAAAAGAAAGCTACGAAAAAGTGGCAGCACTCTCGCTCCCCAGAAGACAGACGAATCTTCAATAATGCTACAAAAAATTTAAATAGAAAAATTAAAAAAATATAATAAACAAAACCTGCGTCAGTACCTGTCTAATCGTACCTATGATAAAAGGACTAATTATTCCCTATGAAAGGCCACTGAAAGTCAAAAAAGGCCTACAATCCAGAAATCGCCCATTTTTACAAGCAGCGGAAGATGTGCTAGAAGCAATTTAGGAAAGGCAAAAGTTTTTGCGGAGCACCTACGCACAATTTTCTCAAATACTAACCAAAAAACCATTCCCACTGAGGATTCTGATACAGAAGTCTCGTACAACCAACTTAATCAAGATACTAACAATGTGCCAACATTTGAAAAAATTTACTTTAAAAAAGTCTTCAACGAGGTTAAGAAACTTGACAACAAAAAATCTTTTGGATTTGATTTGATAAAAGGTGAAGTGCTTAAACAACTGCCTTATCATGGAATTGCGAGGTTATGTACAATATTAAATTTTAATTATATTCCTAGCCATTGGAAAATAGCGGAAATAGTTATGATCCAAAAACCAGGAAAAAGTCCTAATGATGTAAAATCATATCGTCCGATCTCTTTACTTCCAATAATGGGAAGGGTTTTTGAAAAGCTATGAGTGAATGCTTAGAAGAAATTATAAAGGCTAAGAACATAATACCAAATCACCAATTTGGATTCCTCAAAAGACATTCTGCAATCGAACAGGTTCATCGAGTCACTTCCAATATTGAAGTAGCCCTTGAAAATAAAATGGTATGTTCTGATGTATTCTTAGACATTTCCCAAGCATTTGATGGAGTGTGGCACAGTGGACTTCTTAAAAAAGTTACAACTTTACTCCCGACAAATTATTGCGAGATCCTTAGGTTATACATAAAGAATAGATTCTACCGAGTCCGGTACGATAATGAGTTCTCCGAATTATACCCTTTAACTTCAGGATGGTCTAAGGGAAGCATTCTATGACCGATGCTGTATCTTATATACACCTACGATATACCTCTGACTGAAAACTGCTTTTGCAAATTGCACTAAATGAAGTACAGCAATGGACTATGGACTGGGCTCTAAAACTAAATGTCATCAATACATGATGACAAATATAGCAACGAACTACACTCCTTTGTACATTAATAATAACCAAATACCTACCGCGAGTACAGCTAAATACCTTGGAATAGTATTAGACTCAAAACTAAACTGGAATGAACACATAGATAGAAAGCACGAAGAACTAGACACTAAATACCAAAGTTTACATTGGCTAATTGGAAGAAACTCAGTACTATCTATAGATAATAAGCTGATCATATACAACCAAGCTCTGAAACTAGTATGGCTATATGGCATTCAGCTATAGGGTGCGCAAAAAACAAGTCAATCGAAAAAATCCAACTTTTTCAAAAAAAGGCAGTTAGAAACATAGTAAATGCTCCTTGGTATATTAGAAAAAATGATCTCCATTGAGACCTAAATATAAGTACTGTTAAGCAAGAAATATCAATTAACGCGCATAGATATCACCTACGACTCTAAAAGAAGAATCACAGCGTGCAATTTCGTCTACAAATGGTGTCATATAGTAGGAAAATGGCAACTCTGAAAATGATCTATGTCAATTTTTTGTGAAAATCTTGTCCAAATTTTGCGCAAGAACTCAAACTAAAATGTCAATATCTCCAGCATTTAAAGGCTTAAATTCCAAATTAGAGTCCCAACTGAAAGCTTAAAGTGTTGACTGTGGACTAATATGATCTATTTTTCACAGAAACTCGAGTAAAAAAAATACAAAATGGCCCCCCAGCCCACAATATGTTAAAGGATCTATAAAATTTATGTACCGTTTAAAAAGAATTTCATAAGCTTTCTAACGATACCCATAGCTCCTGGGTCTGATTCAAAATGTTGCAAATATATCCAGTTGTAGGTCCGAAATATAGGGTCCCGTAAGTCGGAAATTATAGGTTGCCGCCGATTTTTTAAACTTATTTCTTTTCAATGCCTTACAGTGCCATATATTTTTTTGACTTCTATGTTCGACCGCAAATAACGGTTGTTATTTCAGTCGATTTGTGTATTTTGTAAAATCGTGGACTTTATGACACAAACAGAAGTTTCATAACGTCCATAGAGTTTATTTCACAGTGGTTGTGGACCTTATGACGCAAGTAAATGTGTCATAAAGTCCATGGACCTTACGACACTTTTTTTGTGTCATAAGGTCCATAAATAATAAATGCATGTTTCGTATATATAGATCGTGAAACGAGTAGAGGCCAGGTCGTCAGCACACATAAATGGTATTGATATGTCGCCCACACCAACGACGAAAAACCGCATCTACTTCGTTGAATTACTTTTCCTTCCCTCTATGACAAACAACAACAAACCTGATGTTATTAGCTTGTGGAGTAATTCCTCTTTCAAAAATATAATTTTTTGTTTTGTCTACTGCTGAAGAAAATCGTTGGCGGGTTTAGACATAGCTGCACAGACTGCTTGGCAACCGTAGCCAATTCATTTCACTAGTTTTTTAGTAATTCTGAAACCAAACAACAATAGGTCTCGAACCAGAATAAAAACTGTTCAAGTCATGATAAACATATAATTATTGATATTATTTTCTAATTTACAGGCTAAATGACCAATATTATCCTTTTCCTATTCCTATTCACTTAATAATTTTTAAAAATTACTGAGAAGCTTTAGAGGACCCTCGATATTAATAGCTCTGGCGGATCTAGTGCGATTCCAAATAGTTCAGGCCCAAGTCAGAAAAATCTGAGAAGAAGATACACAGGATCGTAGATTCCTCTAGATTATGGTAGGATAAAAAATGCCTTCTGATGCATTACTCTAGCAGACGGGATATAACCTTGATGTATCAGATGAGTTCACTATGGCAGGGGAATATGACTGTAACCGAATATTACCGCTCAGTCTACCAGCATCTTTCACAGACATTGAATAAAATAGCTTGTCTATACTATGATGACGGGAGCCTGTTGATTGGCGATTACCTCTCCGACCTCTTTGCCACAGGCACTGCATATCTGTCTTTAGTAAAAGAATACGAATTTTAGAACTAACCATGCCTAGAGAGGCAGTTGCTAGTTAGGATAATTTAGCGATGCCCAAACAGGGATTTTTCCCGGAACTGGCTCAACTTGGAGAACAACATAGGCCTCCAGTACCGCCACGGATGCAGAAGCATTAATTGTTTTTAAATCACAATCGCCAGTGTGGACACCATTAAGGCTAAATTACGAAAAATTTAACTCAATTCAGCAACACTTCATTCAAAAGACCGCCAGGGGGATCTTTCCAGGTTTCGTCGAATGAGGTCAAGAGGACCTTCCATTTGGAGACCGTAGTGCTTTAGAAATGGGATACTCCTGCTTGTATGATGATGAATTCCATGGGATTATCAATCCTGATTGACCCATTTGCGCTTCATCTGAGGTTGGAGAGACAGACCATTGCACAGGAGGATGTCAAGAAATATCTTGGCCCTTACGTCTACGGAAAAGTTAATACTAGTTTAACCGTACTATTCGGCCCAGGAAGTGAACAAATAACTTAATAATTTTGGTTAAACAGCTCCTCGTTGTTGTACTTCACCATAGAAACGAGGAACGGACAATAACTCAGGATTTTTCGGACACAGGCAGTAATAAGAACTATATCAGATCAAGTTCAGCTCGTAACCCTTTGCCCAACAGGACATATTTTCGGCGAATGGCTCATCTTATAACGTCTTAGTTATCTATCATTCACAGATTGATGTTTTTGACAAGCACATTGGTCTTATGAAGTTCTAAATACTCCACGGTTTACGTACGTTCGATGCTTTATTGGACAACAGCTCCTTGGGTTTTAGGCCGGCATTTATTCTACCGAGAATTATTTCAAGATAATGAACGGCGTTAAGGTACCTATATGAGTACGCCAGTATCTTACTCAAAATGTAAATAATATCGAGATGCGAATAGGGCATCTGACAAAACACCAAATATCTCATCTGACTTAGATAGTCAACGATCTTAAGAACCTTTTTGCCGACCCAGATGATAGCTTAACCTACGACACATCGATTTGAACAGTAGCTGCTATCAGCTCCCTTTAAGAAAAGAAGATATCGAAAAGACAGCCTTATCCGTTAACAATGGAAAATATGAATTTACAAGGCTGTCATTCTGGTTGAAGAACATTCCTTCGATATTCCAGCAAACACTTCATGACATATTACGGAATTGGCAGGACTAGTTATGCCTATATTGACAATATTATAATATTCAGTAAGGACGAGTAATCCAATTTCGCGTATTTGAAGGTGATTCGTTGGACTTTGGACACGGCTTATATGAAGATCGCACTGGATAAGTGCGAATTCTTTATGAGTGACCTCGAATTCGTGGGATTCGTAGTATCCAATAAGGGCGCTAAAACTTTTCGAGAGAAGGTAAAGGCCGTAGTGGACATCCCTTATCCCGGTACTCTGAGGCAATTAAGATAATTTTTTGGCCTATGCAGTTATTATAGACGATTTATAGAAGGATATGCGGATGTCGCAAAACCTCTGACTTCTATGCTAAGAGGGTCATACGGTAATATGCCCTGACCAGAGTCAAGTACAGTCAGTATCACATTCGGAGATACGGTGAGAAAGCCGGTCGATGGACTAAAGAACGCGATGTTATCTTGGGAATTTTATTATCTGGTTTACGAGAAGGAATTCCATCTAAACAGCCGCGTCTAATGACGCTTTGGGCGCAGTGCTTAGCCAAGATGGAAGACCCATAGTTTTAATTTCCAGGGTTCTCTTTCTCAGCCGGAGAAACACTATGCCGCTAACGAGGGAGATGTTGGCTATAATATGGCCTAGGTACACTGAGGAACTATCTTTACGGAACAGCCACGGTGGTACTCCACACCGTCTACCAGCCTCTAACTAGTGCTCTTAGCAATAAGAGCAAAACTACTAAGATAAAGAGATGAAAGGTTTTTCTAGAGGAATATAACTACGAAATAAAGTATCAAAAGGGAAGAACGAATGTAGTCTCGGACGCTCTTTCCAGGTCAAGTACTGCCGTCTTACCAATTCAAGGTAGTATTTTCGGGATATCAAAGGAATTTGATTGTAGAGACGGACTTACCCCTATCGGTGAAAATTGCATAAAGGCATCGGAGTTCGTTAAGGGTAAAATTCAACAAATTTATCCTGATATATTTTATATCTGGTTTTAAGACTGGATTTACAACAAATACTTCAATCAAACATACAACAATAGACACCACAGACGACATAGAAAACGAAACAATAAAAGTTACACACATATTTCAACCATCAGCATGGAGTAGTACACCTCTGCCAAAACAATTACCTACTTCATCAACCTATCCAAACCACATCACAAAACTAATAAAAAATAAATGAAAGCTACGAAAAAATGGCAGCACTCTCGCTCCCCAGAAGACAGACGAATCTTTAATAATGCTACAAAAAATCTAAATAGAAAAATGAAAAATATAATGAACAAAACCTGTTTCAGTACCTGTCTAATCTTACCTTTTATAATAGGACTAAGTATTCCCTATGGACGGCCACTCAAGGTTTTGCATTAGCTTTCTTATATCTGGACCAACAAAAAAACCTGTTTGTATGAAACCTATTTAAAGGCTTTTAACAATAACAATGAGCTAAAGAACACATTCATATATTCTTTATCTTTGCTTCGCTTTATTTTGTAAACATTGTTTTCAGAAAATTCAATTCTGATTCATTTGTATCCAGACATTTTACAAAGTTTTTTCCGCACCAAGTTTGATATGCCATCGGGGTAGAGAATTTTTTCGATTGGTACCAATGCTTGATTAGCGTTATTGTGCTCTCCTAATGCTCCCTCAGCTCTCAAATTCCTTTTTTTTAAATATTAGTCGCCCATTATCTGCTATCCCAAGTGCATAAACACCATCCGTACTTAACGTATCCGGCCTGCATACCTGAAAGGAAACTAACGACTTTTAAGTCGCAACTGACCCGTCACTTATAGTCTTCATATTAAACGGAGTTTCAAGATAACACAAAGGTTTTAAAAATATATAATTTTTATTGATAAAGGTTTTCTTCAAATAGTTTTTTGTACATTTTTTATATAAGTACATATTTTTACATGTCTTATGGATGAGTTTTATTTATATCTATCTATATCTTTTGCGATGTCAATACGCTTTTATATACGACATTGGTTGTTTTTCCATTAGTTGCCAAAACCTACAAATTCTTACCACTGGGAACTCGGGAGCAAGCAACATATAATTGTCCATGGGAATGCAATGTGTCTCCAAATGTAATCCTGGTGCATTCAACGTCTGACCTTGAGATTTGCTAATCTTCATTGCAAATGCCAACTTCACGGGAAATTACAGACGCTTAAATTAAAAGGGCAAATCAATGGGTATAAGGGGTATCCGAGGAACTATGACATTTTCTCCTTTAGCTGAACCAGTCCAAATTGTCGCACCGATAATGTTACGACTAAGATGCGTTACTCGAAGCCTTGTTCCATTACAAAGTTTAGGGGCATTGAGATTTCACATTAATATAATTGGGACACCAATTTTTAATTCCAACTTATGCGAAACCCAAGATAACTTGATAGAATTAAGGAACTCGACTGGGTAGGTTGTGCAATGTTCTTGATCCATAACACTGTCTACTGATTTATATATAACTGACTCCAGAAATTTTGTTTAAAATCTGATGGTTGATTTGGGAAGCGTTTGAATTTTTCGGCGCTAAAATTGCTCTTTCACATTACCATCTTCCGTTTGCCATGTTTTTATTGATGTTTGGGTAAACTTTAGATATAAGTCTTCCTCAGATGGTGTTAAATAGCAAAATTCTCTTTGTAGCAATATTTCACCATTTCCGTCAGCTCCATTTCCTATTTTAAGCAGTTCGGCAGCATGTGATCCAGAATTTTCGACATTGTGCAGGTTAACACGCATGTTAGTAGTGAGTCTGAGTTTAATTGTGTGTTCCCATAACGGCGAAGCTTTAAGACATGCGTTGATTTCATCAGCTGGAGTTCTTCTCGCAATAACAGGAAGGGTTTGGCGAAAATCTCCTGCAAGCAATACGACCATTCCTCCCATTAGGGTATTACGACTTCGAATATCTTGTAAGCTACGATTTAATGCCTCAATTGCGTGCTTATGTGACATAGTGCACTCATCCCACACTAATAATTTGCACTTTTGTAGTAATACACCTCTACTGCTGTTCTTAGAAACATTGGAGGTTGGAGCTTCTGTTTCTGCTAAATTTAGAGGCAACTTTAAAACTGAGTGTGCCGTCCGACCACCATTGAGAAGCGTTGCTGCAATTCCAGAGAAAGGCACAGCTATAGCTACATCGGAATTCTTTCGCACATGCGCCAACAAAAGGTTGATAACAAATGTTTTGCCAGTTCCTCCTGGGCATCTAAAAAAAACAGGGCTCCTTCTTCGTTGTTAATCTTTTCTAAGGCTCTGTCTATGACAGAATTCTGATCTGGCAGTAGTTTAGGCTTCATTTCCGCAGCAAAATCATTTAAAGCCGAAATATCGTAGTCCAACTCCCTAAATAGTTCATCAGACACCACTTAAACTCGATTTGGTCTTGGAATTTCAAAGCTGCTGAAATATTTTCCAACCATTGAGATCAGTTTATCTTCAACTAAAAGCAAGAACTCGTTGTAGATCACATCATCAAAGGTTCGATCGCTGTTTGTTTGTTGCTGCCTGTGTAAAATATCTTCCGATAACGAATTTTTATAGCGCTCCCAAAGATCCAATGGATTAGATACACTACAATTGCATAATGTAATAGCAAAAAGCTCTCTAATTTTTGCAGCCTATGAACATAAGGCAGCCTCTTGCATAGCTAGGTCCCATTGTGCGTCATTTTCCATTAATCCTAACGCTTCACATGCTTCTCGAAACGTTGCGCATTGATGTCCGTCAATAGTTTTGAGATCAGAGAAGCACATTGGTCCCATTATATTGTGCAACAACACCCTTAGGCAGTAACATTCCAAATTGCTAACATGTATTGCGTATACAGGCCCAAGACAATCTGTTGCTTTAACTCCAGGCCAGCCATCAACTAATACTCCCTTCTTTCGCCGTTTCCACGCTCTTTGTGTCATGTTCCATGTGTAGTACCTGGAATAAAAAAGCGTCTTGCCAAAGTCATCTGCTGTGCAAAGTTCCAAAAATGCTGTCAGGGTTGTTCTAGGAGCAGTAAACTCTCTTTCGTTAAAGGTTTGCTCGTCGAAATATACACGCTGTCCATTTTCCAAATGCACGGCCAAGTGTATCACACTGGGTATCATTTATGCAATGGAAAACTAAGTAAACGCCAAGCTGCCTCATTGCTGCTAATATACCTTCCTACTTTGTAAGCTTGCACTTCATTTCTCAGTTCGATATTTCCAGGTTGCTGTTGGATATCAGAAATAGCATGGTCGCTGCCGTTGTTGATATATTAGCATATGTATTTGATAGCCTTCACTGAACTACAGTATTCGACGTTTATGTGCGCATTAAATGCTTTAGACAACAACTGAGAATATGGTACAACCCATGTATTATCAATTGTAGTTTCTCTTGACGCACCACGAATTTTAATTGTTGAACTGATCAGCAGTCTCTGAGGTTTCTGCGGTCCTTAGAGCAGCTTGACGTTGACTTTGTTGAGATCGTCGAAGATCAGCAGTCACTGCAGGGTCAATGAACCATATTCTTCAGAACGATATCATGCAGTTCCTTATCAACTTCTGGATCAGGTATTTCGGCAGAAATAATTTGATCTATTTGGTTTGGACGTATTTTGGTCTTTAACTAAAGTAGAATGAGGACATGGTGTAAAAATGTCCAAAAATGCACTAAAAATGTCCAAAAATCATTCCTATTGTCAACAGTGCAACAAACTTAAGTACCATCTGACGTAAAACGCGTGCGGTAAGATCGTATCTATCGGTTGATTTTGTCCAGGCATTAATTCGTCGGTAATCTCTTTCCAAGATGGATTACACGTAAATGTCAGAAAGAGCCTTCCATATTATCTTACATAGGCAAACGCATCCTGGGTGTACTCATGTAAATATCTCGGGCTGTTTATGAATGATGATGGCAAAATTACAATTTGACCTAAATCATTGGGATTGACATTTGCATCATTTCGTACGGCGTCCTTCATATGTATATACGATTCTGCTCTTAATTTTTTTTTGATTAATTATCACAGACGTTCCACCTTCACGTACATGTCCATCAAGAATTTATGAAAAAGTTGCCGATGCCTTACCAATAAGTTAAAAGAGGTTTGTCGTAACATGATGTGAAAAGCGTAGAAATCCATGCATGAAACCTTTTTATTTGAAAGAACTACTCTAGTAATTGGGTTGACTTGGGAGATTTGGAAGTGATAGCCTTCTTGACCTGCCCAAAAAATCAATGGATATTGAAAAGCGTCATATAAACGATGTGTATCAGATAAGCTTTTAAGGCCACCGTCTCTAGCATGAAGGACAATATCACGTGGCGATTCATGGTTTCCAGCTATTAACGCCGCAATTTCGTTGACTACAGGAGCATTATATCGTCGTTCGTGTTTACCGGTTGGAGTTTGATGTGAGTGGATAACAATTTTGTAGCTTTCATCTGGCATGTTTTCAAAGATTATGGTCATGAAGTAGTATCTGAAGATCGCAAATAATGCTTCTTTGAATACCTGGTATAACTTCACACCTCCTTTCAGGTTCTGCGTTTGAATCACCAATAAAATAAATCTGCATAAACGTTGCCTGTTGATTAGCTACGGGGAAGATTAAGCCGATTCGATGATTGTATAGAAAAAGTTGGAGAAAATCCTGGCATTGACGCATTTTTATCAACTCCAAATGAAGTCATTTGAAAGGATGCGTTGTATTTTCCTATGTTTCCCAGGAAACGTTTCGACTCTTCAGCTTCGGCGGTTAATAGGTTTCGAAGAGACTCTGGAGGTTTTTCTAAGAGAGGAATGGAAATTTTTCCTGCACTGCAATTTTTCCTGGTGTTTCAGTTTTCCATTTCAAGGCTTAACAGTACCGACAAACCACCGTCATTCCACCAATTTTCAATTAATTCTGGCTTGCATAATCAAGCGTACGATCATACTCAAAGGCTGCTTCAAAAAAAAAAAGACCAACTAATTCTTTTGAAATTGCGTCGTCGATCAGCCTGTCGTTTACATTCCTCAGCACGCCTGGTAGTAATCTGTTCCAAGGTTTCTGTGGCTCTTAGTGCAGCCTGATGTCGGGTTCGATAAGAACGTCGAAGATCTGTCGTTTCCGATGTTTCTGCAGCCCTCAGCGCAGCCTGTCGTTGACTTTGTTGAGATCGTCGAAGTTGAGCCATCTCTGAGGTTTCTGCGGTCCTTAGCGCTGACTGACGTTGACTTTGTTGAGAACGTCGAGGTTGAGCCATATCTGAGGTTTCTACGGTCCTTTGCGCAGCTTGACGTTGACTTTGCTGATATCGCCGAAGATCAGCAGTCTCTGATTGCACTCAGCGCTGCCTGGCGTTGAGTTTGCTGAGAACGTCGAGTATTAGCAATTGGAGATGTTTCAGATTCCGCAATGCTTCATTCCGCAATGCCAAAGTTGCTTTGGTAAGAGATAATTTTTTTCTCAGTGGCATTTTTAGTTTAGATTATAAAACTTTTAAAAACACGATTTACTTAAATTTTTTAACTTCACAGATTTTCTATATAATTTTTAGATTACGTAACACTTTTTACACGTCCGTATACTTTAATGGTACTGTAAGACTCTAAAAACCAATATCTAAATTAAAAAATACCACACCTACCTATCCTTTTTGCAAAAAAAAACATATGTCAATTCAGAAGTACCACGCCTACCTGTCCTTTGTGCATAAAAATGCGCTAAAACCCCAAAAACTCAATTAAAAAATTAATAGACCTCACATTTTTCTCTGAAAATGTAACATCATAATTCATGTAAAGAAATATTCCTGTTTTGGTAAAAAAATTATACCTGGTCCATTACACAAAAGTTAACCGCGAATATCTTTGAAAGGGGAATTTGCAGTGAAAAGTTAAGATACCTAACCAAAAACGGTGTTATGTTTCCTTGCATATTGAGTACAATTTGTTTGTTAAATTTGAAAGAGGTCGAGATGTGACGATTGTAAAATTTGAGAAGGATCGGAGTAGCGGTTCATACGTAATTGCTTGGGGGATTGTATACCCTCTGTCTTTTTACATTTTGAGGAATGGGGGTGGGGCCACTGATTTCAAGTAGCCAATGCATATTTCTAGACCAACTATAACATACTGTAAAATTTCAGGACGATCATACTATTATTATGGCTGTTAGAAATATTTCTTTAAAAAGGGGCGGGGTGCCGCCCACTTTTCCAAAAAATATTTTTCATCGTACCAGAAGAATATGTGCCAAACAGCATTTTTCTACATCTAATAGTCTATGAGATATAGCCGTTTGAAGGTATGTGGACAGTGCCACGCCCACTTGATTTATCAAAAATTCACGTACCATATTTTAATTCTGGGGTGTAGGACTGTCTTTGAGCAAAATTTCATGAAGATTGGTTTATCGGTTCAGACTCCATTAACGCACAAACACACTTTCACATTTATAATATTAGTACGATAGCTTTCTTTAATATTCATTCCATAGGCAATTGGAACAGGATTTTTGGTATTATCGTAATACAAAAGTACAGCTTTTAGACTCTTCTTAGATGAATCGATAAATATACGCCAGTCCTCGTGGTAATACTCAAAATTCATTGCAATCATTATACCTTAAATATCATTGCAATATGCAAACGTGTTATCATCGTTTACTGAAAGGAACGACAGAAAGCAGTCTTGACGCTTAGGAAAGCTGGTAATATTGACACCAGCTAATATTTCTGAATTGTTTTTAGACAAATTCAGTCTCCGAGCGAATGCATTTAAATGCTCTTGCGACATTAATTTTGGTCTTGGGATAACTTCAATTCCTGTGCAATAATTACGTTCGCAATCAAAAGTTCCCTGTTTCAGTGATGGTTCCGTCAACATCATGACTAGGACTTCGAAGTTGTACCGCAGGCACTGGGAGTTCATAAGAACTGGGAGCTTGGCAGATGGTACAGCTTTTTATGCAATACTCTCTTGTCTATATCTATTCATTTTTAATATAGCACTGTTATGGCACACGTAGAACGTATCATCATTGTGTTCACCTGGATCTAACCACCGCATAGGAATACCAAACAGCATTGAATTTCCTTGACCTTTAGCGAGAGTTTAAAAATAAACTATAGTTTTAGAAAAAAATAATTACCTTTAGACCACAAAATTAAGCCGTTGTTACAAATGTTACAGAAATGCTTCAGCATCGTGTACCGAAAGCCCGGTCGTGCAGTTGTACTCTTGTGCCTGGTAGAATCATGAAATATTTTGCAAATACAAAATCTTAATATCTGTAATAATCAAAAACAAAAAAACACGATTGATATTCTGACAGAGACAGAAAAATAAATTTAGCACAAAACAAAAAACAGCTGTTCGTGTCACAGCAAATAGGGGTAACAAGAGTGCTGCCAAGTTTAGTGCTAATCTAATCATATGGTTAAACCAACAGCATTGTCATACGGAATTTGAAACAAATCGACAGCTACTTTAAATACCGAAAAGGGAAATGGAGGACACTTTGCTTCCCGCTACCCCAAGAAATAGCCTTAGCCTATTCAGAGTTTCAAAGTTTAAAGAACTAGAGCAAAATAATATTCAGCTTCTAGAAAGAATTAAAATACATGAAAATGTGTGCATCAATTTCATTAGGAAAACTTCGCAATACGAAAAAAATATGACGAAATTAAATCTCCCAATCGACTTGAAAAATCAATCCAATCGAACAAAACCACGGCCTTAAATACAGTATATAGCAAAAAAAAACTAATGAAAGAGTTATAAAAAAAAGGAGGAACAATAAAAAAACAAATCCAATTCTACGCCAACCTTAGTAGTAGCTGAATTTCTTAGCCCATCAACCATAATGAAAACTGAAGTTTCCGTTGAAACAATCTAATCCTCTTCAAACCTTCCAAAGAGGCCATTGCGACCTCCTTCAATAATACTTAATTCCATTGAAATTTTTGAAATACTGCATAATATTGTTAAAAGCAAAACAAAATGGATTCTAAACTAAGTTGGTAAATAAACACTCCCAAAAAATATCCACTTTTGAAGCAAATGATTACAGAGAAGTTACTAAAACTCTTAATGAAGCAAAGATACAATGGCATTCGTATGAGAATAAGCAAAGTCGCCCAATTCGACTATTTGCAAAAAATCTTCATCACTAAAAGATCAAGGACTTAAAATACTAAACGCATTCAACAAGACCAACTACTTCACAAAGGAACCTTTGGACCTATTTGTCTTATGTTTTGATTCATCGGAGAATATAAAGAACATTTACGTTATTAAAACAATTTTGAGTACTGTAATGAAAATAGAAGCAATGAAACTTCCTAAACACATACCGAAGTGCAAAAATTGCCAAAGATATAAAATACCAAAAACTATTGCTCCAAACAAGCCAGATGCGCCGGTAAGCACGAAACTAAAAATTGCGAGAAGCCTTCTGTCTTCCTTCCAAAAAGCTGTAACTGTGGCGAACATCATCCCGCCAGCTACAGAGGATGTACAGTAGCAAAAGAGCTACATAAACTAAGAAATATGAAGCAAAAAAAAATACGCAACAACATCTTCAACCACTACTAAACTATACAAACCAACAGAACAGACATCGACAGCAGCAACAACCTGAACTGCAGCCTTATCAATAGACGCTGGGTTCAAATATACCAATACACTGAACGCAAGAAAGCTTTATTCTGTAGCGGCCAAATCAAATAGAGCGATACAGGTGTATACAAATAATGTTTCATACGAAAATCCCCTAATGAAAATCTTGCTCAAACTGGAAGCTATCGAAGGCAGTTTCTATCGGAAAACCAAATTATTGGCCTTGGTGTAGTACGCCTCTGCCAAAAAAATCACGAACTACATCAGCTTATCCAAACCACATCACAAAAATATTAAAAAATAAAAGAAAGCTACGAAAAAGTGGCAGCACTCTCGCTCCCCAGAAGACAGGCAAATCTTTAATAATGCTACAAAAAATCTAAATAGAAAAATTAAAAAATATAATAAACAAAACCTTCTTACTCAGATGGTGTTAAATAGCAGAATTCTCTTTGTAGCAATATTTTACCATTTCCGTCAGCTGCAATTTCTCCATTTCCTATTTTAAGCAGTTCGGCAGCATGTGATCCAGAATTTTCGTCATTGTGAAGGTTTACACGCATGTTAGTAGTGAGTCTGAGTTTAATTGTGTGTTCCCATAACGGCGAAGCTTTAAGACATGCGTTGATTTCATCAGCTGGAGTTCTTCTCGTAATAACAGGAAGGGTTTGGCGAAAATCTCCTGCAAGCAATACGACCATTCCTCCCATTAGGGTATTACGACTTCGAATATATTGTAAGCTACGATTTAATGCCTCAATTGCGTGCTTATGTGACATAGTGCACTCATCCCACACTAATAAATTGCACTTTTGTAGTAATACACCTCTACTGCTGTTCTTAGAAACATTGGAGGTTGGAGCTTCTGTTTGTGCTAAATTTAGAGGCAACTTTAAAACTGAGTGTGCCGTCCGACCACAATTGAGAAGCGTTGCTGCAATTCCAGAGAAAGCAGCAGCTATAGCTACATCGGAATTCTTTCGCACATGCGCCAACAAAAGGTTGATAACAAATGTTTTGCCAGTTCCTCCTGGGCATCTAAAAAAAACAGGGCTCCTTCTTCGTTGTTAATCTTTTCTAAGGCTCTGTCTATGACAGAATTCTGATCTGGCAGTAGTTTAGGCTTCATTTCCGCAGCAAAATCATTTAAAGCCGAAATATCGTAGTCCAACTCCCTAAATAGTTCATCAGACACCACTTAAACTCGATTTGGTCTTGGAATTTCAAAGCTGCTGAAATATTTTCCAACCATTGAGATCAGTTTATCTTCAACTTAAAGCAAGAACTCGTTGTAGATCACATCATCAAAGGTTCGATCGCTGTTTGTTTGTTGCTGCCTGTGTAAAATATCTTCCGATAACGAATTTTTATAGCGCTCCCAAAGATCCAATGGATTAGATACACTACAATTGCATAATGTAATAGCAAAAAGCTCTCTAATTTTTGCAGCCTATGAACATAAGGCAGCCTCTTGCATAGCTAGGTCCCATTGTGCGTCATTTTCCATTAATCCTAACGCTTCACATGCTTCTCGAAACGTTGCGCATTGATGTCCGTCAATAGTTTTGAGATCAGAGAAGCACATTGGTCCCATTATATTGTGCAACAACACCCTTAGGCAGTAACATTCCAAATTGCTAACATGTATTGCGTATACAGGCCCAAGACAATCTGTTGCTTTAACTCCAGGCCAGCCATCAACTAATACTCCCTTCTTTCGCCGTTTCCACGCTCTTTGTGTCATGTTCCATGTGTAGTACCTGGAATAAAAAAGCGTCTTGCCAAAGTCATCTGCTGTGCAAAGTTCCAAAAATGCTGTCAGGGTTGTTCTAGGAGCAGTAAACTCTCTTTCGTTAAAGGTTTGCTCGTCGAAATATACACGCTGTCCATTTTCCAAATGCACGGCCAAGTGTATCACACTGGGTATCATTTATGCAATGGAAAACTAAGTAAACGCCAAGCTGCCTCATTGCTGCTAATATACCTTCCTACTTTGTAAGCTTGCACTTCATTTCTCAGTTCGATATTTCCAGGTTGCTGTTGGATATCAGAAATAGCATGGTCGCTGCCGTTGTTGATATATTAGCATATGTATTTGATAGCCTTCACTGAACTACAGTATTCGACGTTTATGTGCGCATTAAATGCTTTAGACAACAACTGAGAATATGGTACAACCCATGTATTATCAATTGTAGTTTCTCTTGACGCACCACGAATTTTAATTGTTGAACTGATCAGCAGTCTCTGAGGTTTCTGCGGTCCTTAGAGCAGCTTGACGTTGACTTTGTTGAGATCGTCGAAGATCAGCAGTCACTGCAGGGTCAATGAACCATATTCTTCAGAACGATATCATGCAGTTCCTTATCAACTTCTGGATCAGGTATTTCGGCAGAAATAATTTGATCTATTTGGTTTGGACGTATTTTGGTCTTTAACTAAAGTAGAATGAGGACATGGTGTAAAAATGTCCAAAAATGCACTAAAAATGTCCAAAAATCATTCCTATTGTCAACAGTGCAACAAACTTAAGTACCATCTGACGAAAAACGCGTGCGGTAAGATCGTATCTATCGGTTGATTTTGTCCAGGCATTAATTCGTCGGTAATCTCTTTCCAAGATGGATTACACGTAAATGTCAGAAAGAGCCTTCCATATTATCTTACATAGGCAAACGCATCCTGGGTGTACTCATGTAAATATCTCGGGCTGTTTATGAATGATGATGGCAAAATTACAATTTGACCTAAATCATTGGGATTGACATTTGCATCATTTCGTACGGCGTCCTTCATATGTATATACGATTCTGCTCTTAATTTTTTTTTGATTAATTATCACAGACGTTCCACCTTCACGTACATGTCCATCAAGAATTTATGAAAAAGTTGCCGATGCCTTACCAATAAGTTAAAAGAGGTTTGTCGTAACATGATGTGAAAAGCGTAGAAATCCATGCATGAAACCTTTTTATTTGAAAGAACTACTCTAGTAATTGGGTTGACTTGGGAGATTTGGAAGTGATAGCCTTCTTGACCTGCCCAAAAAATCAATGGATATTGAAAAGCGTCATATAAACGATGTGTATCAGATAAGCTTTTAAGGCCACCGTCTCTAGCATGAAGGACAATATCACGTGGCGATTCATGGTTTCCAGCTATTAACGCCGCAATTTCGTTGACTACAGGAGCATTATATCGTCGTTCGTGTTTACCGGTTGGAGTTTGATGTGAGTGGATAACAATTTTGTAGCTTTCATCTGGCATGTTTTCAAAGATAATGGTCATGAAGTAGTGTCTGAAGATCGCAAATAATGCTTATTTGAACACCTGGTATAACTTCACACCTCCTTTCAGGTACTGCGTTTGTATCACCAATAAAATAAATCTGCATAAACGTTGCCTGTTTATTAGCTAGGGGAAAGATTAAGCCGAAACGATGATTGTATAGAAAAAGTTGTAGAAAATACTGGCATTGACGCATTTTTATCAACTCCGAATGAAGTCATTTGAAAGGATGCGCTGTATTTTCCTATGTTTCCCAGACTCTTCAGCTTCGGCGGTTAATAGGTTTCGAAGAGACTCTGGAGGTTTTTCTAAGAGAGGAATGGAAATTTTTCCTGCACTACAGCACATTCCTTGTGTTTCAGTTTTCCATTTCAAGGCTTAACAGTACCGACAAACCACCGTCATTCCACCAATTTTCAATTAATTGTGGCTTGCATAATCAAGCGTACGATCATACTCACAGGCTGCTTCAAAAACAAAAACCAACTAATTCTTTTGAAATTGCGTCGTCGATCAGCCTGTCGTTTACATTCCTCAACACGCCTGGTAGTAATCTGTTCCAAGGTTTCTGCAGCTCTTAGTGCAGCCTGATGTCGGGTTTGATAAGAACGTCGAAGATCTGTCGTTTCCGATGTTTCTGCAGCCCTCAGCGCAGCCTGTCGTTGACTTTGTTGAGATCGTCGAGGTTGAGCCATCTCTGAGGTTTCTGCGGTCCTTTGCGCAGCTTGACGTTGACTTTGCTGATATCGCCGAAGATCAGCAGTCTCTGATTGCACTCAGCGCTGCCTGGCGTTGAGTTTGCTGAGAACGTCGAGTATTAGCAATTGGAGATGTTTCAGATTCCGCAATGCTTCATTCCGCAATGCCAAAGTTGCTTTGGTAAGAGAAAATTTTTTTCTCAGTGGCATTTTTAGTTTAGATTATAAAACTTTTAAAAACACGATTTACTTAAATTTTTTAACTTCACAGATTTTCTATATGATTTTTAGATTACGCAACACTTTTTACACGTCCGTATACTTTAATGTTTGAATGAACAATGGTATTGTAAGCCTCTTAAAACCCATATATAAATTAAAAAAATACCACACCTACCTACCCTTTTTGCAAAAAAAAAAAAACACATGTCAATTCAGAAGTACCACGCCTACCTGTCCTTTGTGCATAAAAATGCGCTAAAACCCCAAAACTGAATTCACAAATTAATAGACCTTACATTTTTCTCTGAAAATGTAACATCATAATTCATGTAAAGAAATATACCTGTTTTGGTAAAAAAAATTATACCTGGTCTATTACACAAAAGTTAATCGCGAATTTCTTTGAAAGGGGAATTTGCAGTGAAAAGTTAAGACACCTAACCAAAAACGGTGTCATGTGTCCTTGCATATTGAGTACAATTTGTTTGTTACATTTGAAAGAGGTCGAGATGTGACGATTGTAAAATTTGAGAAGGATCGGAGTAGCGGACCGTAATTGCTTGGGGGATTGTATACCCTCTGTCTTTTTACAGTTTGAGGAATGGGGGTGAGGCCACTGATTTCAAGTAGCCTTTGCACATTTCTAGACCAACCATAACATACTGTAAAATTTCAGGACGATGATACTATATTATGGCTGTTAGAAATATTTCTTAAAAAAAGGGGCGGGGCGCCGCCCACTTTTCCAAAAAATATTTTTCATCGTACCAGAAGAATATGTGCCAAACAGCATTTTTCTACATCTAATAGTCTATGAGATATAGCCGTTTGAAGGTATGTGGACAGTGCCACGCCCACTTGATTTATCAAAAATTAGGATAGCTTTCTTTAATATTCATTCCATAGGCAATTGGAACAGGATTTTTGGTATTATCGTAATACAAAAGTACAGCTTTTAGACTCTTCTTAGATGAATCAATAAATATACGCCAGTCCTCGTGGTAATACTCAAAATTCATTGCATTCATTATACCTTCAATATCATTGCAATATGCAAACGTGCTATCATCGTTTACTGAAAGGAACGACAGAAAGCAGTCTTGACGCTTAGGAAAGTTGGTAATATTGACACCAGCTAATATTTCTGAATTGTTTTTAGACAAATTCAGTCTCCGACAAAATGCATTTAAATGATCTTGCGATATTAATATTGGTCTTGGGATAACTTCAATTCCTGTGCAATCATTACGTTCGCAATCAAAAGTTCCCTGTTTCAGTGATGGTTCCGTCAACATAATGACTAGGACTTCGAAGTTGTATCGCAGGCACTGGGAGTTCATCAGAGCTGGGAGCTTGGCAGATGGTACAGCTTTTTATGCAATACTCTCTTGTCTATATCTATTCATTTTTAATATAGCACTGTTATGGCACACGTAGAACGTATCATCATTATGTTCACCTGGATCTAACCACCGCATAGGAATACCAAACAGCATTGAATTTCCTTGACCTTCAGCGAGAGTTTAAAAATAAACTATAGTTTTAGAAAAAAAATAATTACCTTTAGACCACAAAATTAAGCCGTTGTTACAAATGTTACAGAAATGCTTCAGCATCGCGTACCGAAAGCCCGGTCGTGCAGTTGTACTCTTGTGCCTGGTATAATCATGAAATATTTTGCAAATACAAAATCTTAATATCTGTAATAATCAAAAACCAAAAAACACGATTGATATTCTGACAGAGACAGAAAAAAAAAATTAGCACAAAAGAACAGCATTGTCATACGGAAATTTGAAACAAATCGACAGCTACTTTAAATACCGAAAAGGGAAATGGAGGACACTTTGCTTCCCGTCACCCCAAGAAATAGCCTTAGCCTATTCAGAGTTTCAAAGTAGAGCAAATAATATTCAGCTTCTAGAAAGAATTAAAATACATGAAAATGTGTGCACTCAATTGCATAAGGAAAACGTCGCAATGCGAAGAAAATATGATGAAATTAAATCTCCCAATCGACTTGAAAAATCAATCCAATCGAACAAAACCACGGCCTTAAATACAGTATATAGTAAAAAAACTAATGAAAGAGTTATAAAAAAGGAGGAACAATAAAAAAACAAATCCAATTCTACGCCAACCTTAGTAGTAGCTGAATTTCCTAGCCCATCAACCATAATGGAAACTGAAGTTTCCGTTGAAACAATCTAATCCTCTTCAAACCTTCCAAAGAGGCCATTGCGACCTCCTTCAATAATAGTTAATTCCATTGAAATTTTTGAAATACTGCATAATACTGTTAAAAGCAAAACAAAATGGATTCTAAACTAAGTTGTTAAATAAA
The DNA here is from genome assembly GCA_963513945.1 of Hydrotaea diabolus. Taxonomy (NCBI): domain Eukaryota; kingdom Metazoa; phylum Arthropoda; class Insecta; order Diptera; family Muscidae; genus Hydrotaea; species Hydrotaea diabolus. The sequence goes on along the minus strand of OY740716.1, from coordinate 98,122,623 downwards.
CACTCCCAAAAAATATCCACTTTTGAAGCAAATGATTACAGAGAAGTTACTAAAACTCTTAATGAAGCAAAGATACAATGGCATTCGTATGAGAATAAGCAAAGTCGCCCAATTCGAGTATTTGCAAAAAATACTAAACGCATTCAACAAGACAAACTACTTCACAAAGGAACCTTCGGACCTATTTGTCTTATGTTTTGATTCATCGGAGAATATAAAGAACATTTACGTTATTAAAACAATTTTGAGTACTGTAATGAAAATAGAAGCAATGAAACTTCCTAAACACATACCGAAGTGCAAAAATTGCCAAAGATATAACATACCAAAAACTATTGCTCCAAACAAGCCAGATGCGCCGGTAAGCACGAAACTAAAAATTGCAACAAGCCTTCTGTCTTCCTTCCAAAATGCTGTAACTGTGGCGAACATCATCCCGCCAGCTACATAGGATGTACAGTAGCAAAAGAGCTACATAAACTAAGAAATATGAAGCAAAAAAACTACGCAACAACATCTTCAACCACTACTAAACTATACAAACCAACAGAACAGACATCGACAGCAGCAACAATCTGAACTGCAGCCTCATCAATAGACCCTGGGTTCAAATATACCAATACATTGAACGCAAGAAAGCTTTATTCTGTAGCGGCCAAATCAAATAGAGCGATACAGGTGTACACAAATAATGTTTCATACGAAAATCCTCTAATGAAAATCTTGCTCAAACTGGAAGCTATCGAAGGCAGTTTCTATCGGAAAACCAAATTATTGGTCTTGCTGTAGTACACCTCTGCCAAAAAAATCACGAACTACATCAGCCTATCCAAACCACATCAAAAAAAATATTAAAAAATAAAAGAAAGCTACGAAAAAGTGGCAGCACTCTCGCTCCCCAGAAGACAGACGAATCTTCAATAATGCAACAAAAAATTTAAATAGAAAAATTAAAAAAATATAATAAACAAAACCTGCGTCAGTACCTGTCTAATCGTACCTATGATAAAAGGACTAATTATTCCCTATGAAAGGCCACTGAAAGTCAAAAAAGGCCTACAATCCTGAAATCGCCCATTTTAACAAGCAGCGGAACGTGTGCTTGAAGCAATTTAGGAAAGGCAAAAGATTTTGCGGAGCACCTACGCACAATTTTCTCAAATACTAACCAAAACACCATTCCCACTGAGGATTCTGATACAGAAGTCTAGTACAACCAACTTAATCAAGATCCAAACAATGTGCCAACATTTGAAAAAATTTACTTTAAAAAAGTATTCAATTAGGTTAAGAAACTTGACAACAAAAAATCTTTTGGATTTGATTTGATAAAAGGTGAAGTGCTTAAACAACTGCCTTATCATGGAATTGCGAGGTTATGTACAATACTAAATTTTAAATATATTCCTAGCCATTGGAAAATAGCGGAAATAGTTATGATCCGGAAAAAGTCCTAACGATCTCTTTACTTCCAATAATGGGAAGGGTTTTGAAAAGCTATGAGTGAATGGTTAGAAGCAATTGAAAAGGCTAATAACATTATACCAAATCACCAATTTGGATTCCTCAAAAGACATTCTGCAATCGAACAGGTTCATTTCAAGGGCTACTATTGAAGTAGCCCTTGAAAATAAAATGGTATGTTCTGATGTATTCTTAGACATTTCCCAAGCATTTGATGGAGTGTGGCACAGTGGACTTCCTTAAAAACTTACAACTTTACTCCCGACAAACTATTGCGAGATCCTTAGGTTATACATAAAGAATAGATTCTACCGAGTCCGGTACGATAATGAGTTCTCCGAATTATACCCTTTAACTTCAGGATGGTCTAAGGGAAGCATTCTAGGACCGATGCTGTATCTTATATACACATTCGATATACCCCTGACTGAAAACTGCTTTATCGGTACATTTGCTGATGATAAAGTCCCAATGTCGACTAGTCAGAATACCACAGAATCTACAAGAAATTTGCAAATTGCACTAAATGAAGTACAGCAATGGACTATGGACTGGGGTCTAAAACTAAATAGCAGCAAATCAATACATGATGACTTTGCAAATATAGCAACAAACTACACTCCTTTGTACATTAATAATAACCAAATACCTACCGCGAGTGCAGCTAAATACCTTGGAATAGTATTAGACTCAAAACTAAACTGGAATGAACACATAGATAGAAGAACTAGACACTAAATACCGAAGTTTACATTGGCTTATTGGAAGAAACTCAGTACTACCTACAGCTAATAAACTAATGATATACAACCAAGCTCTGAAACTAGTATGGCTATATGGCATTCAGCTATAGGGTGCGCAAAAAAACAAGTGAATCGAAAAAATCCACCATTTTCAAAATAAGGCAGTTAGAAACATAGTAAATGCTCCTTGGTACATTAGAAAAAATGATCTCCATTGAGACCTAATTATAAGTACTGTTAAGCAAGAAATATCAATTAACGCGCATAGATATCACCTACGACTTTAAAAGCATACAAATATAGAATCCAAAGTTTCTAACAAGTTTTCTAGAATGAAACTTTTTTCCATTACTAAAAGAAGAATCACAGCGTGCAATTTCGTCTACAAATGATGTCATATAGTAAGAAAATGGCAAGATCTATAATTTCATATCTGAAAAAGATCTATGTCAATTTTTTGTGAAAATTTTGTCCAAATTTTGCGCAGGAACTCAAACTAAAATGTCAATATCTCCGGCATTTAAAGGCTTAAATTCCAAATTAGAACCCCAATTAAAAGCTTGAAGTGTTGACTGTGAACTAATATGACCTATTTTTCACAGAAACTCTTGTAAAAAAAATACAAAATGCCCCCAGCCCATAATGGGTTAAAGGATCTATAAAATTTATGTACCGTTTAAAAAGAATTTCATGAGCTTTCTAACGATACCCATAGCTCCTGGGTCTGATTCAAAATGTTGCAAATATATCCAGTTGTAAGTCCGAAATATAGGGTCCCGTAAGTCGGAAATTATAGGTTGCCGCCGATTTTTTTTAACTTATTTCTTTTCAATGCCTTACAGGGCCATATATTTTTTTGACTTCTATGTTCGACCGCAAATAACGGTTGTTATTTCAGTCGATTTGTGTATTTTGTAAAATCGTGGACTTTATGACACAAACAGAAGTTTCATAACGTCCATAGAGTTTATTTCACAGTGGTTGAGGACCTTATGACGCAAGTAAATTTGTCATAAAGTCCATGGACCTTACGACACTTTTTTTGTGTCATAAGGTCCATAAATAATAAATGCATGCTTCGTATATATAGATCGTGAAACGCGTAGAGGCCAGGTCGTCAGCACACACAAATGGTATTGATATGTCGCCCACACCAACGACGAAAAACCGCATCTACCAGACGGTGATGTGTTTGCTCTACTTCGCTGACTTACTTTTCCTTCCCTCTATGACAAACAACAACAAACCAGATGTTATTAGCTTGTGGAGTAATTCCTCTTTCAAAAATATAATTTTTGTGTTTTGTCTACTGCTGAAGAAAAACGTTGGCGGGTTAATACATAGCTGCACAGACTCCTTGACAACCGAAGCCAATACATTTCACCAGTTTTTTAGTAATTCTTAAACCAAACAACAATAGGTCTCGAACCAGAATAAAAACTGTTCAAGTCATAATAAACATATAATTATTGATAATATTTTCTAATTTACAGGCTAAATGACCAATATTATCCTTTTCCTGTTCCTATTCACTTAATTATTTTCTCAAGCAATTAAAAATTACTGAGAAGCTTTAGAGGACCTTCGATGTTAAAAGCTCTGGCGGATCTAGTGCGATTCCAAATAGTTCAGGCCCAAGTCAGAAAAATCTGAGAACAAGAAACACAGGATCGTAGATTCCTCTAGATTATGGAAGGATAAAAAATGCCTTCTGACGCATTACTCTAGTAGACGGGATATAAGTACCTTGATGTATCAGATGAGTTCACTATGGCAGGGGAATATGACTGTAGCCGAATATTACCGCTCAGTCTACCAGCATCTTTCACAGACACTGAATAAAATAGCTTGTCTCGACTATGATGACGAGAGCCTGTTGATTGGCGATTACCTCTCCGACCTCTTTGCCACAGGCACTGCATATCTGTCTTAAGTTAAAGAATACGAATTTTAGAACTAACCATGTACTGGGTCAGCTTAGAGAGGCAGTTGCTAATTAGGATAATTTAGCGATGCCCAAACAAGGATTTTTCCCGGAACTGGCTCAACTTGGAGAACTACATAGGCCTCCACTACTGCCACGGATGCTGAAGCATTAATTGTTTTTAAATCACAATCGCCAGTTTGGACACCATTTAGGCCAAATTACGAAAATTGAACTCAATTCAGCAACACTTCATTCAAAGGACCGCCAGGGGATCTTTTCAGGTTTCGTCGAACCTTTTTGCCACCCAGATGATAGCTTTACCTACGCCACATCGATTTGAAAAGTAGCTGCTATCAGCTCCCTTTAAGAGAAGAAGATATCGAAAAGACAGCCTTCTCCGTTAACAATGGAAAATATGAATTTACAAGGCTGTCATTCTGGTTGAAGAACATTCCTTCGATATTCCAGCGAACACTTGATGACATATTACGGAATTGGCAGGGCTATCTATGTCTATATTGACAATATTATAATATTCAGTAAGGACGAGGTATCCAATTTCGCGTATTTGAAGGTGATTCGTAGGACTTTGGACACGGCTTATATGAAGATCGAACTGGATAAGTGCGAATTCTTTATGAGTGAGCTCGAATTCGTGAGATTCGTAGTATCCAATGTGGGCGCTAAAACTATTCGAAAGAAGGTAAAGGCCGTAGTGGACATCCCTTATCCCGGTACGCTGAGGCAATTAAGATAATTTTTTGGCCTATGCAGTTATTATAGACGATTTATAGAAGGATATGCGGATGTCGCAAAACCTCTGACTTCTATGCTAAGAGGGTAATACGGTAATATGCCCTGACCAGAGTCAAGTACGGTCAGTATCACATTCGGAGATACGGTGAGAACGCCGGTCGATGGACTAAAGAACGCGCTGTTATCTTGGGATGCTTATTATCTGGATTACGAGAAGGAATTCCATCTAAACAGCCGCGTCTAATGACGCTTTGGGCGCAGTGCTCAGCCAAGATGGAAGACCCATAGTTTTAATTTCCAGGGTTCTCTTTCTCAGCCGGAGAAACACTATGCCGCTAACGAGAGAGATGTTGGCTATAATATGGCCTGGGTACACTGAGGAACTATCTTTACGGAACAGCCACGGTGGTACTCCACACCGTCCACCAGCCTCTAACTAGTGATCTTAGCAATAAGAGCAAAACTAACTAAGACAAAGAGATGCAAGGCTTTTCTAGAGGAATATAACTACGAAATAAAGTATCAAAAGGGAAGAACGAATGTAGTCTCGGACGCTCTTTCCAGGTCAAGTACTGCCGTCTTACCAATTCAAGGTAGTATTTTCGGGATATCAAAGGAATTTGATTGTAGAGAGGGATTTACCCCTATCGGTGAAAATTGCATAAAGGCATCGGAGTTCGTTAAGGGTAAAATTCAACAAATTTATCCTGATATATTTTAAATCTGGTTTTCGCAAAATGTTGTAAACGGCGTTACATCCAAGGGAGGCAAGAAAACATCATTATCCCACCGCAACGCATAGAAAAACAAGATCCAAATTCTGGAGAAATACTATTTCCCAGGAATGTTAAGTAAAATAAAGAGGATAGTGAAGCTCTGCACTATTTACAAGGAGAATAGGGCCATAATTCGACAATCAAATGCTTACCTGGTTTAGTAAACAAAAACAGACTGGATTTACTTCAAATTTTTAACAAATACTTCCATCAAACATACAACAATAGATACCACAGACGACATAGAAAACGAAACCATAAAAGATACACACATATTTCAACAATCAGCATGGAGTAGTTCACCTCTGTCCTATCCAAACCACATCACAAAACTAATAAAAAAATAAAATAAAGCTACGAAAAAAATGGCAGCACTCTCGCTCCCCAGAAGACAGACGAATCTTTAATAATGCTACAAAAAATCTAAATAGAAAAATGAAAAATACAATGAACAAAACCTGCTTCAGTACCTGTCTAATCTTACCTTTTATAATAGGACTAATTATTCCCTATGGAAGGCCACTCAAGGTAAAAAAATACCTACAATCCTGAAGTTGCCCATTCTAACAAGCAACAGAACATGGGTGAATAGCAATTTAGAAAAGGCAAAAGTTTTTGCGAAGCTCCTACACACAATATTCTCAAATACTAACCAAAACACCATTCCCACTGAGGATTCTGATACGGAAGTCTCGTACAACCAACATAATCAAGATCCTAACAATATGCTAACATTTGAAAAAAATAACTTTAAAGAAGTCTTCAATGAGGTTAAGAAACTTGACAACAAAAAATCTTCTGGATTTGATTTGATAAAAGGTGAAGTGCTGAAATAACTGCCTTATCATGGAATTGCAAGGTTATTTACAATTATGAACGCCATCTTAAATTTTCAATATATTCCTAGCCATCGGAAAATAGCGGAAATAGTTATGATCCAAAAACCAGAAAAAATCCTAATGATGTAAAATCATACCGTCCGATCTCTTTACTTCCAATCATGGGAAAGGTTTTTGAAATGCTATTGAGTGTATGCTTAGAAAAATTGTAAAGGCTAAGAACATAATACCAAATCGCAAATTTGGATTCCGCAAAAGACATTCTACAATCGAACAGGTTTATCGAGTTGCTTCCAATATTGAAGTAGCCCTTGAAAATAAAATGGTATGTTCTGTCGTCTTCTAGACATTTCCCAAGCATTTAGTACTTAGTATGACTTGAGCAGTTTTTTATTCTGGTTCGAGACCTTTATGTTGTTTCTTTTTCAGAATCAACTTAAAAAGAAGAAATTGGTGAAATGTATTTGCTACGGTTGCCAGGCAGACTGTACAGCTGTTTCTAAACCCGCCAAGGTTTTTCTTCAGCAGTCTTTGGCAACGATTACTTCGGCCACAAATCAAATGACTTATACGGGAGACTCATTTTTATTAATGAGAATTACCCTTTGTGTATAGTCTTCGAACTGTGCGTAGAGCAATCTTCAACGCGCAATATCATTTCCACCAATTCCGTTTCGCATGGGTCTTCGTTGAAAACCACAAATGCAAAAGCACAATCAAAGTGTGCATGTTTTTGTGCGTACATATACTCATACATGCGTTGCACATTAGGGCGTACCAATCCTTTTTAATAGTTTTTTCGTTTTTTGTTATTTATACATTAGGTTATACATAAAGGATAGATTCTACCGAGTCTGGTACGATAATGAATTATCCGAATTATACCCTATAACTTCCGATGCTGTTCCTTATATACACATACGATATACCTCTGACTGATAACTGCTTTATCGGTACATTTGCTGATGATAAAGTCCTAATGTCGACTGGTCAGAATACCACAGAATCTACAAGAAATTTGCAAATTGCACTAAATGAAGTACTTCAATGGACAATGGACTGGGTCTAAAACTAAATAGCAGCAAATCAATACATGATGACTTTGCAAATATAGCAACAAACTACACTCTTTGTACAAGGACCTACCGCGAGTGCAGCTAAATACCTTGGAATAGTATTAGACTCAAAACTGAACTGGAATGAACACATAGATAGAAAGCACGAAGAACTAGACACTAAATACCGAAGTTTACATCGGCTAATTGGAAGAAACTCAGTACTATCTATAGATAATAAGCTCATCATATACAACCAAGCTCTGAAACTAGTATGGCTATATGGCATTCAGCTATAGGGTGCGCAAAAAACAAGTCAATCGAAAAAATCCACCATTTTTAAAATAAGGCAGTTAGAAACATAGTAAATGCTCCTTGGTACATTAGAAAAAATGATCTCCATTGAGACCTAAATATAAGTACTGTCAAACAAGAAATATCAATTAACGCGCATAGATATCGCCTACGACTTTAAAAGCATACAAACATAGAAGCCAAAGTTTCTAACGAGTTTTCTAGAATGAAACTTTTTTCCATTACTAAAAGAAGAATCACAGCGTGCAATTTCGTCTACAAATGGTGTCATATAGTAGGAAAATGGCAAGATCGATACTTTCATATCTGAAAAAGATCTATGTCAATTTTTTATGAAAATCTTGTCCAAATTTTGCGCAAGAACTCAAACTAAAATGTCAATATCTCCAGCATTTAAAGGCTTAAATTCCAAATTAGAGTCCCAACTGAAAGCTTAAAGTGTTGACTGTGAACTAATATGACCTATTTTTCACAGAAACTTGAGTAAAAAAAAATACAAAATGGCCCCCCAGCCCACAATATGTTAAAGGATCTATAAAATTTATGTACCGTTTAAAAAGAATTTCATAAGCTTTCTAACGATACCCATAGCTCCTGGGTCTGATTCAAAATGTTGCAAATATATCCAGTTGTAGGTCCGAAATATAGGGTCCCGTAAGTCGGAAATTATAGGTTGCCGCCGATTTTTTTAATTTATTTCTTTTCAATGCCTTACAGGGCCATATATTGTTTTGACTTCTATGTTCGACCGCAAATAACGGTTGTTATTTCAGTCGATTTGTGTATTTTGTAAAATCGTGGACTTTATGACACAAACAGAAGTTTCATAACGTCCATAGAGTTTATTTCACAGTGGTTGTGGACCTTATGACGCAAGTAAATGTGTCATAAAGTCCATGGACCGTACGACACTTTTTTGTGTCATAAGGTCCATAAATAATAAATGCATGCTTCGTATATATATGTAGATCGTGAAACGAGTAGAGGCCAGGTCGTCAGCACACATAAATGATATTGATATGTCGCCCACACCAACGACGAAAAACCGCATCTACCAGACCATGATGTATATTATCCTTTTCCTGTTCCTATTCACTTAATAATTTTTAAAAATTACTGAGAAGCTTTAGAGGACCCTCGATATTAATAACTCTGGCGGATCTAGTGCGATTCCAAATAGTTCAGGTCCAAGTCAGAAAAATCTGAGAACAAGATACACAGGATCGTAGATTCCTCTAGATTATAGAAGGATAAAAAATGCCTTCTGATGCATTACTCTAGCAGACGGAATATAACCTTGATGTATCAGATGAGTTCACTATGGCAGGGGAATATGACTGTAGCCGAATATTACCGCTCAGTCTACCAGCATCTTTCACAGACATTGAATAAAATAGCTTGTCTCGACTATGATGACGAGAGCCTGTTGATTGGCGATTACCTCTCCGACCTCTTTGCCACAGGCACTGCATATCTGTCTTAAGTTAAAGAATACGAATTTTAGAACTAACCATGCACTGGGTCAGCCTAGAGAGGCAGTTGCTAATTAAGATAATTTAGCGATGCCCAAAAAAGGATTTTTCCCGGAACTGGCTCAACTTGGAGAACAACATAGGCCTCCAGTACTGCCACGGATGCAGAAGCATTAATTGTTTTTAAATCACAATCGCCAGTTTGGACACGATTTTGGCCAAATTACGAAAATTGAACTCAATTCAGCAACACTTCATTCAAAAGACCGCCAGGGGGATCTTTCCAGGTTTCGTCAACTGAGGTCCAGAGGAACTTCCATTTGGAGACCGTAGATGCTTTAGAAATGGGATACCCCTGGTTGTATGACGATGAATTCCATGGAATTATGAATCCTGATTCGTCTAAAAGACCCATTTGCGCTCCACCTGAGGTTGGAGAGACCATTGCACAGGAGGATGTCAAGAAATATCTCGGAAAAGTTAATACTAGTTTAACCGTACTATTCGGCCCAGGAAGTGAACACAGAACTTAATAATTTTGGTTAAACAACTCATCGTTGCTGTAATTCACCATAGAAACGAGGAACGGACAATAACTGAGGATTTTTCGGACACAGGTAGTAATAAGAATTATATCAGGTCAAGTTCAGTTCGTAACCCTTTGCCCAACAGGACATATTTTCGGCGAATGGCTCATCTTGTAACGTCTTAGTTATCCATCATTCACAGATTGATGTTTTTGACAAGAACATAGGTTTATGAAGTTCTAAATCCTCCACGGTTTACGTACGTTCGATGCTTTATTGGACAACAACTCCTTGGGTTTTTTAGGCCGGCATTTATTCTACCGAGAATTATTTCAAGATAATGAACGGCGTTAAGGTACCTATACGAGTACGCCAGTATCTTACTCAAAATCTGAATTATATCGAGATGCGAATAGGGCATCTGACAAAACACCAAATATCTCATCTGACGTAGATAGTCAACGATCTTAAGAACCTTTTTGCCGACCCAGATGATAGCTTGACCTACGCCACATCGATTTGAAAAGTAGCTGCTATCAGCTCCCTTTAAGAGAAGAAGATATCGAAAAGACAGCCTTCTCCGTTAACAATGGAAAATATGAATTTACAAGGCTGTCATTCTGGTTGAAGAACATTCCTTCGATATTCCAGCGAACACTTGATGACATATTACGGAATTGGCAGGACTAGTTATGTCTATATTGACAATATTATAATATTCAGTAAGGACGAGTAATTCAATTTCGCGTATTTGAAGGTGATTCGTAGGACTTTGGACACGGCTTATATGAAGATCGAACTGGATAAGTGCGAATTCTTTATGAGTGAGCTCGAATTCGTTGTATCCTATGAGGGCGCTAAAACTATTCGAAAGAAGGTAAAGGCCGTAGTGGACATCCCTTATCCCGGTAGGCTGAGGCAATTAAGATAGTTTTTTGGCCTATGCAGTTATTATAAACGAATTATAGATGGATATGCGGAAGTCGCAAAACCTCTGACTTCTATGCTAAGAGGGTCATATGGTAATATGCCCTGACCAGAGTCAAGTAGGTCAGAATCACATTGGGAGATACGGTGAGAAAGCCGGTCGATGGACTAAAGAACGCGCTGTTATCTTGGGAATTTTATTATCTGGTTTACGAGAAGGAATTCCATCTAAACAGCCGCGTCTAATGACTCTTTGGGCGCAGTGCTTAGCCAAGATGGAAGACCCATAGTTTTAATTTCCAGGGTTCTCTTTCTTAGCCGGAGAAACACTATGCCGCTAACGAGAGAGATGTTGGCTATAATATGGCTTGGGTACACTGAGGAACTATCTTTACGGAACAGGCACGGTGGTACTCCACACCGTCCACCAGCCTCTAACTAATGCTCTTAGCAATAAGAGCAAAACTACTAAGATAAAGAGATGAAAGGCTTTTCTAGAGGAATATAACTACGAAATAAAGTATCAAAGGGGAAGAACGAATGTAGTCTCGAACGCTCTTTCTAGGTCAAATACTGCCGTCTTACCAATTCAAGGTAGTATTTTCGGGATATCAAAGGAATTTGATTGTAGAGGGATTTACCCCTATCGGTGAAAATTGCATAAACACATCGGAGTTCGTTAAGGGTAACATTCAACAAATTTATCCTGATATATTTTATATCTGTTTTTCGCAAAATGTTGTAAACGACGTTACATCCAAGGGAGGTAAGAAAACATCATTATCCCACCGCAACGCATAGAAAAACAAGATCCAAATTCTGGAGAAATACTATTTCCCAGGAATGTTAAGTAAAATAAAGAGGATAGTGAAGCTCTGCACTATTTACAAGGAGAATATGGCCATAATTCGACAATCATATGCTTACCTGGTTTAGTAAACAAAAACAGACTGGATTTACTTCAAATTTTTAACAAATACTTCCATCAAACATACAACAATAGACACCACAGACGACATAGAAAACGAAACAATAAAAGTTACACACATATTTCAACAATCAGCATGGAGTAGTACACCTCTGCCAAAAAAATTACCTACTTCATCAACCTATCCAAACCACATCACAAAACTAATAAAACATAAAAGAAAGCTACGAAAAAATGGCAGCACTCTCGCTCCCCAGAAGACAGACGAATCTTTAATAATGCTACAAAAAATCTAAATAGAAAAATGAAAAATATAATGAACAAAACCTGCTTCAGTACCTGTCTAATCTTACCTTTTATAATTGGACTAATTATTTCCTATGGAAGGCCACTCAAGGTAAAAAAATAACTACAATCCTGAAATCGCCCATTCTAACAAGCAACGGAACATGGGTGAATAGCAAAGGCAAAAGTTTTTGCGGAGCTCCTACACACAATATTCTCAAATACTAACCAAAACACCATTCCCACTGAGGATTCTGATACAGAAGTCTCGTACAACCAACTTAATCAAGATTCTAACAATGTGCTAACATTTGAAAAAATTAACTTTAAAGAATGAGGTTAAGAAACTTGACAACAAAAAATCTTCTGGATTTGATAAAAGGTGAAGTGCTGAAACAACTGCCTTATCATGGCTGAAACAACTGCCTTATCATGGAATTGCAAGGTTATTTACAATTATGAATGCCATCTTAAATTTTAAATATATTCCTAGCCATCGGAAAATAGCGGAAATAGTTATGATCCAAATACCAGAAAAAATCCTAATGATGTAAAATCATACCGTCCGATCTCTTTACTTCCAATCATGGGAAAGGTTTTTGAAATGCTATTGAGTGTATGCTTAGAAAATTTGTAAAGGCTAAGAACATAATACCAAATCGCAAATTTGGATTCCGCAAAAGACATTCTACAATCGAACAGGTTTATCGAGTTGCTTCCAATATTGAAGTAGCCCTTGAAAATAAAATGGTATGTTCTGTCGTCTTCTAGACATTTCCCAAGCATTTAGTACTTAGTATGACTTGAGCAGTTTTTTATTCTGGTTCGAGACCTTTATGTTGTTTCTTTTTCAGAATCAACTTAAAAAGAAGAAATTGGTGAAATGTATTTGCTACGGTTGCCAGGCAGACTGTACAGCTGTTTCTAAACCCGCCAAGGTTTTTCTTCAGCAGTCTTTGGCAACGATTACTTCGGCCACAAATCAAATGACTTATACGGGAGACTCATTTTTATTAATGAGAATTACCCTTTGTGTATAGTCTTAGAACTGTGCGTAGAGCAATCTTCAACGCGCAATATCATTTCCACCAATTCCGTTTCGCATGGGTCTTCGTTGAAAACCACAAATGCAAAAGCACAATCAAAGTGTGCATGTTTTTGTGCGTACATATACTCATACATGCGTTGCACATTAGGGCGTACCAATCCTTTTTAATAGTTTTTTCGTTTTTTGTTATTTATACATTAGGTTATACATAAAGGATAGATTCTACCGAGTCTGGTACGATAATGAATTATCCGAATTATACCCTATAACTTCCGATGCTGTTCCTTATATACACATACGATATACCTCTGACTGATAACTGCTTTATCGGTACATTTGCTGATGATAAAGTCCTAATGTCGACTGGTCAGAATACCACAGAATCTACAAGAAATTTGCAAATTGCACTAAATGAAGTACTTCAATGGACAATGGACTGGGTCTAAAACTAAATAGCAGCAAATCAATACATGATGACTTTGCAAATATAGCAACAAACTACACTCTTTGTACAAGGACCTACCGCGAGTGCAGCTAAATACCTTGGAATAGTATTAGACTCAAAACTGAACTGGAATGAACACATAGATAGAAAGCACGAAGAACTAGACACTAAATACCGAAGTTTACATCGGCTAATTGGAAGAAACTCAGTACTATCTATAGATAATAAGCTCATCATATACAACCAAGCTCTGAAACTAGTATGGCTATATGGCATTCAGCTATAGGGTGCGCAAAAAACAAGTCAATCGAAAAAATCCACCATTTTTAAAATAAGGCAGTTAGAAACATAGTAAATGCTCCTTGGTACATTAGAAAAAATGATCTCCATTGAGACCTAAATATAAGTACTGTTAAGCAAGAAATATCAATTAACGCGCATAGATATCGCCTACGACTTTAAAAGCATACAAACATAGAAGCCAAAGTTTCTAACGAGTTTTCTAGAATGAAACTTTTTTCCATTACTAAAAGAAGAATCACAGCGTGCAATTTCGTCTACAAATGGTGTCATATAGTAGGAAAATGGCAAGATCGATACTTCCATATCTGAAAAAGATCTATGTCAATTTTTTATGAAAATCTTGTCCAAATTTTGCGCAAGAACTCAAACTAAAATGTCAATATCTCCAGCATTTAAAGGCTTAAATTCCAAATTAGAGTCCCAACTGAAAGCTTAAAGTGTTGACTGTGAACTAATATGACCTATTTTTCACAGAAACTCGAGTAAAAAAAAATACAAAATGGCCCCCCAGCCCACAATATGTTAAAGGATCTATAAAATTTATGTACCGTTTAAAAAGAATTTCATAAGCTTTCTAACGATACCCATAGCTCCTGGGTCTGATTCAAAATGTTGCAAATATATCCAGTTGTAGGTCCGAAATATAGGGTCCCGTAAGTCGGAAATTATAGGTTGCCGCCGATTTTTTTAATTTATTTCTTTTCAATGCCTTACAGGGCCATATATTGTTTTGACTTCTATGTTCGACCGCAATTAACGGTTGTTATTTCAGTCGATTTGTGTATTTTGTAAAATCGTGGACTTTATGACACAAACAGAAGTTTCATAACGTCCATAGAGTTTATTTCACAGTGGTTGTGGACCTTATGACGCAAGTAAATGTGTCATAAAGTCCATGGACATTACGACGCTTTTTTTGTGTCATAAGGTCCATAAATAATAAATGCATGCTTCGTATATATATGTAGATCGTGAAACGAGTAGAGGCCAGGTCGTCAGCACACATAAATGATATTGATATGTCGCCCACACCAACGACGAAAAACCGCATCTACCAGACCATGATGTATATTATCCTTTTCCTGTTCCTATTCACTTAATAATTTTTAAAAATTACTGAGAAGCTTTAGAGGACCCTCGATATTAATAGCTCTGGCGGATCTAGTGCGATTCCAAATAGTTCAGGTCCAAGTCAGAAAAATCTGAGAACAAGATACACAGGATCGTAGATTCCTCTAGATTATAGAAGGATAAAAAATGCCTTCTGATGCATTACTCTAGCAGACGGAATATAACCTTGATGTATCAGATGAGGGGAATATGACTGTAGCCGAATATTACCGCTCAGTCTACCAGCATCTTTCACAGACATTGAATAAAATAGCTTGTCTCGACTATGATGACGAGAGCCTGTTGATTGGCGATTACCTCTCCGACCTCTTTGCCACAGGCACTGCATATCTGTCTTAAGTTAAAGAATACGAATTTTAGAACTAACCATGCACTGGGTCAGCCTAGAGAGGCAGTTGCTAATTAAGATAATTTAGCGATGCCCAAACAAGGATTTTTCCCGGAACTGGCTCAACTTGGAGAACAACATAGGCCTCCAGTACTGCCACGGATGCAGAAGCATTAATTGTTTTTAAATCACAATCGCCAGTTTCGACACGATTTTGGCCAAATTACGAAAATTGAACTCAATTCAGCAACACTTCATTCAAAAGACCGCCAGGGGGATCTTTCCAGGTTTCGTCAACTGAGGTCCAGAGGAACTTCCATTTGGAGACCGTAGATGCTTTAGAAATGGGATACCCCTGGTTGTATGACGATGAATTCCATGGAATTATGAATCCTGATTCGTCTAAAAGACCCATTTGCGCTCCATCTGAGGTTGGAGAGACCATTGCACAGGAGGATGTCAAGAAATATCTCGGAAAAGTTAATACTAGTTTAACCGTACTATTCGGCCCAGGAAGTGAACACAGAACTTAATAATTTTGGTTAAACAACTCATCGTTGCTGTAATTCACCATAGAAACGAGGAACGGACAATAACTGAGGATTTTTCGGACACAGGTAGTAATAAGAATTATATCAGGTCAAGTTCAGTTCGTAACCCTTTGCCCAACAGGACATATTTTCGGCGAATGGCTCATCTTGTAACGTCTTAGTTATCCATCATTCACAGATTGATGTTTTTGACAAGAACATAGGTTTATGAAGTTCTAAATCCTCCACGGTTTACGTACGTTCGATGCTTTATTGGACAACAACTCCTTGGGTTTTTTAGGCCGGCATTTATTCTACCGAGAATTATTTCAAGATAATGAACGGCGTTAAGGTACCTATACGAGTACGCCAGTATCTTACTCAAAATCTGAATTATATCGAGATGCGAATAGGGCATCTGACAAAACACCAAATATCTCATCTGACGTAGATAGTCAACGATCTTAAGAACCTTTTTGCCGACCCAGATGATAGCTTGACCTACGCCACATCGATTTGAAAAGTAGCTGCTATCAGCTCCCTTTAAGAGAAGAAGATATCGAAAAGACAGCCTTCTCCGTTAACAATGGAAAATATAAATTTACAAGGCTGTCATTCTGGTTGAAGAACATTCCTTCGATATTCCAGCGAACACTTGATGACATATTACGGAATTGGCAGGACGAGTTATGTCTATATTGACAATATTATAATATTCAGTAAGGACGAATAATTCAATTTCGCGTATTTGAAGGTGATTCGTAGGACTTTGGACACGGCTTATATGAAGATCGAACTGGATAAGTGCGAATTCTTTATGAGTGAGCTCGAATTCGTTGTATCCAATGAGGGCGCTAAAACTATTCGAAAGAATGTAAAGGCCGTAGTGGACATCCCTTATCCCGGTAGGCTGAGGCAATTAAGATAGTTTTTTGACCTATGCAGTTATTATAAACGAATTATAGAAGGATATGCGGAAGTCGCAAAACCTCTGACTTCTATGCTAAGAGGGTCATATGGTAATATGCCCTGACCAGAGTCAAGTAGGTCAAAATCACATTGGGAGATACGGTGAGAACGCCGGTCGATGGACTAAAGAACGCGCTGTTATCTTGGGAATTTTATTATCTGGTTTACGAGAAGGAATTCCATCTAAACAGCCGCGTCTAATGACTCTTTGGGCGCAGTGCTTAGCCAAGATGGAAGACCCATAGTTTTAATTTCCAGGGTTCTCTTTCTTAGCCGGAGAAACACTATGCCGCTAACGAGAGAGATGTTGGCTATAATATGGCTTGGGTACACTGAGGAACTATCTTTACGGAACAGGCACGGTGGTACTCCACACCGTTCACCAGCCTCTAACTAATGCTCTTAGCAATAAGAGCAAAACTACTAAGATAAAGAGATGAAAGGCTTTTCTAGAGGAATATAACTACGAAATAAAGTATCAAAGGGGAAGAACGAATGTAGTCTCGAACGCTCTTTCTAGGTCAAATACTGCCGTCTTACCAATTCAAGGTAGTATTTTCGGGATATCAAAGGAATTTGATTGTAGAGAGGGATTTACCCCTATCGGTGAAAATTGCATAAACACATCGGAGTTCGTTAAGGGTAACATTCAACAAATTTATCCTGATATATTTTATATCTGTTTTTCGCAAAATGTTGTAAACGACGTTACATCCAAGGGAGGTAAGAAAACATCATTATCCCACCGCAACGCATAGAAAAACAAGATCCAAATTCTGGAGAAATAAGATTTCCCAGGAATGTTAAGTAAAATAAAGAGGATAGTGAAGCTCTGCACTATTTACAAGGAGAATATGGCCATAATTCGACAATCATATGCTTACCTGGTTTAGTAAACAAAAACAGACTGGATTTACTTCAATTTTTTAACAAATACTTCCATCAAACATACAACAATAGACACCACAGACGACATAGAAAACGAAACAATAAAAGTTACACACATATTTCAACAATCAGCATGGAGAAGTACACCTCTGCCAAAAAAATTACCTACTTCATCAACCTATCCAAACCACATCACAAAACTAATAAAACATAAAAGAAAGCTACGAAAAAATGGCAGCACTCTCGCTCCCCAGAAGACAGACGAATCTTTAATAATGCTACAAAAAATCTACCTGTCTAATCTTACCTTTTATAATAGGACTAATTATTTCCTATGGAAGGCCACTCAAGGTAAAAAAATACCTACAATCCTGAAATCGCCCATTCTAACAAGCAACGGAACATGGGTGAATAGCAATTTAGAAAAGGCAAAAGTTTTTGCGGAGCTCCTACACACAATATTCTCAAATACTAACCAAAACACCATTCCCACTGAGGATTCTGATACAGATGTCTCGTACAACCAACTTAATCAAGATTCTAACAATGTGCTAACATTTGAAAAAATTAACTTTAAAGAATGAGGTTAAGAAACTTGACAACAAAAAATCTTCTGGATTTGATAAAAGGTGAAGTTCTGAAACAACTGCCTTATCATGGCTGAAACAACTGCCTTATCATGGAATTGCAAGGTTATTTACAATTATGAATGCCATCTTAAATTTTAAATATATTCCTAGCCATCGGAAAATAGCGGAAATAGTTATGATCCAAAAACCAGAAAAAATCCTAATGATGTAAAATCATACCGTCCGATCTCTTTACTTCCAATCATGGGAAAGGTTTTTGAAATGCTATTGAGTGTATGCTTAGAAAATTTGTAAAGGCTAAGAACATAATACCAAATCGCAAATTTGGATTCCGCAAAAGACATTCTACAATCGAACAGGTTCATCGAGTTGCTTCCAATATTGAAGTAGCCCTTGAAAATAAAATGGTATGTTCTGTCGTATTCTTAGACATTTCCCAAGCATTTAGTACTTAGGTTATACATAAAGGATAGATTCTACCGAGTCTGGTACGATAATGAATTATCCGAATTATACCCTATAACTTCCGATGCTGTTCCTTATATACACATACGATATACCTCTGACTGATAACTGCTTTATCGGTACATTTGCTAATGATAAAGTCCTAATGTCAACTGGTCAGAATACCACAGAATCTACAAATAATTTGCAAATTGCACTAAATGAAGTACTTCAATGGACAATGGACTAGGGTCTAAAACTAAATAGCAGCAAATCAATACATGTTGACTTTGCGAATATAGTAACAAACTACACCCCCTTGTACATTAATAATAACTAAATACCTACCGCGAGTGCAGCTAAATACCTTGGAATAGTACTAGACTCAAAAATAACCTGGAATGAACACATAGATATAAAGCGCGAAAAACTAGACATTAACTACCGAAATGTACATCGGCTAATTGGAAGAAACTACGTACTATCTATAGATAACAAGCTGATGATATACAGGGTGGCCCAAATGAGACCTAGTGATGTTGAACACGTATAACTCTTGTAATAACGGTTTTTGTAAATGATTTATTTTTATATGTTAAATACATTTTATGGAAATTTAACGTGACTATGTGTGAAATATGACATCAGGCAAATGACCACCATTTTGCTCGATACGAGCATTGGCTCTTTTTAGCGCCAAGCTGCTGCACGTTCTCTTCAGTACGAATATTTCGATGAGCACCTGTTCCTGGACGGTCGGCAACTAAACCCAATTCTTTAAAACAGCGAACTGCGTCAGAACAATTGATCATTGAGAAGAATAATAAAAATGGATAATTTTAAATCCTTGTTGTGGACTGTACGTATTCATTTTAAATTTCCAAGAGTTCAGTTATAATCTGCAAAAAGAAAAAATAAGTTATATTAAAAAATAAAAAAGTTTTTTGTGTTTCTCATCAGCTGGTCTTATTTGGGCCCCCGTTACAACCAAGTTCTGAAACCAGTATGGCTATATGGTATTCAGCTATGGGGGTGCGCAAAAAGCAAGTCAATCGAAAAAATCCAACGTTTTCAAAATAAGACAGTTAGAAACATAGTAAATGCTCCTTGGTACATTAGAAATAGTGATCTCTATCAAGACCTAAATATAAGTACTGATAAGCAAGAAATATCAATTAACGCGCAAAGATATCACCTACGACTTCAACAACATAAAAACATAGAAGCCAAAAAACTATTTCGAACTTCTGGTCTGACCAGAAGACTCAATCGATTTAAGCACCACGACCTGTTAACACACTTTAGCTGATCTTAATTTGTATTCTCTTGATGATAGTAATTAAATCCGTTTATTTGTTTTAAGTTAACTCCATTTATTCTTTTAAGTCTATTTTTTAAATTCTACATTAACTACTAGTTAGTCACTTATTATATTGAGAATAGTTGATGTATAAGTTAAGCAAAGATTATAATATATAAATGCTTAAATAAAGAAAAGCAAAAAAGAAAAATTTACTACACTTTAAGTTTCTTACGAGTTTTCTAGAACGAAACTTTTCTCCGTTACTAAAAGAAGAATCACAGCGTGCAATTTCGTCTACAAATGGTGTCATATAGTAAGAAAATGGCAAGATCGATAATTTCAAGATCTATGTCAATTTTTTGTGAAAATTTTGTCCAAGTTTTGCGCAAGAACTCAAACTAAAATGCCAATATCTCCGGTATTTAAAGGCTTTAATTCAGAGTCCCAACTGAAAGCTTA
Organism: Hydrotaea diabolus; assembly: GCA_963513945.1. Lineage (NCBI taxonomy): Eukaryota > Metazoa > Arthropoda > Insecta > Diptera > Muscidae > Hydrotaea > Hydrotaea diabolus. The sequence continues at coordinate 98,102,171 of OY740716.1, read as the reverse complement.
AACTGTTGACTGTGAACTAATATGAAAAAATGTAATAAAGCAATTTTCGGAGTGTTGACCTATTTTCATAGAAACTCGAGTCAAAAAAAATACAAAATGACATCCCAGCCAACAATGGGTTAAAGGAGCCATTAAATTTATGCACCGTTTAAAACGAATTTCATAAGCTTTCTAGCGGTACCCATAGCTCCTAGCGCTGATTTCAAATGTCGCAGATATACCCAGTTGTAGGTCCGAAATTTAGGGTCCCGTAACTCGGAAAATATAGGTTGCCGCCGACTTTTTTTTAACTTATTTGGGTTTTAGAGGACCCTCGATATTAATAGCTCTGGCGGATCTAGCGAAATCTGAGAACGAGATACACAGGATCGTAGAATCCTCTAGATTGGGGAAGGATAAAAAATGCCTTCTGATGCATTACTCTAACACGGACACTGGATAAAATAGCTTGTCTTGATTATGATGGCAAGAGCCTGTTGAATTTGACGAGTGCATGCAGGGACAAGTCTTTGGACACCTTCAAAACAGGTCTTAAGGATAATTGACACGACTCTTGGCGATTTCCTATTCGACCTCTTTGCCACAGGCACTGCACATCTGTCTTAAGTTAAAGAATACGAATTTTAGAACTAAGCATGCACTGGGTCAGCTTAGAGAGGCAGTTGCTAATTAGGATAATTTAACGATGCCAAAACAAGGATTTTGCCACTTGGAGAACAACATAGGACTCAACCGAGGCCTCCAGCGCCGCCACGGATGCAGAAGCATTAATTTTTTTTTAAATCACAATCGCCAGTTTGGACACGAGTTGCCCAAATTACTAAAATCGACCTCAATTCAGCTACACTTCATTCAAAAGACCGCCATGGGGATCTTTCCAGGGTTCTTTGAGTGGGGTGCAGGGGAACTTCCATTTGAAGACCGTAGACGCTTCAGAAATGGGATGCTCCTGATTGTATGATGATGAATTCCATGGGATTATGAATCCTGATTCGTCTGAGAGACCATTGCACAGGAGGATGTCAAGGAATATATTAGCCCTTACGACTACAGAAATGTTAATACTAATTGAACCTTTGAATACTAATTGAACCTTTGGCCCAGTAAGTGAACACAGAATTTAATATTTTTCGTTAAACAGTACCTCGTTTCTGTACTTCACCATGAAATCGAGGAACGGACAAGAACTCAGGATTTTTCAGACACAGGTAGTAATAAGAATTATATCAGGTCAAGTTTAGTACGTTACCCTTTGCCCAACAGGACATATTTTCGGCGAATGACTCATCTTGTAACGTCTTAATTATCCATCATTCACAGATTGATGTTTTTGATTAGAACATTGGTCTTATAAAGTTTTAAATACTCCACGGTTTACGTACGTTCGATGCTATATTGGACAACAACTTGTTGCGTGCCCTCACAATGGCACTAAGGCGGCTTCCGCTAGCTCTTAGGGACGAAGCCCAGAGGGACGAACAAAAAAACAATATTCAACAACAAAAAAAACTATTTCACAAATAAAAACGATCACACACAGATACACCTTTTGACAAGGGAGCTTGATCTTTGCTCCCACACTTTGCCCGCCCAACCATGGTCCTTGATCTCCAATTCTATATTTTTTAAAGGACCCCAAGTCCCACGCACACTCACCCAACAAAACCCTCACATTCAGGTTGCCCCCTCTGAACAAAAACACTAACACATCATATTGACAAAAGGAAACTGAATAAATTGAACTTAACGACTAACAAAACTAACGTCTTTCTTACACTTAATTTAAGTAACAAAAATATGAACTCTACAATTCACTAACACCAGCAAACACTTATATGTGAGCCATTAACTCAGATTTACCTTTTTTAGAAACGCCTAGACGTGAAATATAATTGGACCTTTTATGGCCCGCAAAAATCTAACACTATCCTAACTAAAGGAGCTCTCTTAGCTGGATTTAAGGATCCAAATCTGTACAGATCCCTATGTATACAACAATTTAAAATTTATCGCCCAAACGCTCACTTCCTCAAACGCTCACTTCCTCAGTAAATCCTACACTCACTGAAACTACCTGGCGTTAAAGACTTTCACAAACAAAACTACACTTAAACAGCACAAAACATCACAAACACATATTTATAGAATTTTCACGATATTTTTTCTTATTCTTTTCAGGACCAAATTGATGCCACCAGGCGTTGGAACAGTATGTCCTTTTTTCGTTCGGTAGATGAATAGATCACAACATGGGATTTCTCTCTCAGCAAGGCAAGTACTTTTTTAACAGTATTTGTTACCTTTATTTTCCTTTCGTTGACTTATTTGAATTTTTTCTTTTTATTTCATGCGCCGCTTTGCTTTTGTTGCTACCGTCTTAATGGATCGGATGGTTTTTGATGGACGAGCCAATTGGATAATCCGGAAAAGCCGGGATGTTAAACGATGTGCCACAGTAAACTTATGCTGGCCTCCGTAGTGTTGAAGATTTCGTGGAGGCCAGGTATTTCTGCAGACTTTTGGAGGCTTGGCGTTTTCTTTAACACGACAAAAACTAAGAAAAATACAAACAACACAACATACACATTATTTCTATGTTTAGACATCTACACAACATTTGTAATTACTCACTTAGTTTTTACGCACAAATATATCACAAACATTTAACGTTTAAAATTTTTAAGTTTTGATTTATTTTATATTTTATTAGAGATAATGTAGGCACTATTTTATTATTGCGGCACTTCACTTTATAATGACCGCTTTTCCGACATGTCCGTCTTTTACACTCTGTTTTTCCCACGATTTTCAATTTTCCCTCCAACTATTTCTTTTCAGGCATTTTTCTTTTTGTACACCAAAAACAAAGTTTGACAGTTTTCTGCTTATCTCGGTATTCGCAAGTTTTGTCAGTCTGGCCACATCGCGTTATTCGGTCTAGTGCCTATTGAACACGGATTCATACTCTTCCCACTTCATGGTGCGAGCAGTATGAACGGCCAATGTGTCAAAGGCACATTATTTCCGTCCGTCGGCAATAATTGTAAACAAACATAAATTTATCCACTGGTAAGTATTGTGTTTCGTGTTTCATTCCCAGCATGAAAATTTGCTGGGAATTGAAACAAAACAGAATAATAAAAAAGTAAGTTTGTGCGTGTGAATATATGTGTGTTCCATTTTTCCTTTATTTATGTTTGTTTTTTTCTATTTTCAGCAGTGGGACCACGCAACAAAACTCCGGACTTTTTGAGACAGGCATAAAAAAAGGATGGTGTGCGTGTTCATCGCTGGAAATTGTCAAGGAAAAAAAAGGTAAGTTTTCCTTTTAACATAACCTCATTATTTTACAAATTAAGTTTTACTACCATCTGCATGGTGTGTCCGCTGCTCTACGTCACTTGACTTAGAATTGTTAGGGGGGGGAATTGTTGAATGAAAACAATTCGAGCGGCCACCCAGTGGATAATCGATGGGTTGCCACGTTGATTAAAAAAAACGTCAGCTCGGATCGTTCATACAAAAACAAATTAATGTGGGGATAAATAAAGCAAAAAAAAATGGTATTATTATCAAGAAAATTATATTTTAATCTGAATTTTTATGGTGTTACACCAAAAAATTTTGACTTTTTTAGTAAGAACATGCATAAATAATAAAAAATATCTAGAGTCTCGGAATATATATTGGACGTTTAATTTTTGTGGTGGGACATTGAAAAGGAAAAAAAAATTTTGGTACACACGTATGTTTTTGGTCGGCTACGAGTATATGTATAAATTAACCAAAGATTTTTAACAGACGCATTTTTAGGAATTCACATGCAGTTTTAAATATGATTCAATTTGCCCCTATTGCAGTTTATACGCTCGGGAAAATAGCGATAATAAGCTAATTCCGACCGAAACTTCACAAAATGAATAAAAAAAATTAAATTTTGCATTTCTGCGTAATTTAATTTATATGTGCATATGTTTAAGTCGATAACTATTAAAATGCGACGATTCTCTTCGCATTAAATTCTTGGTCCCTTATTATTTAAAAAAAAACGTTACTTGTGTTGTAAGGGGGATTGCTTCTATTATGATCTGTCTTCGCATCGTTTTTTTCAGTTTAGTATCTTATTTTTCTTTCTTTTTACGTGGGGAACTCTCACACCCTGAAGTCTCAAAAGCCGGGCCTTTATCCTAAGTAGCTTTAGCGGTTTCACTGCAGGCATTATCGTAGAAAAGACTTATGCATATTGATTTGGTTTGCTAAACGGTTGACTTATGATCATTGCTCCAGTGGACTAATGTACCCTAGCATACGTGTCACAGCACTATTCGTTGCTTAAATGGGTACGCCACATATGGAGTTAATGTTTCGAGGTTCCACGAGCAACCCACCAACCAATTTGGCTTTAATCGAATAAATCTGCATGCGGCTTAACCTCGACGTGCCTAGCAGTTAAAATTTTGACTACAGTTTTGGTAAAGACAATGATACAGATAACACGAACTTCACATTTTAGCACATATAGGACACTTTCACAAACAGTAATCTTAACCTATATTGCACCAGTTCGTTTGTATCACAGTGTTATTGCTTAATGTCTTTGGCATGATAATTTCCAAGAGGCCTACCCTGCATAGTTTCCAACTCATACCTGTTGTTTCCTATCGGTTTTACAATTCTGCATTTAAGATATTTTTTGCAGAACTTTGCGTTAACATTGTTTTTGAAATCAGAAAGAACATGATTTTTTCGGTAAACTTCTTGGCCTGGCAGAAACCTTATATTTCGAGCCCTTTCATTGTACCTTTTGGCACTCTTGAGGTATGCTTCGTGCATTTTGCTTTTATTTTTTTCGCGCATTAGTTCTAGCCTGTCTCTTTTATTTAGTTTGGCTATTTCATGGTCTGTCAAAGATTGCAACTTCCGGCCAGATTGTAATCGGCCCGCTTGTGTACATGTTGAATCCGAATAATGCGAAAAAGGGGTTCACGCCAGTTGCAGTGTGAACGGCTGTTCTCAAGGCACATTCGATCTCAGTGAGGTACAAATCCCAGTCCCTGTGATCTTTTTCCAAGTAAGTCCTAATGGCAGCTAGTACAGACTGATTCACCCTCTCGGACGCGTTGGATTGAGGTGAATAATACGCAGTTTTTAAATGTGTGATCTTATAGCTATCCAACATTTCAGCAAAAGCTTTGGCCACAAATTGTTTGCCATTTTCGCTATGAATTATTTCGGGCACTCCAAAAGTGTGAAAGATTTCCTGCACTAAGAAGCGGATCACGTTCTGAGTTGTAGCCTCTTTCATAGCATGCAAAAAGGTGAACTTTGTGAAGTGATCCATGACAATCAGAATGTATTCATTACCCTTTCTTGACCTGGGATACTTGCCGAGGAAATCTATATACAATTTTTGAAATGGTCTTTCCGTCACTACCTCATTGCCGATTGTCGGGTGTAAAGTTTGGTTTGACGGCTTTGCAGACTTGGGATGTCATTTTGGCCAGTAATACGTCATTTTTAATCTCCCTAAAGTTTTGGCAATACCACCGTGTGCAGAAGTTAATTCATTGTGCGCTTTTTCTATTAAAACGTGAGTTATTTCTTGTGGAATCCACAATTTCCACACAAACTCTGTTAGAGTTTCGTCCTCAGAATTAGCGCGTATAAATACTTTGTCATCCTCGACTTTCAAATCTGGTAGTCTATCTTGATTCTTTACAATAGTTTCCTTGAGTTCCACATACTCAGGACTTTCGAACGCAGTTGTCTAAAAATCTAAAAAGTCCTGCTCCGCGATCGCCTCCACTTCCAATTCTCCTTCCACGGGCATTTTAGACAGTGTATCAGCGACTACGTTTTCCGATCCTTTGCGAGTCTCTATTGAGAAATCGTAACTCTGTAGTTGAAGTGACCATCGCGCAAGCCTTCCGCTTAAATCTTTTAGCGACATCATCCACTTTAAGCTGGCGTGATCAGTTATTACAGTAAATTTCATCAACTCTACATAAGGACGGAATCGTTTTATCGCTAACACAGCAGCCAGACACTCTTTCTCCGTAACTGAATAGTTTCTCTGGCAAGAATTCAGCTTTTGAGAATAGAAGGTAATTGGGTTTTCTTCCCCGTCATCATTTTTCTGAAATAGGACCGCTCCTATTCCATACTCAGAGGCGTCGCATTGTATGTAAAACTCTTTTTTAAAGTCAGGATGACGAAGTACCGGTGCGGACGTAAGAGCACGTTTACGTGTTTCAAAAGAAGTAATCGCCGAGGGAGCTACTGAAAATTTCTGACCCTTTTTTAACGTATCGGTAAGAGCGGCTGATATAGAGGCGAAATCCTTAATGAATCTCCTATACCAGCCAGCTGTCCCCAGAAAACTTCGAACTTCCCTTGGCGATTTTGGCACACAAATATTTTGGATCGCCATCACTTTTTCGGGGTCAGTCTTTGAACAACCACCTCCAATTATGAATCCCAAGTACCTCAACTCACGAAAACAGAACAAAGATTTCGTTAGGCCGATTGTTAAGTTAGCTTTTTCAAGACATTCTGCCACTTCGCTCAGTATTTTTAAATGAGTGTGAATTTTGTCGGCGATAATTTTCTAAATAAATGAAAACATTTGACTTGAGACGAGCTGGTATTACTTTGTCCATTAGCCTGCAAAGACGCTGAGCCGCGTTGCATAAACCAAACGGCATAACCCTAAATTGGTAGAGCGGACGACCAGGCACAGTAAAAGCAGTGTAGGGCTTAGCTTCTTCCTCCAACTCAATTTGCCAAAAGGCATACTTTAAGTCCACATTGCTAATATAGTGCGTCTGGTCAATTCTACTAAGTATCCCGTCAATATTCTGCAAAGGGTAAGCGTCCTTGATTGTCAAGGCGTTCAATTTCCTTGCATCTAAGCAAAATCTGTTCTTGCCCGGTTTTCTGACAACAGTTGTCCTATTACTCCAGGGTCCGTCGCTTTCCTCGATTACATTGAGTGCGAGCATGTTATCAATTTCTTTGTAAACTATTTCTTGGACCGCTGGAGAAAGAGGATAGTGTTTGTCCTTCACCGGGTTCGCACCTTCAACTAATTTTATGGCATGCTTTTCTAAGGAAGTACAACCCAGACCGCGTTCCTCAAATGTTGGAAATCTTTTCATTACTTCTAATAACTGCTTTTGTTGGTCAGCAGAAAGATCATGCATTTTTGATTTGCACTGTGTAGTTGAGCCATGTATTTTCAACTGGAGATCGGCATCAATTGCATCTACTCTAACAATATCCGGCGCTATTTTGAATATTTTCCAGAAATCGACTCCTAAGTACAGTGGTTGCTCTAGATCTGGGCATAAATAAAGGCATATATCGGCCTCTTCCTCATTGTATCTTATTCTAGTTTGCACTTTACCAAGAATTCGGTGGGGATGCCCAGACGCTGTACGTACATTTGAGTAGTATGGCGTTATTTGAAGACCTAGTTCCTCAACTAGCAAACTTACTGAAGCTCCAGAATCAAGCAACCCCCTGACTTTTATCTCCCCTAACTGGATAACTGCATCGGGCCGTTTATCATTAGAGTTGTGGAATTTTAATACAGATTCGACGATTTCCTTATTAATAATTTTGCTGACCTTATGCCTTTCTCTCAGTTTTAATATCTTTTTCTGGCTTTTGCTTTTCGCTTCGTGATTAGGTTGGCTTTTTGAAAGATCCTGAGTCACGAAAATTCTCTTTCTAGCGTATTCGTAATTAATTTGTCTCACATCCAATGGTACGTAGTGACGAATCGCAGAGAAGCTGATGTTTCCGTCGGCGGAATCTGTTAAAAGCTTGTTGGTGCGGAGCTGGCGAGTTTGTCCGTCGAACGATGGTTACCCGCTACAACCACGTTCTTCTTCAGGTTTCCCTAGCGACAGTTCGGGCACTTTGGGCTTGTGGTATTTGGCTTCCCACACTTGAAACAAAACAGTTTTCGTTCTGATGACGGACAATCCATAAATAAGTGGCCTGGAACTCGACAGTTCCAACACACGACAACTCTCTCGACCGCCGCCACGTCCTCGGGCTGTTCTAAGTCTTCGAAAGGTTCCAGATCTCCCACCTCCTCGACTACAGCATTGGCTCTCAATGGCCTGATCGTCACTGGCACATGTGGAATGGGATCTCTTTTGAAGAATGTTCTTTCAACCTCAAGACATTCCACTCTCAACTGTTCCAACGACGACACAGGTATTGCATAAACAATGCTAGAAAGAGATTTCCTCAGATTCCTTTTTGCCAACCCTATCATCTCATATTCAGACACAGGCCGATCAAGTTTAGAACTCATCATGTTTAGTTCATGAAAGAATGCATTGATGCTTTCACCAGGCATTTGCTTTCTTTCTAACAAATCCCGCATCTATTCGAAACAAGATCGCTTGGTCTTATACCGTTCCAGCAAAGCGTGTTTTAATAATGGCCAGTTCTTAGCTGTTCCATTTTTTTGCTGCAGCCAGTACCATTCCGACGCCGTACCAGACACCAGAATGTGGAAATCGTCCAAAATCGCCTCCTAGGCCAGTCTGTATTGACTCTGGAAATATTCCAGTCGGTATATAAAGTCATCGACGGAAATTCCATTTGGAGTTCCGTCAAACTTCAGACCGAACCTTTCAATCTTGATACCCCCATATCCACCTGTACTATAAATACTAGGGATTGTAGTGGTTATAGGGGCGTCAAATGCTCTGCCTCTTCCACACTCTGGTGCTGAGGCCCTGCTACATGGCTTTTGACCCAAATCACCCGCATTCCCAACATTGTTTATGCTGGGGCTTGTCCTGGAACTGGCAAAGCTGCTAACGGCCTCGCTCAACTTCCCTATAGCTGCAAATACTTTTTCCAACTCTTGTCCAACGCTTTCCTGCACTAAAGATCTTAAATTTACTTGGGTTTCGCTTATACTCTCATTGACCATGTCCCTGATCACATGCTCCATAACCCCTGCTTCATTCAGCATAGCTGGTTGAGGCCGAATGAAGCAGGGGTTATGGAGCATGTGATCAGGGACATGGTCAATGAGAGTATAAGCGAAACCCTCGGGCCTGGATTTGGGGCATTGATCGAATGGGACATGTCAATTATAGCTGGATCAAAATTTTGCCTAGAGTTAGCCATTTTTGCGCCTGGACTGGTTTTCCTAGCTTTCGCCTGGAGCTGTACTGAAACTCGGCTTACGTCGAAAGCCGAAAAACGATTTCTTTTGCTTCTACGCAAGTTTTCAGCAGTTTCACTCAATTATATCCGACGCTACAAGCTTAAGGCCAAACTAAACTTCAACCAAGGGCAGATGGAAATTCTGAAAAATCGCGAGTGGCGTACAAAAGTCAGTGGAGCGACACAAAAATAGTACGAATTTTTTTTTAAAAAAAAAGAAATTGGTTATTAAAAAAAAAAAAAGGTATTTAAAAAAATATATTAATGAATAAACAATAATTAATAAAAAAAAATAGGATTACCAAAAAAAGGAAAATAATAAAAAAAAACTAGACAGATAATAAAAAAAACTACAAAAAAATTTAATATCTAATGACAATAACGATCACACAATACAAAACTATGATAATTCTAAAAAAAAAACATTCACTAATCCTTTTCTTTTTCAAAACAGATAACATACGAGAGGTTTCACTGACTGTGGTTTTCAAGGCCTTGCAAGGTAAGTTGTGTGGTTTAATTTTTATATTTTGTACTAAAATTTCTGTTCTTTAAAGTACCCTCACAGGTTGTCAAAAGGTGTATCGAAACAGACATTTAACACGATTGAAAAACAAAATGGATTATATTTTTGCACTACGGCATTTTTCACACGGATCAATTTCACTGGAAAAAAGATCTCGTAGACGTGAGTACTTAAAGACAATACATACAACGTTCAACACAGAATGAAGTGCTATTGCACTTTCCCCACATACAAACACAATCCTCACAACTACTGACGTTAAAAATATCAAAAAAAAGAACACTAATACATAAACTGATAGGTCATCGACAATACGATCATTGTTCCACTTTACACGAACAAGCTATTGCACTAACCCTAAGGTAATTGGAGAGAAAATCCTAATTTTCACTTTCACCTAAAACTAATATTGCACTTAATAAACACGAATAAAATATAAATCGTGGCTGCAAAATTAGCTAGTTACTTGAAAATGCGATTTTCTCTTATAATATATTTTTCCCTATCGTCTATTGCACTGTGCCTCGGTGTTATGCCACCATTAAAATTTTGCCGCGTCTCTGTAGGCGCGAAAAAATGCGTGGCTTGGCGCATTACTGCGCTATTTTCATGGCGGTACGGCTGACATTTGATTGGGCGCCATTTCTGTTGCGTGTCCTCACAATGGCACTAAGGCGGCTTCCGCTAGCTCTCGGCATCTCAGAAGGTTCCAACCTTAGCCCAGAGGGACGAACAAAAAAACAATAATCAACAACAAAAAAACTATTTCACAAATAAAAACGACCACACACAGATACACCTTTTGACAAGGGAGCTTGATCTTTGCTCCCACACTTTGCCCGCCCAACCATGGTCCTTGATATCCAATTCTATATTTTTTAAAGGACCCCAAGTCCCACACACACTCACCTTACAAAACCCTCACATTCAGTTTGCCCCCTCTGAACAAAAACACTAACACATCATAATTTCTTTAAGACTGAATAATTGAACTTAACTACTAACAAAACTAACGTCTTTCTTACACTTAATTTAAGTAACAAAAATATGAACTCTACAAATCACTAACACCAGAAAACACTTATATGTGAGCCATTAACTCAGATTTACCTTTTTTAGAAACGCCTAGACGTGAAATATAATTGGACCTTTTATGGCCCGCAAAAATCTAACACTATCCTAACTAAAGGAGCTCTCTTAGCTGGATTTAAGGATCCAAATCTGTACAGATCCCTATGTATACAACAATTAAAAATTTATCGCCCAAACGCTCACTTCCTCAGTAAATCCTACACTTACTGAAACTACCTGGCGTTAAAGACTTTCACAAACAAAACTACACTTAAACAGCACAAAACATCACAAACACATATTTATAGAATTTTCACGATATTTTTTCTTATTCTTTTCAGGACCAAATTGATGCCACCAGGCGTTGGAACAGTATGTCCTTTTTTCGTTCGGTAGACGAATAGATCACAACAAGGGATTTCTCTCTCAGCAAGGCAAGTACTTTTTTAATAATATTTGTTACCTTTATTTTCATTTGAATTTTTTCTTTTTATTTCATGCGCCGCTTTGCTTTTGTTGCTACCGTCTTATTGGATTGGATGGTTTTTGATTTAAAATTTTTAAGTTTTGATTTATTTTATATTTTATTAGAGAAAATGTACTATTTTACTATTTTATTATTGCGGCACTTTACTTTATAATGACCGATTTTCCGACATGTCCGTCTTTTATACTCTGTTTTTCCCACGATTTTCAATTTTCCCTCCAACTATTTGTTCTCAGGCATTTTTCTTTTTGTACACCAAAAACAAAGTTTGACAGTTTTCTACTTATCTATTTTATTATTGCGGCACTTTACTTTATAATGACCGATTTTCCGAAATGTCCGCCTTTTATACTCTGTTTTTCCCACGATTTTCAATTTTCCCTCCAACTATTTTTTTTCAGGCATTTTTCTTTTTGTACACCAAAAACAAAGTTTGACAGTTTTCTGCTTATCTCGGTATTCGCAAGTTTTGTCAGTCTGGCCACATCGCGTTATTCGGTCTAGTGCCTATTGAACACGGCTTCATACTCTTCCCACTTCATGGTGCGAGCAGTATGAACGGCAAATGTGTCAAAGGCACATTATTTCCGCCCGTCCATCCGCAATAATTGTAAGCAAACATAAATTAGCCGACAAATAAAATAATTGCGGCTAATTTATATATATATATATATATATATATATATATATATATATATATATATATATATATATATATATATATATATATATATATATATATATATATATATATATATATATATATATATATATATATATATATATATATATATATATAACAAAACACCAGACATAATAGGAAAATAGGAGGTAAGTATTGTGTTTCGTGTTTCATTCCCAGCATGAAAATTTGCTGGGAATTGAAACAAAACAGAATAATAAAAAAGTAAGTTTGTGCGTGTGTATATATGTGTGTTCCATTTTTCCTTTATTTATGTTTGTTTTTTCTATTTTCAGCAGTGGCCACGCAACAAACTCCATGGGTTTTATAGGCCGGCATTTTTTCTACCAAGAATTATTTCACGATAAAGGACGGCATTAAGGTACCTATACGATTACGCCAGTATCTTACTTAAAATGTGAATAATATCGAGATGCGAATGGGGCATCTGACAAAACAACAAAAACCTTTTTGCCGACCCAGATGAATGCTTAACTACACCACATCGATTTGAAAAGTGGCTGCTATCAGCTCCCTTTAAGAGAATAGGATATCGAAAAGACAGCCTTCTCCGTTAACAATGGAAAATATGAATTTACAAGGTTGGCATTCTGGCTGAAGAACATGCCTTCGATATTCCAGCGAACACTTAATGACATATTACGGAATTGGCAGGACTAGTTATGTTTATATTGACAATATTATAATATTCAGTAAGAACGAGTAATCCAATTTCGCGTATTTAAAGGTGATTTGTAGGACTTTGGACACGGCTTATATGAAGGTCGAACAGGATAAGTGCGAATTCTTTAAGGGTAAGGTCGAATTCGTGGGATTCGTAGTATCCGATGAGGGCGCTAAAACTATTCGGAAGAAGGTAGAGGCCGTAGTGGACATCCCTTATCCCGGTACGCTGATTAAGATAATTAGTGGCCTATGCAGTTATTATAGACGATTTATAGAAGGAAATGCGGATGTCGCAAAACCGCTGACTTCTATGCTAAGAGGGTCATACGGTAATATGCCCTGACCAGAGTCAAGTAGGGTCAGAATCACATTGGGAGATACGGTGAGAAAGCCGGTCTATGGACTAAAGAACGCGCTGTTATCTTGAGATGCTTTATTATCTGGATTACGAGAAGGAATTTCATTTAAACATGACGCTTTGGTCGCAGTGCTTAGCCAAGATGGAAGACCAATAGTATTCATTTCCAGGGTTCTCTCGCAGCCGGAGAAACACTGTGCTAAAAAGAGATGAAAGGCTTTTCTAAAGGAATACAACTACGAAATAAAGTATCAACCGGGAAGGACGAATGTAGTGGCGGACGCTCTTTCCAGGTCAAATACTGCCGTCTTACAAATTCAAGATAGTATTTTCGAGATATCAAAGGCACTTGATTCTAGAGAGGGACTTACCCCTTTCGGTGAGAAATTGCATAAACGCATTGGAGTTATTTATTGTAAGGAAGAGACCGGTTGACATATTTTTCGGAAGGACCATAAACTTCTCTCCGGGTAGCTATGATCGTACAGTCAACCAAGAGATCTGGAATACTATAAAAAGGTTAGAACCGAACCAAAGGAGTATCCACCGGGACAAAGCGTGTTCGTGAAAGTAAACAGTAGACACTGAGAGTTGACGAGTGGTCCAAAAATTATATCAGAAACAACAAAATTTATCCATTACATTGCAGCTTTCAGTTACTGCCCGTGCCCGGATAATTCCAACTCGAAGCTAGTGGCAATGCATTCTGGATCGGCAAAGGTGCAGACCGGTGCATTCAAGATAGTCCATACCATCAATTTACAAAGCCACAAGAGTGATATTTAAGGGACACATCCTGTACCTTTTCTTTACCATATCACAGACATAAATCCCACATTGAACGACTTAACTATAAAATAAAATATAACCGCTCACTAGATTTTCTCGAAACAGCATGGAGATTCTCGGAACAGCATTTCGAGATTATTTTGATGTTTTAACAAGCAATAAAAACAAAGTAATAATTAAGAAATTAACGATAGAGAAGATTATATAGCTCACAAATATGTCAAATGAAATAGTAAACGCCATAAATCGCCTAAAACGCCTCTCATCCTTAGAATTACTCGTATTTATGGCCTATCCACGGTGCTCCAGCGACTGCTTTTTGACGAGTGCTAAATGGCAAACATCCAATTTGGGTTTATCTAACAACCCTCAGTCGAACGAACACCATGCCACTTGAAAACGTAAGCATTTCAGTACAAATTTTGGTTTATGTAACTTTCTTTTTTAACTATTCTTCCGTTATAACGTAGTGCCAGTCAAACCGAATCGAGCCAGATAAATAAACCCAATTCTACTCGAAAGCGAGTGACAGGGTTTCGTTCGACTAGGTTTTCGTTCGAGCACTGTAAACAGGCCATTAATAACATTGTTGATAAAGTAGATTTACCATTTAAAAGTACCGACGAGTTATTACATTTTTCAAAAGTAAACATTGCCACAGAAGAACAATCATAAGTGTATCTACGATACAACAGAACAAAAAAATTAAACAAATCCTGATCAAAACCATAAAAATGGTGATATAACTGGTGACATAACTAAAATAGACTTTAACTATACAGAAAATATTTGGAATAAGGAAAATGTGCTAGTCTTACAATAATTTAAATATCTGTTATATGAAAAATATCGCAGACATATCCGAGTCAAACTGCATCCCAAATCTTCTGAGGAGCCGAAATTCGAACTGCACCACCACCGAAAAACAAACACGTTTCACGAAAATAGGAGAATGAATTATAATGCTTATATAATTTGTCGGATAAATAGAGGCCTATAACTCGACTATGGTTGAAAGAGGCATACGTAATACACCACTACAACTCAACTATGCAAATCAATGATAAAACTTGTACATCTCAAATTTCGGGAGCCAAACCATTGCAGAAGCAAGTTTTTTGACCAAGAACGGACGCTTTTGAAATTGAGGAAAATTGGTTTAGATTAAGGTATCGCTCCCACACATGTTTTCATCAGATTTTAATGTTTTTCGCTCCAGAAGCTACATATTACATCTAGTTTTGACGAAATTTGGCATGCGTAAGTTTTTTGAACGAAGTAATTGATGAAAATCGGTTCACATTTATATTTATCTCCCACACATATATTACATCCGATTTTACGTTATTAGCTTTTAAAGCCACATTTATTTTTATATATTTTATTCGCTATCAGATTACAAAGTTTGGCTATATGTACATAGTTTGAGTTACTATTATCTTAAAGATATTACAGCAAATATGTACAATAATTAACATATCAGTAATATTTAAAAGTAATTCAGTTGATACAAAAATGATAGTATTAAACCAAAAGTGTATAAATAGTTTTAGAAACAACAACTTAGTCATTATACATTGTGACGTTTATAATGGATTTAAACGAATTTGTCAGTGAATGTCAGAGGCATGTCGTTTATCAGAGTCTGAATCGTTTTTCGTTTCGATTTTCAATGCAGTTCAGCAGTTGAAAATCTTCTTGTCAGATAGTATATGATTTTTGTTTTGTTTGATTTGCAACCGTTTTTCGTGAGTGCTTGTACAGTCTATCTAAATCGGACAGCCTTAATTGAGAATTGGTCTCACGCACAATTTGTACGAAAGCAATTTATTTTTGATGTTTAACTTGGATTTTTTTTTTATCAGATCTTATCATTTTGCAAACGGCTTTCGAAACTTAGATTTTTATCTAGTGTTACTTATATTCCCAGATACTTAATGAAGTTTGAGGGTTAGATTTATCTTCCTTGAACTTTTTTTTTTGTTTTTGTTTTTGTCTTGGGACTCTATTGGAGGGAATAAGAATTGAAACATTGAAAAGTATTTTCCAGCAGATGAAAGCGATTTTTGCATACGCTTTACTACAGCATTTGAAAATTTACCATGACATATGAATGACGCTATGGTCTGCGTAAAAGGCAACATCATTTCCCCTTAGAAGCTAGAAGTCTGATGTGTATAGAGTGTAAAGAAAATGTGATAGAACTGATCCTTGAGGAACTCCAGCAGGAATACCCCTTGTGGCGTATTGCTCTCCATTGACTTTAACAGCAAATGTTCTGTCTGTGTCTTTTGATTTATTTAATTAAATATAATGGACATTCCATTTTATGAAGCTTGTTTACAAGTGAATTATATCAGATTGAGTCAAAAGCTTTCTTAGTATCTAGAAGAAACATTCCGGGAGAGTACCGTCGGTTTTTATTGGATTTTTTATGTTTACAACTGCGTATAAGGTCAATATCAATGACCTAAGGAGTTCAATAGACTAATTGGACGATAACTTGATGATTGTTTTGAATCCTTCCAGTTTTTACAAATTGGTATAACCTTAGTTTTTTTAAACGCGTTTAGACAATATGATATACCCAAATACGTATACGCAGTGGATGCAAGCTTCTTGCGAAGTAATACATTTCGTCCAATCCTGAAGCTTTGGAGTTCTTAGGATCGTTAATGATACATCTTACTTCACCAAGCGTTGTTTGAAAACCTGCGTCAATATGTTGCGTTCCCTCTTGTACTAGCGACATCACAAGTTAATCAACGTTCTTATCCATGTTACTAAAAAATCGGTGGTAGTATTGTGAGCAGTATCGAAAAAGGCTGCAATTGAATCTGCCTTTTCTACGTTGTCGGTTATTTCCTGATTGCATATTGTCAGTGTCTTTATTATCCTACTTTTTCCTCTCATATGCTTCGCGGCCTTCCAAAAGTTTTTACGTCCAACAGGTAGCTTAGGTAAAAAGTTGGACCAATGAGTATTTTTGGCCATGCCATTGATTGGTATGTTGTTCTTAAACTCGGATCATAACATCTTTGAAACATTCTCTTGTACATATTTCTTATTGCAATAATATTTTTACATAATATTTTTACATAAGGGAGAAATTTCGAAGTTTTTAATTTTAGCTAATCTATAGGGTACAGACTGTGCCGAACCATCTTTAAGCAGTTGAATAAATAGATTTGTCTACAGTTGATAATGTTATTCTGCCATTTACAAACACGAATGAACTAAGAGAACCACTTCATACCGATTTGTACCTTTTCCAGATAGCATTCTTAAAAAACGGAAAAAGGGTGTTGTTTGAGCCTGTAATCTTTTTTACAGGAGTATTTTAAAATCAAACGACAACCTTCAAGCGACAACAATTCGTATCCAGATACAAGGTAGTTTTCTTACCATTTCAGCAATATATTTCCCCCCGCGGTTCGCGATATCAGAAGATATACTTCTGAACTTCTTCAATGGTCTCGGACACAACTTTATTGCTGCTGGTGACTACAATGCAAAACATACGCACTGGGGATCCCGTTTAGCAAACCCTAGGGGAAACCAGCTGTATAAATGTCTAATACGACGTCAAAATAAATTGGACTTTATATCTCCCAGTCAAACTACATATTGGCCTTCTGATATTAACAAAAAGCCTGACTTAATAGACTTCGGTATAATAAGAGGAGTTAGTAAATCTAACTTATCTGCTAGTACCTGTACTGACTTATCGTCAGACCACTCGCCAGTTATATTTCTTCTTCACGGGAAGACAGTACTTGTAGATGACCCACTAAGGCTTACTTCATACACAACTAACTGGTTAAAATACAGGAAGTACATTAGCAGTCATTTAGATTCGAATCATCTAATTTCTAACGCGGATGAGATCGATAACAACGTATCCAACTTGAACGTAATCCTGGAACAGGCGGCCATTCACGCTACACACAGACAAATAAAAGCGACAAATAGTTTGAATACTTCCACTACCCGGGAAATAGAGCACCTTGTAAGTGAAAAAAGGAGGTTCCGTCGCGAATGGCAGCGAAATAGGTCACCAGCGGCACGACTAAGACTGACTGAAGCTACTAAAAGGTTGCAAAGCGCACTTAGAAAAGAAGACAGTAGACAGCAGGCTAGTTTCATTGCAAGTTTAACTCCGACTGCTTCAACCAAATTCTCATTATGGAAAACATTAAGAAATACTAGTATGCCCACCGAAACGCAATTTCCAATACGCGACGCAAATGGCAAGTGGGCAATATCAGAAGAGGAAAAGGCCAATGTTTTTGCAAACCATCTGTCACAGGTATTTCGCCCAAATCCTGCAAGTAGCGACATCCTTCCACCTGTTGATAAAATGTCTGCCGTAATTCCATTGTTTACTAACGCAAATGAAGTTCTGAATGTCATTAAAGAAACCGTGAATCCAGGTAAAGCACCTGGATATGATCTTATCACGCCTAAAATGATCTTGGAACTTCCGTATATTGCTGTGAAGTTCCTGGCAAAATTATTTAAGTCTTTTTTGAGACATGGTTACTTTCCTAAAGTGTGGAAAATTTCTCTGATTCAAATGATTTTAAAGCCAGGAAAGGACAAATCAATACCTTCCTCGTACAGGCCGATCAGTTTGCTTCCCTGCTTATCCAAACTATTTGAAAAAGTTCTTTTATCGAAAATAAAACCGTTTCTCGTGTCAAATAACATAAAAATCATTTGAACAGCGAGAATATTGCTGCGCAGTATTCCTGGATGTTGCTCAAGCATTTGACAAAGTCTGGCACTTTGGCTTGACCTAGAAAATTTGCAAATACTTTCCGGCAAATACGCATCGAATTCTTGAGTCTTACTTAGAAAACCGCAGATTCAGAGTCAAATGTGGACAACACGTCACCGATGACCGCGAAATACTAGCAGGTGTTCCCCAGGGAAGCGTCATGGGGCCTATCCTTTACATTCTGTTTACCGCAGATATTCCTACCTAACATCCACTTTTGCCGATGATACCGCTATAATGGCCACACATAAAAAGCAGGATATTGCATCTATGAATCTAGGTGTACATCTCAGACGAGTAGAATCTTCGCTCTCTGACTGGAGAATAAAAGTCAATGAGGCTAAATGCACACAGGTAACTTTCACACTGAATTTTAGCACTTGTCCGACATTGAAATTAAACAATATCCCTTTTTTCAATCTGATCATGTTTCATACCTTGGAATCCACCTGGATCGCCGACTCACCTGGAGAAGTCATATCGAAGCCAAGAAAACTCAACTGAAACTTAAGGTCCATCAACTTCACTGGCTCCTAAACGCGAACTCAAAACTAAGCCTTGAATATAAGGTCCTGCTATACAACAGTGCAATCAAACCTATCTGGTTATACGGTGCCCAGCTATGGGGCAAAGCAAGCTCGAGCAATCTCGACAAAATTCAAAGAGTCCAATCGAAGACATTTCGGCTTATTACCGGTGCCCCTTGGTATATGAAGAATGAAAATATCCACCGAGACTTGATAATACCTCTCGTTAAAGAGGCAATTCAAAAAATCAATATAAAGCACAAAGAGAAGCTCGAACGTCATGATAACATACTTGCTAGACAATTATTGTGCAGTCCCAGCTCTTTAAGACTTCGGAGAAACGAACGCCGTTTTTTCTAATCTTCATCCGTAACAGTAATCGCGAACACACGCGCCCGAAAGACTGTGTAGAATCCTTTTTTCTACGTCACGTGGCTTAAACGCTCTTATACGTGATCTTTAAAACTGTCAATATCAATCGCGGACGAACACTCAAAAAAGACTGTGTAGAATCCTTTATTCTACGTCACGTGGCTTAGATGCTCTCATACGTGATCCTTAAAACAGTCAACGCGAAAAACCTACAAAACCCAAATTACGTCGTCCACTCTGCTATTCTAGAGTTATCCGTTATACTTACATAACTAGAGTTCTTCACTCTATATAATATCGCGAACACTTTGTAAATGACTGTAAGGGTCCTCTGGACCTTTATCACGAGGTTTAAGCCAAACCAGGTTTTAAATTCTCAGACATGTGATCCATACCAGTTATATACTATTTTGACCAAATTAATTAAAATTCCTGCCAATTAGCAGAGATCCACATTACAAAAAATCCATACTAGGATTCATTATTGAATTATACTTAAGATTCGTATACTTATTGTTAGGCTCCATTGGAGCAGATTCAATAATTCAAAGAAAGCTTATATAAAAATAAAAACGAAATTTGCAATTATTTTGCAATCAAAAACCATCGATTTATTTGGTTGTTACTATGCAACTAACAGACAGAAATTACAAAGAATTCTTTCTAAGAATAAAAGAGAAGCGACGAAAACATCTTCATTATTAACATCATAAACTTTTATTGCCCTGTTGTAGTCAGTGTTTGCCGGCATAATACAGGTTGTGTTGTTGTAAATGTTATGAGCTACATTTGAGTAGCAAAACGTAATAGAGATCGAAACACAAAGCAATATACATACATATAGTATATGCATAGACGAAGAAGTTTTTTTTTGCCTTTTGTTTCGTACTGCTGCTGGCACAGTGGTTTAAACGATCATCCTCCCCCCGTTGGAAGATTGCGACTTTCAACAAAATTAACTTCGATTGGAAGTACCGCCAGTTTAGCTACAGCTTGTCGATTTATCCAGTGACAGTTTTGACTAGCACAACTCTTACTACTCCATAATCACCAGGGACTGCATCCAGAACGCGACCTAATTGCCATATCAAAGGTAGAAGGTTTTCATCTCTAACTAGGACCATTGTGCCCTTAAAGAGGTTTGTGCCTAGTGATTGCCACTTTGAACGCTCCTGTAATAGAGTTAAGTATGAGCTGCTCCACTTTTTCCAAAATATTTGTTGCATATAACAGACTCTTTGCCAACGGCTGATGTGTAAATCTGTTAGATCAGGTTCTTAAATAGTTGTTATCGGTGCGCCAATAAAAAAAATGCGATGGGGTCAGCACTTCGGGATCATCTGGATTCTCAGATATTGGACTTAGTGGTCTAGAGTTCAGAATAGCCGATATTTGGTACACCAATGTCCGCAATTCGTCAAATCTTGATGATGATAAACCTGCAGTTCGATAAAAGTGGTATTTTGCAGCCTTGACTGCCGAATCCCAAAGGCAAATTATCCATTATTTGCTATGCAATCTTAGGTTTAAGTCGAAAACATTTCACACATTTGCCAATAATTGCTCTTATTGCCTTTCTACCTCCCATCGGCCAGTATTGTTGTCGAATATTAGCTAATAATCACTGTGGACCGGCATGCAGTAACCTTTGATGATAATGCAATACGAGTGAAGTAGTAAATGGATGATTTCTCTGGAGAATTTACGGGGGCTGTGCCTCGAAGTTTAAAAATGAATTTTGTAAACGGCCACCTACTCTTATCAATCCCTCTGAATCCATTAAGGGTGTAAGAACGCATAATTTA
The DNA here is from genome assembly GCA_963513945.1 of Hydrotaea diabolus. Taxonomy (NCBI): domain Eukaryota; kingdom Metazoa; phylum Arthropoda; class Insecta; order Diptera; family Muscidae; genus Hydrotaea; species Hydrotaea diabolus. Next base: position 98,080,892 of record OY740716.1, on the reverse strand, counting down.
CTGGATGAGGGTATTTTTCCATTCTCCTTTAAGGCTTTATATTCAGTAGCAAATTGTACGGATTGTATGTTACGAATCAGTATTTGAGTACCCCATTTCAACTCTTCTGGCTTTAACGCTCCGAAATATTTGGTACCTTTTTAATGTTTAAAAATCGATATACATAAGCAAAAAATTTTTGAACCTTACAAAAGGAATTAGCATATTTGCAATTTAATGACAAGTCCGTAGAAGACGTGGTGATTAAAATCACTCGACGACGCTCTGGTAGATCAGTCAAAAAATTGACTGTCTTTGGCTAATAGTCTGGCGATTTATATAAAAAATCAGGTCCTTTTTTCCAAAGCCTTGAATTTAAAAGTTCATCTGGGGTGGTTCCCCTTGAAATAATATCAGCTGGATTTAATAACGTGGTGCCACTGCATATTTTTTGTCAATTTTTGTATATCACTTACTCTGTTGGCAACAAACATATTATAGTTGGAAGATTCTTCACGCAACCAAGACAAGACTACCATGGAGTCTGACCAGCAGTGATATTCATAATTATGTGTCTGAGACTCCCTTTAAAAGATCTCCCAACTGCAGTGTAGCAAATAACTCAAGTTTAGGAACGGTGAGAACTTTCAAAGGCGCTACTGTCGATTTAGAACACAGCAGATTGATTTCAACGCTTCCTCCTGATTCTGATCTCACATATACGCAGGCCCCATATGCTGAAAGACTGAACTGCTGATTCCGGTATAGAAACAAATCTGGGAAATGAAAATTTGTGAACTAAAGAGAATATTGATATAAATTCCAGCAACCCGAATACAAAGCTTGAGGGAGGCTTTCATCCCATTCTAATTTGCTCTTCCATAAGTTTTGCATGAAAACCTTTGCTTTGGTAATAACTGGGCCGATTAATCCCAATGGGTCGTAAAAACGAGCGATTGATGACAAAACAGTTCGTTTAGAAACAGATTTTATATTCGCCACATGTGAAAACGAAAATATAAATGTATCTGTTTTTGGATCCCAAACTAGGCCTAAGGTTTTTGTTATATCGGTGCCATCGTGGAATGTCAAAAGTTGTTCTCGATCAGTGGATGATACTCCATTTAAAACAGAAACATCTTTTGAGCACCATTTTCGAATTTCAAAATTACCTCGTTTCAGTAGCTCGGTGACTTGTTTCCTGATTTCTATGACTTCCTCTATAGTTACAGTGTCTAACTTGTACATTTTTTATGTTTTCATCGGGGCTATTTCTCCACAGTATGCATTGTAGATAATCATTCGGGTATGCGACACGAACACACCGATACATTTTGCAGATGTCCCCACTCAGAGCTATTTAAAACAATCGCAGTAATGTATCGAACAATTTTGGCTGGATGCTTGGTCCCGAGTGTAGGGTGTCGTTAAGAGATAACCCTGATGTTGTTCTTGCCGAACCATCTAATACTACCCTGAGCTTTGTTGTTGTGCTATCTGCTTTGTGGACACAATGGTGGGAAGGAAAATACGCTGTGATATTTTTAGGTATAGTTGTCTCTCATGAAAGCAATGTACTGGTGTTTAATTTCAGGGTGCTTACCCAATTTTTTCTCGAGACTTATAAAGCGACGAAGAGAAACAGATAAGAATCACCAAGATTGCTACTGGTCAGTTTTATCGGCAAACTAATCGAGTAGCCTCCAGATTCAAGACCAACAGTATTGAGTCGAAAATCATGTTCACAGAACGCGTCATCTGATGATAGTTGTGGACTGTTTTGGAAATTTTGTTCTATTTCCCAAAAACTCTTGACTATATCGACTAGGGCTTCACTCTCAGTTGTTGCAATATCTGCGCGTACGGTTGCCAACGAAAAAGATTTTGACAAACAAACACCGCCACCAGATACCACCCATCCCAACCGAGTTTTCTGTAATATTGGTGAGTTGTTTCCAAAACTAATTTGGCCAACACCCATAAGCTCGAAAAATAGGCCAGCGCCAATTAAAATGTCTATTCGGCCACGTTTATGAAAATTGGGATCAGCCAGGGTTACATTACCAGGAACTTTGAACTGACTTGCGTCCAGGTTTGTATTTGGCTGGTAACACAGTACAACAGCCAATCTGGGGCGTGAGAAATTCCAAGTCAGGGTGATGGTACTAGGTCAGTATATTAAAAGGGTTTTGCGTTCGTATGTGCCAGTTTTTTTTATGACCTTTTACATTTTTTCCTTATCTTGATGTTTTTTCGCTTAGTTGTAAAATGTTGGCAAAAACGTATTTTGACATAACTTGAGAACGACTAGTTCGATTTTGCTGAAATAAATTGAGAAAAATTAATAATTACATTTTCTTTAATCCATTAATATACTGTTTCTCTACCAAATAAACATTTTTGCAGTTAGAAATAAATTTATGAAGAAAATTTTGCCAAAAAAATTTTTTTTTTAAAACATATAAATCCCAAACGGAAAAACGTGTAGAGTCTTATAACTTTCACGTAAAGTCACATAACCTATAAACAAAATGCGACATAGGTCATAGAAATCGATTAACGCGTTCTGCTTTTATTTACAATTAAGTGAAGGTATCCCATTTTGACAAGAATATTGATATATGTTTTTATTCAAAAAAGTGTCGTTTATCACCTTTTTTATAAATTTTCCCCAATAACTCCAGACTTCTGGCCATAAACTACTAAAAAAAAATAAAGTAAAAATTTTTATAATTTTTTATTTTATTTATTTATTTTTATTTATTTTAAAAAATATTGCCTAGACTTTTTCGATGGTGGTTGTTCGGGACTAGTGGCATCGCATTCAGCGCTGTCATCAGTTTCTGAACCACACATAATGTCAATGTGTGACTCCACTTCTGGCCCTTCTGCACCTCCTGAAAATTCTTTATCATCAGGATCATGCTTGTCTTGGCACACAAGCTTACTCCACCAGCAAATTTCCGCAAGTATTGCACTCGGCGACTTTTTCCCTCTATATCTCATTTCAAATGGCATAGCAACTTGATGATAGCGTTCGCCTTGTTCATCAGATTCGGTAGCCAATTGTTTGCTGAAGTAGTCCAGATGATGATGTAAATAATGGATTTTCAAGGACATGTGGACACCAATTTCCGAGAACGATCTTAACATCCTCGCGACAGAAACATCGTAGTTGGTAGAACGATGCTTTCCCAACAATCCTTCTATTACTTCTTTGATTGCCTGCCATGCGTCCAATTCAGCGTCAGTCAAAATATTGTTGAATGCGCCACTTTTAATCAGCTTTCGTATATCTGGAACATTTAGTACGCCTGATTGGAAAAAATGAAGTTGTTAAGATGGAAAATCATGGGAAATGAATGTGATATTATAATTTACCTTCTTTAATTTTACTTTCGCTGAGTCTCCGGTAAATTAGTTTCAAACACGAGATAACTTCATCTCTTTTGGCGACAATTTTGATTAAATTCTTAATAATTCCAAGTTTAATATGCAGTGGAGGCAGCAATATCTTCTCCTTCGGCACTAGAGGCTAGAGGCAAATAATATTGGCCGTTTGTAACCTGCTGTGCTCTCTGAGTTTCCATCCGTGGCATGCATATTGGTCACCGGAAAATCGTGTGTCCCAATCGCACAAAAAGCACATATATTTTATATAGCCGCTTTGAAGGCCGCAAAGCATTGCTACAACTTTTAAATCGCAGCATATGCGCCACACATGCTTGGGGTAGTTAACCATTTTTAAAATATTTTCCAGTGCATCATATGTTACTTTCGTTTCTGTACTATAGGCGATTGGAACTGAAGGTTTTTTATTGGTCTTATGCAGTAAAACTGCCTTCAAGCTGAGTTTTGAACTGTCAATAAATAGCCTCCAGTCAACTGCTTCATATTTTATTTCCATTGCGTCCATCAATTTTCCTACATCCGGGCAATATGCAGAAGTTTCTTCATCATTCACAAGGAATAAAGTTTGGAGTGTTGCCTGACGACTTCGATAAGCTGTGACTTTCACACCGGGTGCCAAAAGATTGTTTGATTTCATAAAAGAAGCCAGTTGTTCTGATTTATGCTGTGTTAGTTCCAATTTGGCAACAATTGAATCAAGGCTATTTTGATTTACTAAAATAGGCTCATTGGACACAGATGGTTCGGGATTATATGAGGTATCATCACTTAAACCGTATGCTGCTGCAAAACTCGGAGCGGTCATAGAAGATACAATATCTGGGCTAGAAGCTTTTGGCACAGGAATGTGGTCCGAATGAGGCAATGGTGTTGCGGCACTTGCAAAACCAACGTAATTATACGATTTTCTTATCCTTTTTGCGGCTCCTTTATTCGCACATGCATAGCAATTCAATGGATTGTGACCTTCGCCAGGATTAGTCCAAGTCATTGGGATACCGAATGGCATTGTTTCACGACTTCTATTTTTCCAATCCATTAGACGGTTGTAGCAGCTTTTACACACCACATTTGATACCCAATTTTTGTTCAGTATAACATTTTGGTTGAAGTACATCTCGTATATTTGAACAAAAGCAGTACTGAAATTTCCCATTTTTTATGTGTTGAGACATATTGACCACAGCAGTAGCAGAAGCTATTTATATCTGGCTTGCACAGTTCCATATTCTATTCACTTTTGTTCACTTTTAAAAAACTGGAGGGAAAATACTTGTTCTCTTCGCGTTCGTCGGCACTTGTTTAATGACAAAAAAACGAACAATGAACACCTACTTATACTATTTCATTTTCATATTTTTCAATATTTTACCGACAGGTACTTATGAATTGGCGCATCTTGCAACGTTCTAAAAGATGACCACTCATGAATGTGGGTGGAATTCGTTTAAAAAAAAACATGCAGGTAGCCAACAGAAAAAACCCAAATAATTACAAAAGTGCCCTTGCTTTTTTCCTTTTAATTGTTCACGCACATTTATGACCGTTTTTTAGTTTGTTACAGCAACCATAAAAATGTAATAACCTTTTGTTTATTACTCTTTTTTTTAATTCTCAGAATCATAAAAAAAAGTCGTCAACCTTTTTTCCAAGGAATTTTGAGCATATCTCGAGCAAATTTTTGAAATTCATACCTTTACTTAATTTTGAATAAAAGCAGAACGCGTTAATCGATTTCTATGATCTGTGTCGCATTTTGTTTATAGGTTATGTGACTTTACGTGAAAGTTATAAGACTCTACACGTTTTTCCGTTTGGGATTTATATGTTTTAAAAAAAAAATTTTTTTTTTGGTAAAATTTTTTTATTTCTAATTGCAAAAATGTTGATTTGGTAGAGAAACAGTATATTAATGGATTAAAGAAAATGTAATTATTAATTTTTCTCAATTTATTTCAGCAAAATCGAACTAGTCGTTCTCGAGTTATGTCAAACTACGTTTTTGCTAACATTTTACAACTAAGCGAAAAAACATCAAGATAAGGAAAAAATGTAAAAGGAAAAAATGTAAAACTGGCACATACGAACGCAAAACCCTTTGAGGGTTTTAATATACTGACCTAGTACCATCACCCTGACTTGGAATTTCTCACCCCCCAGACAATAACCCAAAAAATGTTCCACTGTGTAATTAGTTATAGTTGGTATAATAACGGCAGTAAACGTAGCAGAATAATCACCTTGGAAGGATTTGATCGAAACATCGGCTGATTTGTCGGATATAAGACTGCCGATATCGAAATATGAGACCGTTTTACATTAATCTGTAATTGACTTGCTAAACGAGTTGTGATGAAATTTTATTGCAATGCGGAATCCAAGATTGTGCGACATGGTACAAAAACACCAAGCTTGTTTTGAACCAAAACGATGGCAGTGGCTAGCAACACATTATTACCTGTTGAAGATTCCAGTACAGCAGGCAAGGAACTGGACGATAGCGACGAAACTAGGGTAGACTGTTACGTTGGTGGTTCCTGTTGTGTTGCTGCCTGCGAATTACTTTTCTGTTGGTGAGCACTACCAAGCAAGAGAGTATTTGAAGAAAGTTCAATATTGTTGTTTTCTATGTCCAACAATGAGTGGTGCTTCATTGAACAAATCCGGCAATGACCTCATTTACATTTATTAAGTCTATGGCCCTTTCTTAGACAGTTTAGGCACAACCCTCAGCGTTTGGCTTCTTAAAAACGTAAATGAGGTGAGAGATTTTCAAAGCCAGAACAAATAGTAATTCAATGATCTTTCGAGTCACAAAGGGTACATGTAGAGGATCCAGTGCCTGCAGCTACTAAGGCTAACTGATTTTGTCTCCATGGAACTTTCCAGATTCTCGAGCATACGACATCTGCGTTCGAGAAACGATGCCATTGATAACCAGGTTGGTAATTTGTCCATCTGCAACCCTTCTTCCCACTTTTCTTGCGAATGAGAATCAAGTTTCGATGTAATTAAATATATAAGCAGTCCATCAGCAATTTGCTCCTGTCTGCATATGGTTTCCAGAGCTCTCATATGTGCGTTGAGCTTGTCACTAAGCTGCCGAAGACTCGAAGCTGAACCATTTTCAGCACCCTTTAGCTCGAAAATCGCCTTGACGTCGGTCTGAAAATTAAGTAATTTCTTATCAAATCGGTTTTTTAATAATGAGATGGCCTTATCATAGTTTTCTTCAGTAGGTTTCAACGATGAAACTGTATCCAATGCAGCACCTAGTAAACATGCACGAAGATGCTGGAACTTCTCTACCTTGCTTAGATCCACATCGTTGCCTACTACAGTTGTAAACATGGCGAAAAAGTCTGGACATTCGGTATAAGAACCACTAAACTGGGGTATTTTTAGTTCAGGAAGCCTGATTTTGCGAATACTCGTGGAATCATCCATCGAAAATTGACGGATAGTCGAAGAGTGAGGCACATTACGAGAACTGAAGCTGACACTTAATTTGCGTTTGATTTTTGCATTAACTTCAAAGTACGATGTGGTGAAACTAAAACGATCAACGTCGCTTCCACCCTCTTCCTCTAAGATGGAAACAGCTTGCTCGAAGTGAGAATTTAGTTTTTCTACGTAGTCAAGTCGAACAGAAAGATCGGTCCCATCCAATTTACTTAACTCTTCTGTAGAAAGGCTGTTATTGAAATCTGCCAACTGCTGCTTAATTGACATAACTCGCTTTACATATTGCGTAACATTAGGATCCTCCGTTTCTTGTCCGGCAACTGATTCATTTTTGTCAGGCATGGCTTTTTACACTTTATGTCGTATGTAAGACAGCAAAGAAATGATGTATTCAGAAACGGTGTTCAAAGAATCAAAGCGACGATAGCAGTCAAACCTTGTGGTTTGTGTATTTAATTCTTGTACAAAAACGAATAAATTATACACCAAACACTCCAGTTACATAACCGATGACGAACTCCAACTGATTTTAGGTTAACTCGAAATATATTGCTCTGACAAAACCAAGTATTTTATTTAATATCCAAATTGATATTTGATGCCAACGAAATTCAATTGATCTTGACGTATCACGTCGGGGTCACCAATGTTTGAGCCTGTAAGCTTTTCTACAGGCGTATTTTAAAATCAAACGAAATTTGCAATTATTTTGCAATCAAAAACCATCGATTTTTTTGGTGCTTACTATGCAACTAACAGACAGAAATTACAAAGAATTCTTTCTAAGCATAAAAGAGAAGCGACGAAAACATCTTCATTATTAAGATCATCAACTTTTATTGCCCTGTTGTAGTCAGTGTTTGCCGGCATAATACAGGTTGTGTTGTTGTAAATTTTATGAACTACATTTGAGTAGCAAATCGTAATAGAGATCGAAACACAAAGCAATATACATACATATAGTATATGCATAGACGAATAAGTTTTTTTTGCATTTTGTTTCGTACTGCTGCTGGCACAGTGGTTTAAACGATCAGGTGTAATGGGTGTATAGTTGGAATGCATGGAAGGGTTTCAATATCATTGAACGATAGTGTCGAGTTTGAAAGTGGAAGGTCTATTGTTGATGGCCTCCTATACACTATATTTTGGGGAAATCTAGTAGGGTTAGGTGGATAATAAATATAGTAATCTGAAACAATTGGGTGGTCGTATAACGAATTTCCTGCGTAATTCAAGCTGGTGTGCATTGAAGTCGGCAAGTATAAAAAATTCTCTCCGTATTGTATCAGCATCTTAAGATCTTTGACAAAGTCGCTTGTATAGCGTGGGCAATAGGTTGCAACGAACATCACATCTTTGTTCAATAAATCAACTGTTATGCAGACATTTTCAAAGGATTTTGTCGAAAACGTCTTCTTTAGCTTATGCTTTAGTGATGATTTTATGATTAATTCGGTCGTTTCTGTATATGTTGAATCCGGGAATTATGAACTTATGATTACTGTTAAGAATCGTCTCATTTAACAAAAAGATATCGACGAAATTCTCCCTTACAAGCAGATGCAGTTGGACTGATTGCGAAATTATTGAAATGCCTTGAAAATTCTAGTGCCTTACTTGAAGACAGTTGGGTGAATAATTATTTGACATATTTCAGCAAAGTCATAATTACAATAAGCTGCTCCACTTTCGTTGTACATTTACGCAGATTGCATCAGTAAATATGCTGAACAATTCGTCAATGCTATAAAGTTCGGCGCTTGAGGTCATCTGACGGTATGGCCCCCTTAAAACGTCAACATAGCTAGTTGTTGTCTGATTTGGTCATTTGGGGAAGATCAGCGAACTTATCTTCAAAGAGATGTCGAACATGGCGTGTGTTCGGTAAACGAGTTTTGTTCTGAATACTCTCGAGAATATTAAGATACTCTGTACGACTAGGGCACCTAGGATAGCCAGCTCTGTGAGACGCATTTTTTAAATTATATTTCAAACAGTTAAAACATTTGTACACTCTATGACCTTCCTGTGGTTTCTTGTTCACTTTACAGTTTTTTTTCTAAAATAATTTCTTCCGCCATGTCCATACATTTCACACTTAATGCATTGAGTTGGACTCTTGTTTCCTTTTGTAGTTTTCTGAAATACACTAAGATACTGCTAAGGCGTATGATTTTCACTATTTGACTTTTAAATTTTGTGTTCTATCGTATATAGTGTCGTCAATCTATAAACGAGTGGTTTCAATTTCACGAATTGCGTTGATATAACACGTCGCATTTATACCCTGCTTCTCTATGACGAACAAAACCATAAGCAAACATAAGTCAGTCACTCGTATTCGACTTATATTGCGTTTCTCATTAAAGAAACCTTTTCTTCATTTGCTGTTACGTGCGTCAATTATTGTACATTACGTGATTGAGTTGCCATATCCACATTCTTCAGATTTATTACTTATTTCTAAAAAATACTACAAAATTGCTCAGGCAGAAATACAACCAAACAACTACGAACACAGAAGAAAACAAGTACAAAATGTTAAGTTTGGCTGTGCCGAACTTTGGATACCCTCTACCATATTCCCAAATAAAACCAAATTTGGTGCGGAAGTGTGTTCTATATAGAAATCTTCATGTGCAAAATTTCATTTCGATAGGTCAAGCTTGAGGTGAGTTATCGTCATATTATTTCTCAAAGCCCATGAGACCGTTTGTGTGGAAGGTACCAGTAGGACTTTTCCGATCTCAACAGAATTTGGCGCAGAGGTGTGTTCTATATAAATATGTAGAAAATGTTGTCTCGATAGGTCAAGTTTGTAGTGAGTTATTGTCATATTATTTTCCAGGCCCATGAGGCCGTTTGTGTGGAAGGTACCAGTAGAGCCTTTCCGATCTTAGCCAAATTTAGCGTAAAAATCTGTTCTATATATTAATATTTATGCCGAAAATTTCGTCTCGATAGGCCAAGTGTGTGGTGAGTTATTGTCATATTATGTTTCATGGCCCATGAGACCGTTAGTGTGGGAGGTACCAGTAGGACTTTTCCGACCTCAACCGAATTCAGCGTAGAAGTGTGTTGTATATAGAAATCTTGATGTGTAAAATTTCATTTTAATAGGTCAAGTTTGTGGTGAGTTATAGTCATATTATTTCTCAAGGCCCATAAGGCCGTTTGTATGGGAGGTACAAGAAATGGTGGCCAAAATTTCAGCTCCCTAGCTGTTTTCATGCAGACTCTATCTTGTTTCCCACAGACGGACAGCCGGACAACATGGCTAGATCGTCTTAGGTCTCCGATGATTATTTCAAGGTGTTACAGACAGAATGACAAAACTAATATATCCTCCATTGTATGGTGGAGGGTATAAAAAAGAGACACAGATAAACAAAACTAACAAACCGATAAAAACGAACAAAATAAAAAAAAAATCAAAACAAAACACACAAATTTTTCCAAACTAGAAAAAAAACACCGCCAGGTAGCTTGTGGGAGGTCGTAGGGAGTTCACCTTTAAGCAGAGCTACCATTTTTGCTATCCTCACTTATGCGCCTATATATTTTTGTCAGACGAAAGCAAAGTGCAAGCGACTGATTTTGACATTTGCTTCGCAGAGTTTACATTCGTTCGAGCTGGAGAAACAGCATTTTGTGAGAAAACAGTTACGTGCTCTTTTGACTTGGCCTTCGAGTCATAGTTCGTATAGAATGAGATGAGAAAAACCCAAATCATATTTGTGTCGTGTACGAGGCGGACGAATGCGTTCTTCCGACATTGAGAAACAGGCCATTACTTTTTGCATTACCGCAGGGCCAGTTTTAGGGGGTCAAACATAACTAGCTTTCATGCAAATAGATTTTGAATCCTGATTCAATGATCTTTTTTTGCGCTATCAAACTGTGCTAAAGAAAATGAAAGTAGTTTTGTACCAACAGACATTCGGTTAAATTGGTAATAAGTTCCCATAAGTTTTTACACTGTTTGAAAGCTGTTAGAAAAATCAACGACAAAAGGCGGAATAACGACTTTATATTCGTTTACTTCATTAAAAATGTCCTCATCAACAATATTTTGAAACATTTTGAACCTGTTTTCCTTTGCTTTATATTTCATATGCACTTCAGTGGTTGTGGTTTTTCTTTTTGTTTTTTTTTTGGCAATATCCGGGTTTTGCTTACAATTGTTGTAAATTGCACTTTGTACACGGCCGTACTTTCGTTTTATTAGTATGTTAATAACCATACAAAGAAAAATAACACGTCTGTTCGAGATCAGTGACAGCATAAGACAGCTCTTACAGCCAAATTTTGTAGCCAATCTTAATGAAATTTGGCACAAAAAAGATTTTTGGACCAAGAGCAGATGCTTTTGAAACTTAAGATTTAGATATAGCTCCCAATGTTTAACCGATTTGACCAAAAAAAAAATAAATGTTCTCACAAATTCTTATATGAGATTATATTAAAAACCTTTGCAAATTTAGAGTCCGTCCAAAAAGCTATTTTCAGTTAGCGTTTCTGAACATCTATAAGTAGCAGTCCAGGATATAATATAATCGGACTTAAACTTTTTATAGTAGCTTACTTTGCAAAATAGCACAAAACGACTTTGCAAAATTCATCGAAAAGTTGCGAAACTTTGAAAGTACAAAGCGTTTAACATTTACTTTGCAAATTCTTGCAGGTTTGTTCTATTTTGCAAAATCAAGAATAATCGAAATCATCAAAGTGTGGATGGTACTTATTTACTAAATATGTTATACCGTTTGCAACTCGACGAATTATTGATCAGAGAACCTATAAAGTTCTTATGTAATTCATCATCGTATAGTAAACCAATTAAGACGATATAGGATGCCGCATCGCATAAACGAATTTGCGCTTTATAAGACATACATTGAATGTTTTAATTACCGCCTGGGAGACGTAATTTTCGCCGTTGGTGTCGGCGGATTCTCAAAACCATTATTTGTGCTGCCGACAAGGTATCTACTCATTTACCGATCTTAATATACGAAACATTGAGCTGGACCCAACATTACGTATACCGATCGTAAAATCACATGCTGATCTCATTTAACAATATCTGTCTGTCAGTCCATCTAAAGCTTGTAATCAAATACAGGTCGCAGTTGTTGCCAGAAGTACGTTTTTTGGGTCAAGTAAGGTCGCTGTTTATACTAAAGAAAATCGGTTCAGATTTAGATATATAGCTCTCAAAAATATGTTTAACTGAATTTATGTTTTTAGCTGTAGAAACCATATATTAATTTCAATCTTGGTGAAGGTTGGCGCATGTTTGTCTTTGGCCTAAAGCGTTCGTTTTTAAAATTGAGGAAAGTCGGTTAAAATTAAGATAAAGCTCTAACATATATGTTAGTCCGATTTTCTTGCTTTAGCTTTAAGAGCCACATCTTGCTTAAAATCTTGATACAATTAAGCATGTGTTAGATTTTTGTACCAAGGTAAGATGTTGCTAAAATTTAAGAAAATCTCTGGAGATTGTTTGTAGCTCTAGAAGCTACATATTACAACTTGATGAGGTTTGAAACAAGTAAGTTCCTCTTGCCAAGGACGGGCGCTATTGCAATTAGAGAAAAATGGTTGAGATTAAGATATAGCTTCCACATATATGTTCAGCCCATTTTTCCAAAAACGTTGAAATTTTCTAAAAAATTTAAATAAGACTTTAATGTTAGAATCTGGATCAATTGGGTCTATAATCCAGTTTTCAGTTGGCTTTTCTGAACATCCAGGAGTGCAGGGATGTTTTTACTAGTTTTCGAGTTGATCATTTTAAATTTTTTGTGGTGTGGGCGTGGCATAGCCCATTTGAAGTATTAAAAATCGAAGAAGCCTATTTTAGCCACCGGTCATACAGCTATGTTCAGTAAAAATTCAGCAGTTTAGGCTACTATAAACGACAAACAAAAACATACGTAAATTTAATGTTTTATATTTATATATAAGTATATTAAGTCTTTGGTTATTAGTTTGTGGTGTTGCAAACGGAAAGACAAATTTAGTATATTATCTGCCCTTCGACGATGTCAATCCTGCCAACTACAGCATTTCCTTCGTATTTTTACTTAGCAAATACGTAGAAAACAGTAAAAATTGGCAAAGTGTATGTGAACACTTTACATTTGAAAAGTGTTGCAATTGAAAAAGTTGCAAAACTGTAAAGTTGTAAAACTGTAAAGTGTATGTGACAAAAATTATTTTCTATATGCAATATTTACAATTATAAATTTCCAGTTTTACAACTTTGCAGGTTTGCAACTTTTTAAATTGTAAAAAGTTTTACATACATGCACAGTTGTTGTAAAAATCATAGTGGCTGTCAAAGTGGCATTTTTGATTGCAAATTTGCCTAATTGTTCATGTTTCTGTTTCACTAAAACTATTTACTCGCATGTACGAGTACTTAACAAATTTGCAATTAATTTTGCAGAGCGGAATTTGTCATTGCAGTTTGTTTTATTCAAGAAAAATGCAACAGTTATATACAAAAAGTGATGGGAAATTTAATAAAAAGACAATTCGGGATAGAAACAACTATGGACTACTACATAATAATACTAACGTATAAATAAATAACATTTTTCTCAAAAATCGGTAAGAAGCAGGGTTTCAAAGGTTTACGCAATGTTAGACAGAGCCAAGAATTTCTTAATTTTCCTTATGCAAGTAAATTAAATTTTATGTTTATTGTGAAATAACTAGTATTTACAACAAGATAAAATCTTAAATAAATTGACTTTACTAGTATATGGATGAACAGGTAGGATTTATGATAAACATGTGGTATAAAATTGTGTTGTAAATCTATCTACATTATATATTTACTATATATATTTCTATATCTATACATCTATATTTACTATCTACATTACAAGTATATAAGTATATTTACTAAATGTTACATTTATAAATACATATAAAATTTCAACAAAATTTAGATCTTAGCATTGCTTAGCGTTTGTAAGTGAGTAGGTAATAAATTCTAAAAACGCGAGCAAGATATAAAAAATTGTCTCTCCAAAGAGTTTTTGTGAATCTCGGCATGATTATTTTATACCCTTGTTTGATCTGTCAAATCTAATGTGATTAAAAAGGTATTATTATAACGTTGACTAGACTTCTAATAATTTCCTCTAATAATTTCTGTGTTTCCTTCTGGCAATGTTATTAAATGCAACTGTAAGCGTTCTGAACAGTAGTGATACGAGGGTTGCTATATTTATTTCTGGCCAAGGCAACACTAGTTGTTGCCTGGCGCTATCTGACATATCCATTGGAAAGTTTGATATTTTTTAGCATAAACGTACTCAGAACGTTTTGACGTACGACCGTCATTTGTGTTGTTTACAGTGACTTAAAAATATCAATTTGGCAAAAAAATTGAATTAACTCGTGAACAATTTCGTGCGATCATTTTTTACAACTTTCGACGTGGATTATCACGACAAGAGTGCATCGATGAACTTAAATCTTTGTATGGCAATGAAGCACCATCCTCTAGCACTGTGAAAAACTGGTTTAATGAATTCAGTCGTGGCCGAACCTCGCTCAAAGACAAAGGTCGTCCAAAAACGGCCGTTGTGCCAGAGAACATTGATGCCGTGCGTGTACTGATAATGCAAGATCGTCATGTGACATACCGTGAGAGAGAGACATCCTTGGGCATTTCTTTTCAGCATACATGTGATTTTGCATGAACACCTAGTCGCTCAAAAAAAAGGCTCGTGTCGATTGGCGCAAAGAAATTTTGAAAAAATTGGATCGCGGTGCTTCTAAAGACGTTAATAAGATCGTCACAGGTGACGAATCATGGATCTATGCGTATGAGCCCGAAACAAAATAGCAAATGACTGTGTGGGTCTTCGAAGACGAGCAAATGGTCGCCTGTTTCTTTTGTAAAACTGCTCATGTGGCGACTGTTCCGCTTGAGCAAAGTAGTACGGTTAATTCTAAGTGGCACACCAGAATTTGTTTGCCTGAAGTCTTTAGAGAAATTCGAATTGTCATTGTGTACCATGACAATGCGAGCTATCACACATCAGCTCAAACCAGAGCCTTTTTGACCGGCCAAAACGTCGAATTGATGGGTCATCCGCCGTATATAAGTAGTCCTGACTTGGCACCCAATGACTTCTTTTTATTCCCGCACATCAAGAAACAAATGCGTGGGCAACGATTTTCGTCGCCAGAAAGTGCTGTTGAAGCGTTCAAGAACCATATTTTAAAGGTGTCTCAATCGGAGTAGAAAAAGTGCTTCGAAAATTGGTATGAGCGAATGCAAAAGTGTACAGGGTTTTCCATTAAGGAAATAACAATTTTATATATTAATAAAACACATAATATTTTAAGACATAGAGTTTAAATTTTTTCCAGGTGTAATGCAAATGTTACATTTTAAGAATTCGATTTTGGTCATCTGCCCATTACGAGCCCGTGTACAGCGATTTATTATTGTCAAGCTCATCCAATTCTGGCCAAAAATAATTTTCTAACATAGCACGAGAGCGCTCTCCATTGACTGTAACATGACTATTGTTTTCATTGACGCAAAAATACGGCCCAATCACACCTCCGGCATGGAAACAACACCTAACAGCAGTTTTTTGCAGATACAATTGTGTCTCTTGAAGCTCATGTGGGTTTGTTGCTGTTCAATAACGCAGATTTTACTAATTGACAAAAATACTCAGCCAGAAATGAGCTTCATGGCTAAAGATGATTTCTCGATTAAATTCTGGATTTGCGTGAAACTTTGCCTGAGCCACCAACTCAGAATTTCGGTAGTAATTTTTATTGATTTCCAAACGTTGCTCGTAAGTTTACTTTGCCAAGTTAAAAATGTGGACTTCGACTAACGTTTTGGCACTGAAAGATCATTAAAAATGTTTTAGGGTGCGTTGACATAAAGATACGAAATTGTTATGTCCCTATTGGAAAACCCTTTACAAACAGCTTTAAGATTCCTCAACATTTCATGCATCATTCCAGATGCTCTTTTAGTATGATTGGTTCATGATAGAGAAGAGCTAAAAGTTAAACCCAAATTACAGGATAAGTCAACACAGGCAATCGCAATGCATAAAATGCGTAAGTTTGGAGTATTGCCGTTAAATTAACGACCATGATAAATACAAATGTATTTCGTTTTAGAGGTATTAGTACGCAAACTGTTATTTTCGGCACACATCTCAAAACGTTTTAAGTCGTCATTAAATTTGACGATACAAGAGTTCAAATGTTCTACTTATGCGATTGTTTATAATTGAGCGTCATCCGCATACATTTGTATCTTTTGTATATTGGAAGTATTAGGGGTTTCAGCTAGATCAAAATATATATCATGAACAATAGAGGGTCAACGATAGACCATTGAGGCACACCTCGAGATAAATTTAAAATATCAGATCTTTGATCGTTAAGTACGATGCATTGTGATCGACATGATAAGTACGATAATATCAGCTTAAAAGCTGTAGAAACTTTTAAGTTTAGACAATAGCATGTTATGGTGCACTGTGTCAAGGCTTTGCTGTGATCAAGAAGAATGAGAAATGAAACCTTGTTATCAGCTAACATTCCCCGAATTTCTTCCACAACATTGATCGGAGTAGAGAAGCAGCCTAGTTTCCTCCGGAATCCTGATTGCCTCCCTGGAAGTAGTTTCTGTTGTTCAAGATATGTTAAAACCTGGGAACTTATAATATTTACTTATTATGTTTAACCGCGCTACAAGATGTAACATCTTATATATTCTAGAGCGAGTTTAGAGGATTGTCAGATTAACATTTTGGGAATTTTAATAATATTAAAATCAGATGACAATTAGTTTGAATTAGATTGTACTAAAACTAGTGATATACAAATTTATTCATTTGTCGAAAGATAATAGCTTTCAAAAGTTGTACTAGTTCAAACTGCGCACACATTTCTCAGCATTCCACGTATTTTACAGACAGTTCAAATAATGTAATTTGTCCATGTAAGTTTTGAGTTAAAGCTTATTCCCAGATCTGATGATGTCTGAACACAGTCTATCATAGCATAACGTTGTAAAGTATAGGATTAGTTCTTCTGTTTATAGTAATTAATTTAGTTTTAGAAGGATTAAAGCTTAAACCGTTATTAGAAGCCCATTTGTAAATTACTTAAATCTTTATGAGCGAAATGCGTAACTGAACTTCCGTTGATTTAGCTCAAGTATAGAGCTACACATCGTCTGCATACATTTGAATGTTACATGTTTCTTGACATTATGGAGTTGTTAATGTAGATACAAAGATAAAGTGGGCCAAGAATGGATCCTTGGGAAACGCCTTTGCTGAGATCTAACAGAACCAAGAAACCATTTCAACATCCAGATTCTGCCGTAGTGTTTTAACAACGTCGATTATAGCAGTAATTCAGCTTCTTTTCTTCCTAAGATCAGTTTGTTTCTCCAACAGTAATTTGTGTTGATCCAGGAAGAGACTGATTTGTTCAGTTATGATGTGTTCCAGATATTAGGCGATATTCATTGTTTTGCTTTGGATGAGGAAGGATGTCAGCCATATTCCATGCGTGAGGGAAAATAGACTTAGTGAGGACAGTATTGAACAAAAAAGTGATGTAGGGTAGCAACTTAGGAAGAATAATTTTTTAAAATATTGGGTTGAGTCCATTCGTGCATACCGCATTTAATTGTATTCTAATAATGCTCTGAAGGACTTCATCAATGCTACGCAGCAAAAATAAAAGCAAATAAAAGTCGGCTCTCCGCGCGCGAATAGAACGGTCGTTAAAAGAACTCCTCTCGGAAATTAATTCTAATAAAATAAGCAGGAAAAGTGCAAAAATAAACTTAATTGCCGGGAAAATAATTATCTAAAATTGTTTGAATTCATTATAAGTATTAACTTGTAAGGAATTCAAGCAGTCTTTTGACAAAATAAAATTTTGAGTTGAACAACAAATCCAGTTGTGTTAGAATCAGTGTAACAAAACAACCAAACTAAAAAAGGCACACACACAGCTAAACAAACTCACAGCTTGATGAGCCATTGTCTCACTCAAGAGTTAGAACAACGCAGACACTCTTTCTGTAGTGTAAGTTCGCGGAATGCATACTTCGCGATAAATGCAGATGTAAACAATGGAATGAGAGAGGTTACGCCACTAAGACAAAAAACTCTCTTACCAGGCAGTGCCAGCAACAACATTAATAACAAAGAAGGTGGAAGCACAGCGAACATAGAAAGAACACAGGAAAACAACGACAAACCATTAAAGGCGGTACAGACAGGCATGGATCGCTACATTACTATAAAGCGTAAATTCAGCCCTGCCAAAGGTAACTCTAACAAAAAATGTTGCAAAATCGTGAACGGTGAAGAACCACCAACGTCCGTCACGGGTAAGAACCGGTTTGCATTGCTGAGCGAAGAAGAACCTCAATCTTCTTCCTCTGCAAATGCCGCAACTCCAAGGCCGCCCCAATATACCTACGTGAGAGTAGCTCAAATGAGCTAGTAAATATCATTGCCAAACTTGTTGGTAGTGGTGGCTTTCACATAGTGCCAATAAAGAAAGGGAACTTTAACGAGACAAAAATTCAGGCATACACCGAAAACGGCTTTCGCGCTATTTCTAGTTATATTAACGATAGAAATAAAAAATTTACACGTATCGTCTAAAGAGTAGTAAGGGTATCGCGGTAATCTTAAAAGGCATTGAATCATTTGTAGGACCAGATGAAGTAAAACGAGCACTGAAAAAAGAGAATTTTAATTTTAATAACCAATATTCAAGGTCGAACTTCAACCTGACTCGCGGAAACTAAAGAAAAATGAAGTTCATCCTATACACAAACTTCAATATTTGTTATATAGAAGAACTACGGTCGAAGAACCCCACAAAAGAAATGGTCCCGTTCAATGCCAAAATTGTCAAGAGTATGGACACACAAAATCATACTGCACTTTGCCAACCGTTTGTGTTGTATGTGGTGATCTATACCAATCATCCGTCTGCAAAGTAAAATCGCAGGAACAGAAAAATTGCAGTAATTGCGGGGAACAACATACCGCAAACTACAGAGGTTGTAGGGTTTACAAAGAACTTAAGCATAAACTAGAAGAGAAGCGTAAACTCATTTCTAACCGAAACGTGCCGAACCCTATAATCGACATCCAACAGACTCCAGTTTACTCTAGCGACGGAAACGGTATTACAAACGGTATAACATACACAAATGTTCTAAGGGCGCATACACCTAATGCCCCAGTGCAACAACTTGGCAACTCTGAATCAATGATGCAACAACTGGTACAGAGTATAAACATGTTCATGTCAACTATGCAATCAATGATGCAAGAATTCATGCGTAACCAGAATCAGTTAATTCAAATTCTACTTACCAAAAAATAGGCCCTCTTAAGATATGTACGTGGAACGCAAACGGCGTGAACCAACATAGACACGAACTGACAGAGTACCTAGATCGGCACAATATTGATATAATGCTACTATCGGAAACGCATCTTACAGACAAATACAATTTTCAGATACCTAATTTTAGATTTTATGGTACTCACCACCCCGACGGTAAGGCTCATAGGTTCACTGGTATCCTAATACGAAAACGTATGAAACATGAAGCCGCTGAAGGAGTCTCACATAACTACCTTCAAGCGACAACAATTCGTATCCACATGCAAGGTAGTTTTCTTACTATTTCTTACTATTTCCCGCGGTTCGTGATATCAGAAGATATACTTCTGAACTTTTTCAATGGTCTCCGACGCAACTTTATTGCTGCTGGTGACTACAACGTAAAACATACGCACTGGGGATCCCGTTTAGTAAACCCTAGGGGAAACCAGCTGTATAAATGTCTAATGCGACGTCAAAATAGATTGGACTTTATATCTCCCAGTCAACCTACATATTGGTCTTCTGATATTAACAAAAAGCCGGACTTGATAGACTTCGGTATAATAAGAGGAGTTAGTAAATTCAACTTATCTGCTAGTACCTGCCCTGACTTATCGTCAGACCACTCGCCAGTTATAATTCTTCTTCACGAGAAGATAGTACTTGTAGACGACCCACTAAGGCTTACTTCATACACAACAAACTGGTTAAAATAGAGGAAGTACATTAGCAGTCATTTAGATTCGAATAATCTAATTTCTAACGCGAAAGAGATCGATAACAACGTATCCAACTTGAACGTGATTCTGGAACAGGCGGCTATTCATGCTACACACAGACAAATAAAAGCGACAAATAGTTTAAATATTTACACTATCCGTGAAACAGAGCACTTTCTAAGTGAAAGAAATGAGGTTCCGTCGCGAATGACAGCATGCTAGTTTCATTGCAAGTTTAACTCCGACAGCTTCAACCAAATTCTCATTATGGAAAACATTAAGAAATACTAGTATCCCCATCGAAACGCAATTTCCAATACGCGACGCAAATGACGAGTGGACAATATCAGAAGAGGAAAAAGCGAATGTTTTTGCAACACATTTGTTCCAGGTATTTCGCCCAAATCCTGCAAGTAGCGACCTCCTTCCACCTGATGATAAAATGTTTGCCGTAATTCCATTGTTTACTAACGCAAATGAAGTTCTGAATGTCATTAAAGAAACCGTTAATCCAGGTAAAGCACTTGGATATGATCTTATCACGCCTAAAATGATCTTGGAACTTCCCTATATTGCTGTGAAGTTCCTGGCAAAATTATTTAACTCTATTTTGAGACATGGTTACTTTCCTAAAGTGTGGAAAATTTCTCTCATTCAAATGATTTTTAAGCCAGGATCAGTTTGCTTCCCTGCAGGCCGATCAGTTTGCTTCCCTGCTTATCCAAACTATTTGAAAAAGTTCTTTTATCGAAAATAAAACCGTTCCTCGTGTCAAATAACACAATACCAGACCATCAGTTTGGATTCCGCGAAGGTCAAATACTTACCGGCAAATACGCATCGAATTCTTGAGTCTTACTTAGAAAACCGCAGAGTCAAATGTGGGCAATACGTCACCGATGACCGCGAAATACTAGCAGGTGTGCCCCAGGGAAGCGTCCTGGGGCCTATCCTTTACCTTTTGTTTACCACAGATATCCCTACCAGCCCAAACGTGCTAACATCCACTTTGTCCGACATTGAAACTAACCAATATCCCTTTTTCTCGATCTGATCATGTTACATACCTTGGAATCCACCTGGATCGCCGACTCACCTGGAGAAGTCATATCGAAACCAAGAAAACTCAACTGAAACTTAAGGTCCATCAACTTCACTGGCTCCTAAACGCGAACTCAAAACTAAGCCTTGAATATAAGGTCCTGCTATACAACAGTGCAATCAAACCTATCTGGTTATACGGTGCCCAGCTATGTGACAAAGCAAGCTCGAGCAATCTCGACAAAATCCAAAGAGTCCAATCGAAGGCATTGCCGCTCATTACCGGTGCCCTTGGTATATGAAGAATGAAAACATCCATCGAGACTTAAAAATACCTCTCGTTAAAGAGGCAATTCAAAAAATCAATATAAAGCACAAAGAGAAGCTCTAACGTCATGATAACATACGTGCTAGACAATTATTGTGCAGTCCAAGCTCTTTAAGTCTTCGGAGAAACGAACGCCGTGTTTTCTTATCTATACTTGTGCTTCGTCCGTAACAGTAATCGCGAACACACGCGCCCGAAAGACTGTGCAGAATTCTTTTTTCTACGTCACATGGCTTAAATGCTCCTATACGTGATCTTTAAAACAGTCAATATCAATCACGGACTCAAAAACGACTGTGTAGAATCCTTTATTCTACGTCACGTGGCTTAAATGCACTCATACGTGATCCTTAAAACAGTCAACCCGAAAAACCTAAATTACGTCGTCCACTTTGCTATTCTAGAGTTATCCGTTATACATACATAACTAGAGTTCTTCACTCTACATAATATCGAACACTCTGTAAATGACTGTAAGGGTCCTCTGGCCCTTTATCACGAGGTTTAAGCCAAACCAGGGTTAAATTTCTCAGACATGTGATCCATACCAGTTATATACTATTTTGACCAAATTAATTTAAATTCCTGCCAATTAGCAGAGATCCACATTACAAGAAATCCATACTAGGATTCATTATTGAATTATACTTAAGACTCGTATACTTATTGTTAGGCTCCTTTGGAGCAGATTCAATAATTCAAATAAAGCATATAAAAAAAATTCAATCAGTACGGTACTTATCAGTAGGTCGAGTAAAGTTACCGTGTACAAGCCTTTCTTTTAATTCATTAACGATGATACTGGATTGATTCGATTCAGCAAATTCCAAACTTCCTTCCATTTTGTTATGCTTTCAACAGCGGATCGAAATTTTTGTTTATAGTACGAGTTCTTAGCAGTGATATGGTGACAAAGGTCCTTCTAACTGTTTTGAACTTATCTTGGAGCGTTGGTATCTTAAATCGCTTCCAACGTTTATAAGCAAAAGTTCATTCATCAATTAACCGTTTAATTTCTAAAATAAACCAGTGCGGTTGTTTATTTCTCATAGCTTTTGTTTTTTCAGTTACACAGTAATCATACATTGTACTAATATAATTCTTGTGTACTTATATATATTGCATTCTAAGGTATTTCGTCAACTAGTTGGGATAGCAAATCCAATCAATGCTTTTTTAATCACGATATGTTATTGATTTATTTTGTGGTGCAATATTGAAATCGCAGTTTCGAAAAATAAGATCAAGTTTTTTTCATCCAGGAACTGATAGCTGATCAGAAAAAGTAATTTTGACGTATCACTCACGAAAAAGACGTCCAATAGAGAAGAAGAAGTTTTGATAAAGTGAGTCGGAGAAGAGGAATTGTTTGATGGTAAGCCGAGAACTTCCCTGTTTTCATCTAACATTCCCCGAATTTCTTCCACAACATCAATGAGAGTAGTGAAGCAGCCTCGTTTCCTCCGGAATCCTGATTGCCTACCAGTCAGTATTTTCTGTTGTTCAAGATTTCTAAAATCTGGGAACTTTTTATATTTTGTTAATTATATATTTATTTTGTTTAACCGCGCACTACAAGATGTAACATATTATATATTCAAGAGCGAGTTTAAGGATTGTCAGATTATCATTTTGGGAAATTTTAATAATATTAAAACTAAATTACAATAAGTTTGAATTAGATTGTACTAAAACTAGTGATATACAAATTTATTTATTTATAGAAATATAATAGCTCTCAAAAGTTATACTATAAACAAAAAATTGTCGTTCTGATGTTAGACTCTTAATTCTTGGATTGATAAGTTTCGTTCTCCGGTTGGATCGAGCTAATTCTAGGCGGTTAAACTGAGTGAAAGACATTTGATTTTGAGTAATTTTTCAAAATATATGAAAAATATTTGATATGAAAACTCAGAAATTCGGTCGTATCGCCTTCTGTTAAAAATGTATCTTGCAATATATTTTAAGCCACATTTAGTTTCCGGCTATTATATGAGTCGTAATTAACAAACAATTCAGGTCCAACATTTCCGTGTTTGGATTTGATATGATTTTGCTAACAGCATTCTAACGTGAAACGGAGTAGAAGTTCAAACTGCCCACACATTTTTCAATATTCCTCGTACCTTACCAACAGTTCCGTAATGTAATTTGTTCATGTAAGTTTTGAGTTAAAGCTTATTCCAAGATCTCCACGATTTCTGAAGTAGTATCAGTTCTTCTATTTATAGTATTAATTTTGTTTTAGAAGAATTAAAGCTCAAAACCTTATTGAAACCCCATTTGTAAATTATTTAAATCTTTGTTTATGAAATGCGTGATAATCATCATGGAGGTCGTTAATGTAGATAGAAAGATGAAGTGGCCCGAGAATGGATACCGAGAGACTCTTGGAGAATTCGGACTTAGATTACCAACAATAACAGTTTGTGATTGATAAGAACGAGGACAAAAGAATTCAAGCAGTGTTGGAAAAAAGGAAAAGATTTTTCTGTTAAGAGATAAGTATACTGTGGTCCGCAGTATCGAAGGATTCGCTGTGTTCGTCCAATTCTGCTGTAGATCTTCAACTACGTCGATTATTGCAGTAATGCAGCTTCTTTTCATCCTAAAATCAGATTGTTTCTCCGTTAGTATTTTCTGATCCAGGAACGTACTAATTTTTTCAGTTATGATGTGTTCCAGATATTAGGCGATATACATTGCTTTGCTTTGGATGAGGAAGGATTTAAGCCATTTTCCATGTGTAAGGGAAAATAGACTTAGTGAGGACAGCTTTCATTTAATTCATTCGTTAAGTTTACTTCCAGTTTGTTTTGATGTCAACAGCGGATCGAAATTTTTGTTATAGTACGAGTGTTGATATGTCTGACAGCGGTCCTTCTAGCTGTTTTAAACTTATCGTGGAGTGCTGGTGTCTTAAATCGCTTCCAATGTTTACAAGCAAAATTTCGTTCATCAATTAACCGTTTAATTTCTAAACTAAACCAGGGCGGTTGTTTATTTTTTATAGTTTATGCTTTTTCAGGTACACAGTTATCATTTACTGCACTAATATTACTATAGAGCTGATCGTCTGTTGATTCAAGTGAATATATTACATTCAAAGGTATTTCGTTTACTAGTTGGGATAGCAGATCCAATTAGTGGTTTTAAAGTCACGAAATCAAAGGTTAGAAAAATTAGAATATGTTTGAAAATCCAATACCTGATAAGAAAGCAAAATTTTTGGTGTATCACTGACGAAGAAAACGTCCAATAAAGTGAATCGGAGCAGAGGTTTTGCATAACACTTCCCAGATTGCTTTTAGACAATAAATTACTGTTAACGTTGTCAGCAATGATAATATCATTAAAGTCAAACGACCGACTTTCAGTGGTGAAAATTATTGAGTTAAATTCAGCAGTTCGGTCTGTAGACTGTGTATAATGGTTGATACATTCGATCAGAATAGGTGGTTGATTTCTTGTAAGCTTCACATAGACGAAGCCACGTAAAATATAAGCATTATCAAGGTGTTTTTGTTCTTTCAGTTTAAGTGCATATAGAAAAATCTTGTAATTGTAACATGTTAGATTTTCATTAACGTAAAATGGATTTGCCTAATTCCTCTTCAATGTAGCATACGCTTTCTCTTGAACGTTTAGCGCCAACAGTAATCTCTGTGATGATGGCATTGTATTAGTTTGCGTTGCTGTAGATGTGGTGAGAGCAGGTAACACTGGTGAAGTTAATTTTGTTTCTTTTGATTTGTTTTTGTTTACTTTATGATTTATGATAATTTTTATTGAAATTTTGTATAAAATAATATTTGTTGTTAGGCGATTAAACAATTCCTTTAAAAGAATAACACAGTGCAATTAGTATTCACAATGGAAGGAGAAATTCGTTTCGATCGTTACAGAATGCAAATCAGCGGCATACTGTTCAGCTGAACAGCATCACCCTAAACTAGAGAGAGTGAGAGTTTTAGAGAGCGGAACAAATTACAACAAAAGGCTCACATTAGAAATGATGTGTATCATCAACACACCTACTGCAAGCTCAGGCTACTACGGGGGCCAGCAGGTGGCGGATAGCTGAACGGCCTGCAGATATGCATGTAAGCTGCGAATAACCAATAAGCAGTCCCCGACCAAGAGCGGCAAGAATGGAGGGCGTGCTATAAGAAGGCACAAGTGCCCAAGGAAGTCCTTGCGTTATGGCGAATGGAATGCCGCCATTAAAAATGCTTCCCCCATAGGGGTGCCCTCAAGAGAGGTAAAGATGGAGTGTGACGTCTCCATGGTTTCCCCTAGTCAAACACAAAATCCAGAAGCGTCTGTTCCACATTGGACGGCTTTCTGGTCAGCGCCTGTCTTCATGTTAGGAGCGGCTGAATAAATCGTCCTGCCGGTAGGCAAAAAACGCTAGGGGTAGGATCCCCGATGAACAAAACAAAAGATGGAAAATTTCTTGAACAATAGCAAACTTACCACACAGGGGACTAATACCCCAGTGTCGGCGGCCGTGAGGGGGAGCAAGCAGGCTCCCGGGCGTCGTTATCCAGCGACTGCAATTCTACTCCAGTAAGCTTGGCTGGAACAGCAGATAATGCTACAAGCAGTATCAATACAAACCGCGCAATTGAAGGCGATAGGCAACGAAGTGATCCCTTCGGTCGAAGTTCGAGGATGCAAAGATCTCCACAAGCTTCACCATCTGAAGCTCACCGCCCTGTTGCTAATTCAAACAAAAACATGTCGAACCAGCAGGTGCTTAACTCTGGCATTAATGGACCTGAATCGCCTTTTTATAAGCTAGTGGATATGATGGCTAGTGGATATGATGGAAGATGGCAAAAGGCGATCTATACACCAGCCAATGATAGATACCATAGAGAGTATAAAGGTTCTCTACGAGCTTTGCGCAATGCGCGAATGCGCGATGAGAAAGCGAAAGAAGTTATTCGCACCAGTAAGGCGTCACAGACATTGCCATGGCTTAAACAAAAGGAGCCAAAAAGGAAACAGCCTGAAGAAGCCGAAACCTCCAGGGCTAAATGCATAAATAAGGTGGAGGAAGATGTGATTGGTTCTGTCACGACCCGCAGCAAAACGGTACAGAAAGCGAACTGCAACGACGAGGAGATGCCTAGGGAATCCAATCGAGGAAAGAACGATGTGCCCTGGACGAAAGTAAAACCGAAGAGGAGAGGTAAGAAGCCTAACCCTAAGGTTAAAACAAGACCGGATGCAATTGTCATTGCAGTAAATGGAGGACTGTCTTACGCCGAAATCCTGCGAAAAGTTAAATCGGACCCAAAGCTTGGCGAACTTAGTGACAATGTCACGAAAATACGAAGAACCCAGAAGGGTGACCTGCGTCTACAGCTTAAGGGAGAGGGCGAAAAAGAGGAGGTTTTCAGAGGAGCAATAGGAGATTTTCTCGGAGACCAAGCAACCGCTAGAGGCCTAAAGCAGAAAACTATAATAGAAGTGAAAGATATAGATGAAATAACGGAGAAAGAGGATATATGTGAAGCCTTTGAGCTCGTATTCGGCCCTAAAACCTTAGAGCAATCGGACATCATAAATCTAAGAAGATCGTATGCCGAAACGCAGACTGCTGGAATAAGCTTACCTGCAAACTCATTGCTTAAATCTGCTAGAATTAAGATAGGATGGGTTAACTGTCGCGTCGTTGCAAGGAACATCACAAAAAGCTTCAGATGCCTAGAATTTGGACACAGAGCGAGAGAATGCAGGAACGAACACGATCGATCCAAGTGTTGCAGAAGGTGTGGGGAAGAGGGCCACACTGCGAAAACTTGTTCCAAGGACCCACAATGTATGTTCTGTGTGAAAATTTCAGAGACGCAGGCCACATAGCTGGAAGCGGCAAATGTCCGATATTTAAGAATGCGCTGAATCAACAAAGAATAAAATGAGAGTAGTGCAAATAAACCTAAATCACTGCGAGGCAGCTCAGGATCTTCTCAATCAATCTACGAGAGAAAGCGACATAGCAGTAGCAATAATAAGCGAACCATACCGAATTCCACAAAACCGTAAATGGATAGGCGACAAGTCGACCAAAGCAGCGCTATGGACGTGTGGCCGTCATGCACTCCAGGAGACGCTGCAATCCGAAGGATTCGTCAGAGCGAAAATTAAAGGTGTATACTTTTACAGTTGCTACGCTCCACCAAGTTGGTCGCACGGACAATTTCAGAGGATGCTAGAAGACCTGATTGCCGATGCTAGGCCAAGATCTTCCGTGTTGATTGCAGGTGATTTTAATGCATGGGCACTGGAATGGGGCAGCAGAAACACAAACGCCAGGGGGCGCAGCCTGATGGAAACTTTTGCCCAGTTGGATATACACCTGGCAAACAAGGGACGGAAGAATACCTTCAGAAAAGCGGGATACAGCTCAATCGTAGATATCACACTTGTCAGCAAGTCCCTTGCTAAGTCCACTAAATGGCGAGTTAACGAGGAATACACGCACAGTGACCACCAGGATATAATGCTCGATGTAACTGATCGGAGAGGTAGAGAAAACGTCCGCCCAAAGAAATGGAAGACGACCGCTTTCGACTGCGAAACCTTCAAAAAAATGATTTGCTCACATCAATTTGCAAACGACACGGCAGAGGAACTTTCACAGGATCTATACACTATGATCACCATGATCACTATACATATACATACATAGGAGCATATGCAAACGAGGTGCACCCTGTTACTGGTGGAACGAGGAGATATGACTACTACGCGCAAACTGTCTAAAAACAAGACGCCAGGTTAAACGATCTAGGGGAAAGCCTGAATTTCAGGAGATGCTGAAAGGATTTAAAAAACTTAGGAGGCAACTGAAAAAAACCATATCAGAGAGTAAAACGAGGTGTTTCAGAGAAATATGTGAGGAGGAAAACATCAACCCATACAAAGTGGTTATGAAGAAACTAGGAGGTCAAAAATCGCCACAGATAACGTGTCCTGATATGGTACGTAGAATAATAGAAACATTGATTCCGCAACGCCCATTGCCGCAGGCTGATACAGGGGCACCCGGAACAGAAGAACTGGTTCCCGTTATAACGGTACATGAAATCATAGAAGCATGCTCGAGAATAGGTGACAGCAAAGCCCCGGGCCCCGACGGAATACCTAATAAAGTACTTAAGGAAGCAATACGTTCAAGACCGGAAGCCTTCGTCAGAACTTTCCAAAAA
Organism: Hydrotaea diabolus; assembly: GCA_963513945.1. NCBI lineage: Eukaryota > Metazoa > Arthropoda > Insecta > Diptera > Muscidae > Hydrotaea > Hydrotaea diabolus. Next base: position 98,052,291 of record OY740716.1, on the reverse strand, counting down.
TGTATTGACAATAGAGTGTTTCCAGACAGACGGAAAGTGCAGAGACTCGTACTCATTTCCAAGGGAGGCTAACCGCCGAACGAGCCATCGTCGTATCGACCTATCTGTCTTCTTGATACCATGGGCAAAATACTTGAGCGCATTCTAGACAACCGCCTACAACGAATTGTTGAGGAGAAAAGGGTGTTATCGGAACATCAGTACGGATTTAGGAAGTCACGTTCTACTATAGACGCGATCAAATCTGTAGTCGATATCGCAACGGACGCTTTATCTAGCAAACAATGGAAAGGAGGCTCTAACCAGTATTGTGCAATAGTTACACTCGATGTAAAAAATGCGTTTAATACGGCTGATTGGGGTAAAATAAAAGTTTCCCTTGCTGGAATGGAGGTACCTGGATACATTCTGGATCTGATCACGAGTTACTTCTCGAACCGAAGGCTGCTTTATAGCAGTGACGTAGGCGAAGCTGTCAGGTGACAGCTGGCGTTCCCCAAGGATCGGTTCTCGGCCCACTTCTGTGGAATATCATGTACGACGAGGTTTTAAGATTGCCACTGCAGCAAGGTACCAAAATTATAGGCTTTGCTGACGACATTGGCATTGTTACCGTCGCGAAGCATATCAATCAACTAGAAGAAAAGACAAACAACGCTATACACCGAGTGCGTACGTGGCTAGGAACTGCTGGCTTTGAGCTGGCTGACCACATAACCGAGGCGGTACTGATTAGTAGTAGAAAAAAGATGGAGTATATGAGCATAAGAGTTGGAGACCATTACACTCGTTCTTCGCACTCTCTCAAATACCTAGGGGTTATGTTAGACAACAGGCTCAACTTTAAAGATCATATAAATTACGTGAGCGAAAAGGCAGCACGAATCCAATCCGCACTAGCTAGGATGTTGCCCAATATTGGAGGTCCCAAACCAGCTAGAAGGAAACTACTAGCATCAGTCGTTAACTCGGTGATCCTCTATGCAGCACCGGTATGGGCAGTCGCGATGTCGAGAAAGGAAGCCAGAAGAAAGCTAACCTCTATTTACCGCCTGAGTGCCCTGCGAACAATAAGTGGATTCCGAACAGTATCGGACGAAGCCGCTTGTGTTGTAGCAGGGATGATGCCGATCGACATTTTGATAGACGAAATGAGACGCATATACGATAGGAGACCAGAAAACTCAACGGAAAGAAGAGATATGCTAAATTCTGAAAGAGAAGTCTCAAAGGATATTTGGCAAGCCAGGTAGGACAGCAGCACGAAAGGCAGATGGACGCACCACTTAATCCCCACTGTCTCTGACTGGATAAATCGGTCCCAAGGGGACGTAAAATATTACCTGACGCAATTTCTTACAGGGCATGGTTGCTTTAGGACATATCTTCACAGGTTTGGACACGACAGCTCGTCTGTATGCCCGAACTGTGTGGAACAGGAAGAAACCGCAGAACACGCTTATTGGTTGAAGGGTCGGGGGTGTGGTTTAAACAACAAAGCCGACAGAGAAGGGTGTGCAACTATAGAATGCTGATCAGAAAGTTGAACAAAATTACCTGAGAGAATTTCTAATCAGTTTAGCTCCAACTATTGGACAGCATAGCTAAACAGAATAGTTAGTTTAGTTTTTATATGTAAAAAATTCGTAAGTGCTGTTGTTTTGAAAAACATTTTTACGTGTTTGTATTTATTGTTTACGTACTTTTATCTACAGAATTCCTGAAGATGTCTCTCAAAGGGAGACGAAATAATGAATAAAATAAAGATTATAATTACAAAACCACGACCTCGAGTTTGAATATTTTATTAGTTTATCTTATAGATACAAAAGGTCAAATATTCATTATTTATCTACAATTTATATTATTCTGTAAAAATACAAGCTGCTCTTAAACACTTTCCAGATTATAAATTAAATCTCAGTTCATTCTTTATGACATTGATTTATCAGATTGTGATAAATATTTTTGAAATCAACACCATAAATATTGTCGTATTTACGAGTACAAGGCTGGAACCATGTCTGAGAAACGCAATTTTGGTCAAATTTCGAGATTATAAAAACATACCAAAACTCGTCAATCTTATTGTTCAAACTTTGGCCATAATATGAACAACCCTAAGTCCATTCTTTTGTTGTGCAAGTATTTTTTATCATGCTTCGAAGACTGTATCTGGAACTATAAGTATAGACATATTCGTCATTCATATCTAACATTAATGTAAGTAATGCTGATTATATCTTGAATTATAGAATGTATCATAAAAAGCTTTTCGAAAACAAATAATAAATAAAGGCAAATATCATATTTAAACAAAGTAAAGATACTATAAATTGATTGAAATAATTTAAAAATTGTATAACTTATAAACATATTAATTGATAAAAGAGGGCATCTAATATTATTCCATGCTATTGGTGGTTTTCAGGTTCTTCATGTGGATTAGGAGATTTTCGAAAAAAACATGTTTAATTGGTCGATGAATATGGGCGTCACTGATATGGACCGCTTCACATATACTAGCCAACTATCGGAGCAAGCAGATTCCACGAATTTTGGCGTTTTAATTTAAGGTCATTTTGCAATATTTTGTGAGATTTTTATAAACATAAAAGGATTCATTAGAATTAAACCCGATATGATTTAAAAGCATGTTTATTTTATTGGACCTTCTAAACAAGGCGATAGATCGAGGTATAATATTTTTTATTGGACGATATAAAATTCAATATAATACAAGTCTCAGATTTAGAATTGCAATTCAAATTGATTTCGATTCGGTATTTACATTTCACGGGAGGGGTTTGGATGTTTAAGGAGCCGCAATTGGTATTAAAAATAAAGTTAAGTCTAGTTTATTTCACAAGATTGTGAATTATTTAGTTGTTAAGACTTAATAAATATGAATTATATTTTGTATGTTTTTGTTTTCTTTACATTTATTCGGTCTTTTAACATTATTATGACTTGAACAGTTTTTACTATTTTTTATTTTCATAAAATAATTTTGGCCAACAGGAATGTTTGGTACGTCAATGTGCGTTGTCACGCATGAAAAAGCATGTCATGCACAGGCACTATTACGCATTTCACAAGGAAAACTAAGGTATTTCTGGTGATGCCAGAGAAGCCCTTATTATTATAATTATATTATAATTTATTTTATTTTTCTCCACATACTTAAAATAAAATAAATATTCAGTTTTAAAATTTTAAATAAAATAAATATTTATTTCAATTTCTATTATTTAGGATAAAATAAATAATTTGTTTATTTATTTAAAATAAAACTTATGTTTAGCTCGTTTGTTTTATTTCGGTCTGTTGCTTTTACACATTGAACAGGGATTAAACCGGCTCAAGACCTCTTGCTTCTATATTTAAATAGAAGACAAGTTTTTAACAAAATGGCAAAGTGACATTGATTTTCGTGGCTGCACACTACTTTTATCATGATTTCGGGTCCGTGACAACCCTCTTCAGAAAGCCTTGCTGCAATTGTTGAAAGTAAAACCGAACTCTATAAGGCCAGGCTCTCCCCAAACGAATGAGAACTACTGTTGTAAACCTTACTTTTCAAGTTTTCTTCACACAATTGCCCACGAAAATACAACTCACTTTTGCCAACTCTAAAGAGACTCCACATCGAGAGCCAACAATAGATTTCTTTTACAACGTGTGTGTGTTGTAAAAAGAGTTTAGTTGACTATGTCAATATATTAAGCAAGAGGTCTTAAGCAGGTTTAATCCCAGTTCAATGTATAAAACTTATTAAGGACAAATTTAATATCTATTTTAAACCCAGAAATAAAAAAAATCGTCAAATGCGTTACGCTTAAGTCACTTCCAGACGGTAATTGGAAGATACTTTGAAATTTACAAGAACAATACATTGCAGTCGTCTTTTACCTAGCGTTTACACATGCCACTGCCAGTTCGAAAAACTCAATACACTCACTCTTTTTCACTAACACATTTACATTTTTCGCAATGGCAGCTCCAGTGGCAGCTGAAATTGCATGCGAGTAGAGTTTTGACAGTTGCATGCCACTAGATGTCAAAACGATAAACAATGTTGCCCTGTTAAAACTTTAAAGGAAATTTACTGGATTACTGTAAAATTTTAATTAAAGTCTAAACTTGTTAAATGTATTATTATAATATATTTCTTAAAAATCTCATGAAAAAAATGCAAATTTGTTAATGAAGAGCATTAATATTATTAAAATAATACAAATAACATTAAATATTAATCATTTCCCCCAAACATTTGACTATCTGATGAACTCGGTAACTCTATTTGATAATCAAAACAAACAGTTGAAATGGATTCCAAATTGAGCCAGGAAAATATTTTAAAATTGATAAATTTATATCGTTCCCACCCTTATTGTGGGATATGAGCAGCAAATCCTACAGACGGAACGATCTAAAAAACAAGGCATATGAATTAATTGGAAAAGAAATGGGCATGATGGTGGAAGTGGTGAAAAAAATTCGTAATTTACGGAAAACATACACCAATGAAAAAAGAAAAATGGGTTGCAAGAAATCTGGTTCTGGAGCGGAAGAGCAATATATTACCTCATTGCCGTGGTACTCCGAGATGAGCTTTTTAGATAATTCCATAGTCATAAGGAAGACAATGGACAATTCAGCTGAGGTAAGTACTTAATTATTAATGAAAGTAGGAGTGGTTTTTTATTCTATTTTGGAATAATCCGGTATAGGATCATCTCAGAATTATGACCTCTGGTAGTACTTATTATTCAGAGTGTGTATCTAGTATAGTATATTCATCAACTCTTCAATAGTATACAGAGTCAAATAAAGCCGGAAGACATACTTACCGTTTTAAGCTTCTATTAAATTCCAAGATACATCAAATTCGAAAATAATAAGTAAATTCAATTTGTTTGTGTTTTTTATTTACTTATTTTATTATAAAAAAAAAACAAATGTTTGTAGGATCACAATGTATGTGAATGTGAATTCTTATTTAGTGCAAAATGTTCAACTTTTTCCATTGAAAGTCAACATTTCCGTCTGTAACCAGGTACTTGGATACTTCATCCCTTATTCTGCACGAATATTTAAAAGTGTTTGTACTTTGTTGACCCATGGGCGTAAATGTATCAGGAGTACCTTCAATGTCTGCTGCGATGTCTTGTGTTATGGTCTGGCTTATTTTCTTTGTTAAATAATTGTGTAAAACACAAGTGGTCATCACAATTAAGTCGACTGTTGAAGTGCTAACTTCAATTGGTCTGTTGAATATTCCAAACCGCCTAGCCAACCTTCCAAATGCGCACTATACAACCATTCGTGCTCGGCACAGTCGGTAATTAAATATTTCTTCATGAATATTTAATTTTGAAGACCGACTAAAGGGTTTCATTAGATGTCTGTCTAGACAAAAAGCATTATCACCGATAAAATAGTATGGTATTTTGCTTCCATGTCCAGTGATTAATTCTTTGTTCCTTGGAATTTTAAGTTTTCCATTTTCAATAGAGTTATATAGATAAGAGTCTCGGTATATTGTACTATCGGATGCCTTTCCATTGGACCCAACATTTACATAGATAAATCGACAATGCGCATCTACCGCGGCAAAAAGTACAATACTGTAATATCCTTTAAAATTGTAGAATTGTGATCCACTGTTCGACGGCGCCTTAATTCGAATATGCTTTCCGTCTAAAGCTCCAAGTGTATGTGGAAATTGCCGTATAACATTAAAATCGGTAGAAATATTTAACAACTCTTCTTTGGTATCGGGAACCTGCAAATATATTTTAATATTTTTTTTACTTTTTTTCAGGAAAGCTTTGAGGAATTAGAAAGCTTAGATGATATTGAAAGCTTTGAGGAAATGGAAGGATTTCAGGAATACTTTGGCAGTCAACCTCCTAGAAAAAGACCTAGAAAAGCGACCTCATCAACGACCGCACCAGCGACGGACAAAATTGACGATGTTCTTAATAAAATAATGCAGGAAAATGAGACAGAATTCACAGCATTTGGCGCAACAATTGGCGAATATGCCCAAAGAGTCGGCATATGAGCTAATGGGTGAAATCCAAAGTTTAATTTGCCAAAAAAAAAATTCAAGAGATCCGAAAAAACCGTTTTCGCCCTATAAACGTCATTTCCAGGAACAGCAATATTTCAACCTCCACTCCGACTTCTGACATTTTAAGTTTGGCCATATCAGATGCCGAAATAGAATACATTTCTGAGTGATATTTGTTGTTTTAATAAAATTTATATTATAATTATAATGATTCGTTTCAAAACTTATTTACCAGGGTAAGGAGAGTTGAATTATTTGAATCGATTCCAAAGATTTATATATTACAAAGAGTTGAATTTTTAAATACATATAACAAATTCAAATCTGAATTTTAAACTCAATTTTTCAATTTTTTGACTCCTGAGATCAATTTTTACCTACGGTGTTGTTTACCTTTAAATGGTCACATTTCAATGCATCGAAAATGGCGCTACACACTACGGGGATAAAAATTGATATAGTGCTTCTGGATACTCTCGTCAGAAACTCCAAAGAGCTAAAGGAATCACCAGTAGCCAGGTACCTCAAAGTTATTGCCAACTTCGTTTTGGCAGGTATCGCAGCCCGCATGTGTGTGTCATTTTTTTAATTTTCGATTCAACCTAAGGGTATAAAAAATTAATGGTTTTCATAAAAATAATTTGATATGCATTTACTTACCAGACAAAGAATTTCTTCGAATTGAGTATATTCAACCGGCAGAAATTATTGAAGTCTTTCACATCGTCTTTCCTAAGCAAATCCTTTAGCAAATGTGCTTCAATATTTAGGTCGCACCTTTTTATCAGTAAGGGTTTTACCCAACATCTCCTCTCGTCAATTTTTTTCTTAACTTTTACTTTTTCGCGCTCTTCACAACTTTTTCTTAATTTTAATAGTAAACAAATTTTTTGAAGTTTACGCTTTGACAACATTTTGAAAATGAAGTGGCATGTGTAAGCGCAAATGCAAATGGCAAGAGATTCGACTATTTCGAAGTATTTTTCGTTGACAATACGTATACAGCAATGTCATGCCACTACTGGCATGTGTAACCGCAGGGTTAATCAACAAAAATTGACATATGCCTAATTCACTTCTGCCAAAGTCACTGTGACCGCGAAAAAAATTAGAAGAAATTACAACAATGCAGAAGTTTTACGCATCATCGAGATTATATGTACTTTTTTTGTCTGGCCGGCCAGTGGTATAGTGTTGTTTTGTTGTTGTAACAACAATATATTTTGTTTTAAGTCCTGTTCATCTTTAGGGGATCTGCTTCGATATCTATGTGGAGAAAACGCTCCATTTGAGCTGGATGTGTCGACAGAGACCTTGGGGTCAGCTAAGTGGCCTTGGCCGGACAATTGAATAAGTACTGCACGTCATGTGGTCCATGATGGCAGGCGAGACATACGTCCGTTACGGAACGTTAGCATCAATTCGTGCCCAATAACAATTGAGCCGACTGCACTATCCAGATCTCGACTGTGCCAAAAACACGCGCATCTGCCTACGTAGTACCCTCTGCTCAGGTAAAATCTCTGGGGGATTTATCCTAGCACTGTATTCACACTGTAGTAGGATACTGCTGCTGTGACTTCATCAGCGTGAATGTTGTTCAGACCTGCTTGATAGTTTCGATGATCTAAAGGCTATCTCTTGTACCGCTGTTCTCAAGATCATGTAGAACATACCTGATCTGCCTTCGTCTCCTAATGTAGATGGACCTTAGAAGGCATAAAAAAAAGATACCCTCTCGATGTGCTGAGGGCGGCATTCTGTTAAGTCTTCCACTCTGTCGTACTCACGTTAGCCGACCCCACCTGCGCTGCGTATATCGCTACAGACCGAACTATCTCTTTGTAAGAGGTCAATAGGGCTTCTTTGTCGGCTTCCCATTTCGATTTCATAGTTAACTCTGGCGAGCTATGGCAATCGCCCATAAACCGCGTAGGGGCGTCCTCATTCACATTGCAGAAAGTATAGCTGTTTGAGCAAGGGCTTTTGTTTTTGTTGTCACTGGTTTTCTTTTGCTTTTTGTTTAATGTTACTTTTTTTTAGTTAAAAGTGTGCTAGTTTTTTGTGTGTTTTAATTCATTGTGTTGTTTTATTGTTTTCACTTAAATGTAGGTATGTATGTACAATATGTGTTTCACTTATGTTGTAAATTCAATGTTTATTTAAATGTTTAGTGTTGCAATGTTTATGTGTATAATAATTGGTTGTAAAAATGTTAAATGTTCACAAATTTAGTTTTATGTTAAAGTAATTTTAGTTCCTTTCAATAATTGTTTTAATTTGTATTTCAATTTGTATTTCACTTTTCAATATTATATGTGTTTAAGTTATGTTTGTTTTAATAACAATTTACTTTACTTTGTCACGGGGGGAAAAGAAACCAAACGCTCGATTTAAATTCTTATTAACAATTAAATTAATCTCTTTTTGCTTTGTGTGAGCCTATGTGCCGTTTTAGAACACACGCATAGGCTCGCCACAAAGCGACATTAAAAAAACAAAAGGTCACGGGAGAATGTGCGAAAATATGAAAAAGGGCTTGTGTACACAACGGTGTCAATGTACTTGACTTTATTTTCCATTTCGTTTATGCACACAAGGCATCGCACATTTTCGATAGAAACAGTGCTGCTACAAATTGTAGCACTGTTTCAACATTCTGCCCCCATGACTTGGTGGTTGCATACAAAACTAAATACACGTAACAATAAAAGGGGTTTTGGGCTGGACCAGTAAACACATATCCCAGATGAGTTTTGGACTCTGCCAAGCCCTGTGGTGATGACTCCTTCTTGCAGGATCAATGGATCAACGTCTGCGCCGAATTCCAAGTCTATTGAAGTGTTGCTTCTAGGATCGATGTAGGCACACAGTTATCAGTAGATTTGTCGTGGTAATTCGTCGGTGATAAGAGCCTTCACCTTCAGCACCCATATGCTCCACATTTGCAGCGGAAGGTTGAGGCGCATGTTGCTGTGGCGATGCGAGACACCATCGACGAAGTGTTGCGAATACCCCTCACTGAAGCCCAAGAGTCGAATTCATCTTCTGCCACACGAACCGTCACCGTTGGCACAAGTACAACGGACCTTTGGACGACTTGCTCAGCGGCAGTGGCATCAAGTACCGACCGCGTCAGCTGTGGGGCTCCGTGCAAAGACGTGTGGTGACGGTGGACGCATCTCCGACAGCTCTCCAGTTCCGGGCAGTCAGGCGCTAAGTGGCTCCGAGCCAAACAATTGCGGCAGTACCCCCGTCGGTCAACCGCTTCGTACCGTGTCTTTTGCGCCATTTCTCTGAAAGGCCGACAAGACTTTAAGGCGTGGTCCTTCTGACAAAGACCACAGGAGTACTACCAGGCGCCTGGGCGATCGCGTCGGCTTCGGTCTAGGCAGTCATCAGAGCGTTCACGTCTCGGTAGGCAGCAGGCCATCTCTAGAGGAAGCTACAAAAAAAAGTTATTGAAGATTTGGATAAGGGGTGGGGTCAAAAAGCCTAGTCAGAAAACAGCTTGTTGACATTTGTTATAGGACGTCCAATTGTGCCGTTGGTAGTCAATATGTCCACAATCCTATATTGTTGTCTCTGCCGGGGTGAGTTCCGACAATACGATACTTCCATTTGTATCTATGATGCACCGCTTTTAAATATTCAGAATTGCATCGTTGGCAAAAATTTTGTAAGATCATTTTTAATTGTTTCCATCTGTTGGCTTGGGTTAGATTATCTTCGGAAATATCAGGCTCGATAAGAAAATATCCTGGTGTCAAAGGGGATAAATCTGATGGGTCATCGCTGACAGGGCTTTATGGTCTAGAATTGAGGTAGGCCTCTAAACGAGCTAATATTGTTGTGAGTTCTTCGAAGGTAAAGTTAATTTGCGGAATTAGCTTGCGAAGATGAGTTTTAAATGACTTAACTCCCGCCTCCCATAGGCCACCCATATGAGGAGCTCCAGGAGGTATGAATTCCCATTCAAAGTTCTGGTAAATATTCTGCTGGATGGTACGAGTCTGAAAGGAGTTTATGAACGCAATCCTTACGCATCATTTCCGCTGCACCTACAAATTTTGTACCATTGTCAGAATAGATTCTTGCAGGGCATCCCCGTCTTTCTAAATTGCCGCCTGGAAAACGCGGCCAAAAATGATTGTGTTGATAAGTCGCTCGTTGCTTCTAAGTGGACAGCTTTTGTCGCAAAGCACACGAATATGCAGACATAACCTTTGGTGATTAGACAAGCGCGTCCCATGAAATTTTTGATAGGAAAGGGTCCAGCAAAATCAACGCCTGTGTTGTTAAAGGGTCGGGTCAGCATTATCCGCCCAGGAGGAAGTGAGACCATAATCTGCGTTTGATTGTGTTTTTTGTATAGTATGCATATTCGGCAATTGTGAATAACTTTTTTGACTAGAGACTTTAACCTGAAGATCCAAAACTCCGACCTTAGCATACGAACCATGAGTTGATTGCCGCCGTGAATCGTAATTTTGAGGACAAATTCCGTTAATAATTGTGATAGGCGAGCGTCATAAGGCAAAATATTTGGATGTTTTTCATTATAAGATAAGGCAAGTGATTGTACAAGGCGTCCATTGGCTAACACCTTTTTGGTCTAAAAAAGGGTTAAGAGTTAGGAGGCAGCTGCTTGGCGAAATACGATTCTTTTGAAGTAAAGATTGAAACTCAGATTGGAAATGATGTTTTTGTGTTAGAAAAAGGAGTCGTATCTTAACAGCTTGGATCTCTACCGCTGTAATTTCCTTGGATGAAATTCTCAGATGAGTCCTATTTGCGCCGGTATTTTGCCGGAATCTGAGTACATACGTCAATACTTTGTGGGCTCGAGATAAGGAGGAAAATCTAGCCAAAGGGTCTTCAAATATGGTTGTAGCAAGAACCGGTTTTGACTCCAGATTTGTGTCTTCCAAAGCTTTGTATCTAGGCCATCGATCTTTTGGAAATTTCAGCCATGGGGGCCATTGCCACCATAGACGATGAGATATTAGATCATCTGGGGAGCAGCCTCAGCTGGCGATGTCAGCAGGGTTACATTCGGAATCTACGTGTCTCCAGTTTTCATTTCCAACATTTTCCAAAATAGTAGACGTTCTGTTGCCGACGAAAGTGCTCCATGAACAGGGTGGTTTGGTAAGACAGGCCAGCACGATCGTTGAGTCCGTCCAGTAATGTGTAGATACATTTGCCAGTTGAAGATTTGGAACAACTGCTGCTGCTAATTCTGAAAGAAGAACAGCTCCGCAAAGTTCCAGTCGTGGTATGTTGGTGCGACACGAGTTTTCGCAGCCAAAAGAGAAGTATGTGTCGTGTTGTTTGGAAATTCAGTTCGAATGTGCCGCAGCATAAGCGCTTTCTGATGCGTCACAAAATCCAAGGATTTTAACCTGACTTAATGGCTGAAATTGAATCCATCGAGGAATTTTTATTGTGTCTATTAACGGGCAACTTTTTACGAAATTGTTCCAATTCAGTTGAGTAATTGGTTTCAACGAGTCATCCCAATTTATTTTGTCTAGCCAGACATGCTGCATAATCAGCTGAGCCACTACAATCACTGCAGCCAGCCATCCGCAAGGGTCAAAAAACTTGGCTATGGTCGATAGAACTTCTCTTTTGGTACACGATTGTTTTTCTTCGATAAGTGGCGAGGTAAAAGTGAAGCAGTCAGCTGATATATGCCATCTGATCCCCAAAGTCATCGGTAAAATTTGTTCTGGAGGCAGGTCTTCAATCACCAAAGGATTATTCGAGCTCCATTTTCTAAGTTCGAAACCTGCTGAGTCCAGGGCTGAAATTAATTCCCTTCGGTAATTTACAGCTTCTTCTATGGTGTGGCCGCCTGCTAGGTCTAACAATATTTGGCGGTACATTTTAGTTACATCGGCATTGAATGCGTACTTGAAAAACCTCACTTAAGTATTTGCAAAACGAGATCTTGTTGGAGAATTAGTCCAGGGTGTAAAATATCGTTCAAGATTTTTTTGTTTGAGGTGGGGCTGGATGCAGTAAACACGACTCTAAGTTTTGTTGTCTCTCGATCTGGTTTAATCACGGCGTGATGTGGTAAAAAGTAATGAGGGTTGTCATTTACTTCCGTTGGCGAAATTTTTATCATGTGACCTAGTTCGAGGTATTCCAGAATGGACTGATCATAGTGCTCCTTAAGTTTTGAACGGCAGAGTGACGACGTATCTTCAGAATCATGGCGACAAGTTATAGCGTAAAAGTTGCCCTCGCAGTACTTGTCTTCTTCTGACCTCAAAATCTTTTTTGGGGTGTCCTCCACCTCCCAAAAACGCGTTAGAATTTTCCTGATTAACACTGTACTGCACAGTGAAATTTGATTTGTTTTTTCTGTTTGTTGACTGACGGGTCCGCTAATCACCCAGCCAAAAACCATTTTTGTGCCATAAAAGGATCAACTGATTGCATCGGAGCATCCAATCAATAGTTCAAATGGCCGACTTGCATAAAAACGAGGGTATACCAGCTCAAATTTGGCAGTTTCATGCAGTTGCAATGGGTCCAATGTTCTAGGTGGTAGACTAGATGACAGGGTCTTCAAAACAGGTGCCCATACTTCTAGCCCAAAACTAGGGTCCACGCGAGAACAAAGGTTAAAAAGACAGGCTTTTGTAGATGTTTCAGACACGGTTTGATTTAAAAGGGTTACGTGCACGAGATTTTATTTAGTTGGAAGCTTCAAACGATTTTTACGTTTTTCCGAGATAAACGTGGTTGAGATCCCGGGTCAATTATAGCACGGGCATCGTATCTTTGTCCTCTATATTCAATTTGGACAATAGCCGTAAACAACAAGGTTTCTTGATTATTTTTACCCTCTTGGAGGTTCAAGGCAGTGACACTAGGAGATTTTCAGTTCTGTGTGAACTGTATCAAGGTTGTTTGGGCTGCTGCACTTGTACTAGGGCGTACACCAGCCTGTGTTGTATCGCCACCTGCAGAGTTGGCCTCATTGCCTTTATGCAGCAAACTGTGGTGTTTAAACTTACAATCTGTACAGGTGTAGCGACTTTTGCAATTTCTCACTCCATGATCAGAAGAGAGACAAATGTAGCATAAATGGGAAACTTTTACGATATGTATTCGATCATTGATGGTTTTCGCAAGAAATCTTGGACGAACTCTCAAGAAATGCTCTTCTCTACAAAGATGGCAGTTTGCCTACCATTTGTATTAGAATCTTCGCTCATTTTAACATGATTTTTATTTTTAAACCCCGTGGCATTCGAGTTCTGTGAAATATTTGTTTGAAAAGAGTCAATGCGAGTGTCTTTTTTGTCATAATCAGATCGAGGCTGATTATTTTTTGAGAAGATAGGTTATATTTTTCCAACAGGTTCTAGGGTCTTGAATTTGTGTGTCAAAAACGAATCAAATTCAGTCCAAGTTGGGATTGTTGTACAATACAGCTCCGCAAAGTTCCAGTCGTGGTATGTTGGTGCGACACGAGTTTTCGCAGCCAAAAGAGAAGTATGTGTCGTGTTGTTTGGAAATTCAGTTCGAATGTGCCGCAGCATAAGCGCTTTCTGATGCGTCACAAAATCCAAGGATTTTAACCTGACTTAATGGCTGAAATTGAATCCATCGAGGAATTTTTATTGTGTCTATTAACGGGCAACTTTTTACGAAATTGTTCCAATTCAGTTGAGTAATTGGTTTCAACGAGTCATCCCAATTTATTTTGTCTAGCCAGACATGCTGCATAATCAGCTGAGCCACTACAATCACTGCAGCCAGCCATCCGCAAGGGTCAAAAAACTTGGCTATGGTCGATAGAACTTCTCTTTTGGTACACGATTGTTTTTCTTCGATAAGTGGCGAGGTAAAAGTGAAGCAGTCAGCTGATATATGCCATCTGATCCCCAAAGTCATCGGTAAAATTTGTTCTGGAGGCAGGTCTTCAATCACCAAAGGATTATTCGAGCTCCATTTTCTAAGTTCGAAACCTGCTGAGTCCAGGGCTGAAATTAATTCCCTTCGGTAATTTACAGCTTCTTCTATGGTGTGGCCGCCTGCTAGGTCTAACAATATTTGGCGGTACATTTTAGTTACATCGGCATTGAATGCGTACTTGAAAAACCTCACTTAAGTATTTGCAAAACGAGATCTTGTTGGAGAATTAGTCCAGGGTGTAAAATATCGTTCAAGATTTTTTTGTTTGAGGTGGGGCTGGATGCAGTAAACACGACTCTAAGTTTTGTTGTCTCTCGATCTGGTTTAATCACGGCGTGATGTGGTAAAAAGTAATGAGGGTTGTCATTTACTTCCGTTGGCGAAATTTTTATCATGTGACCTAGTTCGAGGTATTCCAGAATGGACTGATCATAGTGCTCCTTAAGTTTTGAACGGCAGAGTGACGACGTATCTTCAGAATCATGGCGACAAGTTATAGCGTAAAAGTTGCCCTCGCAGTACTTGTCTTCTTCTGACCTCAAAATCTTTTTTGGGGTGTCCTCCACCTCCCAAAAACGCGTTAGAATTTTCCTGATTAACACTGTACTGCACAGTGAAATTTGATTTGTTTTTTCTGTTTGTTGACTGACGGGTCCGCTAATCACCCAGCCAAAAACCATTTTTGTGCCATAAAAGGATCAACTGATTGCATCGGAGCATCCAATCAATAGTTCAAATGGCCGACTTGCATAAAAACGAGGGTATACCAGCTCAAATTTGGCAGTTTCATGCAGTTGCAATGGGTCCAATGTTCTAGGTGGTAGACTAGATGACAGGGTCTTCAAAACAGGTGCCCATACTTCTAGCCCAAAACTAGGGTCCACGCGAGAACAAAGGTTAAAAAGACAGGCTTTTGTAGATGTTTCAGACACGGTTTGATTTAAAAGGGTTACGTGCACGAGATTTTATTTAGTTGGAAGCTTCAAACGATTTTTACGTTTTTCCGAGATAAACGTGGTTGAGATCCCGGGTCAATTATAGCACGGGCATCGTATCTTTGTCCTCTATATTCAATTTGGACAATAGCCGTAAACAACAAGGTTTCTTGATTATTTTTACCCTCTTGGAGGTTCAAGGCAGTGACACTAGGAGATTTTCAGTTCTGTGTGAACTGTATCAAGGTTGTTTGGGCTGCTGCACTTGTACTAGGGCGTACACCAGCCTGTGTTGTATCGCCACCTGCAGAGTTGGCCTCATTGCCTTTATGCAGCAAACTGTGGTGTTTAAACTTACAATCTGTACAGGTGTAGCGACTTTTGCAATTTCTCACTCCATGATCAGAAGAGAGACAAATGTAGCATAAATGGGAAACTTTTACGATATGTATTCGATCATTGATGGTTTTCGCAAGAAATCTTGGACGAACTCTCAAGAAATGCTCTTCTCTACAAAGATGGCAGTTTGCCTACCATTTGTATTAGAATCTTCGCTCATTTTAACATGATTTTTATTTTTAAACCCCGTGGCATTCGAGTTCTGTGAAATATTTGTTTGAAAAGAGTCAATGCGAGTGTCTTTTTTGTCATAATCAGATCGAGGCTGATTATTTTTTGAGAAGATAGGTTATATTTTTCCAACAGGTTCTAGGGTCTTGAATTTGTGTGTCAAAAACGAATCAAATTCAGTCCAAGTTGGGATTGTTGTACAATACTTTAAAGAATTTTCAAATTCTTCTAGAAAAGTGCGGGGTAGCTTCGTTGAGCTAAGGTAGACTAATATCGGATCCCATCCTTTGATGTCGATGCTGAAGGTTGTTAGGGTTTGAATACATCCATTGACCGTTCGCTTCAACTTCTGTATTGAGAAACCAGATTCTGAGGAGACCTGGTGCGAATTAAACAATGTATTTAGCTGTTCGTTTATTTGCATTCGCTTGTTTTCGTAACGGGCAACCAAATTTCCACACGCGATATCGAAACCTTCGTTTGTCAATGGAACTTGGCTAATAATTTCCCTGGCTTCTCCTGCTGTTTTTTTGTTAAGGTCAAACAGTTTTTCAACCTTGCTTAATTTTGAATTGTTTATGTAAATCGCCGAAAATAGATCTCTAAATGTTGGCCATTTGTGGTACCCCCTTGAAATGTATCCGTATCGCAGGGTGGTACTCGAGAAATTGAAGAAAGATTATGATCGTGATCCTGTGTCATCATTGTCGACGTTCTTTCCTGCTTTTCATTAGATTGGCGTTCGAAAATCGTCTGGATCTGAATCGTCTGAATCGTCTTCAATGCGCTGAGTATGTTTTTATAACTGGATAGCGCATCCTTGTAGTGTTTTCTTATCAATAGAGGTTATCGTCTTATCAATAGGGGTTTCTCCCTCTATTTCCTCTCGATCTCGGCACTCCAGATATAATCGCTTTAATTGATCCCAATTGAGCACCACTCGTAATACTTCCAAGGCATGTAAGTTTTCTTCCGACTTTGTGACTGACTAGACGGATTCGAAGTCCATCAAATCATTGACACAGTTGACAAATTTGTCTGTCAATGCCTTTGCCATATTCGCACTCTCAATATAGTAGCAGCAATCCGGGTCAAAATAACTTCATTAATCGCAAAAATCTTTTCTAAAAATCGCCAAAAGAACTTTTTCAAAAAATGCAGGAAATTTGTTCAGAAAATCTCCAAAAAGTTTTTTAGAAAAATTTATATGAAGTAGCCAAAAATGTTTTCCAAATAAAATTGCAAACGGTAATGATGATGGTAATGATGACACCAAATCCAGAGACATATTGCTAAATTCGTTGATACAGCACGAGGAAAAAATTAAAGTGCACCTACTCCATGCAACGATTACACCTTACAGACGTTGCACGATGGTGTATACAGTTCTGACAAACCGAGCAGATCCAAGGTACATATATTTTATCACATTTCAAATATGAGTGAATTATCTGTAAAGGAAAAACAAATTTATGTAAAGAGAGGCGAATAAAAAAATTGCAAATATATATGGTAGCGTGCATGTGGTAAAAATTTAATAAATAAAAAATAATTTATTCAGGTCATTGTAAAGAAACTTGGTGCCCAGTGTTTCTAGTCAAGAAAACGGTCGCGAAAAAAATCAACTCTTCGAAATTAATTAAAATAAACAGGGAAAGTGCGAAAAACGCCTAAATATCGGCAACAGATCTATCTAGGTATGTTTGAAGTCGTTATAAGTACCAACTTGTAAAGAACTCAAACAATTTTAGACAAAATTGAGACAAGCCATCCAAAATATAAATGTCGCTCATACGCGCACTCAGTTAAACAAACACACAGCTTGATAAGCCATCGTCCCACTTAAGACCTAGAGCAACGCAGAAATTTTTTTTGCAGTGTAAGTTCGTAATGAGAGTAAGCAATGGAATGAGAGAGGTAACGTCACAAAGACAAATTAACTCTCTCACCGGGCAGTGGTAACAACATCAATAATAAAGAAAGTGTAAATACAGAGAACATAGAAAACACACATCGAAACAACGAACTGAAACAAGACAAACAAGTTATGGTGGTGCAGATAGGCATGGATAGCTACATTGAAATAAAGCGTAAAAGGTAACACAACCAAAAAAAGTTGCAAATCCGCGAATAGTGAAGAAGCGAGTACAAGTAATAATCTGTTTGCATTACTCAGCGATGAAGAGCCTCATCCTTCAACAACTGCTACAAATGCAAGACCGCCTCCCATATACCTTCGGGAAAGTAGCACTAACGAACTGGTTACGATGGTGTTCACATTGTGCTCCTAAAGAACGGCAACATACCTGAAACCAAAATGAGGCATACACCGAAAAGGAATTTCGAGCTATTTCAGCATACTGTAACGATAGAAAAAATAAATTTTACACCTATCGCTTAAAAAGAGTAAAGGTATTGCTGTAGTTGTATTGCTGTAGTTCTAAAAAGCATCCGGATGGTATTTCGGCACTTGTCCTATGTAAGTGCTCGTCGACGCAAGCCCGTCCATTACGCAACCTTTTCTAACTTGCTTACCGTGCAGGAGTTCTTCCAGCGTGTTGGAAGGTTGCGAACGTCCAGCCGATCCCTAAAAAGGGTGAAGCCAATAATCCTGCGAATTATCGGCCAATTGCGATTTGCTCTGCGCTCTCCAAGGTAATGGAGAGCATGGTAAACCACCATCTTGTGAGGTATTTAGAGACCAACGACCTGCTAAGTGATCGACAGTATGTGATCGGAGCGTTGGAGTCGGTCTATCCACCAGTTTGGTGAGAGTAAAGTCCAAGACCTTTGATAGAGTCTGGCACGGTGCACTCATATCAAAGCTGATCGCTATTGGTGTCGGTAATACGTTTGCTCGATTTATATCGAGCTTTCTTAGAGATCGCACTATTTGAGTTGTTGTAGATGGGTTCTCATCCAACAAACATAGGCTGACCGCAGGTGTACCACAGGGCTCTGTCCTTTCTCCCTCTTTATTTCTTATTTTCATTGACGATCTTTTGGGTCAGACCGTGAATCAAATCTACTCTTTCGCAGATGATAGTAACCTCTGTCATTCATATTCATTCGACAGTAGGCCGAGTCTTCAAAATATTGAAGACAAAAGGCAAATTATGGATGAGACACTTGGCCGGGATCTACTGACCATTTCCGAATGGGGTCGAGTGAATAGAGTAGATTTTAATGCACGTTAGACACAGTGCTGCTTGTTGCCTAAAAAGCGATTCGCTGACTCAACAATATCGCCAATTTCTATCGATGGTACGGATGTTGAACAATCGAAAGCTCTCGATGTTCTGGACATGAAAATACAATGTGACGCTCGTTGGGTGAGATATGTATTCAAAGTGTCGAAAGAAGCACTCAAGTGCATAGGCTTCTTAAAGCGGTGCAAGAAATATTTCACCCCTTCTGATCTTTTCAATATCTATACAACTTACATCAGGCCAAAGGTGGAATACAACTCCCATATATGGGCAGGTGCTCCAAAATCATCCTGGGAGCTACTTGACCGTGTTCACGATTCATCACGTGTCCACGATTCTAAGCGCAAATAGAAAGGGACCTAATGTTTAAAATGGCTCTCCTAAACAAAACTGGTTTTTAACCTTAGGTCCCTTTTTATTTTGCACCTCACATATATATATATATATATATATATATATATATATATATATATATATATATATATATATATATATATATATATATATATATATATATATATATATATATATATATATATATATATATATATATATATATATATGTTGTAAACGAGAAACGTAGGTTTCGCCACGAATGGCAGAGAAATGGATAACCAGGGGCGAGCCTTAGACTGACGCAAAGTGCGCTTAACACGAAGACAGTAAACTGCATGCAAACTATATCGCAAGTCTACTCCTACTTTGCTGTCTTTCGAACGATATGAAAAGTTTTGTAGATGCATTAGAATGTCGAGATGATATAACTACATACGGAAGTTTAGTTTAAAAAATTTTGAAAGAACAAATGAGACAAAGCGATAAAAGCTAAGCATGTGGTGAGACGGTTTTTGCGACGAATTCGAAAAATGTTCTACAGTCAACAAGAAAACGTAGAAAAACTATGATGGAAATATGCAACGTAAGAATAATTATGGTCATGAGATGAAAGGCAATGTCAGTGGTCAAGTATACATCGACAACATTAAATCTTTTCGCTGTGGGAAGAGAGGTCACATACGTTCTCAGTGCAAAGTCAATGATAGAAGAGACAGTGATTATTCGTATTCTTTATTTGCTGGTGACATAAATTTAAGAGAGCCGTGGATTCTGGACAGCGGCGCGACGTCACACATGTGTAGGAGGAATGCGTAATTTAAGAAACTAAGAAAAGCATGGCAGAGAATAGTGTTAGCTTCTAGTGAAATAATTTATGCAGAAGGTATTAAATGAGACGAAGAGCTGCAAAAAGTCTTTGAGTCAGATGAAAGTTTAGTGAACCTACATCAACGAATAACGGAACGAAAAGAGAGGACACAATAATAGTAGATAAAAAGAGATAGCGAGGAAAGCCGAATTTATTGAGGTCTGGTGGTGTAGGCAGACCACAAAAGTATATTGTACAGATGACGGTCCAAATATGTTAAAATATCAGTGTTGAAAATCCTGATACTGTGTCTCAAGCACTAAACTCTGATCATGCAGAAATGTGGCAAGAGGCTATGAATTTTGAGTTTAGTAGATTAATCGAGAACAAAATTGGCAACTGGGTTTTTGATGTTAAATGATTACACCTGTGGTACGACATTTTGTAATAAGACAGTTAATTGCTTTAGCAGCCCAAAAAAATTATTCGTTAATTACATCGATATTGTAGCAGCATATTTAAATGGTACCATTGCAGACGAAGTTTACATGACTTAACCGCCGACGTTTGAAGATATAAACTGTCCGAATATAGTTTGTAAATTAAACAAGGATTTGTACGGTCTGAAAAGGCTGGGAGTGAATGGAACAAACGTGTAAATTATATTTTGATTAAAATGGAAATTTCGGAGTACCAAGCAGACACTTGCTTGTATATTTTAAGGACGAATGGAAATTTGTTACATTGCTTTCTATATGGACGATATGATGCTAGCATAGAGCTGTAAAACAATCGATAGACGCCCCATTCGATAGATTCATACA
The DNA here is from genome assembly GCA_963513945.1 of Hydrotaea diabolus. NCBI lineage: Eukaryota > Metazoa > Arthropoda > Insecta > Diptera > Muscidae > Hydrotaea > Hydrotaea diabolus. The sequence goes on along the minus strand of OY740716.1, from coordinate 98,031,592 downwards.
GCCATATTCATAAAAAAAAACTTAATTGGGATTTAAAGTACATATTAGTTAACAAACACTTTTTGCCTAACAAATGATTGTTAAGAAAACTTATTCATAAACACTACTTTAACTAATATACAATTTAATCAATTTGTCGATTCAATGCTGGCAACACTGTCGTTTTGACTTGTCATTTCAATCTTAATGATGCAGTTATACGATTATCAATTATGTGAGTAGTCGAATCTATATATTTTTTGTATGGTTTATTTTACAAAGAACTGATTTAATAAACAAAAAAAAAATATATATATATATATATATATATATATATATATATATATATATATATAAATATATATATATATATATATATATATATATATATATATATATATATATATATATATATATATATATATATATATATGTATATATATATATATATATATATATATATATATATATATATATATATATATATATATATATATATATATATATATATATATATATATATATATATATATATATATATATATATATATATATATATATATATATATATTTATATATATATATATATATATATATATATATATATATATATATATATATATATATATATATATATATATATATATATATATATATATATATATATATATATATATATATATATATATACATATATATATATATATATATATATATATATATATATATATATATATATATATATATATATATATATATATATATATATATATATATATATATATATATATATATATATATTTTGTTTTTTTTGTTTATTAAATATATATATATATATATATATATATATATATATATATATATATATATATATATATATATATATATTTATATATATATATATATATATATATATATATATATATATATATATATATATATATATATATATTTTTTTTTTTTTGTTTATTAAATCAGTTCTTTGTAAAATAAACCATACAAAAAATATATAGATTCGACTACTCACATAATTGATAATCGTATAACTGCATCATTAAGATTGAAATGACAAGTCAAAACGACAGTGTTGCCAGCATTGAATCGACAAATTGATTAAATTGTATATTAGTTAAAGTAGTGTTTATGAATAAGTTTTCTTAACAATCATTTGTTAGGCAAAAAGTGTTTGTTAACTAATATGTACTTTAAATCCCAATTAAGTTTTTTTTTATGAATATGGCTGTATGAATCTATCGAATGGGGCGTCTATCGATTGTTTTACAGCTCTATGCTAGCATCATATCGTCCATATAGAAAGCAATGTAACAAATTTCCATTCGTCCTTAAAATATACAAGCAAGTGTCTGCTTGGTACTCCGAAATTTCCATTTTAATCAAAATATAATTTACACGTTTGTTCCATTCACTCCCAGCCTTTTCAGACCGTACAAAGCCTTGTTTAATTTACAAACTATATTCGGACAGTTTATATCTTCAAACGTCGGCGGTTAAGTCATGTAAACTTCGTCTGCAATGGTACCATTTAAATATGCTGCTACAATATCGATGTAATTAACGAATAATTTTTTTGGGCTGCTAAAGCAATTAACTGTCTTATTACAAAATGTCGTACCACAGGTGTAATCATTTAACATCAAAAACCCAGTTGCCAATTTTGTTCTCGATTAATCTACTAAACTCAAAATTCATAGCCTCTTGCCACATTTCTGCATGATCAGAGTTTAGTGCTTGAGACACAGTATCAGGATTTTCAACACTGATATTTTAACATATTTGGACCGTCATCTGTACAATATACTTTTGTGGTCTGCCTACACCACCAGACCTCAATAAATTCGGCTTTCCTCGCTATCTCTTTTTATCTACTATTATTGTGTCCTCTCTTTTCGTTCCGTTATTCGTTGATGTAGGTTCACTAAACTTTCATCTGACTCAAAGACTTTTTGCAGCTCTTCGTCTCATTTAATACCTTCTGCATAAATTATTTCACTAGAAGCTAACACTATTCTCTGCCATGCTTTTCTTAGTTTCTTAAATTACGCATTCCTCCTACACATGTGTGACGTCGCGCCGCTGTCCAGAATCCACGGCTCTCTTAAATTTATGTCACCAGCAAATAAAGAATACGAATAATCACTGTCTCTTCTATCATTGACTTTGCACTGAGAACGTATGTGACCTCTCTTCCCACAGCGAAAAGATTTAATGTTGTCGATGTATACTTGACCACTGACATTGCCTTTCATCTCATGACCATAATTATTCTTACGTTGCATATTTCCATCATAGTTTTTCTACGTTTTCTTGTTGACTGTAGAACATTTTTCGAATTCGTCGCAAAAACCGTCTCACCACATGCTTAGCTTTTATCGCTTTGTCTCATTTGTTCTTTCAAAATTTTTTAAACTAAACTTCCGTATGTAGTTATATCATCTCGACATTCTAATGCATCTACAAAACTTTTCATATCGTTCGAAAGACAGCAAAGTAGGAGTAGACTTGCGATATAGTTTGCATGCAGTTTACTGTCTTCGTGTTAAGCGCACTTTGCGTCAGTCTAAGGCTCGCCCCTGGTTATCCATTTCTCTGCCATTCGTGGCGAATGGCAGTTCTTTGTAAAATAAACCATACAAAAAATATATAGATTCGACTACTCACATAATTGATAATCGTATAACTGCATCATTAAGATTGAAATGACAAGTCAAAACGACAGTGTTGCCAGCATTGAATCGACAAATTGATTAAATTGTATATTAGTTAAAGTAGTGTTTATGAATAAGTTTTCTTAACAATCATTTGTTAGGCAAAAAGTGTTTGTTAACTAATATGTACTTTAAATCCCAATTAAGTTTTTTTTATGAATATGGCTGTATGAATCTATCGAATGGGGCGTCTATCGATTGCTTTACAGCTCTATGCTAGCATCATATCGTCCATATAGAAAGCAATGTAACAAATTTCCATTCGTCCTTAAAATATACAAGCAAGTGTCTGCTTGGTACTCCGAAATTTCCATTTTAATCAAAATATAATTTACACGTTTGTTCCATTCACTCCCAGCCTTTTCAGACCGTACAAAGCCTTGTTTAATTTACAAACTATATTCGGACAGTTTATATCTTCAAACGTCGGCGGTTAAGTCATGTAAACTTCGTCTGCAATGGTACCATTTAAATATGCTGCTACAATATCGATGTAATTAACGAATAATTTTTTTGGGCTGCTAGGGCAATTAACTGTCTTATTACAAAATGTCGTACCACAGGTGTAATCATTTAACATCAAAAACCCAGTTGCCAATTTTGTTCTCGATTAATCTACTAAACTCAAAATTCATAGCCTCTTGCCACATTTCTGCATGATCAGAGTTTAGTGCTTGAGACACAGTATCAGGATTTTCAACACTGATATTTTAACATATTTTGACCGTCATCTGTACAATATACTTTTGTGGTCTGCCTACACCACCAGACCTCAATAAATTCGGCTTTCCTCGCTATCTCTTTTTATCTACTATTATTGTGTCCTCTCTTTTCGTTCCGTTATTCGTTGATGTAGGTTCACTAAACTTTCATCTGACTCAAAGACTTTTTGCAGCTCTTCGTCTCATTTAATACCTTCTGCATAAATTATTTCACTAGAAGCTAACACTATTCTCTGCCATGCTTTTCTTAGTTTCTTAAATTACGCATTCCTCCTACACATGTGTGACGTCGCGCCGCTGTCCAGAATCCACGGCTCTCTTAAATTTATGTCACCAGCAAATAAAGAATACGAATAATCACTGTCTCTTCTATCATTGACTTTGCACTGAGAACGTATGTGACCTCTCTTCCCACAGCGAAAAGATTTAATGTTGTCGATGTATACTTGACCACTGACATTGCCTTTCATCTCATGACCATAATTATTCTTACGTTGCATATTTCCATCATAGTTTTTCTACGTTTTCTTGTTGACTGTAGAACATTTTTCGAATTCGTCGCAAAAACCGTCTCACCACATGCTTAGCTTTTATCGCTTTGTCTCATTTGTTCTTTCAAAATTTTTTAAACTAAACTTCCGTATGTAGTTATATCATCTCGACATTCTAATGCATTTACAAAACTTTTCATATCGTTCGAAAGACAGCAAAGTAGGAGTAGACTTGCGATATAGTTTGCATGCAGTTTACTGTCTTCGTGTTAAGCGCACTTTGCGTCAGTCTAAGGCTCGCCCCTGGTTATCCATTTCTCTGCCATTCGTGGCGAAACCTACGTTTCTCGTTTACAACACATATATATATATATATATATATATATATATATATATATATATATATATATATATATATATATATATATATATATATATATATATATATATATATATATATATATATATATATATATATATATATATATATATATATATATATATATATATATATATATATATATATATATATATATATATATATATATATATATATATATATATATATATATATATATATATATATATATATATATATATATATATATGTGAGGTGCAAAATAAAAAGGGACCTAAGGTTAAAAACCAGTTTTGTTTAGGAGAGCCATTTTAAACATTAGGTCCCTTTCTATTTGCGCTTAGAATCGTGGACACGTGATGAATCGTGAACACGGTCAAGTAGCTCCCAGGATGATTTTGGAGCACCTGCCCATATATGGGAGTTGTATTCCACCTTTGGCCTGATGTAAGTTGTATAGATATTGAAAAGATCAGAAGGGGTGAAATATTTCTTGCACCGCTTTAAGAAGCCTATGCACTTGAGTGCTTCTTTCGACACTTTGAATACATATCTCACCCAACGAGCGTCACATTGTATTTTCATGTCCAGAACATCGAGAGCTTTCGATTGTTCAACATCCGTACCATCAATAGAAATTGGCGATATTGTTGAGTCAGCGAATCGCTTTTTAGGCAACAAGCAGCACTGTGTCTAACGTGCATTAAAATCTACTCTATTCACTCGACCCCATTCGGAAATGGTCAGTAGATCCCGGCCAAGTGTCTCATCCATAATTTGCCTTTTGTCTTCAATATTTTGAAGACTCGGCCTACTGTCGAATGAATATGAATGACAGAGGTTACTATCATCTGCGAAAGAGTAGATTTGATTCACGGTCTGTCCCAAAAGATCGTCAATGAAAATAAGAAATAAAGAGGGAGAAAGGACAGAGCCCTGTGGTACACCTGCGGTCAGCCTATGTTTGTTGGATGAGAACCCATCTACAACAACTCAAATAGTGCGATCTCTAAGAAAGCTCGATATAAATCGAGCAAACGTATTACCGACACCAAAAGCGATCAGCTTTGATATGAGTGCACCGTGCCAGACTCTATCAAAGGTCTTGGACTTTACTCTCACCAAACTGGTGGATAGACCGACTCCAACGCTCCGATCACATACTGTCGATCACTTAGCAGGTCGTTGGTCTCTAAATACCTCACAAGATGGTGGTTTACCATGCTCTCCATTACCTTGGAGAGCGCAGAGCAAATCGCAATTGGCCGATAATTCGCAGGATTATTGGCTTCACCCTTTTTAGGGATCGGCTGGACGTTCGCAACCTTCCAACACGCTGGAAGAACTCCCGCACGGTAAGCAAGTTAGAAAAGGTTGCGTAATGGACGGGCTTGCGTCGACGAGCACTTACATAGGACAAGTGCCGAAATACCATCCGGATGCTTTTTAGAACTACAGCAATACCTTTACTCTTTTTAAGCGATAGGTGTAAAATTTATTTTTTCTATCGTTACAGTATGCTGAAATAGCTCGAAATTCCTTTTCGGTGTATGCCTCATTTTGGTTTCAGGTATGTTGCCGTTCTTTAGGAGCACAATGTGAACACCATCGTAACCAGTTCGTTAGTGCTACTTTCCCGAAGGTATATGGGAGGCGGCCTTGCATTTGTAGCAGTTGTTAAAGGATGAGGCTCTTCATCGCTGAGTAATGCAAACAGATTATTACTTGTACTCGCTTCTTCACTATTCGCGGATTTGCAACTTTTTTTGGTTGTGTTACCTTTTACGCTTTATTTCAATGTAGCTATCCATGCCTATCTGCACCACCATAACTTGTTTGTCTTGTTTCAGTTCGTTGTTTCGATGTGTGTTTTCTATGTTCTCTGTATTTACACTTTCTTTATTATTGATGTTGTTACCACTGCCCGGTGAGAGAGTTAATTTGTCTTTGTGACGTTACCTCTCTCATTCCATTGCTTACTCTCATTACGAACTTACACTGCAAAAAAAATTTCTGCGTTGCTCTAGGTCTTAAGTGGGACGATGGCTTATCCAGCTGTGTGTTTGTTTAACTGAGTGTGCGTGTGAGCGACATTTATATTTTGGATGGCTTGTCTCAATTTTGTCTAAAATTGTTTGAGTTCTTTACAAGTTGGTACTTATAACGACTTCAAACATACAGCCATATTCATAAAAAAAACTTAATTGGGATTTAAAGTACATATTAGTTAACAAACACTTTTTGCCTAACAAATGATTGTTAAGAAAACTTATTCATAAACACTACTTTAACTAATATACAATTTAATCAATTTGTCGATTCAATGCTGGCAACACTGTCGTTGTGACTTGTCATTTCAATCTTAATGATGCAGTTATACGATTATCAATTATGTGAGTAGTCGAATCTATATATTTTTTGTATGGTTTATTTTACAAAGAACTGATTTAATAAACAAAAAAAAAAAAAAAAATATATATATATATATATATATATATATATATATATATATATATATATATATATATATATATATATATATATATATATATATATATATATATATATATATATATATATATATATATATATGGTACGTAAAGCCATTTGTTTACACACGTTGCCAATTCTGAACATACATATAGGAACTGCCTAATAGTACTCAGCAGAAAAAAAATATATTTTTTTGCTATAGTGAACTACAGTCGAACTTCTCTATAGCGAACTTCCACATAAAGAATTTTTCTTTATAACGAATAAATTTTGAAAACACAACTTTTTTGAAGCCAGTTTCACACATTTTAATCTCCTTATAACGAACTTCCCTATAACGAAGTTTTCTCTATAACGAAGGTTTTAATAATGCACAAATAGAAATTCTCACACAAAATAATCCCCCTATAGCGTTTTTTTTAGCAGTCGATATTTTCTCGGAAGTCACACAAAAAAAAAATTCTGTGAAAAACGTTACATTTTTAATGCTTACTATGATAGATGCAAAAAAAAGAAAACAGAAACATGTGTATACGAAGAGAAAATATCAGTTTCAAATAATTTTTGTAGTGCTCGGACGATTGATTGCAAAATGGCAAAACGTAAATGTCTATCCATAGAACAAAAGTGTAGTATTATATCCAAAGTTAATGAAGGCAATAAAAAAAAGAAAGATGTGGCTGCAGAATTTGGAATTTCGCCTACAACTCTCTCAACAAACATAAACACTATCGAAAAAGCCAGCACGTCTGCCGTATGCAGTAAATTTCAGAAGGTTAGACTATGTGAGTATCCAGATATTGACGAAGCCATGATTAGGTGGACAACAGTAACAAGGAACAAACACATTCCACTTTCCGGACCAATAATCAGAGAAAAGGCAATGGAGTTTGCAGAATCATTAGGTCATTCCGATTTTGTAGCGAGTGTGGGATGGCTTGATAAATTTAAACGAAGACATAACATTGTCGGGAAAGTTGTTTGTCGAGAGGGTGGTGCAATAAATATCAATACTCGAGATGACTGGATCAATAATATTTTGCCTAATGTCATCAACCACTACAGTCATGATGATATCTTTAACGCAGATGAAACGGCTCTGTTTTTTAAATGCTTACCATCCAGAACTCTTGCATTTAAAAATGAAAAATGTGTTGGTGCAAAGGAAAGCAAGGACAGAATTACTGTAATGATTGGCTCCAATATGACTGGGACTGAAAAACTCAGACTGCTGGTTATTGGAAAATCAAAAAATCCACGTTGCTTTAAAGGTCTAACAAATCTTGAAGTGGATTATGAGAATAACTCTAAAGCATGGATGACCAGCGATTTATATGAAAAATGGCTTCTAAAGTTGGATACAAAATTTGCTGCCCAAAAGAGACAAATTCTCCTTTTTGTTGACAATTGCCCAGCACATCCGATATCTACACAAGCTAAGCTAAGACACTTCAAACTTGTCTACTTCCCTCCTAATATGACTTCAGCTCTACAGCCGATGGATCAAGGAATCATTCAAAATTTAAAACACTATTACAGAAAACGAATCCTACAGAAAATGTTGTGTTACTCTACTACCGATACCCCTTTACCAGTAACTTTGCTTGATGCCGTTCGCGAATTAAGCAGAGCGTGGAATTTTGATGTTAAAACTGAAACAATTGCCAATTGTTTTAAAAAGTCTGGTTTTCCCAACACTATTGTCGAAACGACAGATGTTCAAGAAAATAATATATCTCTGTCAGAAATATGGTCTGCATATGAAGAAGACAATAACATTGAAGACATTACAATTGAAGATTACGTTAACGTTGATTGCGACACTTTAACCATGGAGTACCCTTCGGATGAAGACATTCTACAAGACATTTTATCAAATCAGTATGGTGTTCAAGGTACGTATGCTTAAATAATAGGAAATACATAGTAACTTTATCAATAATTTTCATTTAGATTTAGAAGATGATGAATCAGACTCGGATGGAGATATTGCTGAAATCCCTTCATTTTCCCAGTTACACTCATCGTTTAACATGATAAGAACTTTTATGGAGTCTCGAAACAATGTTCCTGATCATATCTTTTCTTCCCTAAATCGTTGCGAAGACTTTGTTGATGAAGTAAAGTGGCAAAATCAAAAACAAATGAAAATCACATCTTATTTCAAACCCAAATAAAAAATGAATTTCTGCATATGCATGTGTGTTTGCTTTTTCACTTAGATCAAAATAAAAGGTTCTTTTTGTAAGTCTCCCTATAACGATTTTTCTCTATAACGTAGTAATTCGCAGGTCCCCAACTGCTACGTTATAGAGAAGTTCGACTGTATACTGAACAAAGTTATGTTTACGGAATTTCTAAAAAAAAATTGGAATCCATTGACATTTGTAAACTGAATTGAAAATCAAACAAATTTGTCGGAGAGCTTCTTTCGGTTAGGCGGACCATACAATTTAAAATAGCTTTCCTTTATAAGTATTGCTCTGCCATTAGTAAGGTACATAAAAATCGTCTGTTGCTTCTTCAGCATGAGTTTTTTCAAAATGTACATATACAGTAAAAGCTCTCTTAAGGGGACACTGACGGTCGCAGCGATTTTGTACGCCTTAGGGAGATGTCTGAACAATAGAGCGCTTAGAGGAAAATAAAAAAACGAATAGAATGTTCCTACAACTAAGGAAATAAATATGTTAATAAATTTCAAAACATTTTGTAATAAATTTTTATTATTAAAGAACAATATTCACACACGCCATTTCGCGATGCTATTCTGATTAAAAGTTACACACAAGAGATCGTTTTCAACAAATGTTTATCAAAATAGTAGAGCAACAAAATATGATTTATTCTTTGCTTGTTTATAAATTTGTACACAGTTATGAGAAAACTGTATAAGAATTTGGGAGAGGGAAGAGAGCAACTCACCTACACAAACTCTAAATAATGATTGATTTAAAAATAGATAAAGTAGGATAAATGGCAAAGGAAGAGTTGTCCGCTCATGGGAATTGTTTCGTACCAAAAAAGTGCCCGCGTCCGTCCAAGGGAGCGTCCGCTTAAGGAGCATGATTTCTTCCTGAAACAAGGCGAAAATTTTGGGACCAAGAAATTTGTCCGCTTAAGAGATCTGTCCGGCTATAAGAGCTGTCCGGCTGTAAGAACAGTTCGAAAGAAGAGCTTTCACTGTATATATATAATAATTTATGCATTACTATTTCGTTTTAAAATTACTTATTTTGATTTGAGTTTTTTTTTGTAAAAAAATACACCATTTTTCTAATAAAAACCCTAAAAATCAAAATTAACAAATTACACTATCCAGAAATGATATAAAAATGTGGTCTTTGGAAACAATTTTTCCCATTTATGACGTTTTGCTTGCAGCAAGTGACAATATATCACTGGCAACACAATTTTCTTGCTGGCCGACCTCAAGTATGAGTACGTGGCAAGGTTTATAAATACAAGGTTACGCCATCAGCAAAAATTGCCGTTAGGTGACGTAGTTGGTGACAAACATCAAAAAGAAGTGGGTTGCCAGCTCTATGTCTGCCTACTTTTAGTTAACAAAGCTAAGATTTCATGTGAAAAATGTACATATTGCAGTGAGTTGGCAACCCTACAGCTGAAATCACTTTGTCAGATTTGTCAAGAAATAAAACAACAAATCGAAACGTAAACATTAAGTGTGCAGTGGGCAAATGTATGAAAACCAACAGTAAAAAATATGTGAGTATGTGTATAAATAACATTTTTATTGTTTGATTAGAAACATTTAGTTAAAAAACATTGTGGCTAACGAATCAATATTTAAAAAAACACATAGAAGAAGCTGAAGGTGTTGAACTTGAAGAAAATGTAAAAAGAATGTTTTTCCGGTGCAGAATGTACTTTAGGTTAAGAATATTAAATGCCAACATTACCAAAAATATTTATACCAAAAAAAGAAAATTAAATAAAACTTTAACTTAATATACAAAAAATTGTTCGTTTTTCGCTAATAAATAAATTGATGGCAAAAATAGTCAATTGTCCCACTGTTATGAATACACAAATATAATCAGCTGTTAGCTCGAAATTTTTAGCCAATAGGAACAAAGTTTGCGTGACGTCATTGGTGACAAACGTCAAAAACAGAAAAGGGAAGGGGGCTGGGATGGCGTAACCTTCTATACATAAACCTTGAGTACGTGGTGTTTTTGTTAAAAAGTGTGTATTGAGTTTATATGTATGTATGTATATATGTATGTATTCGTAACAAGATATACTGATTAAGTATAGGAAAATTTATTGTTCGCGGTTTTATTATGGAACATATCCATAATAAAACCGCGATTTTTAAGGCTTATGATATGCAACTAAAGAAACACCAAACTCAACCAGAAATTTTTTAGGGCTGCACCCAATCCCTATAGCCTTTAAATTAGCAAAAAAGAAGCAATAAGGTTGTTACTAAAAGGCTGCCTTTTGTTTCCTTTATTTTACTGGTAGTGCTTTTTTGTTGCCTTTTCTTAGCCGGTAAGTGTTTTTGTATAACCTATTCATGTTTAAAAGCTGTACTATTCGTTAGTTAATGCTTTTGCAATGTGTTAGATTTTTAAGTGACATTTGCTGTTAGCTTATATTTTTTGGTGATTTTTTAGCTGATGTAACATAAAGCAGAGGTGAAAAGAGTAGACGTGTTTCTTTGCTTCTTCTATAAAAATCTTTTTTTAAGTACTAAGAGATAGTTTTCAGTGACTGGCATAGTTTAACAGTAACCCTTAAAAGGTCGTGTTTTTTGTTTCCTAATACAATCAGCCAAATGCGATTAATAATAAAGTTTTAAGCCCAGATAAAGATTAAAAGGTCGTGTTTTTTGTTTTCTCATACAATCAGCCAAATGCGATTAATAAAAAAGTTTTAAGCCTAGATAAAGCTTTAATTTTCTACCGCGGAAGTTTTTTTTTTTAATAATGCTTCATTTGGTATTATTACATCTGCTCCGGAAGAGCCTAACAAGCCTAGCAATAAGTATACGCATCTTAAAGTTAAATTCAATAGAGAATCCTGACATGGATTTCTGTGTTATGCCGTTCTCTGTGTCGTTTTGGCAGGACTTGCATTAATCTGTTCACATTTTTATGTCAACTGTATTAGTATGACATTTTTGATTGTAGAGCAAAGAACTCTAGGCTTGTTGAGTGGAGAACTCGAGTTTCATAAAACTCTTGATTTATAGAGTCGATTTTATTCATTTACGCGGTATTGTACGTACTACTTACTGTAGGCCTTTGAGCGGCCTTCGAGCGTTCACATAACTGAGAATTTGAAACTAGAATCGGTTTAAACCTTGTGAGATAGAGGTTGAGACCTCTTGTGCCAGACATTTCCGTTTTTTGTTTTGACTGTAGAGCACATAAACCTCGTTTGGTTTCAACCTCGTGAAGTAGAAATAAGGATTCTACAAAGTAATTTGCGCGTGTGCTCGCCGTAAGTTGTGACGAGAGACTCGCAGGTATAGATCAGAATACCTGGCGTTCATTTCACCAAAGTCTTGACATGCTTGGAACATATATTAACTGTCTAGCTAATATGTTGCCGTGTCGTTTGTGCTTCTGTTTTTGCATCATCTTGATATCTTGAAATGCATCTTTGACTAGGGGTATTTTCTGATCTAGGTGGATGTTTTCATTCCTCATATACCAAGGGGCGCCAGTGATCAACTGCAATGTTTTCGATTGAACTCTCTGAATCTTGTAAAGGTTGCTTAAACTTGCTTTGTCCAATAGATGGGCACCGTATTGCCAGATAGGTTTGATTATACTATTGTATAGCAAAGTCTTGTATTCAAGACTCAGTGTTGAGTTTGCGTTGAGGAACCAGTGGAGTTGGCACACCTTGAGCTACAGCTGAGTCTTCTTGGCCTCTATAAGACTTCTCTATGTTAGTCGTCGATACATGTGGATCCCCAGGTATGTAACGTTATCGGATAGAGAAAAAAGGATATTGTATAATTAAAGTACAATGTCGGGCATGTGCTTAAGTTCAGTGTAAAAATAACCTGTGTGCATTTTGTCTCGACCTTTATTTTCCAGTCAGATAGCCATGATTCTACTCGTCTAAGATGAACACCAAGATTCGTGTATAGCAGTATCATCGGCAGAAGTGGACGTAAGTACTTTTGGGCTTGTAGGTATATCTGCGGTAAACAGAAGATACAGGGTAGGCCCTAGGACACTACCCTGTGGAGCTCACATTTGACTCTGAATCTGCGGCTATTTAAGTAAGACTTAAGGAGGCGATGCGTATTCGCTGGTAAATATTTACAAATTTTGCTGATCAACCCAAAGTGCCAGACTTTGTCAACTGCTTGAGCAACATCTAGAAACACGGCGCAGCAATAATCACGCCGTCCAAACGATTTTTCTATTGCTTGGGTCAAACGGTTTACCTGTTCAATGGTACTGTGACCTTCCCAGAATCCAAACTGATGGTCTGGTATTATATTGTTTTGATAGAAGAACTTTTTCAAAAAGTTTGGATAAACAGGGAAGTACACTGATCGGTCTATAGGAGGATGGGATTGATTTGTCCTTTCCTGGCTATACGATCACTTGAACCAAAGAAAATTTCCACGCCTTGGGAAAGCAGCTATGTACATATTAAAATTTAATTATATACTTCGGGTACTTCACGGCAATAAAAGGAAGTTCTATGATCATTTTAGGCGTTACAAGATCGTATCCGGGTGCCTTACCCGGATTTACAGTTTCCTTTATAATATGCATGACTTCAGTAGCAGTTTCGACGGGATGGATTTCATCTGGAGTAAGGAATCCACTACTTGTAGGATATGGGCGAAATAGCAGGTCCAGATGGTTCGCGTAAACACTGGCTTCTCCACTTCTGATATAGTCCACAAGCCATTTGCGTTGCTTAAAGAAAATTACGTATCCGCAGGCATAATAGTATTTCTTAGGCTTTTCCATAATGAGTATTTGGTTGAACATGTAGGAGTAGACTTGCGATATAGTTTGCATGCAGTTTACTGTCTTCGTGTTAAGCGCACTTTGCGTCAGTCTAAGGCTCGCCCCTGGTTATCCATTTCTCTGCCATTCGTGGCGAAACCTACGTTTCTCGTTTACAACATATATATATATATATATATATATATATATATATATATATATATATATATATATATATATATATATATATATATATATATATATATATATATATATATATATATATATATATATATATATATATATATATATATATATATATATATATATATATATATATATATATATATATATATGTTGTAAACGAGATTTTCTTTAAGCAACGCAAATGGCTTGTGGACTATATCAGAAGTGGAGAAGCCAGTGTTTACGCGAACCATCTGGACCTGCTATTTCGCCCATATCCTACAAGTAGTGGATTCCTTACTCCAGATGAAATCCATCCCGTCGAAACTGCTACTGAAGTCATGCATATTATAAAGGAAACTGTAAATCCGGGTAAGGCACCCGGATACGATCTTGTAACGCCTAAAATGATCATAGAACTTCCTTTTATTGCCGTGAAGTACCCGAAGTATATAATTAAATTTTAATATGTACATAGCTGCTTTCCCAAGGCGTGGAAATTTTTTTTGGTTCACGTGATCTTATAGCCAGGAAAGGACAAATCAATCCCATCCTCCTATAGACCGATCAGTGTACTTCCCTGTTTATCCAAACTTTTTGAAAAAGTTCTTCTATCAAAACAATATACTACCAGACCATCAGTTTGGATTCTGGGAAGGTCACAGTACCATTGAACAGGTAAACCGTTTGACCCAAGCAATAGAAAAATCGTTTGGACGGCGTGATTATTGCTGCGCCGTGTTTCTAGATGTTGCTCAAGCAGTTGACAAAGTCTGGCACTTTGGGTTGATCAGCAAAATTTGTAAATATTTACCAGCGAATACGCATCGTCTCCTTAAGTCTTACTTAAATAGCCGCAGATTCAGAGTCAAATGTGGGCAACATACCACCGATGATCGCGAAATACTAGCTGGTGCTCCACAGGGTAGTGTCCTGGGGCCTACCCTGTATCTTCTGTTTACCGCAGATATACCTACAAGCCCAAAAGTACTTACGTCCACTTCTGCCGATGATACTGCTATACACGAATCTTGGTGTTCATCTTAGACGAGTAGAATCATGGCTATCTGTCTGGAAAATAAAGGTCGAGACAAAATGCACACAGGTTATTTTTACACTGAACTTAAGCACATGCCCGACATTGTACTTTAATTATACAATATCCTTTTTTCTCTATCCGATAACGTTACATACCTAGGGATCCACATGTATCGACGACTAACATAGAGAAGTCTTATAGAGGCCAAGAAGACTCAGCTGTAGCTCAAGGTGTGCCAACTCCACTGGTTCCTCAACGCAAACTCAACACTGAGTCTTGAATACAAGACTTTGCTATACAATAGTATAATCAAACCTATCTGGCAATACGGTGCCCATCTATTGGACAAAGCAAGTTTAAGCAACCTTTACAAGATTCAGAGAGTTCAATCGAAAACATTGCAGTTGATCACTGGCGCCCCTTGGTATATGAGGAATGAAAACCATCCACCTAGATCAGAAAATACCCCTAGTCAAAGATGCATTTCAAGATATCAAGATGATGCAAAAACAGAAGCACAAACGACACGGCAACATATTAGCTATACAGTTAATATATGTTCCAAGCATGTCAAGACTTTGGTGAAATGAACGCCAGGTATTCTGATCTATACCTGCGAGTCTCTCGTCACAACTTACGGCGAGCACACGCGCAAATTACTTTGTAGAATCCTTATTTCTACTTCACGAGGTTGAAACCAAACGAGGTTTATGTGCTCTACAGTCAAAACAAAAAACGGAAATGTCTGGCACAAGAGGTCTCAACCTCTATCTCACAAGGTTTAAACCGATTCTAGTTTCAAATTCTCAGTTATGTGAACGCTCGAAGGCCGCTCAAAGGCCTACAGTAAGTAGTACGTACAATACCGCGTAAATGAATAAAATCGACTCTATAAATCAAGAGTTTTATGAAACTCGAGTTCTCCACTCAACAAGCCTAGAGTTCTTTGCTCTACAATCAAAAATGTCATACTAATACAGTTGACATAAAAATGTGAACAGATTAATGCAAGACCTGCCAAAACGACACAGAGAACGGCATAACACAGAAATCCATGTCAGGATTCTCTATTGAATTTAACTTTAAGATGCGTATACTTATTGCTAGGCTTGTTAGGCTCTTCCGGAGCAGATCTAATAATACCAAATGAAGCATTATTAAAAAAAAAAACTTCCGCGGTAGAAAATCTTGGCATGGTGAGAATGCATATAACGCACACAATCCCATAATGTAAGAGTATAGGTTGCCTATCGCTGATTTAATTGGTCTTTTTTAATTTTGCATGTCATTGATTTCGTCGGCAACTGATTTTAATTTATTTAAGAGCAGTAATACCATTACGAAAGTCACTTATTCTCTTATCAATCTCATTTAGTATACGCGTTTCACTTTCAGCTAACAATGTTTCTATCATTTTGTTTTGTTTTTCGAATCGTTTGCCAATAAACATGACGATTTGTTGAGGAGTCTCATTATTAGAGCGGCTCGGAGTTTTATATATTTTTCCGAGTACGAGTTCTACAAAAGTTCTCGCATCCGTTTAAGAGCGAACGAGGCAGCAATACTTTCATTGCTATTGCTTTGAGTGAAATCAAAGCTAATGTCGTTGTTATTGTTTGGACGTCATCAGAACTTTGAGCAAGTTTTATGGTGCTTGTTCTTCTTGTACACTTATTTTAATTTCGGTGAGCGAATTTGTATGGTGCTTGTTCTTCTCGTTAACTCTTATTTATGTTAATATTTCCGTGAGCGAGTTTGTAAGGTGCTTGAGCTTCTTGTTGTGTTAATCTTTTTTGTATTTTCGCAGAAGAGTGGTTTTGTTTTATTTGCACAGATAAATCAAAATAAATTAAAGCTTTATCTAGGCTTAAAACTTTTTTATTAATCGCATTTGGCTGATTGTATGAGAAAACAAAAAACACGACCTTTTAATCTTTATCTGGGCTTAAAACTTTATTATTAATCGCATTTGGCTGATTGTATTAGGAAACAAAAAACACGACCTTTTAAGGGTTACTGTTAAACTATGCCAGTCACTGAAAACTATCTCTTAGTACTTAAAAAAAGATTTTTATAGAAGAAGCAAAGAAACACGTCTACTCTTTTCACCTCTGCTTTATGTTACATCAGCTAAAAAATCACCAAAAAATATAAGCTAACAGCAAATGTCACTTAAAAATCTAACACATTGCAAAAGCATTAACTAACGAATAGTACAGCTTTTAAACATGAATAGGTTATACAAAAACACTTACCGGCTAAGAAAAGGCAACAAAAAAGCACTACCAGTAAAATAAAGGAAACAAAAGGCAGCCTTTTAGTAACAACCTTATTGCTTCTTTTTTGCTAATTTAAAGGCTATAGGGATTGGGTGCAGCCCTAAAAAATTTCTGGTTGAGTTTGGTGTTTCTTTAGTTGCATATCATAAGCCTTAAAAATCGCAGTTTTATTATGGATATGTTCCATAATAAAACCGCGAACAATAAATTTTCCTATACTTAATCAGAATATCTTGTTACGAATACATATATACGACTTAAACACAGCGGCCACACGAAAAACTCAATACACACTTTTTAACAAAAACACCACGTACTCATACTTGAGGTCGGCCAGCAAGAAAATTGTGTTGCCAGTGATATATTGTCACTTGCTGCAAGCAGAACGTCATAAATGGGAAAAATTGTTTCCAAAGACGACATTTTTATATCATTTCTGGATAGTGTAATTTGTTAATTTTGATTTTTAGGGTTTTTATTAGAAAAATGGTGTATTAAAAAAAAACTCAAATCAAAATAAGTAATTTTAAAACGAAATAGTAATGCATAAATTATTATATATATACAGTGATAGCTCTTCTTCCGAACTGTTCTTACAGCCGGACAGCTCTTATAGCCGGACAGATCTCTTAAGCGGACAAATTTCTTGGTCCCAAAATTTTCGCCTTGTTTCAGGAAGAAATCATGCTCCTTAAGCGGACGCTCCCTTGGACGGACGCGGGCACTTTTTTGGTACGAAACAATTCCCATGAGCGGACAACTCTTCCTTTGCCATTTATCCTACTTTATCTATTTTTAAATCAATCATTATTTAGAGTTTGTGTAGGTGAGTTGCTCTCTTCCCTCTCCCAAATTCTTATACAGTTTTCTCATAACTGTGTACAAATTTATAAACAAGCAAAGAATAAATCATATTTTGTTGCTCTACTATTTTGATAAACATTTGTTGAAAACGATCTCTTGTGTGTAACTTTTAATCAGAATAGCATCGCGAAATGGCGTGTGTGAATATTGTTCTTTAATAATAAAAATTTATTACAAAATGTTTTGAAATTTATTAACATATTTATTTCCTTAGTTGTAGGAACATTCTATTCGTTTTTTTATTTTCCTCTAAGCGCTCTATTGTTCAGACATCTCCCTAAGGCGTACAAAATCGCTGCGACCGTCAGTGTCCCCTTAAGAGAGCTTTTACTGTATATGTACATTTTGAAAAAACTCATGCTGAAGAAGCAACAGACGATTTTTATGTACCTTACTAATGGCAGAGCAATACTTATAAAGGAAAGCTATTTTAAATTGTATGGTCCGCCTAACCGAAAGAAGCTCTCCGACAAATTTCTTTGATTTTCAATTCAGTTTACAAATGTCAATGGATTCCAATTTTTTTTTAGAAATTCCGTAAACATAACTTTGTTCAGTATAGTTAACTATAGCAAAAAAATATATTTTTTTTCTGCTGAGTACTATTAGGCAGTTTCTATATGTATGTTCAGAATTGCAACGTGTGTAAACAAATGGCTTTACGTTTTGCCTTTTACACTCTAACAGCCGTATTTATAAAAATTAAAAACAGCATTACAAACGATTGTGTATGAAAACTTTATTCATAAACGATTATTAGCTTAATAATCGTTTTGTAAACCATTATTAAATGTGAGCATTTTAATATTCTTTCGACCCTACTTTAACAGTGTCTTAAAGTCACGTTTGTGTTTGTTTGTCTACATTTACACACACATTTTTGGAATTTTTCGAATACAACGAAGAAAAAAATATTTTTAAAATATACGATTAGAATGGATACGTTAATTTTTTTCGCGTTTGCAATCATCATTTTTTTCATTTTCATTTATAAAAACTTCTTTATGGAAAAAACACAAAACAAAAAAAGGGAAAATTGTAAAAAGTTCACTAGTGATGTGTAAACAATCAAAATAAGAATAATATTATTCGTTATTCGAATACCTTTTTTTATCAGTAATACATAAGTGATCTCAATTTGTCTTTTATATAAACACGATTTTGTTTTTATTATTTTAAAAGTAAGCATATATATATATATATATATATATATATATATATATATATATATATATATATATATATATATATATATATATATATATATATATATATATATATATATATATATATATATATATATATATATATATATATATATATATATATATATTTTTTTTTTTTTTTTTTTTTTTTTTTTTTTGTGTATTAAATCAGTTCTTTGTAAAATAAACCATACAAAAAATATATAGATTCGACTACTCACATAATTGATAATTGTATAACTGCATCATTAAGATTGAAATGACAAGTCAAAACGACAGTGTTGCCAGCATTGAATCGACAAATTGATGAAATTGTATATTAGTTAAAGTAGTGTTTATGAATAAGTTTTCTTAACAATCATTTGTTAGGCAAAAAGTGTTTGTTAACTAATATGTACTTTAAATCCCAATTAAGTTTTTTTATGAATATGGCTGTATGAATCTATCGAATGGAGCGTCTATCGATTGTTTTACAGCTCTATGCTAGCATCATATCGTCCACATAGAAAGCAATGTAACAAATTTCCATTCGTCCTTAAAATATACAAGCAAGTGTCTGCTTGGTACTCCGAAATTTCCATTTTAATCAAAATATAATTTACACGTTTGTTCCATTCACTCCCAGCCTTTTCAGACCGTACAAAGCCTTGTTTAATTTACAAACTATATTCGGACAGTTTATATCTTCAAACGTCGGCGGTTAAGTCATGTAAACTTCGTCTGCAATGGTACCATTTAAATATGCTGCTACAATATCGATGTAATTAACGAATAATTTTTTTGGGCTGCTAGGGCAATTAACTGTCTTATTACAAAATGTCGTACCACAGGTGTAATCATTTAACATCAAAAACCCAGTTGCCAATTTTGTTCTCGATTAATCTACTAAACTCAAAATTCATAGCCTCTTGCCACATTTCTGCATGATCAGAGTTTAGTGCTTGAGACACAGTATCAGGATTTTCAACACTGATATTTTAACATATTTGGACCGTCATCTGTACAATATACTTTTGTGGTCTGCCTACACCACCAGACCTCAATAAATTCGGCTTTCCTCGCTATCTCTTTTTATCTACTATTATTGTGTCCTCTCTTTTCGTTCCGTTATTCGTTGATGTAGGTTCACTAAACTTTCATCTGACTCAAAGACTTTTTGCAGCTCTTCGTCTCATTTAATACCTTCTGCATAAATTATTTCACTAGAAGCTAACACTATTCTCTGCCATGCTTTTCTTAGTTTCTTAAATTACGCATTCCTCCTACACATGTGTGACGTCGCGCCGCTGTCCAGAATCCACGGCTCTCTTAAATTTATGTCACCAGCAAATAAAGAATACGAATAATCACTGTCTCTTCTATCATTGACTTTGCACTGAGAACGTATGTGACCTCTCTTCCCACAGCGAAAAGATTTAATGTTGTCGATGTATACTTGACCACTGACATTGCCTTTCATCTCATGACCATAATTATTCTTACGTTGCATATTTCCATCATAGTTTTTCTACGTTTTCTTGTTGATTGTAGATCATTTTTCGAATTCGTCGCAAAAACCGTCTCACCACATGCTTAGCTTTTATCGCTTTGTCTCATTTGTTCTTTCAAAATTTTTTAAACTAAACTTCCGTATGTAGTTATATCATCTCGACATTCTAATGCATCTACAAAACTTTTCATATCGTTCGAAAGACAGCAAAGTAACGAAACCCCATAAAGTCATACTAAGATTGATGCCGATTTCCTTTACCTCGCCAACGGTAAAGAAAAAACTGTTTATTTGTGCAGCAAACTTCTGGTTCAATTTTAATTTAAAATGTACCAGATTCTTAAATAGTTTAACCTTCCTGGATACAGTATCTGCCTTGTAAATGGAGCTTAATGCACTCCATGCTCCCTTTGTATAGATCAGATCTCCAGCTTTTACACTAAATTTTATTGTTGCTAGTGCCTTTTTGTCATTACTTATCCAGGCTGCTTTCGCCAGTTCAGTTTCTGGGCATTTATCTACGATGGTGTTCCACAGCTCCAATGTTCTAAGCAAGCACTTCACTTGAATGCACCACGTTCCGTTCAATTTTCGTCACTTAGCTTTTCAATACTTGCAACAGCGCCAGCCATATCTCCTTGTTTGTTAGCCACGGATAAAACAATATAAAGCGGAGTGATTCCAATTAATTTTAACGATCTGGGCCCATAACCTTTGTTGTTGTTATCTCTATATTCCTTATGTGAAATCCGCGTGACCCAAAATTAAGGAAAACCACGTTGTATAAAATCAAGAGGTTTCTACATAAGTGAACTATGTCAAACTAAGTATTGAATGCAAGTAACGTTGACAACGGAATGAACAAACGCATAGCAATGTTGTGATATTTTGACATTCAAGACAATTTTGTCATTACATTTGATGTTTTTTTTGGATCCGGAGGTGTGGAATCTTCAAAGATACTAGTCGCCATAGACATGCACGATTTACCATTGCTGGCACCAACGTACTAAACCACACTCCCTATACATCAACCACTGTCCCCAGCGGGACTACCGTTAGATATTATTTCGCGAGGGCTGGTTATCATTTACGTTATCATTACATCATATTCTCTTGCTTCAAGGTTTGGAAGGCGTTCCGCTATCCGCAGCTCCTTCAGCACTGCCACCATGTGCGTTTCGATCTTGCTCCAGTTTTCCGCACGTTGGATCATCAATTTCAAAACATGTTCAAAGCCCGGAATATCTATAAGGGATGTCCTGAATCTTGGACAGTTTAACACAACGTGTTCTTCGTTTTCCTCTTCCTCCACACAGTTTGGGCATATAGGCGAGCTGTGTAGCATACAACGGTCAAATTCTAACTGGGTCAGAAATAAAAACGAAAAACGTATTTTTAGGAACGAATGGATGGCTAAAGCACGCATGTTTTCCGGCCTACTTGCTCGTCGTTGGGGTGGGATCTTGCCTTCACATATTCCTGTTTCGCTACCATAAAATTTTATTTTTTTAGAAATCGCGTGCTTGACTGGATGATATCAGTATCTAAGAAGAACAAAAAGAAGATAGTAAGGAGGTAAAGAGGATAGAATTTGGTTCCATTCGAAGTGGAGTTTGGTTGTGCGGTAGGTGGTAAATGCACAAACGGTTTGCCCGCCCATCCTGTCTACTCAATATCCATTGGGAAAATCTATGGTAGACCCATTTAATATTCCCCTATCTCTAGTTCCGGCTACCAGAAATCAAACATGAGTGCATTTCAGCAATTGATAACATTTTATTAAAACTAATCAGTTCAGGCAACATTTTCTTAGATAAGAATATTCTCATTTAAAGTTTACTAAATTCATTATGAAAAAAAACAAATATAATAAAATGGATTAAGAGCAAACTGTAGTAAGGTAATTAAGTAGATTCTATGAAAATAATTTAAAAATAAAAATAAAATAAGACTTTTCTTTTTCTTTTTTTAATGAAAGTACAAACTAAATCAAATTTTACCTTGCTAACATTATTTATAAAGAAAAAAAAAAAGGAAAAACCCTAAATCAAGAGTGAAACCAACGCGCAGTATAAACCAAAAATACTATCGGATATATTCCAATAATTGGATATATTCATACACCAATATCTGTAATAGTGCAAGGTCAACGCACTCTTTGTATTACTTTTTCCTTATGTACATACATACAAACACACAAACGCGACACCGAAATAAAAGGATATTGAATTTTATGTTGAAGTGGGATGCTTTAAAGTTATGGTAATTATGTCGAACATCTAGGAGGTATGTGGCAAATATAATCAAATAATTTGTGAGTGAATGTGGTTCGAATTTCTTTTAAGTACATAATGTTTTTGCTGATTGTATCAGGTTTTTCTTTCTTTAATAACACACATTCACTCATAAATTATTAAAAAGGACTGATCTCTCTAATGAAACTCGTCATTTCTGTGCTTATAACAAACTGGATTTATGATTCCATGCAAGCAAAATAACGATTTCCTAGAGAAGGACTCCGGTCTGGGGTTTTAGGGACAAGTGTACTCCAGGAGACAACGGTTGGTCTAGTTGTTCCTAGAGTACGTACGTCACCCTACCAATATTTAAAATAATTAAGATGTTGATGCACTTACTTGACTGGTGATCCCACGATGAAAGGCCTTCCACGCAGATAATCCAGGCAAAACGAAAAAAAATTAAATTTTAAATAGAGGTTGCCCCAAACATCCAATCTTGCTACCTTTGCCTTCTCCTCGACACTGCACACAAAACAATAGATTGCACTAACCACTTTTTAATTGAAACTGAACATTCTTTTTTTTCTTTATATATTTTTTTCTTTTAAATCGATTTCGCGAAAGTTCTTAATAGAAAGTTTTTGGTTGGTTTCACTTTAGATTTTCAATGATGAAATCGACTGAGACGATATAAAAAAAATTAAACAAAAATTTATATTAAAATTAACGAAAAAAAAATCACTGGTTATTTTCGATGATTAACCAAAAGAACTCTTTTTAACTTATATTTCCTCACGGCTTGGTAGACGTTTGTTTAAAAAAAAACCATTGGAAGATTATGCACAACCGTATAAATTCATATATTCGACCTTTGGACTTCTTGTAAAAATTGCACAAAGAAGATCCGACGGCACTTTTTTTTCACTTTTTCTTCCCGTATACTTAGGCACACTTTATACACGAGCTAAAATTAGACTGCTGGCAGACAGGTTATTTTTAACTTATTGTAGTGGCAGTATAGGAGCTTGTAGGGTACCGAGGTGAGGAAGCGGGGACAAGTGACTGAGAACACTTGGTGCCAAAGCTGAGGAAGAACAGGTGGACCGTTAACATAGGGAAATAAAAGAGAAATTGCCGCATTCTATTACCTTTTTTTTGCGTTGGCACCAACATAAGAGAAATAGATTGCCTTCAATCTCTGCTCCAGCTCAGCAATCATCCACTCTTCGATCAAATGAGCTTTCGGAAGAAGATCACAGGAAGCACACAATGATAGATTTTAGCACTGTAAGCAAAACTAAACTGAAATACTTAGAAAAACTTGCACACCTTATGACTTCCGACCTTCTGAATTAGAGCATTCCTATGTTATCTCAAACAATTGAAAATTGCTTGTGAGCACAAGGAAAAAAATCAAGAGGAAGGAAGGTATACAAGTGATAAGCAAAGTTCACAAGTACTTACAGCAGCTTGACAGTCTCACAAAAAAAATGTGACAAAAAAAATCCTTTACCGGCTTATCAGCACAAAAAAACTTATAATTGAACTGATAACGATTTACGTGTGCACAGAGCAAATGCTGGAACAAATTGGCAAAAATGGCTTCCCTTTACCCCTTTTTAAACCTCCAAACCGTTTTGCTGGACTAGCGCCAAAAACATCTTTGTGTTTCCAGACAAATATGTCTTCTGCTCAGATACACTAACACTTCTTACAACAATCGCACTCAACCGCCATATGCAACTACCACTTATGCAACACAACATAATAGAAGAATATTCACCTCTTCGATAAGAAAAAGGCAAAGTAGGAAAGCATCAAATGGAAGTTGAGAACCTAAATGAGAGTTCTCGATGTACCAACTTACTGATTTTTCCTCAACAAACAGCCACTTTAGCAAAAATTAAAAGAATCAATGAATAAAAATATCCACAAAAAAAAATAAAATAAAAAAACAAAATCTCAGAGGCCTGGCGTAGGAATTGAACCTAGGACCTCTGAGTAGTAATCGCCAACAATCCCACTGGTCCACCAGTAAGGCGACATTCCTGATTTACATTGGAGCCTGAAAGTATGCTATCTGCAATGGTTCTCACAAGATCAAGTTTCTAAATTTAGAAGGAAAAATAAAGGAACTGAGAAGAATCATCCGCTCATTTACAAAAAGGCAAACAACGCATTGTACATACATATGAGCAAACAAACAGACCACAGAATGAGATACACCAAAAAGTATCTGCAAGCGCCACTACATTTACCCCCCAACAAAATCAGATTTCGGGGATTTACAAGATCCGAAAGATGATCACGCTTGTAGATACTAGCTATTGTCTGATATCTTTTGCATGATATTTTCCAATTGGGCGTCCCTGCAAATCTTCAAGCTCATAATACGCAGTTCCAAGTTTTCGCCGAACTCGAGCTTTAATAAAGGTTGGGGCCAACTTGGCATTATAACCTTTTTCAAAATTGCTTAGACGGAAATTCCTGCGAAAAACTTCCTGGACTTCCTCATACGTTACTTCACGAGATCGAGTGTTGTAGGCTCTCTCGTTTCGTTCAAATTGTTTTCTCATTATATCTGTTGCTTTAGCTCGAACTACTTCAAATGAGTCGGACCGGTTAAATTGGACGGATCTATCCTCAAGCATACCCAAATTTCTTAAAAGCTGATAGGTAGAGCCATTTGTAACCATATGTTGGCCAAAAGCCATAAAATAGGGAGAAGTGCCTACCGACGAGTGTACTGCCGACCGTAGAGCGCACGATATTCTGCTCAAGTTTTCATCCCAATTCTGTTGATCAGTGTCGATATACGCTTTGATTGCCGCAATGACTGACCTGTTCACTCTCTCAGAAGCATTTGCCTGAGGAGCATGAACAGCAGTGTAAACGTGAGAAATCCCATAACGTTGAAGTAACGAATTGAATTTGTGAGCTTTAAATTGCGTTCCGTTGTCAGAAACTACTATTTCCGGTACCCCGAATGTGTGAAACAGAGATTCTTCCAAATATCTAATCACAACGTCAGCTGTAAACTTTCTTACTGGGTGAAGAAAAGAAAATTTTGAGAAGTGGTCTAAAACAACAAATATTCCTATGTTTCCAGATTTTGATCTCGGGTACGGCCCCAAAAAGTCAACGTATAGTTTTTGGAAAAATCTCTGTGTCTCTCCAGTTCTTCCCATTGGGGGTCGCATGATTTGATTCGGATGTTTAGTCGTCTTACAAATCTCGCAATTATTGATGTAATTTTTCACATCGTTGACAAGATTTGGCCAGAAATAGTAACGTCGTATTCTTTCCAGCGTTTTGTTTATCCCCGAGTGAGAAGATAGTGGGTCGTCATGGTGCTTTTGCAGGACATCAAGGATTAATCCTTTCGGAATCCAGAGTTTCCATGTCAGGTCGTCGGTCGTCTGTTCCCCCACACTATGTTCAGTCCTACGGTACAAAAATCCATTAATTACTTTTAAGTCGGGAGTGGCATTATTATTTTCTTCAATCTTTTTAACTAAGTCTTTATATTCATCAGATTGGAAATGTGTAGAGCCTAAGTCTACAAAAACCCCGCTGTCATTCCCTATTTCGGACAAACCATAGACCTCGGACAAATCATCAGTGTTGACACGTGAAAGCGTATCCGGAACTATATTCTGCGAACCTTTTCTATGCTCAATT
This sequence comes from Hydrotaea diabolus, assembly GCA_963513945.1. Lineage (NCBI taxonomy): Eukaryota > Metazoa > Arthropoda > Insecta > Diptera > Muscidae > Hydrotaea > Hydrotaea diabolus. The sequence goes on along the minus strand of OY740716.1, from coordinate 98,004,887 downwards.
TTAAATCGGTACCCTTGAAGCTTCAAAGCCCATCGAGCCAGCCTAGTACTTAGGTCGGATTGGGACATGAGCCACTTTAATGAGGCGTGATCAGTGATCACCGTGAACTCATGACCTTCGACATAAGCTCTGAACTTTTTGATGCTTACCATCGCTGCTAAGCATTCCTGTTCGGTGACACTATAGTTTCGTTGAGCTTGATTGAGTTTCTTTGACATAAATGCTATTGGAAACTCTTCACCCTCCGCATTCTTTTGCACCAATACACTTCCTATTCCGGTTTTGCTTGCATCACAGTGTATGAAAAACGGCTGTGAAAAATTAGGGCTATGCAAAACAGGAGCTGAGCTCAAAATCGACTTTAAGTCTTCAAAGGAACGCTGAGCCTCATCAGACCAGACAAACTTACGTTTGGCCTTTAACAAGTCTGTTAATGGCGATGATATGGCAGCATAGTTGCGAATAAACTTTCTGTACCAACCTGACATCCCTAAAAACCGTCTGATTTGTTTGACAGACCTCGGCGTCGGAAATTCGGTTATGGCTGAAACTTTTTCTGGGTCTGTTCGAATTACCCCATTACCAACAATATAACCAAGATATCGGACTTCCGTCGCACAAAATTTGCTTTTCTCTACATTTATAGTAAGTCCTGAGGCACGCAAACACTTAGCTACTTCCTGTAAGACTTGAACATGACGCTCAAATGTAGCAGATACCACCAGGAGATCATCCAGATACACAAACACCTCCATCCTGAGAGCTGCTGGTATCACTCGGTCCATTAGCCTAGACATCGTTTGCGGTGCATTGCACAATCCGAAAGGCATAACTTTGAAGTGATACAACGGCCTCCCAGGAACGGTGAATGCTGTTTTATCTTTCGATGATTTATCTAAGGGTATCTGCCAAAAAGCGTCTTTAAGGTCAAGACTACTAATGTATTCTGCTTTCGGCAGACGGCTTAAAATGCCGTCGATGTGAGGAAGTGGATAAGCGTCGCCTATGGTCACTGAGTTAAGTTTCCGGCTGTCCAAGCACAATCGGTTTTTACCCGGTTTCCGATGAAGAACCACGGGAGACGACCAAGCACTATTCGACTCCTCAATCACATCCATTGCCAACATGCGGTCGAGCTCATCATAAATTAGCTTTTCAATAGCTGGGGAAACTGAAAAATGCCGTTGCTTGATAGGCTTAGCATCTCCAGTATCAATAAAATGGCATAAAACAGAAGTGCGTCCAAGTCCTTCTTTGGCAAAGGACGGAAACAAACCGATCAATCGTTGAAGCTCAAACTCTTGTTCTCCAGACAGAAATCTGCGGTTTGATATATCGCTTACTATTGGAGGATCAGATAAGCTAGAAGAAATCAGCGTTGGGGGCAGTAAATTGAAGACTCTCCAAAAATCCATTCCCAAAATCAGGTTTTGTGAAATACTCGGCACTATATATAGAGTCAAAGGTGAACACTTCCCCCTAAACTTAACCTCGGTGGTCACAACTCCCTCTACAACCTGTGGCTTACCATCAGCAGTTTTTACAGAAGTATTCAACTTCCGATATGACTCATTAGAATCTAGAAATTCTAATGCAGCTTGAGATCCTAGACATGAAACAGATGCCCCTGTATCTAACAAACCAATGCATTTTTTCCTAAAAAGTTGAACTTCGGCATACGGACGGACATCTCCAGGCCTATCTAATACTGAAACAGAGAAGTTTTTCTTTATTGTTTTTATTTTTTTCCAATAAGCTCTCATGCGGCGACTAGACCTGTCAGCTTTAGGACTTTCACCAAAGATTCGAGCTCGAGCTTCATTGTAAAGCTTTAATCTTTCATGAAATGGTCTGATAGGACGAGGACCTATGTACTTCATGTTGTCGGTTTTAATATTCAATTCATGTTTGGTATGATCGATTGTAATGTTGGTGTTAAAAATGCTTTTATTTATGGCTGTTGCAGTTGTGTCAGAACGCGTAAGTAGTTTCAATTGCTTTCCGGCAATTGTGGGTTGCGACTGGGTTTGGATGCACCTTTCGGTGCGTTCTGTCAAAAGTTTTTTGAACCGGAAGAGCATTTTTTACAGCTTGGCTTATAAGTCTGCGGTGATCCGCCTCCATAGCAGAAGACAGTTCGCTCGGCCAAGCAGTCCTGATAGCGGTGACCAGACTGTCTGCAATTCCAGCAAGTGAGATGGATTTCGGATACCTCATCCTCAAATTCAATGATTTCCGGTGCACTTTCTTCCTCAATATCAAGCTCGGAAATGCGCTTGGAGAACTGAGGAGGTCTACTACCGGAAGTGCCATGCCTTGAACGCATATCGTGAAGAAAATATTCACGACGTCGACATATCTCACGCAATTGGCCTACTGAATCGATAGTCATATTTAAAATCTCGTGCTGTATTTCCAGTAGTAGATTCCTTCTCAATATCTCTACAAAAGTACGATCATCCAAAGGCTGATCCAACCTGTCTACCAAATCGATGACAGATTCGTAGAATGCATCAAATGTCTCGTTAGCTTTTTGCTTGCGATCACGAATCATTTCACGGAAGTCCACGTCAGTTCTAGAATCGCGATATTGTTGTTTCAAAGCCCTACAAAGATCTGGCCAGCGGAAATTACGCACCGATTTGTGAAACCGCCAGAACCAATCGTTTGCCTTACCCTCGAACAACGTGCTAGCGTTCATACATAAAATATCGAAATTCCCATTCAGAGTTTGCTTCGTTAAGGCCTCTGCGCGATATAAAAAATTTTCAACAGGCAAACAGTTTGGTCCGCCGGTAAATTTGAGCTTCCAGTTATGCATGATCTGGCTCACACGATCCGGACGAAAAGAAAAATCACCGAACGTATTGTTGTGACTAGTACGGTAATCATTTGCGCCATTACCGATTAAAGCATAATCTGGACCATTAGGATCACGTCCAGTGTTGTTTGAATTTCGAGACGAATTAGGTAAACCCAAAAGTTGCTCTAAAGTACGCTGTTCCACGTCAGGCAATGTTTGCATCACCGGATTACGATTCGAATGCGGTGAAGATGACGTTAAAGCCTGTGAGGGGTTGTTTAGGTTTAGTTTCGACAAACTAGCCTCAACGCTTTTCTCGACTAGTGTGGAAATCTGAGTTGACAAGGCCGAAAGCAATTGAGATTGTTGCTCAGCAACAATCGAAGAAACGACATCCTTTATACTACTGACGGAAACAGTCGATGATGGCAAAGTCACATTGGAAGACCCAATATCTAACGGAATGGTTCCAGCGATATCTGAAGGCCTACTAGAGTCAAAATTCTTCGCTTTCGAGCTGGATCTAGTCCTTACAGGTGAGCTAGGTTTCTGAGAATCCTTTGAAGGAGCAGCCTCCTTTATGACTTTAGTGCCACAGATTGGACAATTTGAATTCGTTCGCACATAATTATTAATACACAGCTTATGAAATTGATGTCTGCATATTGTTTCGGTTTTTGACGCTTTGTCTAATATGGCATTATTACAAATGCTACAGACCAGGCTTTCATTCTCCGCAGCTGCAGCAGAATGAATGTCTTCGGTACTTCTTCGTACAGACATTGTTTAAATACGCAAAACCAAACGAGACTGATAAAAACGTGTACCAAATGATGTAAAAAAAAATGATTCCGCCAAAAACTTCAAACCAAAGTCTGAAAAAGTATTGTATAAAAACAAAAATAAAACCCAAAATCAGAATAAGGTATACAAAAAATAACTGTTTGATTTCTTATAGTAGCCAGAAAAGAGATAGGGTTATTAGTTATGTATTATCTACACTTCGAATAGAGAAAGAAAAAAAAACAATATATTGAAACCAAAGAGACAGCTAAATGTAAATCTGCACTGGATAAACACATCATCGTTAACATGTCTATATTCCAGTTTAGAATGATGAGGATAAAAATGTTTATATCATTCGAACTTCAAGGTCAGCATTAGAAATTATATTCCAAAGAAACTGAATTCCATCAAAGACAAATAACATAAGCAGATCTACAGCAAGAAGAGACCAAGTACAATTGTATATCCGGCTATATCTGATAGCACCACTGCATTCCTCAGAATATATATTCCAATGATAAAATATTGCACTCAAAGAAAAACATCACGTAGTGAAAAAGAATGAAAATAATTTTAAAATTTAGATATACATAGAAAACCGAATCAGAAAAGAGACGGGGAAAATGAAGAAAATAGAAAGAAAAAATGGAGCCAAGCGAAATTACTACGATATTTATAAGAAAATATCAAGTTTTATTTTTTTATTAAAAAAATTGTTATGCAAAGTAAATTCACTCGGGCCCCACGTTGGGCGCCAAATATTTTATAAATGTAGCATACAACGGTCAAATTCTAACTGGGTCAGAAATAAAAATGAAAAACGTATTTTTAGGAACGAATGGATGGCTAAAGCACGCATGTTTTCCGGCCTACTTGCTCGTCGTTGGGGTGGGATCTTGCCTTCACACATTCCTGTTTCGCTACCATAAAATTTTATTTTTTTAGAAATCGCGTGCTTGACTGGATGATATCAGTATCTAAGAAGAACAAAAAGAAGATAGTAAGGAGGTAAAGAGGATAGAATTTGGTTCCATTCGAAGTGGAGTTTGGTTGTGCGGTAGGTGGTAAATGCACAAACGGTTTGCCCGCCCATCCTGTCTACTCAATATCCATTGGGAAAATCTATGGTAGACCCATTTAATATTCCCCTATCTCTAGTTCCGGCTACCAGAAATCAAACATGAAAGATGTTTAGTGCATTTCAGCAATTGATAACATTTTATTAAAACTAATCAGTTCAGGCAACATTTTCTTAGATAAGAATATTCTCATTTAAAGTTTACTAAATTCATTATGAAAAAAAAACAAATATAATAAAATGGATTAAGAGCAAACTGTAGTAAGGTAATTAAGTAGATTCTATGAAAATAATTTAAAAATAAAAATAAAATAAGACTTTTCTTTTTCTTTTTTTAATGAAAGTACAAACTAAATCAAATTTTACCTTGCTAACATTATTTATAAAGAAAAAAAAAAGGAAAAACCCTAAATCAAGAGTGAAACCAACGCGCAGTATAAACCAAAAATACTATCGGATATATTCCAATAATTGGATATATTCATACACCAATATCTGTAATAGTGCAAGGTCAACGCACTCTTTGTATTACTTTTTCCTTATGTACATACATACAAACACACAAACGCGACACCGAAATAAAAGGATATTGAATTTTATGTTGAAGTGGGATGCTTTAAAGTTATGGTAATTATGTCGAACATCTAGGAGGTATGTGGCAAATATAATCAAATAATTTGTGAGTGAATGTGGTTCGAATTTCTTTTAAGTACATAATGTTTTTGCTGATTGTATCAGGTTTTTCTTTCTTTAATAACACACATTCACTCATAAATTATTAAAAAGGACTGATCTCTCTAATGGAACTCGTCATTTCTGTGCTTATAACAAACTGGATTTATGATTCCATGCAAGCAAAATAACGATTTCCTAGAGAAGGACTCCGGTCTGGGGTTTTAGGGACAAGTGTACTCCAGGAGACAACGGTTGGTCTAGTTGTTCCTAGAGTACGTACGTCACCCTACCAATATTTAAAATAATTAAGATGTTGATGCACTTACTTGACTGGTGATCCCACGATGAAAGGCCTTCCACGCAGATAATCCAGGCAAAACGAAAAAAAATTAAATTTTAAATAGAGGTTGCCCCAAACATCCAATCTTGCTACCTTTGCCTTCTCCTCGACACTGCACACAAAACAATAGATTGCACTAACCACTTTTTAATTGAAATTGAACATTCTTTTTTTTCTTTATATATTTTTTTCTTTTAAATCGATTTCGCGAAAGTTCTTAATAGAAAGTTTTTGGTTGGTTTCACTTTAGATTTTCAATGATGAAATCGACTGAGACGATATAAAAAAAATTAAACAAAAATTTATATTAAAATTAACGAAAAAAAAATCACTGGTTATTTTCGATGATTAACCAAAAGAACTCTTTTTAACTTATATTTCCTCACGGCTTGGTAGACGTTTGTTTAAAAAAAAACCATTGGAAGATTATGCACAACCGTATAAATTCATATATTCGACCTTTGGACTTCTTGTAAAAATTGCACAAAGAAGATCCGACGGCACTTTTTTTTCACTTTTTCTTCCCGTATACTTAGGCACACTTTATACACGAGCTAAAATTAGACTGCTGGCAGACAGGTTATTTTTAACTTATTGTAGTGGCAGTATAGGAGCTTGTAGGGTACCGAGGTGAGGAAGCGGGGACAAGTGACTGAGAACACTTGGTGCCAAAGCTGAGGAAGAACAGGTGGACCGTTAACATAGGGAAATAAAAGAGAAATTGCCGCATTCTATTACCTTTTTTTTGCGTTGGCACCAACATAAGAGAAATAGATTGCCTTCAATCTCTGCTCCAGCTCAGCAATCATCCACTCTTCGATCAAATGAGCTTTCGGAAGAAGATCACAGGAAGCACACAATGATAGATTTTAGCACTGTTAGCAAAACTAAACTGAAATACTTAGAAAAACTTGCACACCTTATGACTTCCGACCTTCTGAATTAGAGCATTCCTATGTTATCTCAAACAATTGAAAATTGCTTGTGAGCACAAGGAAAAAAATCAAGAGGAAGGAAGGTATACAAGTGATAAGCAAAGTTCACAAGTACTTACAGCAGCTTGACAGTCTCACAAAAAAAATGTGCCGGCTTATCAGCACAAAAAAACTTATAATTGAACTGATAACGATTTACGTGTGCACAGAGCAAATGCTGGAACAAATTGGCAAAAATGGCTTCCCTTTACCCCTTTTTAAACCTCGGTTTATTCCGAAATCCAAACCGGTTTGCTGGACTAGCGCCAAAAACATCTTTGTGTTTCCAGACAAATATGTCTTCTGCTCAGATACACTAACACTTCTTACAACAATCGCACTCAACCGCCATATGCAACTACCACTTATGCAACACAACATAATAGAAGAATATTCACCTCTTCGATAAGAAAAAGGCAAAGTAGGAAAGCATCAAATGGAAGTTGAGAACCTAAATGAGAGTTCTCGATGTACCAACTTACTGATTTTTCCTCAACAAACAGCCACTTTAGCAAAAATTAAAAGAATCAATGAATAAAAATATCCACAAAAAAAAATAAAATAAAATAAAAAAACAAAATCTCAGAGGCCTGACGTAGGAATTGAACCTAGGACCTCTGAGTAGTAATCGCCAACAATCCCACTGGTCCACCAGTAAGGCGACATTCCTGATTTACATTGGAGCCTGAAAGTATGCTCTCTGCAATGGTTCTCACAAGATCAAGTTTCTAAATTTAGAAGGAAAAATAAAGGAACTGAGAAGAATCATCCGCTCATTTACAAAAAGGCAGACAACGCATTGTACATACATATGAGCAAACAAACAGACCACAGAATGAGATACACCAAAAAGTATCTGCAAGCGCCACTACAGCTGTCATGTCCAAATCAGTACAAGTATTTTCTAAAACATCCGTGACCTATCAGAAATTGTGTTAGGCAGTAGTTTACCTCGCCCTGGGACCTAATTGTCCAGTCAGATATAATGGGGATTAATGGGTTCATCCATCTACCTTTCGTACTGTTGTCCCACCTAGCTTGCCACATTTGCATGGATTTCAGCCTTTAATATGTCTATTCGTTCAGCAGAGTCTTGTCTCGAGTCGTATATCCGGCTCATTTCATCCACCAGTATGTCAATTGGCATCATCCCTGCCACCACGAAAGCTGCTTCATCCAATATGGTGCGGAATCCGCTCGTAGGGCACTCAGTCGATAAATTGACGTTAGCTTCCTTTTGGCCTCCTTCCTTAACATCGCGCCCATACTGGAACTGCATATGGAATCACGGAGTTAACGACTGTCGCTAGTAGTCTCATTCTTACCTGCTTGGATCCTCCGATATTGGGTAACATCCTTGCTAGAGCCACCTGTATTCGGGCTGCCTTTCCGCTCCTATAGTTGATATTCTCCTTAAAGTTTAGCCTGTCATCTAGCATAACCCCAAGGTACTTAAGAGCATGCGAAGAGCGAGAAAAGTGGTCTCCAACTCTTATGCTCATATATTCTATGTTTTTCCTGCTACTAATCAGCACCGCTTCTCTTTTGTAGTCAGCCAGCTCCACCCTTCCGTTTCTAGCCACGTGCGCACCAGGTGAGAAGTATCGTTTGTCATATACTCTAATTGTTGAAAATGATTGGTCACGATGGCAATATGTAGTGGTTTTGTACCATGATGCAGTGGTAGTCCTAGGACTCCGTCTTACATGATATTCCAGAACAGTGGGCCGAGCACAGTTCGCTATGGAACACCGGATGTAACTTGGTAGATAGCTTCCTCTGCGCCGCTGTCATATATGAGCCTTTGATTCGTGAAGTACCTAGTTATCAGGACAAGAATGTACCCAGCTGTCTCCATTTCTGTCTAGTGTTAATAAAGCACGGTACTCCTTGGAGCCTCCCTTCCAGTGTTTCCCAGGTATTGCTTCGTCGCAATATCGACTGCTGATTTTACTGCTCCTATGGTGTAACGAGAGTTACTAAAACCAAACTGTCATTCTGAAAGCAAGAACTTCTTCGGTTCGTGTTGATCTATTTGTCTATGTGTCAACCGGCGACAATAGGCGGTGTGGAAACAAAGTTTCAATTATTTTACGCAGCATGGCGGGACACGATATCTGAGGCGATTTTCGGCCCCAGTTTCTTTATAACAACTTTGTAGGCTATGCCCCATGGGTTTATACTTGCTTCGTCACAGATTATTCTAAAACTCGCCTTTTTGCCGTTTGCAATAACTTTTTTAAATTCCCTCAGATGTTTAAAAAAGGCCATATTCTCCCGGTTTTCCTCTGGATCGTTGGACCTTGCGTCTTGCTCGTAGACAGTCTGCTCGCAGCGACTGTATCTCTTTATTCCATCAGTAGCAGGGTGCTCCCCGTTTGCATACCGTCCTCCTTGGCATTAATACGTCGCAAGCCTTGGTAATTATAGTGCCCAAGTCCTGTGAGAGCTGGTTCGCTGTGCCAGTTGCAAGTTGGTGTGAGCAAATCATCACTTCGAATGCGCTCGTTTTCCACGTCGGTCCGGGTTGCTTTACGCAAATCCTTTCTCTACCCCTCCGATTTGATACTTCAAACATAATAGCCTGGTTATCGCTGTGTGTGTATTCTTCGCTCACTCGCCACTTGATGGATTTGGCAAGTGGCTTGCACTAAAATGTAACGTCTATGACAGAACCAAATCCAAGAGTTAAAGTGCCCGGCAATCACCAGGGATGATCGTAGTCTAGCGTCTGCGATCAGGACCTCCAGCATATTTTGGTATTCCCCGTGTGACCAGCTTGGGCACCACTTTCATTTCCGTTCTTGTAGTTTAAGTGCGTTCCTAAATACGGAATATTTTCCGCTTCCTGCTACGGCTTTCATACTATCCTGAGCACAAAAAATGCGTTGTGGATCTATGACACAAACTTTTGCAATATGACCTTCTTCTCCGCATCTTCTAGGCACCTGCAGCATTTTGTGAGGTTTGTTTTCACTGCGACACGACAATTAACCCAACCTATTTTAATCCTAGCAGACTTAAGTAAGGAGTTTGCATAGTCGACGGACAAGTGTAGCCGTTTGCGCCTCGCTATAAGATCTTCGCAGATTTATGATGTCCGGTACCTGTAGAGTCTTTGGACCGATGATAAGATTAAAAGCCTGGCAAATGTCCTCCTTCTCGGTAATTTAATCTATGAATTTTACCCCGATAATTCTTTTCTATTTGAGATTGCGAAAAGATGCTTGGTCTCCTAGAAAGTCTCCAATTGCGCTTTTCGCCCTTTTTCTTAAGCTGTAAGAGCAGATCTCCTCTTCGGGTTCTTCGAATTCTCGTAACGTTGTCGCTCGGTTGGCTAAGTTTCGGGTCCAATTTAACCTTCCGCAATATTTCAGCGTAGGAGAGCCCGTCTTTGGCTGCAATGATTATTGAGTCCGGTTTTGTTTTCACCTTGGGGATTGTTTTCTTCCGCTTCTTCTTTGGGTTAACCGTTATCCAGGGCACATCGTTTTTACCTTGACGAGGTTCCTTAGACCTTTCGCAATCGCAAAATGCGTGTTCTACGGCATTTGAATCCGTATCAAAGCTGAACCATTTAGAGTCGTCTTGCACTAGACTTTTCAGCTTCTCCATACTGTTTTCTTTTTGGCTCCTTCGGCGAATCACTTCTGTCCCCAACTCATCTTGTGTCCCAATTGCGCACAGCTCGTAGAGAACTTTTATACTTTTGACGGTTTCTCTCAGTAGCTGATGTAAAGACCGCCTTTTTCCATCTACCATCATATTCACTAGGCTCCCTATATGTCCTCCTAACTTATGGAAGGCCGATTGAGGTGCATGGGTTTCAAAGTTTGGCACCTCTCGGTTGGCCAAGAGAACTGTGAGTTTCGGTTGGTGACGCTTGGGGAATCTTTTGTATCCTAGAGCTTGGACCGAAGGCATCACTTTGAAATCTATCGCCTTCAGCGGCTTGAGTTCTAAGTAGTTAGGTGTGCTGCTTGTAGCCGACACTGGGGTATTAGTTCCCTGTGTGATGAGCTTATTATTACTTAAGAACTTTTCAATATTTCTTATGTTCTTTGGGGATCCTACCCATAGCGTGTTTGCCTACCGCCAGATAGATTACGCAGCCGCTCCTAACATAGAGAGAGATGCTGACCAGAAAGCCGACCAATGTGGAACAGACGCTTCTGGATTTGGTGTCTGACTAGGGGAAACCACGGGGACGTCACACTCCTTCTTTACCTCTGCTTTACCTCCCTGTGTGGGGAAACATTTTTAAATGGTGGCGTTCCATAATAGCGCAATAACCTCCTAATTGATTATTCGCAGCAAACCTACATATCTGCAGGCCGTTCAGCTATCCGCCACCTGCTGGCCCCCGTAGTAACCTAAGCTTGCACTGTTTCTCTAAGTAAAAATAACGCATTCGTTCGCTTTGCACTCAAAAGAAACATGATTTGGGTTTCTCTCATCACATACAATGTAAACGATGACTCGAAAGTCGAAATAACACGTTACCGTTTTCTCACAAAACACGAGGGTTGCTATATATATCTCTGGCCTAGGCATCACTAGGCCTGGCGCCATCTGATATGTGCATTGTAAAGTTTGAAATTTTTTACCATAAACGTACTCAGAACGTTTTGACGTACGACTAACATTTGTGCAGTGACTTAATAAATTATTTTGCGAAAAAATGGAATTAACTCGTGAACATTTTCGTGCGATAATTTTTCACAACTTTCGACGTGAATTTTCACGACAAGAGTGCATCGATGAACTTAAATGTTTGTATGGCGATGAAGCACCATCTTATAGCACTGTGAAAAACTGGCTTAATGAATTAAATCGTGACCGACGCTCGCTCAAAGTCTAAGGTCGTGAAGGTCATCCAAAAACGGCCGTTGTGCCAGAGAACATTGATGCCGTACGTGAACTGATAATGCAATATCGTCATGTGACATACCGTGAGATAGAGGCATCCTTAGGGATTTCTTCCACCAGCATACATTCGATATTGCATGAACACCTGGCCGTAAAAAATGTTTGTTCTCGTTGGATCCCGCACAATTTGACAATCGCTCAAAAAAAGGCTCGTGTCGATTGCTGCAAAGAAATTTTGAAAAAAAACGATCGCGGTGCTCGAAAAGACGTTTATAAGATCGTCACAGGTGACGGATCATGGATCTATGCTTATGAGCCCGAAACAAAACAGCAACCGACCGTGTGGGTCTTCGAAGACGAGCCAAATTTAACGAAAGTTGTTCGGGAAAGAAGCACTTCGAAGCAAATTGTTTCTTCGGCAAAACTGGTCATGTGCCGACTGTTCCGCTTGTTTGCCTGAAGTCTTCGAAGAAATTCGAAAACGAACCAGAGTAGACGAATCATTGTGCACCATGACAATGCGTGCTCTCACACATCGGCTGAAACCAGCGCCTTTTTGACCGTCCAAAACGTCGGATTGATGGGTCATTCGCCTTAAAGCCCTGACTTGGCACCCAATGACTTCTTTTTATTTCCGCACATCATGAAAAAATGCGTGGTCAACGATTTTCGTCGCCAGAAGATGCTGTTCAAAAACCATGTTTAGGAGGTGTCTCAATCGGAATGGAAAAAATGCTTCAACAATTGGTTTGAACACATGCAAAAGTGTATAAATTATTCTGAAGAATACTTTGATAAACAATAAAACAATTTTTGATGAAAAATATTCGCATTTTCATTATTAGGCCAGAAAAGTATATAGCATCCCTCGTATCTCGAACGAGTTGTCAACTACGCTTAAATCGCCAATGGCATACTTATTTTGTAAATCATTAGTGGTGTTTTTGGTAAAGCTTTATAAGTTAGACTTGATGGCAAAATCACAATACAAAGTCACTTGTTAACAAAAATTGTGAATATTGAGCATGTCAATTGAAAAAAAACTGTTGCATTCAATTCTGGAAGAAAATTAGGAAAATACTATATAAAATACGTTAGCGCATTAAAAAAAATCGTCACCTTCAAAAGGACGGCAACGTTTAGCGACAGACGCAGCAAAAATAAAAGATGTTTTTCATTTTAAACTAAGTTTTTAAGCTTTATAATAAGGGTTCAAATTTAGTGTTTTCTGTGTTTTTGTTTTTAAATTTCGACTTTCTACTACAAACAATGTGGAAAAATAAACCCCAATAATTTGTTAGTGCTGTTGCTTTACATAATTGCAAAGAAGAAGCGCATCGCCCATCTTATATAATTTATCGTATTTGTTAATACGATAAATTATATAAGAGGCGCGGCTCCTTAATTTGCCTATCACTGATCTAAAGCTTGTAATCAAACTGCTGGTCGCAATTGTTTTCTATATATCATGAAATTTTGTTTTTTTGAAGTTTTTTGAACCATGAGAGAACGTTTTCAAAATTGAAGAAAATCGGTTGAGATTTATATAAAGCTCACACATTTATGTTTATCCGATTTTATGTCTATAGCTCTAGAAGTTAAATATTACATACAATCTTGATGATATTTGGCTGGATTCTTGGACCAAGGAAGGAAGTTGTTACAATTGAAGAATTTGGATATAGCTCCCATAAAATGTTCATCGAATTTATCTGCTTTTAGCTCTAAGAGTCACATTGTAAACAGCAGTAACGAAATAAAAGATCTTTACGTTTTAAGTACTTTTAAAATACGAATTATATTTTACAAAACGAAACACATAAACACTTAAAGTACGTCTAGAATATACCCGTCCACGATTTATCGATAATTTTTAATGGTGTTTCCATTGTGTTTTGCGTCCACGTTTGCGTTCAAACAGCTGTTTGTGTTTATTTGTGTTTTTAGGGGTGCGAAAAAATTTTAATATTTTTATGTTGTGACATTATCATGGAGTTAAATGATATTATTTTGCTAACCGCAGTGGAAAATGAGGACCAAATGGTATTGCGCCTAATGGAAATTCCGCGCCAGTCACTCCCAGCTTCTCCCCCATCTCTTTGTATATGTAGGTGTTTTTGCGAGCACCCCTCAGGCCATCAATATTTTCCTCCCAGAGGTCCAACAGATATAGTGTTGATACTGCTGTCCATTCCGTCTTTTTGAAATCTAAAATAATTGAAAAAATTAATATTATTTAAACAAAAGCAAAAATATTATCTTACCTCCTGTTTTTTGCATTTTGGATGTTTATATTTATAATGATTAACAGCTGTTTTCATAGGGATGTGCAATTTGCGATATTGCCATTGATAGGTATGGGTGGGTTTCGACTGCAAAAGTAATCGAATTTATAGTAATCGCGACTTATCGATAAACGCGTCCAATATGAACGCGACTTTTTCCCATACCTAACTGCCTATGTTTTTTGTATAGACTGTAACGCGCGTTCGTTGATTTTTGGACGCCGACGTGGACGCGACCGTAGTGGAAACAGCCTATAACATACGCGATACACATGACGGACGCAGCTGTTTGAAATAACGGGTTGACCCCTTGTAGTCTTTGATGTCGACCCCTTGTTGTCTTTGATCATCGATTTCCATTTGAACGTTTGTTTGTGTGGAGCTCAGACTACCATAACGATGTCGCCAGTACATATGTACATAGAAATAGAAAGATAACAAAACGCATGTTCAATTTTGAACATTCTGCCTGGGGCCTACAAATTAAACGGCAAACAACTGTTTTCTAAAAATGTTTTGCTTAATACAATATATACTTAAAATACTGTCCAAGAAATCAAGAATTTTTTTTTGAACAAAGCCGCGACCCTAAAATTCTGACAGGGCATGTTGAGTAGATCATTTTTGTAGAACAAACTTATAGTCCAGCTGGTCATCGTTTTATTTAACAGTGGGTCAAAGTTTTAATTTTTTGGTCGGAGGGAGCATAATGTTAGATGAAAAATGTGCAGTAAGGTAATCTCTGAGAGAAATCTTATCATCAGAGTTCTATAGTGAAATTTTATGAGGATTATTTTTGTAGAAGTTTTTCTTTCTAAGTCCTCTCCTTATGGGTTAATTTGATCCTTTTTTCGAGAAAACCAAGAAGTCCTTTAAAAATGGACATTTAAGGATAACAAACTACATTATGCCAATTTCTGGAGGTTTAACACAATAACTGTGGTTTTTAGAGCGGCTAAACCTTAAATCGGGAAGGTCCTTTGTATGGGGGCTATGAGTAAACATTGACTGATTTGGCTCATACTAATTACCAAATATCCTTTGTCCAAAATAGAGTTTCTTGTCAAATTTTGAGGCATGCATGCATGGTACCGAAACAAATCCAAATTCCCCCAGAACTAGTGTGATTTGTTGGCCCAAGGACGATCGCTATTGAAATTGGTGAAAATCTGTTCAGATTTGGATATAGCTCCCATATATCCCGATATCACTTGACCATAAAAGCTTCAAAAGTCAACCGATTTTTATGAAATTTTGCATAGAAAGTTTTTTTGGTAACAATAAACATACGATATCGAGCGAGACTCAATAGGACATATTTTGATATAGCCCCCATACAACGATATTGGCCGATTTGAGGTCTTAAAGCTCTAGAAACCACAATAGCATTCACTTGCAAAAAAACCTTAATCGAAATTTGATTCAAACTACTTAACCGAATGTTCTGTATATAGTAGTGGTGGAGGGTATCATAAAGTAGGCCTTGCCCGACTTTAGACCTTTCATACTTTTTTCATTATCATAACAGGTAAACATTTAAATAAGAAAATAATTGTAGTATTACTTCAGATAAAAGATTCAATTTAACATGTTTTACTATATTGAGCTTGACGCGAATGTTTCGATCGATTAAGGTTTCTGTACAATTCCATACATATTCAGCAAGCATAACAGTTTGGGATTTCCCTTTGAATCTCTCTTCCAAGACCTTGATATCCTGGTGAAACCTCTCACCGTGTTCAGCTGAAACCGCCCCAAGATTTTCTTTAAAAAAATTGAGATCAGAGTGCAAAAAATGCAGTAACATCTTAACGCCAACATTGTTGAACCCGACTAGCATGCTTTCAGTATTTTCTGCATAGTTTTGTGCTCTTGAGTTTCCAAGGAATTCTGTTATAACAAGATACATAAAATCAAAGGCTGTCTTTTGCATATCTGACAGATGACCATAAAATTCTTCATCTTGTAGCAATTTTTTTATAACGGGTCCATCGAGCAATCCTAGAAATAAAATTTCCATTAAAGCAAATTAATGCTTTCTTAAAACCAAATTTTACCATCTTTTAGTTTTGCTGCAGATAGTTTGAAAGCATTTCCTTGTGTGTTTAAACTATTTATAAAATTCTATACCACTCCCAACTAAATATGCAGCGGTGGAAGCATGACCTTATCTTTTGGTACAAGCGATTCATGAAGTACATTTAAGTCACCAACGATACTTCCGTTGCGTTCTTCGAAATATTTAATATGATAATGGCTGCTTGTTGCACGTAAATCCCATTGTTTTGAAATATTTGCGCATGTTTCCTCCTTTTTGGTTGAATACGCAACTGATATTGATGGATGCTGGTTTCCATTATGAAGCAAAACAGCTTTTAAGCTGTGTTTGGAACTATCTATGAATAGTCGCCAGCAAGAAGAACTAAGTGGAAGTTTTATATATGTCAAAACTTCTTCAATACTGCAACAGTATACAAGATCTTCTAATTTTTTAAAATAAATTTCCAGATCGGCGTGTCTTTTTCTTGGAAATGTAACGTTTACATCACATTTTATTAAATGCCTGTTCTTCAATCTGGAACACAATATTTTGGTCCTAAATAGCTTACAAGGTCTTTAAAATATGATTGGTCTATCAAATACGGAATGTTGTTTAATTCATCATGAGGCATGTAGCTTATATCGAAGAAGTTTTCAATCGCCGTAAATATTTCTGTATTGGTGTATAATTTATTGTCCGAAAATATAGGTGTGGATGCTTGAGGCGCCAGAACACATTTGCATCGTACTACTGGTAAAATGACATTATTTGTTTCTTTGTATGTCATTATCGAGTACTGACGTTTGCATCTACCATACTTGTAATTGACGCAGATGTAGCATGTCTCTGATTTATGATCCGCTGGTTCAATCCAAGTCACAGGCGTAGAAAATGACAGGGCTTTAGTGCCCCCTTTGTACCAAGTCAAAAGAGCACTTTCACAAGTAGTACATACAGTTTTGTATCCAGGCTCCAAGTGAAAATCGTATTCCAAAGAAGAAAAATAGAGTTTTTCAATTGTAGGCAATATCTTTCTTCTGATTTGATCTTGAGTTAAATGCCCACAAAGGAAACAAAACCAATCTCTTAATTTGCTCACAGAATCCATGTTTATTCTCAGGCTAATTATGCTGGACTTTTTCTTTGATTTTTGTTAATTTCTGTTAAAATCATTCCCATGTATGTCACAGATTACAAGATAACAATCATAATACAATTTCAATTATTTTACAGTTACACATCACTCGAAATCCGTTTTCACAGTAACTGTACCCATAAAAACGTGGTCTAAAACATATGATGGAATCATATTTTGATGGAATTATTTTATATTTAGTTATATTCTGCAAATATTTTTTGTGTTTAGGGCAATGTCCCCAAACATTATTATTTTGTACAACTGTTCCTAAACAGGAATTTGCTAATTAGCCGTAACTGGCATTATCTACAACTTTGGTGTCTTCAGTGCCCCTACTGAAATTTTCCAGCACACCATTTTGTAGAATATTTTGATCCTTAAATTTTCTTCTTTAAAGGAGTTTTTTATCCGAGAAAACCAAAAAACTCCTTTAAAAAAGAAAATTTAAGGATCAAAATATTCTACAAAATGGTGTGGTTAGAGGGTTAAAATCTTCTACAAAAATAATCCTGATAATATTTCACTATTGAACGACTTTCTTTCAGACATTACCTTACTGCACATTTTTCAGTAAAGATTATGCTCCCTCCGACCAAAAAATGAAAACTTTGACCCACTGTAAAAAAGAACGATGACCAGCTGGACTATAAGTTTGTTTTACAAAAATGATCCACTCAACATGCCCTTTCAGAATTTTAAGGTCGAGACTCTGTTCCAAAAAGGTTGTTCGACAGTGTAATTATAAGGAGCGTGATAACTAGAATTAATGATATGTGTCCAATGGCGTAATAGAACGTTAGTCCTCTAAGATGAACACTGTTTTGTAGTAACTCCCTGACATGTTCTCGAATGAAGCCGTCGTTGTCAATTTATGTGGTGCTCAGAGGGGTCATGAATGAAAAATTACTGTTCAATTCTTTCACCGGATAAGATTCGAACGCGGTGTCGTCTTCTGTTTGCACATCCTGAGACGCAATGAGTCTTGAGTGTAAAAATGTCTTGCTTCGGCAATTGCACAAGCTTCTATGTGGAACTTCTATATGGACTTCACAAATACTTTCAACAACCATTTGTTCCTCGTTCCCAACAGCACCCAAAATGGCAACGCTCTCACCTCCTCGAACTTACAGTAATGGTCACTGTCAAGATTCAAATCTGACACCTCACATGATTTACCATTAGCGTTGGTTCAAAGCAATCCTCCGTCACAAATGAACTGTTTACCTAGTCCTCTGTTGCACTGATGCAGAGTTAATTGGTCTACTTCAGGGTGAACATCTAACTGCAGGTTGTAAATTATGTATGGAGTGTTTATTTTTGCTAACCCTCGCAATATTCCCTGAGCCATAGCAATAGGAATCAACCTATAGAGATGAGATCGGCAGCTGGATAGCACCGTTAGCTTAGCATGTATCACCACATTGTTGTCCATAAATACACCCTTCACTTTGAGCAGATGATTGACGGTAGCCAACTCTTTCCCAGGCCGCTTACCAGGCATCATCAAACTCTCTGGTATATTTCTTTCTTCCGCTGATGGGGCTTCAATGGTACGGGATTAAGTTTCCCATGGTTCACATAAATCAGCAGGCTTACAATCGGCGACTGTGCTTTTTCCATTTCATCCAAAAAGTCTTATACTTTTTTGGTCACCATGGAGAATTTTATGGATTCGCTGTACACCGGATATTTTTCTTTCACCACGGCGGATATATTATTTATACGATCATGCATCTCCGCATGTTTAACTTTGAATCCACTTAACTCGTCCGATTCTTGGTTAATTGGCGTAGGTCGTGTTGATTGTCCAGCAAATTTTTTATGTTACTTTCTAGAGCATCTCGATCGTCATCGTCTATCATTCCGAACAGAATATGCATTAAGAAACCAACTACTGGCAATGCTGACCTTTTTCCGCGGTTGTTGTGGCAATGAACAAACAGCTCGTTACTTTTTTGATCATATCCAACCGATGCTGCATGTTCGTTAGCGTTCTTCTACATTGGCTCTCGAACAAGTCCAATCTCTTACAAAGTTCCTCCATCTGTTTAGCTCGTTTGTTTTATTTCGGTCTGTTGCTTTTACACATTGAACAGGGATTAAACCGGCTCAAGACCTCTTGCTTCTATATTTAAATAGAAGACAAGTTTTTAACAAAATGGCAAAGTGACATTGATTTTCGTGGCTGCACACTACTTTTATCATGATTTCGGGTCCGTGACAACCCTCTTCAAAAAGCCTTGCTGCAATTGTTGAAAGTAAAACCGAACTCTATAAGGCCAGGCTCTCCCCAAACGAATGAGAACTACTGTTGTAAAGCTTACTTTTCAAGTTTTCTTTACACAATTGCCCACGAAAATACAACTCACACTTGCCACCTCTAAAGAGACTCCACATCGCGAGCCATCAATCGATTTCTTTTACAACGTGTGTGTGTGTGTGTTGTAAAAAGAGTTTAGTTGACTATGTTAACTTGTGTGCCGAGCCGTACATGTACGCATGTTTAGCTCGTTTGATTTGTTTCGATCTGCTGCTTATACACATTAAACAGGGATTAAACAGGCTCAAGACTTGCTTCTATATTTAAATAGAAGACAAGTTGTTAGCAAAATGGCATAGTGACATTAATTTTCGTGGCTGCACACTACTTTTATCATGATTTCGGGTCCGTGACAAACCTCTTCAGAAAACCTTGCTGCAATTGTTGAAAGTAAAACCGAACTCTTTAAGGCCAGGCTCTCACTAAACGAATGAGAACTACTGTTTATCTTAGTTATTAAATCCAGTAATTAAGCTATCGCATCGAAGTAGAGGTCATTTTGTCCACCTGTCCCATAGCTTGCAGATAAATCGCTGTTGTATCATTCAGCTCTTGTACCGATGATTCCGAAATTTTTGTTTTTCTGATCACCGCTGCAGTCGTCACTTGCATTATCATCAATGTCAGCGCTGTTGCAACACTACCTCTCGTCTTATTTTGTCTGTTTCCGAAAGCCGTTTATGTTCTGTTGAAACCCTGTCGTCTTCGGTGATAAGCGGACACACTTTTGTAACATGACGCTTAAATTCACCATGTTGCATTTTAATTGTTACTACTCTAACCTTCGTCGTCGGATTCTGGGTGTACACAATCAATCCTCCCTATAGGTAATTTTGCCGGATGAGAGGTCTCGGATTTCAGCAACACAATCTGACCTTTTTTGAGGTCAGTTTCCATAGTCTTCCGCTTACTTCTTTGCTTTGGAATTGTCAAATATTCTTCCTTTTTTCTGCCAAAAAAATCGGACCTTAATTTCTGTATCAACTTCCATCTGTCCAAGGTACTCAGCTTCGCACTTGGAAATGGTTATGGTGTACTTAACAAAGATCATCCAATCAAGAAGTGGCCTGGTGTTAAAATGTCAATTTTGATATATCTTTAGATTTAAAGCTATTACACAGTACAACAGCCAATCTGGGGGTGAGAAATTCCAAGTCAGGGTGATGGTACTAGGTCAGTATATTAAAACCCTCAAAGGGTTTTGCGTTCGTATGTGCCAGTTTTTTTATGACCTTTTACATTTTTCCTTATCTTGATGTTTTTTCGCTTAGTTGTAACTTCACTTAATTGTAAATAAAAGCAGAACGCGTTAATCGATTTCTATGATCTATGTAGCATTTTGTTTATAGGTTATGTGACTTTACGTGAAAGTTATAAGACTCTACACGTTTTTCCGTTTGGGATTTATATGTTTTAAAAAAAAAAAAAAAAAATTTTTGGCAAAATTTTCTTCATAAATTTATTTCTAACTGCAAAAATGTTTATTTGGTAGAGAAACAGTATATTAATGGATTAAAGAAAATGTAATTATTAATTTTTCTCAATTTATTTCAGCAAAATCGAACTAGTCGTTCTCAAGTTATGTCAAACTACGTTTTTGCCAACATTTTACAACTAAGCGAAAAAACATCAAGATAAGGAAAAATGTAAAAGGTCATAAAAAAACTGGCACATACGAACGCAAAACCCTTTGAGGGTTTTAATATACTGACCTAGTACCATCACCCTCACTTGGAATTTCTCACCCCCCAGACAATAACCCCAAAAATGTTCCACAGTGTAATTCTAATTACAGGACACCGGATAGAACATTTGCCAGTTTGTTCCAGAGTATTAAAACGCCAGTTCCGAGTTTTAGTCAAAAACCGATATGTCAGCCAGAGCAAATATCTTTAGAGATGAAAATTCAGAACTTTGTTAGAGACTATAAGGAATTTTCGAAAAAAAGAGGCCAAGGAGAAATGTGTCGCTCTTTTGGAGCAGGTTGTGCAACAATATGGCCCGTAGATGTTTAGGCATATTGACATTTAATGTTAGATCGCTAGTGGAAGTCAGTCGTAGGATAGAGTTGTTAAGGACTTTGAAGGATTACAGTATAGACGTTGCCTTTATACAGGAGACTCATTTAGGGGAACGTCGTAGATTTAGGCTTGAGCACTATAGTGTCATAAAGGATAGTAGTTCGCAGGGTGTCGCTATAGCTGTAAAGGATTCTTACACTTTCTCAACAGTTAGGATTCCTGGGGTAAACTTCCCGAGTACGTTCATAAGCATCGTAATTATCGTTGATGGTATTGAGAAACGAATTTTATTGGGTTTTTTTTTATTTTCCCTGATCAGATTCGGGACGGTCTTTCTCTTGTGGGTAAGGTTTCTAGGGATTTCGATGGGTCCATCATTGGTGGTGATTTTAATGCCAAGCATACCTCGTGGGGAGACGGTATGAATAATTCCAATGGTGGTACATTTTTTGATTGGTTAGGGCAGTTCGCACTGGATTTTGTGCGTTTTTCAGATTCGGTTCCTTCATACCCGAATGGGTTATCATATTTAGATCATTTTATTATTAACCCGAATTTAGTAGATTTGGACAGTACAAACATACAGATTTCTAGTCTGGCTTCTTTTCGGACCATTTCCCTCTCATGATGCGAATACGTCTCCCTGACTTTGGAATGCTATTAAGACCTAAGGTGACTTACACTTCATATAAGAATACGGATTGGGACTGTTTTCGAAAGGATATGGTACTTGATCTTATACGGCACTTTCCGGATTCTTCGCGGAATCTGTCCAATGTTGAAATTGATCAGAGCATTGAAAATTTTACGGATACGGTGAATTCTGCGGTTTTTTTATTTTCCCTGATCAGATTCGGGACGGTCTTTCTCTTGTGGGTAAGGTTTCTAGGGATTTCGATGGGTCCATCATTGGTGGTGATTTTAATGCCAAGCATACCTCGTGGGGAGACGGTATGAATAATTCCAATGGTGGTACATTTTTTGATTGGTTAGGGCAGTTCGCACTGGATTTTGTGCGTTTTTCAGATTCGGTTCCTTCATACCCGAATAGGTTATCATATTTAGATCATTTTATTATTAACCCGAATTTAGTAGATTTGGACAGTACAAACATACAGATTTCTAGTCTGGCTTCTTTTCGGACCATTTCCCTCTCATGATGCGAATACGTCTCCCTGACTTTGGAATGCTATTAAGACCTAAGGTGACTTACACTTCATATAAGAATACGGATTGGGACTGTTTTCGAAAGGATATGGTACTTGATCTTATACGGCACTTTCCGGATTATTCGCGGAATCTGTCCAATGTTGAAATTGATCAGAGCATTGAAAATTTTACGGATACGGTGAATTCTGCGGTTAGTCGGCACTCGAAGACAGTTAATGTACATACAAAGGGATTTATTGTTTCCGATGAAATAAAACGGTTATACAGGATAAAACACGGGTGGAAATGAAAAGAATTTTTCATCGGTCTTTTAACAGGTATGATCCGACATATACTCTACTTTCGAAACAGGTACAGCTTCTTAATGTAATGATCAAGAGGCAGGTTGAGATTGAACAATCCCGGATATTTGGTGAGAAACTGAGGAAGATTAGACCAGGTCCGACGGCGCATAAGGATGTGTATGGAATAATATAGAAGAAGAATGACTCTTAGGACTCTAACGGTGGATGACGTGGCTATAGAAGATGATAATACTAAATTGGAGAAATTGAAGGATCACTTTTCTGTTATATACTCAGGTTCGGCTCCTAACAGGGATATTTCAGACATTGGCAACACGTTGAATTCAACGCTATCGCTGGTTCCTGAGAATTGCTATGTTTTCACTGCAGAGTGCTCGGCTCTGAATGTAGGTGCTTTATCCGGTTTGACTACTTTGGACCAGCTAGTGGAGTCTACCAGATGCCTGAATAATAAGAAGTCTTCGGGGTTGGCAGAATTTCAAATTTCATTGTTAGGAGGCTTCCCACGAAGGCGTCTGAATATCTGACGATATTGTTCAATAACTGCCTCATGAATTCGTATTTCCCGAAATCGTGGAAGAATTCTAAGATTATGCCTATTAGAAAGAAAGCTGAGTCTGACGAAGTTAATGACTTAAGAACTATATCACTCTTATCCAACTTAGGAAAATTATTTTAGAGGGTGATTCGGCTGACAATGGATGATGGAATGAGAGAATCTTACATACCAGACCTACAATTTGGGTTTAAGAAGGGGCATTCGACCACTGATGCCCTGTTGAAATTTCAGGACGACGTTGTGTCGAATTTACGGAGGCAATATTGTACGGTTGCGGTTTCGCTGGATGTGGAAAAAGCTTTCGATAGAACTTTTCATGATGGATTTTTGTTTAAAATGATCAAAATAGGCTTTGACCCCAGATGGATTAAATTGTTTCGAAGTTATTTCTCGGACAGATTGTTTTGTGTTCTATTAAATAATAGAATGTCGGAGTTTGGTGAGGTAAGCTGTGGAGTCCCACAGGGATCTTTACACAGTGGAACATTTTTGGGGTTATTGTCTGGGGGGTGAGAAATTCCAAGTCAGGGTGATGGTACTAGGTCAGTTTATTAAAACCCTCAAAGGGTTTTGCGTTCGTATGTGCCAGTTTTATATAAATCCCAAACGGAAAAACGTGTAGAGTCTTATAACTTTCACGTAAAGTCACATAACCTATAAACAAAATGCGACATAGATCATAGAAATCGATTAACGCGTTCTGCTTTTATTTACAATTAAGTGAAGGTATCCCATTTTGACAAGAATATTGATATATGTTTTTATTCAAAAAAGTGTCGTTTATCACCTTTTTTATAAATTTTCCCCAATAACTCCAGACTTCTGGCCATAAACTACTAAAAAAAAATAAAGTAAAAATTTTTATAATTTTTTATTTTATTTATTTATTTTTATTTATTTTAATAAATATTGCCTAGACTTTTTCGATGGTGGTTGTTCGGGACTAGTGGCATCGCATTCAGCGCTGTCATCAGTTTCTGAACCACACATAATGTCAATGTGTGACTCCACTTCTGGCCCTTCTGCACCTCCTGAAAATTCTTTATCATCAGGATCATGCTTGTCTTGGCACACAAGCTTACTCCACCAGCAAATTTCCGCAAGTATTGCACTCGGCGACTTTTTCCCTCTATATCTCATTTCAAATGGCATAGCAACTTGATGATAGCGTTCGCCTTGTTCATCAGATTCGGTAGCCAATTGTTTGCTGAAGTAGTCCAGATGATGATGTAAATAATGGATTTTCAAGGACATGTGGACACCAATTTCCGAGAACGATCTTAACATCCTCGCGACAGAAACATCGTAGTTGGTAGAACGATGCTTTCCCAACAATCCTTCTATTACTTCTTTGATTGCCTGCCATGCGTCCAATTCAGCGTGAGTCAAAATATTGTTGAATGCGCCACTTTTAATCAGCTTTCGTATATCTGGACCATTTAGTACGCCTGATTGGAAAAAATGAAGTTGTTAAGATGGAAAATCATGGGAAATGAATGTGATATTATAATTTACCTTCTTTAATTTTACTTTCGCTGAGTCTCCGGTAAATTAGTTTCAAACACGAGATAACTTCATCTCTTTTGGCGACAATTTTGATTAAATTCTTAATAATTCCAAGTTTAATATGCAGTGGAGGCAGCAATATCTTCTCCTTCGGCACTAGAGGCTAGAGGCAAATAATATTGGCCGTTTGTAACCTGCTGTGCTCTCTGAGTTTCCATCCGTGGCATGCATATTGGTCACCGGAAAATCGTGTGTCCCAATCGCACAAAAAGCACATATATTTTATATAGCCGCTTTGAAGGCCGCAAAGCATTGCTACAACTTTTAAATCGCAGCATATGCGCCACACATGCTTGGGGTAGTTAACCATTTTTAAAATATTTTCCAGTGCATCATATGTTTCTTTCGTTTCTGTACTATAGGCGATTGGAACTGAAGGTTTTTTATTGGTCTTATGCAGTAAAACTGCCTTCAAGCTGAGTTTTGAACTGTCAATAAATAGCCTCCAGTCAACTGCATCATATTTTATTTCCATTGCGTCCATCAATTTTCCTACATCCGGGCAATATGCAGAAGTTTCTTCATCATTCACAAGGAATAAAGTTTGGAGTGTTGCCTGACGACTTCGATAAGCTGTGACTTTCACACCGGGTGCCAAAAGATTGTTTGATTTCATAAAAGAAGCCAGTTCTTCTGATTTATGCTGTGTTAGTTCCAATTTGGCAACAATTGAATCAAGGCTATTTTGATTTACTAAAATAGGCTCATTGGACACAGATGGTTCGGGATTATATGAGGTATCATCACTTAAACCGTATGCTGCTGCAAAACTCGGAGCGGTCATAGAAGATACAATATCTGGGCTAGAAGCTTTTGGCACAGGAATGTGGTCCGAATGAGGCAATGGTGTTGCGGCACTTGCAAAACCAACGTAATTATACGATTTTCTTATCCTTTTTGCGGCTCCTTTATTCGCACATGCATAGCAATTCAATGGATTGTGACCTTCGCCAGGATTAGTCCAAGTCATTGGGATACCGAATGGCATAGTTTCACGACTTCTATTTTTCCAATCCATTAGACGGTTGTAGCAGCTTTTACACAC
Organism: Hydrotaea diabolus; assembly: GCA_963513945.1. Lineage (NCBI taxonomy): Eukaryota > Metazoa > Arthropoda > Insecta > Diptera > Muscidae > Hydrotaea > Hydrotaea diabolus. Next base: position 97,978,912 of record OY740716.1, on the reverse strand, counting down.
CACATTTGGTACCCAATTTTTGTTCAGTATAACATTTTGGTTGAAGTACATCTCGTATATTTGAACAAAAGCAGTACTGAAATTTCCCATTTTTTATGTGTTGAGACATATTGACCACAGCAGTAGCAGAAGCTATTTATATCTGGCTTGCACAGTTCCATATTCTATTCACTTTTGTTCACTTTTAAAAAACTGGAGGGAAAATACTTGTTCTCTTCGCGTTCGTCGGCACTTGTTTAATGACAAAAAACGAACAATGAACACCTATTTATACTATTTCATTTTCATATTTTTCAATATTTTACCGACAGGTACTTATGAATTGGCGCATCTTGCAACGTTCTAAAACATGACCACTCATGAATGTGGGTGGAATTCGTTTAAAAAAAAACATGCAGGTAGCCAACAGAAAAAACTCAAATAATTACAAAAGTGCCCTTGCTTTTTTCCTTTTAATTGTTCACGCACATTTATGACCGTTTTTTAGTTTGTTACAGCAACCATAAGAATGTAATAACCTTTTGTTTATTACTCTTTTTTTTAATTCTGAGAATCATAAAAAAAGTCGTCAACCTTTTTTCCAAGGAATTTTGAGCATATCTCGAGCAAATTTTTGAAATTCATACCTTTACTTAATTTTGAATAAAAGCAGAACGCGTTAATCGATTTCTATGATCTTTGTCGCATTTTGTTTATAGGTTATGTGACTTTACGTGAAAGTTATAAGACTCTACACGTTTTTCCGTTTGGGATTTATATGTTTTAAAAAAAAAAATTTTTTTTTTGGCAAAATTTTTTTATTTCTAATTGCAAAAATGTTGATTTGGTAGAGAAACAGTATATTAATGGATTAAAGAAAATGTAATTATTAATTTTTCTCAATTTATTTCAGCAAAATCGAACTAGTCGTTCTCGAGTTATGTCAAACTACGTTTTTGCCAACATTTTACAACTAAGCGAAAAAACATCAAGATAAGGAAAAAATGTAAAAGGTCATAAAAAAAAAATGGCACATACGAACGCAAAACCCTTTATGGGTTTTAATATACTGACCTAGTACCATCACCCTGACTTGATTGACAGATTGGCTGTTGTACTGTGTTATCAACCACTCTTAAAACGTTTTCGGAAACCTGATTCCATCTCTCCCTAGCCTGATCCTGCAATCTCTTTCGCATTCCAACATATTTTACATACGCTGGACAACCTCTGAAATTAGAAGGATGTCCCCTTTCCTTACAATTTGCACAAAAGGGCAAATTATCCTTATCCGACACAAATGAACATTCACCTGGAGCGTGATCGCCCTCACATTTCATACAAACATAAGACATGTTACAACTTTTGGATAAATGACCCCATTCTTGACATCTCCAAGACTGTATTATTTTTTTTGTATTAGCTTAGGTGATTACCACGAAAATCTTTGCCCTAAAATGTAATTAAAGCCCCTGATCTCCTTAACTGTTTTTCCAGAAATTAGTGTCACTAGAAACAGTCCTGTTATTCTCAAGTTATTCAAAGTTATTCTTTTTCGAAAACTCTGTGGAGAATTTGAAAACTGAGTCCACAGTACCGGGAACAATTTGATCCAACTCACCCTTAATGGAATCCAAATCAGTCTTATAATGCAGTCCCCGCAAAACAATGCTGGTCCTCTTCAGCTCTTTAGGCGTATAGGAATACGAAGGAACCTGTCTATCTCTAAGAAGTTGCATCATCTCCGAATGAACCGATACATCTTTCAAATATAACTTGCTCTTGAATCTGCTTTTGTTGACAATCCTGTATACTACATTCATTTTTTTAGTTGCTCAACTAAACCACTAATATTAACGTTATATTAAAAATAGGGGGGCAAAAAGATTTACCACCAGATACATTAGGGTTATTCTTTTCTTTGACTAAATTTCCTCTTCTTGGAACAGCTTTCTCTGCTTCAATATTCAAGCCATCCAACAGCGCGAAACGATTCTCGTGGTTATTGACTATACGAGTATTTTGAGTTTTTGGTTTTTTAATACTGGCCAAATCCACATCCACCATCTTTCGTAGTTTTAATCTTTTACCATTTACCAACTGAAAGTCTTCTTCATCCGTTGACTCCGGGAGGTTTTCAAAATCCATTCCCACGAATCTTCCTGTCGATTCCGGAACAGTTTTCGATAACGTTGATTGCTTTTCCACATTTGCAATGGAATTAGAATTCGCACTTAATTCGGAAAAAAATGTATTTTTACACCCGCGATTCTTATCCGGCGGCACTTTCTCTGACTGTGGGACAGCCTCTTTTGCAATTGGAGGAGCGCTCATTAAATAAAATCAATAAAAGTTTGTCTCTTATTTTTCTTAATATATTCAAACAAAATTATAATAGGAAGAAAAATTATTTTCCAGTTTTGGCGTAAAAAGAAAAGTAGATTTTTTGTTGTTAAGAAACACGTCGACTTTCTTTCGCTGACAAAGGCAAACTCCAACAACCAAAGAAATACATACAGAGTTTCCAGAATCAAAAAAACGACAAAAATACGAAAACAACAAAAAATACCAAACCTTAATCCAGTGGTCATAAAACCCAAAGAAATTTAAACGAAAATATCCAGAGAGCGGAGAGCAGAGGACGATCGTCCAACAGAAGAAGATACTCGTACGCAGCAAACAAATAACATACAATTTAAAATGAGTTTGTAAGTAGCATAAGACACGTTATTAATTGTAAATCTTTGCATGGGTCGGTTTCTTATGAATAAAAAGGAAAGGCCGCTTTAGAGGAAGTTGTCGATAGGATTAGCAGGATAGCCTTGGATAGAAAAGAAAACATAAGTTATACGAAACAGAGTAATTGGTGGAGAGACGCGGACCAAGTTAGAGTTATAGTTAAGGTTGCTATTAATACCGCCCTAAGGACTCAAAACAGGTACTTGAGAAAGATTGAGGATATAAATCAAGGGTTCAATCAAATTATCGTTACTTTTCTCGAAATAGTCCCTGGAAAAAAATGGGACGAGTCACTGGGCGGACTTTGAGGGAAAACAAGAAACATAAAAACGCCCAATAAATCTCATTGAGAAAGAACGTTCGATTCTACGGCGGGGGATTTTGACCCTTTGCAATTTTATGCCGAGGACAAGAAAAAACTTTCTCTTCTGACGAATAAAACTATTATTAGGGCCACTGCTGCTTCCATTAATGAGAAGTACAGGATGGATGCGCTGCGGGTATTCATATCTGAAACTAAGAGGAGCTTAAGTGATGTTCTTTTTCGGCTCGACCAAGCGACTTACCGTCGGCATTAGCATTGGCTCAAGAGGTTGAGTCTAACCACGAATGATAATTATTTGCTAGCTACTATGCGAGATCGGTAGAGGACAAAGAAAGACAACAGAATAAAATCAATACTGCAGGAAGTCGAGCAATTAAAAATCCTCATTTTTCGAGACAGCAAGGCTTTGGGAACGGAATTTCTCAGAAGGAGGAACCAATGGATGTTGACGAGTTTATGCGATCTTGGCAACCAGCTAGGTTCTAGGCAATAAATATTGCTACCCCTCAGGTACCTTACATTGGTAATCAGAAACAAATGTAATACGCTTAACCTTCGCAGCCTCGTTACTACAATATCAAACAGAAAAGACAGAAAAATGGTTCAGCTAGATTCATAGGAATCTAAAGAACAGGGACGAAATGAATACTATACAAAAGCCGAGTCAGTGGCATCGGAAATCGATGAGAAGGAGGGACTAGATCAGACACATTTTTTAGACAAAACACTCTGCTACCGTTGTTAGAAAGGACTGCTGCAGGGAAAACTATTAGATTTTTAATAGATACATGGGCATCAAAGAACTATATAAAGTCCTAAAAGGCACTTCAACACATGGTTCCGGTAGACAGCCCATTCCTGGTCAATGCAATCCATGGCTTCAATGACGTTAATCAGAAATGTACGAGGGCGGTTCGGAAACTTCTTAGCCTAGCACAAAAAGTGCGGTATAAACAGAAAAAAGTTAAGTGTTTTGGAAACTTCCATCTCTGCTTTGAGCACATGTTAAATTTTGTTTCGATCTGGCAACTCCTTCATATAGAAACAGGTGTTCACAAAAGACGCATCCGCGATTTTTTTACAGTGGAAAAATTAGAAATGCGTGGTGTCATTAAATATTTACATAAAAAAGGTTTATCGGGACAAGAAATTCATAATGATATGGTGAATGTGTTAGGTGAAAGTGCTCCTTCATAAGCAACAGTAAAAAATTGGGTTGCTGAATTTAAACGTGGTCGTACAAGAATTGAAGATGAACCACGTAGTGGACGTCCAAAAACAGCAACAACAACAGAAATTGTAGCCAAAGTGCATGATATGGTATTAAATGATCGACGAATAAAAGTGCGTGAAATAGCTAATATCATGGGCATCTCAAATGATCAAGTCCATTTAATTTTGCAGGAAGAACTACAGATGAAAAAGCTTTCTGCAAGATGGGTGCCGGACTTGTTAACAGTCGACCAAAAACGCATACGAATGAACATTTCTCAAGCTTGTTTGGATCGTTTTCAGCGAAATAAAATGGATTTTAAGAGTCGTTTCATAACTGTTGATGAGACATGGATCCACCACTATACTCCAGAGACAAAAGAACAATCTAAACAATGGACTGAAGCTGGAGGAAGTGCCCCAAAGAAGGCAAAAACAATTCAATCGGCTGGTAAGGTTATGGCAATGGTTTTTTGGGACTTCAAAGGTATTTTATTGATTGACTATCTGCAAAAGGGTAAAACAATAAATTCAGAGTACTATTGCAACCTTTTAGATCAATTAAATGTACAAATTCGACAAAAACGTCCTGGCTTACAACACAAAAAAATAATTTTTCATCAAGACAACGCACCAGCGCACAAGAGTGTTTTAACAATGGCTAAAATCAACGAATTAAAGTACGAGTTGCTTGAGCACCCACCTTATTCTCCTGATTTAGCCCCCAGTGACTTTTACCTGTTCCCAAATCTAAAAAAAAACCTTGCTGGCAAGCGTTTTACCTCAAATGAAGATGCAATTACAGTTGTAAACCACTATTTTGAAGACCTTGAGGAAAACTATTTTAATCAAGGGATATAATTGCTAGATAAGCGTTGGACTAAGTGTATTGAAGTTTCAGGAGATTATATTGAAAAATAAAAATATTTTTTAAAAACTAACTATTCTCTTTCATTGATAGGCTAAGAACTTTCCGAACCGCCCTCGTAGCCTCAAACTGTTTGATACAAACTCTTTATTTTTTAAATTGCCGTCTCTTTCAACTTTTGATGGTATAATTGATCTTGATCTGCTAACACAGACAAGCAAGAAATCCAAACAAAAAGTGGTTTTGGAACGATTACATGTTTAAAGTGTTAATAATTTAGATTAATGTTTTAAATTGTGGACATAATAGTGCCTGTTAGTGACTGTTACCGTGAAATTTCGTCAGATCATGAAAAATTTATTAGAAGTTTTTGCTTCCCCCAATGAGTCATTGCCTTTTAATACAAACATAGTTGCCACTATTTGCACTAAATTTGATAACTTATAAATTATATTTGTATAGCAAATGCAAGTGGAAGGCTGTATACGAAGTACAAAAATGAAAAGAAAAAAAAGGTTTTTGGATTCATTGCCAAATTCAGGAGCTGATAAGAGCCCTGCGTCGCCGGATAATGAATATGTGGAAACTGATGAATCAATTGCTGCTTTTTTGGGATTTGGTAAGTGTTAATAACTTTTAGATTTACCTTTACTATTATAATAACACTGTGCAACAAATTCAGGTTAGCAAAAATTAGGTCGATTCTGAGAGTGAGGGGTGAAAATCGGTATCGCGGTGTTAGTTTAGTTTATTAGAATATTTTTAGTCAACCTGCGAACTTTCCAGTCAAATGCCGATTTTCAGCATATTGTTTATATGGGTTTTTGGCTATAACTCGTCGACTAATTGATATTTTAAAGCTAGAGACCTGTCCAATAATTAAAATTTTTTAAAAAATTGATTTTAAAAATTTTTGTGGTGCTTATGAAGCAAAACGTTGGAAAAATTATTTTTTTTTCATGCTTTTTGAAAATATTTTCAAAAACTAAGTCTTTTTTGCTTTCTGTTTGATTAATAATATGCTTCTCAGTTTCTTCAATAAATTTCATTTAAAAAGAAAACAATCATAATACAAAACTTTTTTGTGTTGGTTTTGAAGAAACATTGAAAAAGAAAAAGAGGTAGAAGTAATTAAAAAGGGAAGTTACAAGAATTAGGAATTAGTTAAACAACTTTTTGTTTTCAATCACAGCACAGTTAGCGATTGTTTTATTTCGTACAAGCAAACTAATTTCAAAAATAAAGATTCAGTTATAACTCGAAACTCAGCCGAAGCTGATGTCTTTTAACTTTCGCTCGGTCGTGATAAAATAAGCTATTAATTTTTTTGGAACTTATTTCATTTTGTGAGTGATTTAAGTTTAGTGTCTCGGTTTCATAAAAATAAAAAAAACATTGTTTAATATATATTGTATTAAAAATGTCGGAACCAAAATGTTAAATGGACCATTTTTGCAATGTTTGTGCACGTTTCATAGCAAGCGATGAAAAATGTGGCAATGCGAGTTAAATTTTTTATGGAAGCCTATAAACAATATTTCTCGCATGAGTTCATCACTGACGTAAACTATGCCCCTAAAAAAGTTTGCTATAATTGCTATTCAACTCTTATGCAATGGAAAAGTGAAAAGAAGAAGGCTATGCCTTTTGGTATACCAATGATGTGGTTAGACAACAGCCCGCATCAAGAAGAAAATTGCTATGGATGTATCAACTACCATAAAACTTTGAATAGAAGGAAAGCAAAGAATAAACTTATGTTGCAGTGCCAAGTGTCCAATTAACATTACCGCACTCAGAATTCGTTCCAGTACCAACATACCGAAGTATTGATCTTCAACAGATAAAACCGCCGCTGCTACATCCATGCATTTCTTCACAGAATACGACCCTGAAACATCAAAGGACCAAATCCTAGTCACACAAAACAAATTGTATGAAATTGTTGCAAATTTGTGTTTGACTCAGAAAAAATTAGAACTACTGGAAAGGTGCCAAAGTAACAGCATAGTGAAAACACCAAAAAGAGTTAGAAATGTTCTTCAATGTGAATGATGCAAAAAATTTCGCTTATTGCAATGATATTGAAAGGTTAATAGAGACGATAGGGTAAACCTACAAAAGAGATGATTGGCGTTTATTCATCGATAGTTCACTAATCAGCTTAAAAGTTGTGCTTTTGCACAAGACAAATAGAATGCATTCTGTTCCGATTGCATATAGCGCTGACACTAGTAAAAACTTCGATAATTTGAAACACATTCTGGAAGTAATCAAATATAACGAGTTATAGTTTCACTGATTACAGGCTTAACAACATCTGGCCGTCCAAAATATCCGTGTTTTTTGTGCGATTATGATTCACGATACGGAGAAGGTATTAAAGGAAGAAACCAGTACAAACAGCATAACTGGAATAGTCGCATTGGACGGAAATGGCCTAAAGACAATAGGCTCGCATTGAAAGCAGTCATTAAAGAACTTTTGGGTAAAGAACGCAAAGACAACTACAGGCAGCTTTCGAAGAAATTGGGGTTAATGTGTCGTACAAAATCATCTCTTGCATCAACTTGCTCAACAGTTGCCAACTGAATCTAATGAGCAAGACCAACGTTATCACCAAACTGCGCTTCCATTTGAAAAAAGGGAACTACAGAGTGTGCATATTTTGAATTCCTAGATTTTTCTAATATCTTTGTCAGAGTGAACATTTTAAACATGTTAACGATTGAAAATTATTTTCGTTTCAGGTACAGAGGAAAGAAATCTCCAGATGCAATACTCGCTGAAATTTGTTGATGGTATAAAAACACATTTGAAGAAGAGGAAGAAGGGGAAGACAAAGATGAAATTCCAGAATATCTGTCGAACGAAATTATCAACCTCTCTGATGATGATGACGATGACCAAGATATTAGAGAGCAGTGATGTTTATCCGCAGTCGCCTGCTAAACGGCAACTGTCCAACCCATGAATTTAATTTTTTACTTAAAACTTTTCATAACTAACATTTCAACATTATATTTTTTTACATATTTTTATACATTATTTTTCAATGTTTCTTCAAAACCAACACTGAACAAAATTGATACTTGAAAAGTTTTTTATTATGATTGTTTTCTTTTCAAATGAAATTTATTGAAGAAACTGAGAAACATATTATAGATCAAACAGAAAGCAAAAAAAAACTTATTTTTGTGGCAAATATTTTGAAAAAGCATGAAAAAAAATAATTGTTTCAACATTTTGCTTCACAAGCACCACAAAAATTTTCTAAATCATTTTTTTAAAAATATGTAACTGTTGGACAGGTCTCTAGCAATAATTTGGCTTTTACAGATTGAAAAAATATCAATTAATCGACGAGTTATAGTCAAAAAACCATATAAGCAATATGCTGAAAATCGAAAACAAAGTTCGAACTAACATAAACAAACGCCGCAATACGGGTCTTCTAATTTAGCCTATATTTTCACCCCTCACTCTCAGAGTCGACCTTACTTTTTCAAACCTGAATTTGTTCCACAGTGTAATTTGTATTTTAGATCACGATTGATTTTGATATGTTGCACCCATCAAATCGACATCTCTTACTCTCAAAATGGGATACTTTTAAGGAAGCCATTAAAAACATTTTTACAAATAACACCCATAATGAGTATTGCAAACATCTCTTTTTGAGCGCGTGGTCGGCAGCCAACATAGTAGTTACGAATTGTAGTTACTGTTTTCTTGTAGACATCTATAGATTCACAGGACAAGATATATACAGGGTGGGCCAAAAGTTACCATGGGGTTAAAAACTTTAATAACTTTCTAGTTTATTATTTTTTTATTTTTTCTCAGATTATATAATAACAAAATTCAAATTTTTTACACTAAGTATGAAAAATAATGTCCCTTAAATGACCCCCGTGTTCAGCTTCGCAATGATGGGCTCGTTTTAGAGCATTTTCCATAACATCTTTCAAAATTTGTGACTGTAGAGTTCGAATTTCTGCAACAATGTTGGCCTTGAGTTGTAGGATTGTCTCGGGTTTGGTCACATATACTCGCTCCTGCAAATAACCCCAAATAAAATAGTCGGGTGCTGACAAATCTGGCGATCGCGCTGGCCAAATAATTTCCGAACTTTAGGAAATTATTTGCTCTCCAAAAATTTGACTTAAAAGTGCCATTGTGTCTATGGCTCCGTCCTACTGAAACCACATCTGTTTTAAAGAGCAGGACGTAAAAAATGTTCTATATAAACCGATACCGCTCTCCATTTACGTTTACAGAACTTCCATCTTTATTCTCGAAGAAGTAAGACTTAATGTTTGCAGATGTGACCCCACTACATACTGTAACCTAATGGGTGCAATTGGCGTTGATGAATGGCTCCTGGATTTTCAGAACCGCAGAAGCTACAGTTCTGCTTATTACACAGTGGAACATTTTTGGGGCTATTGTCTGGGGGGTGAGAAATTCCAAGTCAGGGTGATGGTACTAGGTCATTATATTAAAACCCTCAAAGGGTTTTGCGTTCGTATTTTTTTATGACCTTTTACATTTTTTCCTTATCTTGATGTTTTTTCGCTTAGTTGTAAAATGTTGGCAAAAACGTAGTTTGACATAACTCGAGAACAACTACTTCGATTTTGCTGAAATAAATTGAGAAAAATTAATAATTACATTTTCTTTAATCCATTAATATACTGTTTCTCTACCAAATCAACATTTTTGCAATTAGAAATAAATTTATGAAGAAAATTTTGCCAAAAAAAAAGTGTAGAGTCTTATAACTTTCACGTAAAGTCACATAACCTATAAACAAAATGCGACATAGATCATAGAAATCGATTAACGCGTTCTGCTTTTATTTACAATTAAGTAAAGGTATGAATTTCAAAAATAATTATCAAAGCCATTCAAATGAAAATAAGCTTCAGCACTCATGCGTTTGCGTTACAATAATTGGTCGCTGATTTCAATAATAAAATTCTAGTATTCTGGTTATTTGTTCAGTTGTGAATCTCTTTGTTATTTATTCTCCAAGTGTTATTTATATATAAATCTGGAAAAAAAAACGAAAAAGTTAAAAAAATTGTAAACCCCATAGTAAATTTTGGCGCCTTCTGTACAATAACACTCAACGACGTTTGCCACCGTAAGCTAGATGTGAATGCGCTAGTGAAAATCGTATAAAGAGATTATTATTATTATAATGGATACCCAAGATAGCATGGTCCTGCGTTTAAAAACCATAACCATCGAATTCAATCATTGGGAAATACTTCTATGCTTCCGCTGCTAATCGTAGGAGGTATGTATGACGGAAAAATAATAGAATTTTATGTATTTTTTAATAACAGTTTGTTAAAATTTTATTTATTTTGAATGCTTGGATATAGGCTTTAAAATTTTTCCCGTGTTATCCCTAAAGTATCCTATATCATGCGAGCAGCCTAGGACTTTTATTCAAATTTTCTTTATGATATTAATACTGGTAACAACACAAAGTCAGCAAATGTAACATCCCTTATTAACTTCTGTAGCAATAATTAATACATTTTTTCAATATGTACTTATATATTTGTTTTCAATGCCGAAAAAGATCGATGAAGCAAGTATTCTAGTAGTCCATTTACCGTTTAAAGTCCAATGTGTACAGAATAGCTGTTACCAAACATTTAACAGGTTTACCTCTTATAGAATCCACAATAAAACAGTTGAAAGTTTATGCCCACACACTTTAGTAATTGACAATAGCACCTTTGTATCAAATGTAAGTGAGGCACAAGTAAGCTTAGTATTTAATTGATAACAGAAACCAACAGATGCTTAAAAAAGTGTTATGCTTATCTTTGCAATTATGTCATGATAACACCATGCCTAGAAGTCGCGCATTGGAAAAACAAAACTAGGTTTCTGTATGAATTTCGTTCATATCAATTACTATAGAAACAAAAATTAAATAACGTTGAGATTCCGGAAGAGTTGAAATGGGTATTGCATTTTTCTAAATATCCATTCAATTAATCAAATGTGAATACAGACTTTTAAAAAATTTCAAGGAGCTCAATTTTTATGAGCCTCCTAAAATAGTTCCAATAACTACCAGATTTCTGAAGCTGTTGTTAATTCTAATTCGGCATCTAAACTCTGCAATATTTCCATAATGCCACTGAAATTTAAGTTTGAGCCAATTTATAAAATTCCAAATCTGCAAAATTTCACATTGGAAAACGACAACATTTCATAACTCAAATATACAAATGTACAGTTTTACATATATTTTACAAAATACATATGTACAATTTTTATTAAGTCCTTTGTTTAGATGACTTTTAAATAAACAATCCTCTCTTTAATTTTCCTTCCTAATTGTCTAAATTAAAATATATAAGTATACTTAGTAGGGACATAAATACTGTTACATACGTTTTATGCTGTTAAAAAAAAGGACTGAATGTTTTTGGACCAAATATTTTTTAATATATTTATTGATGTATATTGTATCCAAAAATAATCTACTTATTCGAAATGTCCGCCTTTTGCCTTTACACGCGCCTTAAGTCGCACTAGCCAATCGTCAATAGCTGCACGAACCTTGTCCATTGGAAAATTGGCCACAGCTCGAACCAAAGCAGACTTAAGAGAACCAATGTTGGGGTATCTTTTGTGACAAACCTTGTCCTCTAAAATCGTCCACAATTTGTAATCCAATGGGTTCAAATCTGGACTGCCTGAGGTCCATTCTTCAGAGGAAATAAACGCTGGCAAATTGTTTCGAAGCAGGCATTTGACGTTTTAGCATTATGGGCCGGCGCAGAATCCTGCTGGAAAGTCCATGGCTGGTTTTGGAACAGGGAATTGTTAAGAGGCCTCACAAAAGCTTCCAAATCGGATTCTTGGTAAACTTTGGCCGATGTTTTACTCCTTGTTCGCAGAAATGCAGGTCAGTGACCCCATCCTAAGAGACACCCACCAAACCATGACTGAAGCTAGGTGATGACCCTTTTCCACCCTTGGGATCAGTTCAGATTCTTCCTTAGATGACCGTGAATACACTCTATCATTTTGCTTGTTAAATTTTTCCTGAACGGTAAAAATATTTTCATCGGTGAACAAAATTTTTCTGTGCCAGTTATCAGCGTGCTTCACCAAAAGACGTTTGCATTTTTCAATCCTTTTTTTTTAAAGCTGCAGTCAATAAATGTCCGGTACGTCGTTTGAAAGCCCCAAGTCTTTTTTAATGATTCGACTCATGGACTTTTGCGTGATATTCTACTCACGGGCCATAATTTTCTGTTTTCGGAGCGGATTTCTGTGAATTCTTGATTTAACGGCTTTGATGACATGCGGTAATCGAACAGGGCGTGGGCGGCCCGACCGGTGGCAGTCTTTTACATCTCCAGTCTCCTCAAACAGTTTTATGCATCGGTAGACGAACATGCGACTAATTCCTAGTGGCCGGAGCGTTTTGAAAATATCGTTTTTGTTCATTTCACACTTGAAAAGCGCTATTACAGCGATACGGTTCTCATTATCTGACCACTCCATGATGAAAGTTGAAACAATTTTAAAATCTCGTTACAGACTAACGCTTTTTAGGTTAGCTTTCAAAACCCATATGACATTAACGGGGTATGTTCAGTTCTACTATTGAAATGGGTGTGTTCAATGTTGTCCCTACTAAGTATTTACTTTTATATCATCTACAGATCTAAAAGATCACGGAAATGATAAAGCCTTTTACGGGTTAGTGGAAGGGTTAAGAAAATTAGAAGGAAAAGACATCGATGTAGGAGGTGAAGTTTGTAGAATACATTTTGTTTTGGGTTTAATTGTTGCAGACAATCTTGCAGCAAATAATGTATTAGGCTTCGTTCAACCATTTAATTGTAACGATATTGCCGCGTCTGCAAAAGAACTAAACTTTAACCACAAAGTGATTATAAAAAAACAGGAGTATCACAGATTGTTTCGATATTATGCACGACATATACGAAGGTGTTTGCGCTTACGACGTGCGTAATGTACTCATGTTATTAATTAAATACAAAATTATAACCCTAAAGAGTATCAACTGCAAAAAGACAATATTTCCGTTTAGAGAACTTGAAATTGGGTATAATTCTGTACTATTGGACCATAACAGGCTTAAAATTTAATTTTAAAATGACTGCTAGTGAAACTACATATTTGTTTTTTTAATATTTTTGCTTTTGATGATCGGTTATCTCATTCCTATTGACAACCTCCATTGGAAGCCTTCAAACATTTATTGCAAATAATTGATATTTTCTCAGAACCAAAGTAAAAAGAATGTAATTTAGTTAATTTAACAGATTTGAAGATTCATATGGATCTCTAAGACCAAAGCAACATTTTATGGTGCATTATCCTACTGCACCATTAATTCTCATTTACAATTTTATGATATTGGTTCATTACACATAAATACTTATTAATCATCCATTCATGACTTCCCAGTAAACCAAATTTGCCGACAATATCTGATAGCAGACAATTCTGAACAATATCTGAACTCTATCGAGAATTCTTACCGAAATCGTTACAAATTCTGTTCGATTTGTCTGAGGATTATTTATTTATTATGTTAAGAAATATCTGAACGAATTCGGCCCGAATTCTGTTAGACTTGTCTGTGGGATTTTTATTGATTCTTTGTTCAGACTTCTCTTATCGAACTCGGAACGCATTCTGAACTATTTATCTGAGGTAGTCTATTCGTTTAAAATTTTTGTTATTTGCTTCATATTTTACAGTAGTTGTTCTTGTGTTCAGACATGTCGGAACTAATTCTGAACGAATTCTTAACTGTTTGTCTGAGGTATTTTTATATTTCAAATTAAAATTCTGAACGTTTGGTTAGCTTAGCTGTGCGAGAGATTTTTATTGTGTTTTGAGGAAAACTCTACTGCCGGCAGTTCTCGTTAAATGCCAAACTGGTTGCCCTTAAGTGTATAGCCACTAAACATAGTTACAGCATAATTATTGCTTGCGAAACTGCAGACACCCCTGCTTATAACTAAAAATCTTTCCGAACGCTTTTTGAAAATGTTTACAACTTTTTTTTGTAGAACAAAAATATATTCTTTTTTTTTTTTGATTGTTTACATTCAGAATTTACCATGACATAAGCTTATAATTAGTTCAGAATCCGGTTCGTAATGTCGGTAAAAACATCAGAATTTAATAAGACTTAATGCCAGTTTAAATATTGGGGTGGCAAAAGAATGAATAATCATTCTCAGTGCGTTCATTATTCGTTTCTAGTACGTTCATTATTCGTTCCCAGTACGTTCATTACTCGTTTCCAGTACGTTCATTATTCGTTATCAGCACGTTAATTATTCATTCCCAGTACGTTCATAAACCTTTACCGTTTTTAAAAATCCGGAACGAAACGTTATTGATTATTCACAATTTTCTAACATACGGTATTGATTCACTATTATTACCGTAAGTTAACCAATCGTGAACGTATGGTAACGTTTTTTTGCTGGGTGTATAGACTTGGAGAAAACGGCTGTAAAACAAACAAATCCAAAAAAAGTCAAGGCATACGCTGGAGAAATTGGTCCAGTCGTGAATGAATCATCCTGTATAGCGAAAAACTAAAAACAAAACAGTGGACTAATTAAGTTCACTATCTGGGTGTGTTTTCTTCCATACCAACATCATAGTCATATACCAACTTCTATCGTCTTGTCGGTTTTAGTTCGTGAGGTATAGTCTTTTAAAGTTCAGGGTTGTATGTGCGGGGCACCGCCCAACTCCGGGATGTGCTTCGATCCATACCGATATTATATGTTCCAAATGTCAGCCTCATATCTCTAGAAGTTAATGAGATATTGCGTTTTTAAATTTAGGATTGTTGATTTTCCCAGAGGTTCAACCAGTTATTTTAAGTGGAAAATGTTTAAATCTTGACCATTCTGGTCCATTATCAATGCCACTCGTTTCTGGGAAATTTCAGCCAGCTAGCTTCAAAAAGGCGACCATATGGGCGGGACCATACTCCCTTCTAAAATTTTAACACAATATTACTTGTAATAATAATCAAATCATTGATTGCATTCTGTTAACAATTTATACTGTTACTGTGGAACAGCCCACTTTTCTCGCGGATTAGATTCGATCTACGCCAGCACCATGGGTTCCAAATATCGTCTTCTTATCTCTATTAGCTCATGAGATATATTTTATTTAAGTTCAGGGTTGTGAGGACGGTGTCACACCTCCTTGTCCCGTTTCAGCATCACATAGTCTATAATAATTTCATAGTCTTTGATTTAATCTATTAGGATTTTATAATAACCGGTCCATTTCTTTTGCCATAAATGCGTTTTAAAGGATGCGTGGGACCTTCCACTTTTCCTCCACAATGAGTTTCGATCCATGCCAACGTCATATGTTTCAAATATCATCTTCAAATCTCTATTAGTTCATAAATATTGTCTTTTTTAGTTCAGTGTTGTATTAGCAGTTCCACGTCCCCTTATATAATTTTACCAGTCTAGAAGAATTGCCTCATCATTGGTTTCCTCCTGTTAAACTTTTGTAACGATCGATCCATTAGTTTCGCATAAATGCGATATTTTTAATGTGAGCGTATCACCGCTATCTTTTCCGTGGGGTGTGCTTCGATCCATGCCAATATCATTTGTTCCAATTATCAGCCTCGCATATCTAAGTTCATTACATGTTTTTGAAAAATTTTAGCCACTTTGCTTCAAAAGTGCGACCTGCAGTTTGCTTTTCACAGACAGACGGACCAGCTGACAGACAGATCAGCTTAAAATTGTACGACATTCAGAATATATTTGCTTTATGGGGTCTCCGATTAGTATTTCGATGTGTTGCAAACGGAATGACAAAGTGAATTTACCTTTAATCCTCTGATGGATAGTAAAAAAAAATAACACATGACTCAACGTTAATACCATATTGCGGAACAAGTGTTATATGAAATCAACAGAACTCGTGAACTAACATTTACAACTACATGAGATGTGAATTTTCCAGCCATACCCTACACCAATCTACATAAGGAACTAACTATGAACTTCTTTGAACATCGATCTATGTTTGATAAAACTTAATTTACTTACCGTGATCTACTGCAAATTATATTAACATTCTTCGCGAATAATTAGAACGCTGAAGGTATCAAAACTTTATATGGGCTGCTTCAGTTATGTCGTACATAAAAGTAGAACCTTAAAAGTAAACCTTAAAAGTGAATGATCGTAGGTTTTTCATTTATAGTACCAATATTTGTATATTTGTAAAGATATATATATATATATATATATATATATATATATATATATATATATATATATATATATATATATATATATATATATATATATATATATATATATATATATATATATATATGTGTGTGTGTGTGTGTGTGTGTGTGTGTGTGTGTGTGTGTGTGTGTGTCTGTTTGTGGGTGTGTGTAATCGTGTATTTATGAATGCATTTATATATTATATATGTAATTACTACGCCGTCTGTTACTTTGGGTAAAATGTTAGCGCTTTAAAGCGATTAATTAGTTCTCATGAGCACGATTTGTTTTTCAATTTTTTCAGAAAGTCCTTGGCCTGCTTGTCTCCCTGTCGGTATTCCAAGGCTCGAATTGTATCAGAGTCTGCAAAAAAGAAAATAAAAAAACAGTATTTTACAATACAATATTTCAAGTGTCCGTAATTTTTCCTTGGGTAATTCGTTATTTTTATTTGGTTACTACAATATAGAAAGACAATTTTATTGGGAACAACTATAAAAAATTAAATTTTCAAACCAACACTCTTGCACTTCTAGATGTAAATTTATAACTTTGACTAATGTTAAGACCTTAAATAATTATTAAATTCATAAATTTAATTGTCTTTTCTTGTTATTATGCTTTAAGTGGAATCTTTTTTTTCACTAATGTTATTAGAAATGTATGAAAATTATTCGCATTCTATTGAACATTCGTCTCGCATTTGGAAAAACCGAAATTGAAATATTCCCTTACGGATTTGCAAAAAAATGTTTCAGTCAGTGTTTGGATTTTTTTTCTCAAAAAAACTCAAATCACTCTGGCGGCGGCCGATTTCTCATGTCTTACGTACATGTGCACAGATATTGCAAAGAATCAAACAACTTAAATCAGTCTCGCTTGGGAATTCAACAAGCCAGGCTGTGTTATCGCTTGTTGTTTAAAAACAGTGTTGCCACAGAGTAAATATGTTTGATGAACAATATGAATTAAATTTTTTATTTTCAGAAAATTATTTTGGGATGTTTGATTTGTACGTGTGCGTTGTCACGCATGAAAAAATGGCATGCAAAGACATTATTACGCATTTCATAAGGAATATAAAAGTATCACTGGTGATGCAATAGACACCATTATTATTAAACTTCATAATACTATTAAATGATTTTTTTCCACATATTTAAAATGAAAAAAAAATTCAGTTTTGAAATTTAAAATAAAACTAATGTTTATTTCTATATCTTTTTTTTAAGACAGAATAAATATTTTATTTATTTTTTAAAATTAAACTTATTAAAGAAATTCAAAAACAATTTTTTTTTCTATTTCAAAACCAGAAACATAAATTTCGGTTTAAAAAATAAATATGCTTTTGGAATTTTTATGATTAAATACTATAAATATTATAGGTTATGCCGCTTTTACTAATACTGGATAGTAAAACCGCAATAGGTAAGGCATTTGATAACAAAAATTACAATTTTTATCATGAAAGTAGGAAAAGCACTGTTGTATTCGATTCCTTAAAAATAATCTGTTGTATTTTTCTAAAATTTTTATTGCAGAATCGAGCAGTGCTCTTTATAGATATGCTTATTATTTATAATTTTGTTAAGAAGTGAATTAACTTTGCGGTTCAGTCTAAGTTATCAAGGCTTAACCAAAAACACCACTAGTGATATAAAAAATTAGTTTGCCATTGGAGATTTAAAGTTTTAAATTGGGTATTTGTGATGACATTTTATCTGCAACACCGTAGTGAGAGCAAGAATGCATATAAAGCACACAATTGCAAAATGTAATAGCATAGGTTGCCTATCGCAGCTCTAAAAAGCCTTCGGAGCCGGCGTTAAACAGTAGGACCCGGCCTGTGAGTATATGAATTATATTGAGTACAGCTCACTAATTTGGGTAAAGTTTCCCCTTGATCCTTAATAGGATGTTGTGGAAAATAAGTAAGTAATTGCAAAATAATTTGTATTTAAATATAAATCGATTCACTTTTCCTTTTAACTAATACTTACCATTAACCATATTGATTTCTGTTCGCGTTCTTTACGCTATTTGTCCGTATTGTGATTGTGACATTCACCCATTCAATGGGTAACCCGATCATACCGTCGTGGTTGCCAGATTTTTTTTAATATTGTCAACGGAAGGTAGATGACAGCTCAACAAAAACAGTTTTAAGCAGTAGTTATGCACAGGGGGAAATTATTGTTTTCGAAATCACACTTTTATACTTCGGTTCTTTATTAGTGATGTAGACTGGATAGTTGGGTTTGTAGGGTACAAAAGGTCACGGCTTTAAAATCTGTATGTGGCACTATGTAAAATTTTGCTTAGATGGCCTGGAGAGGATACAGAAGCTTGGGTACATCAGCTGTTGGGGAAAATCGTTTTTTTTTATATACTCACAGGCCGGGTCCTACTGTTTAACGCCGGCTCCGAAGGCTTTTTAGAGCAGCGATAGGCAACCTATGCTATTACATTTTGCAATTGTGTGCTTTATATGCATTCTTGCCCTCACTACGGTGTTGCAGATAAAATGTCATCACAAATACCCAATTTAAAACATTAAATCTCCAATGGCAAACAAATTTTTTATATCACTAGTGGTGTTTTTGGTTAAGCCTTGATAACTTAGACTGAACCGCAAAGTTAATTCACTTCTTAACAAAATTATAAATAATAAGCATATCTATAAAAAGCACTGCTCGATTCTGGAATAAAATTTTTAGAAAAATACAACAGATTATTTTTAAGGAATCGAATACAACAGTGCTTTTCCTACTTTCATGATAAAAATTGGAATTTTTGTTATCAAATGCCTTACTTATTGCGGTTTTACTATCCAGTATGAGTAAAAGCGACATAACCAATTTTATTTATAGTATTTAATCATAAAAAATTCCAAAAGCATATTTATTTTTTAAACCGAAATTTATTTTTATTTCTGGTTTTGAATAAAAATTGTTTTTGAATTTCTTTAATAAGTTTAATTTTAAAAAAATAAATAAAATATTTATTCTGTCTTAAATAAAAGATATAGAAATAAACATTAGTTTTATTTAAAATTTCAAAACTGAATATTTTTTTCATTTTAAATATGTGGAAAAAAAATAAATTCATTTAATAGTATTATGAAGTTTAATAATAATGGTTTCTATTGCATCACCAGTGATACTTTCATATTCCTTGTGAAATGCGTAATAATGCCTTTGCATGCCATTTTTTCATGCGTGACAATGCACATGTACAAAACAAACATCCCAAAATAATTTTCTGAAAATAAAAAATTTTAAATTAAAATTTAATTGTTCAACAAACATATTTACTCTGTGGCAACACTGTTTTTAAACAACAAGCGATAACGCAGCCTGCCTTGTTGAATTCTCAAGCGAGACTGATTTAAGTTGTTTGATTCTCTGCAATATGTGTGCACATTTACGTAAGATATGAGAAATCAGAAAGACGCCGCGCCCTTATTATGCCTATCACTGCTTTAGGGAGAAGTTTTTACATGGCTTAGAGATAATCTGAGATTAGTAAGAGAACACTGCGGCTGCAGCGACGGAATCCGGTGCGGCAAAAGAATGTGATTTGTTGTCATTTTACCGCAGTTTGTATGTATTATTTGGCCTTGTGCGATTTTGAAAAAAATACAATAAGTTCATTTGCAAATTAAACCAAAAATATTTTTAAATGTTTAATTGTAAATTGTATAAACAATCAAATTGTTTTACTTTTACTATAATTTTCTCGTTTTTGTCCATTGTTGTCTAAATTGAGCTTTTCCGCAAATAAAATTTTAAAGATTATGCGTTGTTCTTCTTCCTACAGAATATGTGCACAAAAACTATCAGCCCTATGCCTAAGAGTAGAAATACAACATTGCGGCTGCGGTAGCGGTTGTTAAATATAAATGGAAAATTGAGAGGCAAAACCGCATTGAATTAAATCTATATCTATTTTCTCTAAGGTTTTTCTTGCGCTCTCAATTTTTGCTACTGCCTCTCTCTATGTATTGCCATATTTCATGTTTTTTGTAAACAAAAACCGTATGGGCTAATAGTTTTTGTGCATATTTGCTGTAAGAAGAAATCATAAATTTTAAAAGTTAAATAAAATGGACCAAAAAAGTAGAACTATAATAAAAGTAAAAGAATATGATTGCTCATGCAATTCACAAATTACCTTTTCAAAATAATTCTTATTTAGTTTGCAAATAAATTAACGGTATTTTTTCAAAATCACTCAAGGCCAAAAAATAAATGAAAACAGCTGAGAAATGACAACAAAAACCGCCGCCGCACTCGTCGTCATTTAATTTACATTTTCTTGCCGCACCGGTTTCCGTCGCCGCAGCCACAGTATTCTGTTTCTACTCTAACATGAAAATAGCGCAACACAGAGAGGCAGTAACAAAAATTTAGAGCGCAAGAAAATCCGCAGAGAAAATAGAATTAGATTTAATTCAGTGTGGTTTTGCCTCTCAATTTTCCATATACATTTGGCAACCGCAGCCGCATTGTTGTGTTTCTACTTTTATACTTGTAAAGTCGCCGGCATTTATGATGTACAAAACCTGCTGCTTTTTTTAGATGCCCTTAACCGGACTTAAACCTGGTATTACTGGCATGACAGTCGTACATACTCCCATCGCACCACGGCCGCCGCATAATGAACTGAAACATTTATAAAATAGTGCGTGAAAAAGAAAAGAACTACCATCAACAATGTGTTTGTGTAAGTGTTAAAAAAAGTTTAGTAAAAACAACAAATTTTGTTGAATTAGAGACATGAATGTGAAAAATAATGGATTAAAACATAAGAAACTTGGTACACTATAAATAATTGGAAAAAATAATGGCAAACGCTAACATTCCGAAAATGTTTGAGTATAAATCCATTATCAGAAGAAAATGTGAATTACGGCAAATGTGTGTGCGTGTCTAAAGTTATATAAATAAAACATTGAAAAGAATACGGAAAACTGCTAACTAGACACGAGAACTATGTTAAAAAAGGAATGCTGGTAATATCAAGTAGGTGCGGCACAGTGGGCAGAATACGAAAACCATCCAGAAAAAGGAACCAAATTAAAACTAAATAAAAGAATAATTTACGCATTAAAAACAACCTTTTTCTCATCCGTTTTTTGGTTGCCAACTTCCACAGAAATTGTTATGGATTTTAAACCAAACCGGCGAATGTGTATTCCCATATGTATATGTGACGCGCAAAATAGAAAGGGACCTAAGGGTTAAAACCAGTTTTGTTCAGGAGAGCCATTTTAAAGATTTAAATACGTATATCTTTGGTGTACCATCACTTTTATAAAATGCGCATATCTCTGGGAGGGAACACTTTTGGGGCATGGGATCGGTCTCATTCGATGCTCAGATGTTGTCTACTTAAAAAAAAATTTGATATTTTTACCCTTAGGTCACTTTCTCTATGCGCTGTCACATATAAGAAAATTTTTTCCAATGATGTGTGTGTAAACAGACCGCGGAGAAAACAATAATAAGCGGAAAAGAATTGCAAGCCTTTTGCGACACAGTGTTTTAAAACTGACAAACAAATAATACCGATACGAAATGCCAAATATGTTTCTTTAAAGTTTTCAATACGAAATTCCATAAAATAAATCTAAATGTTAAAACTAACACGATGTTTGGTATTTCAAAACTAAAGTGGTTTTTGAGCTGTGTATTTTTTGTTTTATGTTTCAAAAAATATTTGTTTCTCCAATTAATAATGCGACGCCTTTTTTCATTCTGGTTCGAGACCTTTTTGTTGTATTTATTTTATTTAGTAAGGATTGGTACGCCCTAATGTGCAACGCATGAATGAATATAATGAAGTTGTCTGTATAAAACATTTCTTCAGATGTAGCAACTAGAACTAACACATTATGGGAATTAAGTTGAAATAAATTAAGTACGAAAATACGTCTCTCGAGTTCTGGAAAGCCTTTATATCTCCAAATAAAATACTTTGGTTCCGATATCAAAATTTGAGTGTGGAAAATGCCGGCAGAAACCTACAAGCCTAAACTCCTACTTACAACTGTAGAACTTGGCACCTGGTTTGTATGGCAGCCAGTGGCGTAAGACATTTAGAAATAATTGATGGGATCAGGGATCATCGTGTATACAAGATTTTCTGAGAAGAAATATACAGAAAAGTGCAGAAAAAATGGGGTTGTCTGACAATCTTTACATCCAGCAAGAAAATGACCAAAAGCAAGCGGCCCGTGCCCCTAGGTGCACTTTGCGTACAATACTTCACATGTTCTAGAAACATCTCCGTAGAGCCCTTATCTCAATCCTGTTCAAAAATTGAGGGTGTTGCTTGAATAGGAATTAAAACTCGTTATATTATTTCTAAACTTTGGTTATAAACTGTTCTCTGGGCGATATGGGCGAAAATTAAGTCAAGCTAAAAAAACAAACTTGTGGAATCAATGCAAGACCACCTTAATGTATGTGTTTAACAGGTGGCATGTCATAACGTCTAAAGACATAATGTCGATAGACATAATGACACTCCAAAAGTGACATAATGTCTATAGACATTACAGCACTTTTGAAAGTGACATAAAGTCAAAAAAAAAGTGTCACAAACTCTTTAGAGATTGTAACACTTTTGGAAGTGACATAATATCTTTAGACATTATAGCACTTTTGAAAGTGACATAATGTCTAAAGAATTTCAAATAGTTAAGAAACGTGCTTCCGTTAGCAAACGCGGAACAAATAGAAGAAATGTTCCTCATACTAAAAACGGAATTATTGGAATTCCCGGTAAAACAACGGGAATGCCTCAAAGTCTTTGCGGAATACTTCGAAAAACAATGGATGACGATGGTAAGTGGAATTTATTTAATTCTCAACAAAAAACAAAGGTGGTACACCGCAGGATTATACCTTGCGAAAAATTTGGTATATACAAAGTGAAATACTAAAGCGGAGGTGGTGCGAAAAAAGATATAAAAAAGTAACGGTAATAAAACATCGGCGCCGATTTTTTATTACCGTTACTTTTTTTATATCTTTTTAAAATCGGCGCCGATTTTTTATTACCGTTACTTTTTTATATCTTTTTTCGCACCCCCTCCGCTTTAGTATTTCACTTTGTATATACCAAATTTTTCTTAACTCCCCATACATCTCCTCCGATATAGCATTTCACTTTCTACATCCCAAATTTTTTTTGGTTTTAGATTACACCTTCTGGATTTTCAGTCAGCCAGGAACATGTGAGAACTACAAGTGCGCTGGAAGGTTTCAACTCGCAACTGTCGAGAAAACTGGAAAAACACGGGCTCTTTTTCAAGTTCCTTGAGGGCATCCGCGATGAGGACTTTGCTCACTCAGTTTCCCTAACCCAAGTGTGCGCTGGCGTTTTGAATGTTTTGCCAAAAAAGCGTAAACCACAGGCGGAAAAGGATGAAAAGATATACCAAATGACCCAAAAGCTTATTAGGGGACAGATGGCGCTGGCAGATTTTTTCCAACATATCATAAATAAAGATAACCACATTCTACAAGAGTGTCGCGTAATGGAGGAAGACGATGAATCTAATGCATCGGAAGCAGAGGATATTCCCGAAAATGAGGAACCATACACTCCGACAACAGAAGTGTTACAATGCATAATTTGCACTGTTGAACCCAGGAATGTCCTTCTGCAGCCCTGCCGAAATTTCAAAATTTGTACGGCGTGTTTGGATGTATTGCAGCAAAAATCTAAAACTAAAAATTCTTATTTGCTTTGTCCTTATTGCAAGCAAATTGTTGAAACCCACTTGAAAATATTTCAATAAATTGTAACTAGCATTGATTTAAAAATTGCAAGAAATTAATTTTCCACCTTAAAATAAGAAAAAATCTTGTTCTACAGTTCATAGGCATTGCGTCACAGCTGGAAGAGTCTTAATGTCTATTGACATTATGTCACTTTTGGAGTGACATATGGTCTAAAAAAAAGATTTTGGGGTGTCTTAAAATCTATAGGTATTATGTCACTTTCAAAAGTGCTGTAATGTCTATAGACATTATATCACTTTTGAAGTCTCACAATGTCTATAGACATTATGACCTTAGACGTTATGACATGCCACCGTTTAACAAAGGAGGAAATATTAATAATTAAATTTGTATATCTTCTTATGACTTTTAGATAGTTACTATTTGCATGTACGAAGACTTTATTGGAGTAAAATTAATGAATTTTTTAGACTTATTGAATAACTTTTACATAAAATAATAAAATAGTTATTTTTTGTATTTTTTAAAAAATGATGAAATAAACAAATATGCATAATTATTTCTTTAATATAACTCCTGCATCATTTGTATTTTATCAATACCGTTATAAGTACATGCTGTACGAAGACATTACTGGTACTCTGTAAGTGGCTATGAATTACGGATAACTAATTAGTTCTCAGAGATCCTTAAACTTTAATATGATTTGTTATAAAACTCGATTCAAAGAAGTTTCTTTAAAAAAAATTTACTAAAACAATTTCAAATAAAAAACACATATGATTATTGAAAGTAAGAAGAAGCCCTCATTTTAGCCCAAAATCTTACAGATTTACCAAGAAAATTCAGAAAACAGTCAAAGTAAATATTGATATCATTTTATAATCGATTTGCGTTGCAGAATTGGTAGTAACATGCCATCAAAAAACATAGTCATAAACTGTATTCATGAGTTTCGTTGTTTTTTAAATGAGGATTTATTAATCAGCATTGCCTCAAAATAGTCAGCGATCTCAGCAGTGCAGCGCATGAGGTGGCCATTCGACCAGACTATTTCTCGAGATAACACGTTAGCTAAATGTGCCTTTCAGTAAATCCATTGTACCGCGTGCTGTGTGTATAGTGAAATAGAGTTCGGTTTTACTTTCAACAATTGCAGCAAGGCGAAAACCAATGTCACTTTGCCATTTTGTTAAAAACTTGTCTTCTATTTAAATATAGAAGCAAAGTAAAAGCAACAGACCGAAATAAAACAAACGAGCTAATCATACGTACATGCACGGCACACAAGTTGACATAGTCAACTAAACTCTTTTTACAACACACACACGTGTTGTAAAAGAAATCTATTGATGGCTCTCGATGTACAGTCTCTTTAGGGGTGGCAAGAGTGAGTTGTATTTTCGTGGGCAATTGTGTGAAGATAACTTGAAAAGTAAGGTTTACAACAGTAGTTCTCATTCGTTTGGAGAGAGCCTGGCCTTATAGAGTTCGGTTTTACTTTCAACAATTGCAGCAAGGCTTTCTGAAGAGGGTTGTCACGGACCCGAAATCATGATAAAAGTAGTGTGCAGCCACGAAAATCACTTTGCCATTTTGTTAAAAACTTGTCTTCTATTTAAATATAGAAGCAGGAGGTCTTGAGCCGGTTTAATCCCTGTTCAATGATGGAAATTTTAACTTCGACTAATGTTTTGCGACTGAAAGATCATTAAAAATGTTTGGGGGTGCGTAATGTCCTTATTGGCAAACCCGTTACTACGAATAGAAACTATCGCCAACGGAGTGTACAAAAAAAAACCGAATGAGTTGCAGTGTTGCCGATCATTCATTCACCGCCGCAAAATAAGCGATTATTGTGCTGTGTTTGAAGTGATCGGGCAAAATACAACAAACACCGTCTCTTGCATGCGGGAAAACCATCGCAACCACCGCGTTAATAAGTGTGCTATTTTACGACAGTGACTATTATCTTTTAACTATGTATTGTTTTCTTCAGTTTTTATAAAGGAAAGTTTGTTAAAATCAATATTTTAATAATTTTATTAAAAAAAGTACATAAGCTTCATCGCTCATAAGAAAAATATTCAATATTAATAGTCATTCGTAGCGACTGTAACACCGCATAATTATGCGAGTGAGCGTGGTTGTGCTCTTGCGGTTTTTATCGTTTCTTTATTCACACACACACATAACACCGCATAGCCGAAGTAGAAATTAGCAAGCGGTTGGCGCTGTGATAATCGCAAACACCGCATTGATTTCGGCGGCGCTTATCAATACGCTACTTTTCCTAAATGGTGTTTTTTGTTGAAGAAACTCACCACAAGTAGTGAAAATACCACCAATTCGGCATCGCTGCGTATCATTTTTTAAAGTACACCGCAAATCAGAAAAATGCAGCCTCAAAATGTTTTCTGACTTCTGTTATCCGGAATCTAATTTCTTTATGTAATTGAATTCCTGTCATTTTAAATTATCGCCGTACGCCGGGCTAAGAAATCATTGTCCAGATGACGAACCAAACAGCTGTTAATGTAATAGCTACCCAGGACGTTACAAAGGAGTTTCAAAAATTTTCAATGACTGTAATACATTGGTTTATTTTGATTCAAACCCTAGAACTTCTCATTATTGTACTCTAGCCTCGATCACTCTGACGTTCTTAATCTGCGCTAATCCTTTGAATCTATATTACTTATTAAAAACTACTGCTATTAAGATTAAATAAGCGGGAATTTCTGCTTCAAATCCTTTCCGCGAAATATTCATAAACATTTCCCATTTTCCCACAGGAAGTACTATGCGACTCATAACAATTTCGACTGAGTTTCGCGTTGAAATAATTCTTAAAATCGCTTTGCTGAAAACTCCTAAGGCTCAAGTTAAAAGTTTTTTTGTATTTAAATGATTTATACTCGTATGTAAAAGTGCTGAATACTAAGAATTTTTTTTTAAACAAATTTTTTTTAAAGAATTTTTTAATATGTTTCCTATATATTATTTTACAGTTCACTATCCAAAATTATTTCATTTAGTACATTTTCGTATGTTTTGGTCAAAAGTATGTTAAAATAAGTTTCGAATTCATCGGCATTCTCATTGAATTCATTCGGTTGCTTTGAAGTACTCAGAATCTCAAGCACTTCTCGAGGAAGTTGCAGCTGTTTCCTCTTTTTGATTCGGAGGGATCCAAAGCTCTGTTAAAGACATCCGAAAGATTATTTCTGTGGCTATTTTTGCGTGCGTGATTCAGTCTATCGGACCTATATAACTTGTTGCGCGACTCAGCATAGTCATCACCAAAACAGCCTATCTAAGTATTGTATTTTTAAAGATTTCTTTCGAATGCATTAACATCTTATATATTGTCGTAGTCATTGGAAGCCAAGGATATTTTAAAAGAAATTGTTTGCCAGTATTATGAAAAAAGGTGTGAAATTTATCAATATTTAACGGGAGTTGGCAGCATATGGAAATAAGGATGATTTTTAAACTGTATATCAACTCTACGCCGATACCAGTTATTTCTGCGATGACGCGCAGTATTTCCATCACTGGTGCTGCCAAAATCGCCCGTTTTTGGCTTGTCAATATGAAGACCCATCTTTTCCCATAATAACTTTTGAATCTCCTTTTTTCGTTCGTTCATGTACTTGTAATCCTATTCATTTTGCCATTTTTAATATTGCACTTAAATCCTGCAATCAAAATGAACTCAAAGAATCGTATCCAACAATGTAGGGGGCTGAAGCCATACTTAAGGTTATCATCCTTGGGTTGAAATTTAACACTATCAAAGTCTGTAAAGCTAATGAAATCCTTTGGAGTTTCTTTACAGATTAAACGTTTGACTGGATCTCGTATTTGTTAAAACGTTCAAAACTTTACCATCAATCACAGTTAGATACAAATTCAATTGAATTTTAATAAATCTTTCCACACCAATTTTTATTGTTACATTATGTAAATTATCAATCTGTTTTAACTCCATGTCTTTTTGAAATTTTTTTTCTTTTGTTTCTTTTATAAATTCCACTTTTATGGGACGACAAAATCTTACTGATTGAGGTGTGCGGTTATTTCACAAAACTTTTTTATTTGAATCAATACGAGTAAGTCTCAGTGGAGTCATCGTGGAAGCAAATTAAGAATTGTCGGACTCTTGAGATACGAGTATTGATTGATCTTGAAATTTCTGTTTATAACAAGAATGGCCTGAGCTTCCATCGTATCCATAGCTAATAATCATTTTTAGTTTCGGTCATTACTGAAGCAATAACATCCTTTTGCATCGTAACGATTCTACTTGCAGTATGCATCAACAGCATTTGTAGGGGCACCATAGCCTGTCTCACTTATTTCTACACCTTCTGGTCTATATTTTCCTTTAGAAGCCGCGACTTCTTTATATATTGGAAAAATGTTTCTAATTTTATTTTCACGTCTTAAATTTTATATGTGAAAGCGCATAGAGAAAGAGACCTAAGGTTAGAAAAAAAATCAATTTTCATTTTTTTTTTTTTTGATGTGGACAACATCTGAGCATCGAATGAGAACGATCCCATGCCCCAAAAGTGTTCCCTCCCAGAGATATGCGCGTTTTATGAAAGGGATGGTACACCAAAGATACACGTATACAAATCTTTAAAATGGCTCTCCTGAACAAAGCTGGTTTTTACCCTTAGGTCCCTTTCTATTTTGCGCGGTGCATATTGTTCTTTTGTAAAACTGTGTTCTAACAAAAAACCTAGTGCTTAGTCTGCACTGAAGCGAATTATGGTGTTCTCTAAAATGTGTAACTTTTTTTATTGTAGATGGCCTTGGTAGACTAGCACGTACTTCTTTTAGTACCGATGCCATATCAGTTTTTTTTCTGTATTCGGGCCGCTGTTGTAGCTGCACGTACTAGCAAATCTGTATCATGACATACAGTTTTTCCCAGAATCTCAGCATCTTTCCCCTTTCAGATTTTTGCACATATGGCTTTCTTTGGCGACCTATTAGTGATGTAGCAGCAACTGTATTTATTTTCAAAACGAATGTTGTGTTTAGCAACTATAATTGTTTTTTTAGTTTTTGTTTCTGGAAAACGTATATCTTCCTATGTTTCTTCCATTTTAGTCAGATTTTTTCAAAAATTTCGGACTATTTCTTTCAATGAAACTTCTCCTTCGTCCAAATTATAACAATCTTGCTATATTCAATGCGGAGGGTCCCTACAAAAAATCGCAACATGAAATTTTGAAATTAAACTAAGAACCCTTTGCATAGCAGAAACACGGCCAATTTTAAAAAGGTTTTTCGAAGTGATTTTTGTAAAAAAAAAGGTTGTCAGAATTATCTGTTTTTTTTTTCTCACTAAACAAATTTTTTTTACAAAAATTGTATCCTAATTATAAACTACGAACTATCCTTTCCCTTTTCCATATTTTATTTATTTATTCTTTTTTATTAAAACTATTAAAACTGCGTTCCAATAATTCTGTGAATTTATTATTTTTCACAATGTTTTGTATTTCTTTCTTTAAATTTTTACCTTGACTGCGGTTTACAAAACGATCATTCGATTTTTATGAAAACAAAATTTACACTCTCAATTCCTTTGACATATTCTTTATTCAAAGCCAACTCGAAAAGTTGTATTATTACAAGTGCAAAAAAAATACTTTTTGCCTCAAAAACGGGCCAAATTACCAATAGCGCATAATTCAAAACCACATCTGAATTGGTTGCCATTGTCTGATACAAGTGTTTTTGGCGGACATAATTTATGGAAAGCTTCCGAAATCAAAAAATTAATGAACATTTTTCTTAGCTTTCGAAATGATTTCACTAGCACGTATTTTGTTTAATAGTCTAAGACTATAAAAATGAACAAATTACCTGACTTGGGCCTTGGGTATGGGCCTAGAAAATTTAACTTGTCTTTGAGTTCTGTACTTTTTGTGTTGATTTTTGTTTCAATTCAATTCTCGTTTGAACCAATAATTCTATCTCCATTAAATAAAGCAAACAAAATACAATCTTAGAGTATTGAAGACGAAAAACCACTACAACAATATAATAACAATAATAAAATAATTGAAAATCCACAAGTAATCGAACCACAATCACAAAAAATACAGGAAATAAAGCGACCACCTATTAATATAGTCGGCGTCACAACATTCTCGGAAATAAAACAAATTCTTTAATCCGCCAAAATAATTAAGTATAATATTGTTCCACTACATAATAACATTTAAAAGAGTAATACTCTAATTGCTAACGGACTCTATCGGAGTTCCTTAACAACACAGAAACTTAGTGGTACGAGTATACTTATGAAAACATAGTTGAAAGACTACATAAAGTTATGGTCCGTGGAATACATCATTCATGCAAAAATTTATGAAATAAAATTCCTCAATCATCTTCAAGTCAAAATAGAGACACTAAAACGTACTTCAAACCTGATACCGCAATGTAAGAGGCGTCAAAGTTTTAATCACACAAAACAGTTCAGTCAAAGGGAACCCAGATGCGTTAAATGTTTCGGAAAACACAATGCTAATGAATGTGCACGTCAAATAATTGAATTGCCAACGTGTATAAACTGCCATGGGTACCATCCGGCAAACTACAGAGGGTGTAAGTGGCAAAAGAAGTGCAAAATATAAGAAATAAATCACATGAAGCCAAAAAAGAATCCAGCTCAGCTCCAAGAAATCGTTATGATATATCGACAGATCAAAAACTCAAAAAACAACAATTGTTAATCCTTCACCATATTCAGCACCAAACCAACAACAAAATCGTGCTAAAACATATTCCGCAGTTTTAAGAAATGAACCTGAGAAATATTTACCACCATCAAATAATAATATACTTATGGAACTACTAAAGAGTATCGAAAAAATAAATGAAAGTCTTGATTTACAAAAGCCGGATATGTGTGTAAAAGCAACAGACCGAAATAAAACAAACGAGCTAAACAAACATGGTTTTCAACGAAGACCCATGCGAAACGGAATTGGTGGAAATGATATTGCGCGTTGAAGATTGCTCTACGCACAGTTCGAAGACTATACACAAAGGGTAATTCTCATTAATAAAAATGAGTCTCCCGTATAAGTCATTTGATTTGTGGCCGAAGTAATCGTTGCCAAAGACTGCTGAAGAAAAACCTTGGCGGGTTTAGAAACAGCTGTACAGTCTGCCTGGCAACCGTAGCAAATACATTTCACCAATTTCTTCTTTTTAAGTTGATTCTGAAAAAGAAACAACATAAAGGTCTCGAACCAGAATAAAAAAACTGCTCAAGTCATAATAATGATAAAAGACCGAATAAATAACAAAAAAACGAATAAACATAAATACAATAAATGAAAAAGTAATTGACAAAATAAACTATATTGCCTGTTATTAAAAAAAATAAATAATTGTCATTATCTCATTTCTTCGTAAAGAAATTTTGATCTGCAACGGTCTTACGAGTACAAACCATTACTTACCGAAATCAAAATATTCCTGGATGATGAAAAACTCGACATACTTCTAATATCGACATACTTCGTCATTGTATACGCAATCATTTGCCAATATTAAAGGATACAAAATGTATAACTGCATACATCCATCACAAAGAGCTAGACGTGGTGATACAGTCATAGTTAAAGAAAATCTGCGACTCCATGAGGATTTATAAAAAGAAACTGAAACTTTCCAAATTGTTTCCATATCCGTTAATTAAAAAAAAAAAAACAATAACACCTTTAAAATTGGGGCGGTATATTCTCCACCCACACATGCTATTAAGGTATCTCAATATTTAGACTTCTTTATTGTAGACTTCTTTATAGACTTTTTTATTGTAAAAGTATTTTACAAAATTACTTACAACTACAGGATTGTCGTCAGATCACCCACCTGTAGTTATGACAATGAGTGATAACATTATACAGAAGCCAGACTATGCTATGCATTATTTTTAGATGTCGGGCAAGCTTTTGATAAAGTGTGGCATGATGGGTTACTGTTCAAACTTCATAAATTTCTTTCACAGGAATTCTATTAATTGTTGCAATCTTACTTGAATCAACGTCATTTTAGAGGTAAAATTGATTGTGAGTATTCTACACTAAAAGAGATAAAAGCTGGTGTACCACAAGGAAGTGTTCTTGGACCCGTGTTATATCTACTTTACACGAATGATCTTCCCAATACTCCAGAAACCACCATAGCAAGGTTCGCGGATGACATATCCATTCTTGCAACGGCCAAAACTGAAGCAGTAGCTACAGCCAAAGTTTAAAATGCCCTCATAGATATCATAGACTGGATGAAAATGTGGATAATGAAGTTAAACGAAACCAAATCTATCCATATGATTTTTACAAACAAACAAAATCACTCACCCCTCTACATAGAAAACACACAACACAGCAATATATCTAGGTATGACTCTAGATACCAAAATTAAATGGAGAGAACATGTGAAGAAATAGTTCAAGAAATAAAACTCAGGTATATACAACTAAATTGTTTTTTTGTTATCAACTCTCAAGTTTCAGTTAACAATAAACTCTTGCTATATTACCAATTTATAAAGCCAATATGGACGTATGTTATCCAATTATGGGGATAAGCTAATCAGCGCGAAGTCGGAAAGATTCAAAAATTACAAAATAAAATACTACGTATCCCAGTAAACGCTACATGGTGTGTACGAAACTCTGATCTACATAGAGATCTTAAAATGAAATCCGTAACTTAACTTCGGCAATACAACAACTTTGATATGAATAAAATATTTGCATCACAATATATCAATAGAAGACTTCAAAGGACACGTCCAATGGACTTAGACAATTATGTCATTAGAGTATATTTACTGAATTATTTACTCGCTAAATTTATAACTTCTGTGATTTATACTCGTCGTAATAAAAATAGAATAATAAAAAACATCAAATGTAGCAAATATCATCGTTAGATTTCCAACAGTTTATGATATATTGTCGTTTGAAGTTTAGGATTTTTTATTAGGTTGACCTAGTCCTTGTGAGGGGCAAATGTTCACCTCTTGACTGAGCTGGTCCATTACCAATACCAGCCGTTCTAATCCATCAACACATGAAGTGCAACCTGTAGTTTGCTTTCCACGGACAGGCAGACATGGCTATATCATCCTAGAATTTTACTTACGACTATTCAGAATATACACTGCATCAAAAATTTTTACGTACATCACACTATTTCGAGAAAAATGTTGCATATTATTTATTTGAATACGTATAATTTTACCGATTTTGTTGTTAATTACTTGAGAGAAGAAAAAGCAAAAGATAATACAAAAATGACCCTCTTAGTAGAAGCAACAGTGAATTATTACAACAACAGCGAAACAAAAGTCTAAGAATTATACGTACAGGCAGCTTATGCTCGCTTTGATTGCAATAAAAAGAGAAATGTAATGGTACCAATGATAAGTTGTTACTGTCTACTACTATGTTTATTAATTTTTATGGAATATTGAATATCATTTAGTTCTAGTTTCGAGTTCAGTGGATCACAATGAATAATTCGCGCTGTAAAGTCCCAATAGATATAAAAAAAATAATTTGTCAGTTAAAATCTGAAGGGAAAAGTTATGGGGAGCTATCGAAGTTGGTAAATCGACCAAGATCTACAGTTCAGATAGTGATCAAAACATTTAAAAACACCACAACGAAATTGCTCCAGGTAGGGGGCGAAAGAAACTGCTGTCGGAACGGGATGAGAAAATTGTCGAATGGTGAAGGTTGAACCAAAAATTGGTGCTCCGAAGATTGCAGATAACCTAGCCCAAGGTGGCGGGCCCACAGTAAACCCGCAAACTATTCAAAATTTTTTAAAGGCAAGGAGTTACAACGGTTGCATATTCAGGAAAAAACCATACATAACCAAAAACAATACGTTGAAGACATTAGAGTACGCAAGATAGTTAATTTCAAAGCCGGAATCGTCTTGGGATAATGTAATTATCATGGATGAGAGTAAATTCAACCTGTTTGGATCGGACGGACGAAGATATGTCTGGAGGAAACCTAACAGTGCCTTGTGCAAAAAAATCTAACTAAAAATCTAATGCAGTGTATATTTTGAATAGTCGTAAAATTCTAGGATGATATAGCCATGTCTGTCTGTGGAAAGCAAACTACAGGTCGCACTACATGTGTTGATGTTTTCAGAACGGCTGGTATTGATAATGGACCAGCTCAGTCAAGAGGTGAACATTTTCCCCTCACAAGGACTAGGTCAACCTAATAAAAAATCCTAAACTTCAAACGACAATACATCATAAACTGTTGGAAATCTAACGATGATATTTGGAACATATGATGAAACATGGTGGCGGCCACGTCATGGTCTGGGGCGCAAAGGGATACTCAGGAGTAGGAAACCTAGTCTTAGTTGAAAATACGATGGACAGGTTCCAGTATTTATCCATTTGAAAGGAAAATCTTAACCGACAGCCGAAAAATTAGGACATGATGGCAGTTTTATGGTAGTGCAGGATAATGACCCTAAACATAGTTCGTATATCGTTCGGCAATTCTTGGTCCACAGCTGCAAGTCTGTGCTCCCACATCCTCCACAATCTCCGGACCTTAATCCCATCGAACATTTATAGGATTTTCTGGAAAAAAAAGATCAGACAACATTCAATTTCACGAAAAGAGCAACTAATGCATTTGATTCAGAATGAGTGGCTACAAATTTCGGCAGATATTACCAAAAAGTTAGTTTTATCGATGAAATCTCTTTTAAAAGCCGTCATCGAAGCAAAAGGTTATCATAATAGATATAAACTGAGTCCACAAAAAGTTAAAGAACGTGCTTTCTAGAGCTGTACGTACAATTTTTTGATGCTGTTTTCGCAGTCTACCTAGTTCTAAGATCATATTTTCAAAACGATTTTTTTTGTTCTGTTGTTTTATGTTTTTGATACATAAGTTTTCAATAAAATTTTTGTGTAAAAAATTCCGTGTTCAAGTAAAAATACGAAGCTTTTTCTTAAATCGACTGCTGTACGTACAATTTTTTGATACAGTGTATATATGTTATGTAGTGTATGACCAGTATTTCAAAGTTTTGCAAACGAAATGATGGTGGGAATAATAGTTGTTGGTAATACTTGGTAAGACCGAGAAAAAGTATAAAACGCAATTTTACTACACCTAAAATTATTAAAACTTAAGAAGAAGAAATGAAAAACCATTTATAGTTATATACATATGCATGAAAACATCTGAAATTCCATGGCTCCTTTCTATTAAATTAGCCTCAAATTCCGCAATATTAACCAGTTACAGATGACAGCGTTAATGTACATTAACAGACTTTATGCAAATTAACTCGTCTATTTACAACTGCATTTAGGTATTACAAGGCAACATTGATAATTCATCACAAATCAAATTAGCTGTTTGAAATCAGCTTTAAATTGTTTATGCATGGATGATACACGTGGTTGGCGAATTGGTGCAAAAAGGAATAAACAAGTACCGGAAAGGTACAACATTTTTATACCATACACTACTCTGTGGTGGGGTATTATAGTATAGTGCTGATGGTTGTAACCACAAAATTCAATGAGATATACCCGAATCGATTCAGAACCACTTTCTGATTCCATTGAGCAAATCCTACAAAAATTGGTCAATGAAGGGCCATGTTATGATAACTTACTAAGGTCTTTCAGGTTTCAGCTCAAAAAGACACATCCAACTGTGACCAAATTTTGTACAGAACGTGTCGAGTCACAAATAGTCTACGTTTTGGGTAGCACTGCACAAAGGTTCTTACAGATTCGTGTCCTGTCGGTAAAACCATTTCATGTACGCTGGATCATATCGCCCAATGTGCCGCGTACTCATGCAAAGGTCTCTCCAGATTTGTGGTCCTACATTCCACAAGCCTCATTTAACATTCGATCTTCGTCAAACTTAGTATAGTGCAATATGGAACATATACTTTCAATCATAGTTATATTGAAAAATATCGGTTCAAGTTTTTATGTATATATAGATAAATTCAGATGCCCGGTCCACAAGTCATATATTACATCCAATCTCACTCAAATTTAGAATAGGGCGTTATGAGCGATTAAAACCAAACCTACCGAAGCTCGACCAAATTGGTGCATCTTTTAAAATTCTGCCGCTTTCATTAACGTGCTTTCTTTTTTAATTCTAGTCATTTATTCAAGCCATAAGAAATACTTAATAAGTAACAAATTAACTGTTCAATTGCGCA
Source organism: Hydrotaea diabolus (assembly GCA_963513945.1). Classification (NCBI taxonomy): domain Eukaryota; kingdom Metazoa; phylum Arthropoda; class Insecta; order Diptera; family Muscidae; genus Hydrotaea; species Hydrotaea diabolus. The sequence continues at coordinate 97,942,439 of OY740716.1, read as the reverse complement.
CAATTCACTTTTTCCAGGTCACTGAAAAAGGTATTTAATGAGTAGCGGGTGTACCACGGTACTTTTTATAGTCAAAAAGTACTAAACTATCAACTTTGTCATCCCTGGTTGGAAGCGTAATTTCTTTCTTTTATCCATATATGTTGAAGTAAATGGCAAAAATAGTTGCCACAGTTTTTAACAATCAAACAGCTGTTTACTAAATGCAGTTACTTAAATGCAGAAACTGTAGTCCGTCACCATAAAATTGGAAACGAGTACGGAAAACTGTGGCTATTGATGATATTTAGCAAATGTTGCAGCAGCTTACACGCCGCATGATACACTGACCGTTGATGAGCAGTTATTCCCATACAGAGGCCGCACTAATACATTCCGTCAAAGCCTGCCAAGTATGGTATAAAGATATGGTAGTTTTGCGACTCGATATCATTTTATCCTGTCAAAGGAATGATATACTGTGGAGAGTTGCCTGACCAGCAACGAGGAAGGATGTTGTACTTCAATTGACGGAGAGATATTTGGATGCAGACAATTTTTGCTAACAATTTTTTCACTTTGAATTTGGCGCGTACTTTGATCAGGAAGAAAACTGCATATATCTATTTTCACTTTTTTTTTGTTGATGTGGACAACATCTGAGCATCGAATGAGACCGATTCCATGCCCCAAAAGTGTTCCCTCCCAGAGATATGCGCGTTTTATGAAAGTGATGGTACACCAAAGATACACGTATTTAAATCATTAAAATGGATCTCCTGAACAAAACTGGCATTTAGGTCCCTTTCTATTTTGCGCGTCACATATGTTAATACAGCGCGCTCAAATAAGACATTTGTGCCACTGGAGTTCAAAAAATGCATACGAGTCCTGTAACAGCATGTTGTTCGGCATTAATAAAGGCGATAAAACACAATGTCCATAACGTCATAATCCAGAAATATCGATTTTGACTCGTACGTTTCAAAAAAACATACAAAATATAATAATATTGAAATTACATAGTCTATTATTAAATATATTATTCATATTTACTATTTTATTATACGGCTATTAAATAAAATTTCATTTACTATGATTTCCTGAGCCCAACCTAACTACTTTAAAATATGACGTAATTCTGGCTTAATTCTGTCTGAAATTAAAATGTGTCGTTGTTAATGGAAAAATAGTACATTCATTTAATACATATTTCTTTTATTCATTTTAATTTCAAATTGAAATCATAAATATATTTTACTTTTTATTTAAAAAAAACATAAATGACGCAACGTTTTAATATAATGGAACAAAGTGTATTACCGAAGTTCATTGTCCCTTAAGGTAAATTCATTTTAATTCATTCATTCGTAGGAAAATAGTAGTATTTTAAATACATAAATTGTTTTCAACTTAATTTTTTCATTAAAATCTTTTAAAATTATGAGGGCATATAAATAATTTCGTGACTTTTCCAACTTCCATCGTAGTTATATGAAATACAACACTGTTCTATCAAGCACCATCTGTTAATAGACTACTGTCAAATTTTAAGAGTTCTGTCTTTTAGTTTGTGTTTAACAGCTGTTCAAAACATACAACAGTCAATCAAACCAAGGAAAAGCTTTATAAATACTATAGGGGCTCTGCACCATCGATGTCAATTGTAAAATAGTTGTTCACTGACTTTCGTTGTGGTCGCAGCAGTACAAATGACGCTGAACGTTCTGGACGGCCAATTGCTGTGAATACACCCGAAAATGTCGAAAAAATCCACGGTATGGTGTTGGCCGATCGAAGAGTAAAAGTGCGTGAGTTTGTTATATTTTTCATTAAGATAATGCACGGGTGCACACGTGTGCAGTCTCAAAGGCAAAATTGCATGAATTGGGCAACGAATTGGTACTTTATCCACCATATTCTCTGGATTAAGCCCGCAGTGACTATTTCCTACTTTCAAACCTAATGAAATGGCTCGGTGGAAGCGATACAAAAATGGGAGAAACGTTGGACAAAGTGTATTGAGCTAAAAGGAGATTAAGTTGAAAAATATTTTTTTGCAAAAAACATTTTTTGTAAAAGCGTGGGATAAAATTTTTTTAGTCATTTATGTCATCCCTTTTCTTTTAAAGTATGTCTGGTTTGGTAAAAAGGCTTGCTTTAACGTAATTTCTGCTGTTTCCTTCTTTTTTTTTAATAAAAGTCTGTTAAAGAATGTGCTGAAACACCTTCGGTTTGTGTTTAATCACCTTTGATTTTATACCCAAATATCGTACGGCGTACAAGTACATGGCAACCATAAATTTACATTTTTGCTAGCCGGTACAGTTATCCGAATACAAAACTAGAACAGCCTTACCAGTGCTCAATATTTTTTAAATATATTGGACTGGATGATATTGACTTTGATGGGGAGTTGGTAGGGTTTCAGTCCACAATTTTAAACTTCTTACAAAATATTAAGTTTAGTGTTGTGGGTATATGTATGTATATGTATGTAAAATTTAATCAATTTACTTTTTAACACATGCATCATTATATGGTGCCTTTATGCTGACAATTTCGAAAGATTGTTCGAAGATCAAGACGATATTTTACTTCTAGCTGGCCCTACCAAGAGGGTACCATAATAATATATATATAAATATATAAACAAAAATATCAATAATACCGTCTTAGTTTGAATTATGTAAACCCATTAAGGGATATTATCGCTAATTTTAACGTTTATAATCACACATTGCCTTTTAATGTAAATACAGACATTTTTATAAGTTCGTCTTTTATTGAAAATAGCGGCGTAAGAAAACAAAAAAAAACATATACACAACATGAACGTCATATCTTGCTCTACTTCAAAGTTGAATAAAGCAATATAAACATTTAAATTTTAAAAACACCGTCACAACGAGAAATAATGCAGTGTACATGCAATTAATAGGCAATACAAATATTCTTACCTTTTCACATAGAACGTCACAACACAAACTTTGCTGCTCTTTCAGCAAGACACGATGTTCACACTGTAACGATCGCGACACAACTAATTCCCGTATTACACTAATGGCTTTTCCCCAGGCTTTTTTATTGAATTATCTTTTGAAAAGCGTGCGTAAGCCATCATGCTATTACACTATGACTTTTTGCGTGCATCAATAGTTGGGGTGTTTTAACGTTAAATTAGTTGTTTCTTACTACGATATCCTCGATCGCGGAGGAAAAAATATCAACTCTCCGAAGCGTAAAAAGCAAAAAACAAATCAAACATACAGTTTAGGAAATTCTATGGACTATCCACAATTAATTCAACCTAAATCAAAAACGCAACCATGCCCCAAATACGTTGTAATGAAGAGCCTAATACCAGACAAACCTCTAAAATGTTTTAACATTTTCCTAATATCAAAGGCGATTCAAGGTATATCCAGTGAGCCCACACTGAAAACCATTTTCACCAGGGACGGAAATCTTTTATTCCTAACAAAAAACGAAGCCCAAACAAGCCGCTTTCTCAAAGCTACAATCGGGAATTTGCCCAATTGTATGTAACCTTCATCCTTCACTAAACATAGTGAAGGGCATTGTGTTCTGCGACTAACTCACCGAAAGTGAAATAGTTGACGGCATGGAAAAGCAAGAGGTCGTAGACTGCAGGAAAATAACTTCATATCGTGAAGGTCAAGTAGTTAATACTCCACTACACATTCTTAGCTTTAATTTATACGATCTACCAAAAACAGTCGAAGTTGGAATTGTGGAATGTCTTGTAAAAGAATATATTCCTAACCCTATTCAATGCAAAAATTGCTTTAAGTTGGGCCACACAAAAAAATACTGCCAAAGCAATCCAGTATGCGAAGTCTGCTCATCTACCGTCCATGACCCAATACAAAGCTGCAATGTGTGAACTGCAACCATTCCCATCGTGCAAACAATAAAAATTGTCCTGAGGTACAACAACGTAAAGAGGTTCTTAAATGGAAAGTAAAAAATAAGTGCTCTTTTAAAGAAGCAATAAAAAATACACCGAAACCCGACACTTTTGATATACCCACTGAATCTCTCGAGCATGCCATGGAAGAAAGAAGCAAAAGATTAACGACAATTAATAAACAAAACAACAATACACAAACCTCCGTTAACTCAGAACAAACTCATCCAACAGAAGAAAATGATAAACTTAATACAAAAAGTAATAGCAAAAGAAGCCCAACTGTAGACACCACGATTACAAACACAAAACAAATTCCAAATATAACAAATCCATCAAAAACCAAAGAAAGAACCGAAAACTCCATAACTAAAGAAACAACACAAACCACACAAAAATCAACAAAATCACCAATCAATAAAGAAGAACTTTTAAGTGAATTTCACTCAAAAATAGCAAACTTATCAACAACGAAAATTGCACCCAAAAATAAAACAACGCAACATAACTCAAGAGAATCCTCACTAGATAGAAACAAAAACAACAACACTAAAACCCAAAGAAGTAGCCCAGCAAAAATCACAAGAAGAAGATCAGAAATTGATCACGATTTTGAAATGACCGATTAACGCCTTACTTAATAAAACAGACTTTTTCAAACCTTACAGCTTTATCCGTATGTCCAATTTCAAGATAATTCAATGGAATATTAAAGGACTAATAAATAATTACAGAGATCTTCAACTTCTGATTAAAGATCAATCTCCTCATTTTATCTCCCTACAAGAAACACATATTCCAAGTCAATCTCATCCGATCGCACCGAGCATGTTTTGTCAACACTCCACTAATAACCCAGCTAATACGATTGCCAAAGGTGGTCTAGCAATATTTATTAAGAACCATATTTCTCACAAGAGAATATACAACTCTTCCAAACTTCTTAACATAGTAATTGAGGTTACTTTAGATATAAAGCTAACTATAATATCAATCTATATACATCCAAACGAATCATTTTCTGGTAACGATATAGTTGATCTATTTGAAAACGTTGTAACACCTGTATTGCTCATAGGAGACGTTAACAGTTGGAACATTTTATGGGGCTCAAGCAAGAACAACCAGCGTGGAACAATACTAGAAAACGCACTAAATTTAAAAAACCTGTGCATTATAAATGACGGCAAACCTACACATTTATCTACTTTTAACACTCTCACTAATATTGACATCACATGCTGCTCACCGTCATTACTACCTATTACTCTCAGTCACACCCTTAATGATCTCTACAGCAGCGACCACTTTCCCATTATCACCGATATTAACACAGGTACCATGGGATCGGCTGCGAAATCAATACGCAGATATAATTTCCAAAAAGCTAATTGGCCAAAGTTCCAAAACTACGTTGATGACGAGCTAAATAACAAATGTTTTGAGGGAAACACTAATAGAATAAATGCCACAATCACCAAAGCAATTAGAAAAGCTTGTAACTTCAGCATACCGCTAACACATCCTAACATCAGGCACTCGGTCGCATGGTGGAGCCGAAATCTAGCATTATTACGAAAACATAAAATCATTTGTTATCGTAATTTTACTAAAAAACCCAGCCAGGAAAATCTAATCCTCTACAAAAAGGCTAATGCTAAATTCCGATATGAATCAAAGAAGGCAAAATTAGAGAGTTTTACAAATTACACCAAAACCATCACAAAAGACTCGCCTCTGTCCCTTATCTGGGGTAAAATTAACAGACTATCGAACAAAAATTCTACGCATACCTTCACCGTAATCCAAACCAACAACGGAATACTGAGCAACCCACGCAACATAGCCAACTACTTCGCTAAGCAATGGGCAGATGACTCGTCAGACAAAAACTTCCCATCTGAATTTTATATAGCCAAAAACCTTATCCCTACTAAATTCTATAATACAGCCAACAATAAGCAAGCCAAGATGATTGAGTCTAAGATATTAATGCCTGAACTCTTGCTGGCCTTAAACAAGGTTAGGGGCAACACTCCAGGTCATGACCGTATATCATATATTATGATTAAAAAATTATCTCCTGAAAGCTCGGAAAAACTGCTCAATTTATACAATCTAGTCTTTGACACCAGAATCATACCTCATTCATGGAAATCTGCAATAGTCGTTGCAATACCAAAGCCTAACAAAGACAAAACTGAGTTCTCTGGATACAGGCCAATTTCCTTGTTACCACGCCTTTCCAAATTACTAGAACGCATAATTTCTAACCGTTTATCCTGGTTTTTCAACGCTCGCAAACTTATCAGCATAAATCATGTAGCATTTAAATCCTCTCGAGGATGCACAGATGTTCTGCTTCACATTGATTACTACGTAACGAAAGCACTTTCATCCAAAAACCATGCATCCATTCTAGCAATCGACTTTGAAAAGGCTTTTGATCGAATCGGCATGCATGTCATTCTTAACACATTAAAATTGTGGGGTGTCGGCCCCAAAATTCTAAATTACATTAAATCTTTTTTGTCAGGACGGACATTTAGAGTAAAGATAAACAACTATTTTTCTAATACCTCATCCTTGGCCAACGGTATTCCACAAGGTTCACCATTGTCGGTAATTCTCTTTCAAATCGCTTTCAATGAAATTAGTTCAATAATCAATAAGCATAAAAAATATACCACTGTCTCTATGCTGATGATTTATACATATTAAGCATTAATAAAGAGAACAGTAAAACCAACAACCTTTTTATAAATGTTTTAAAAGATATAATCAAATGGGGAAAAACATCAGGAGCCAAAATTTCGTTAAACAAGTCACCAGTGCTTCACACTTGCAGGAAACACAATTGCAAACCTAACGAATTGACTGAAAATGATATTGTACTTCCACAGTTAACAAAACTAAAGATCCTGGGAATAATTTTTGAAAATAAATATCGCTGGAAGGAACACATTTTAAAGTTAAAAAAAGATCTAATAACCAGAGTAAACTTAATAAAATATCTATCTGGCAGAAGCTTTATTCACATCACCACTTTAATATACCTGGTCAAGACGCTAGTACTCAGCAAAATAGACTACGGCTTATTTTTATATGGAAACAGTCCTAAATCAACTCTAAAATACATCAAATCCGTTTACCATGACAGCATCAGATCTAGCATCTATGCCTACCGCACAACACCAACTACAATTTTATATATTGAATCTGGACTTCCGTCTTTAGAAGATAGGTTTTCTGCCGTAAAAAATAGATTATTACCTAAAGTTTTATCCTTCAACTCGTCCATCACAGATGACGACGTGTCAAAGGTAATCTCAGCTAAAAGAATACCAAAAATACCTTCAATTATTTATGAATGCATGCACAATAATATAATAAACTTCAGAGGAAAACTTACAAAATATAATGCTACCTGGCCGCACTGGATGATGCAGATCATTGCTGTAATATTTCACTCCCTGCATTTGTAAAGGAAGAGACCCCGAACGAACTATATAAACAATATTTCTACAACCTAGTGTCTAAGTATTCGGATTGGCAAATTTTGTATACAGACGCATCTAAGACTCGCGATAACGTAGGATATGCTGTTGTTGATGACACTGGCAAAGCAATTCAAATAAAAATGTTAGACAATTTGTCATCGATTTTCACTGCCGAAGCTGCTGGCATTTTACAAGCCATGGATTCCGCCATACAGTCAAAACAAAAAACAATCATTTTCTCTGACAGCTTATCAGTTATAAAAGCTGTCACAAATATATCCAATATAACCTGGTCATCAATCAACAAAATAAGGGATTTACTTACTGCCCATAAGTATAAACTGAAACTTTTTTGGATACCCGGACATGTCGGAATAGTAGGGAACGTTAATGCTGATTCAGCTGCCAAATATGCCTGCTCAGCTCCTGTAATTACAGACTCCATAATTGAAAAAGAGTATCTAAAAATAAAATTAATAGCAGAACTACAAAAACAATCTCTTATCAATCGTAAACATTTTCAACACAATCACTATTCCCATATAAACCGCAACAATTCAGAACCCCATTACCCCACAAACATAGATAAAAAGAAAATCCGAATTTTCTCTCGTCTTCGTATGGGTCACACAATCGCCACCCATCAGCACCTTTTAAACAAAAATCTCGACAACAAATGTCCACGTTGCGGTAGTTTAATCTTGGTTAAACATATTCTTGATTCCTGCAGCTCTCTATCACACCAGCATAAGATGATACTAAATAATAAAGGAATGGATATTCTTAAAACTCCTAGTACAGAAAACATTAACAGAATTTTCAAATTCATCTCCGTTACAAAAACAATTATATAAATAAGAAATAACTTCAAAAGTTTAAAATCTTAACAGTATTAGCTGATGGCCTTTGTAGCCCAAGCTTTTCTAGCCTTAAATATTAGCCTTATATTTACTATAAGATTAATAAAATGTAAATAAATAAATAAATAAAAGAACTTCTTTCTTTCTTTTTTGACTTTTTTTCACTTGTGTGTTGTTTACTTTTTTCACTTCTGTGTAGCCCGAAGGTTTCCTTTTGAAAACAGAAACTATATGAAGCAACATAGCGCAAATACGAATGACACGAAAGAGAAACGTCAAAAATACCCATAAAACATCGTTTCGTGTCTACCTACCCCTCGTGTCTACCTCACTCCTCTCGCCTAAAAAATGAAAAAGGGATGTACGAGAGCCTTTTCCCCTGGCTCTCGTACATCCCCTTTTAATTTTTTATACATAGTCTAATAGGGCTCTGAGATGTGTCAGTCTTACGATTAAAAAACAATTAGTATAGGTAAAACGAAATAGCCACATATACTCTTTCACGCATATATTTTTCAACATATCAGCATGAAATTTCTACACATTGTTTAGCTCGTTTGTTTTATTTCGGTCTGTTGCTTTTACACATTGAACTGGGATCAAAGGTAGGTGATTAACAATGGCTAAACTTATAATTACTAGTATAATGAGGAATAGTAATGTAACTACCGTTAACTGCTCCCCCCTTTGAAATCGGGGCGTCTCTGCTCCGACCAATTATCTGGGATGCAATTTTTTGATATCGAGCAGCTTTGTCCTTTTTCTGTGTAGTATGAAGTGTACGGCCCATGCAACGAATGGGATGGCGATTACAAATGAAATAGTAATCAGCTTATGGGTCAAGATTTTGTTTTCCAATGTTTCCAGATAGTCAGTGTTCTTTAAGTAAATTTTATGCAGATAAGATAAAGAGAGTTTTACTTTATGTCCCATATTATCAATGTTTAGTATCTTCGGTGGGTGAGGTTCAATAAATTCATAAAGTTTCCTTGAATTGTGGAATAGCGTGCCATTTATAGTTATGTTGTCAGAAAATGTAACGAGTGCTATTTCTTCAATGAATATACTACCGGTGTCGGTTTGGTATATTTGTCATATGGACATCATTTAAAAGAATCACCACCTTCAATGGTTGGTATGTTGTCGTTTAATTCTCTTGAACATGATGATGCACGACAGAGTTTTGATTAATTACTGGATAGATTCTTAAGTGCATGCAGAATTTAGTAATTGAAGGTACTTGAATTGTGTAGAGTATGATATTATCATCTTGAAAAATTCTTATATTACTAGACTTTAAAATATTAGCTAAGCTTAATGATACCATTTCATTCTCAAGTACGTGTTTTATTTCTATATTGTCCAAAATTATTGGGTTAACGATATTTACTTTGGCTAACGTAATAGACAATGCTAATTGATTTAGAAAAAATCACTTCTCTATTTCTCGCAGTTATTAATTCGAGCAAAATTAACTCGTCGGTCCCAATGGCATTAGACGTTCTGGAACTATTCTGTAAGTCATTGATTCTCTGCGTTAGTTCGTTTATTTTGTCCTGTAATGTTGCATTGATGTTAGTCTGTCTATTGTTGTTTTGGATAAGTGCATTCTCTCTCGTCAACAGTAGGTTAAAATCACCACGATCTGGAGCCCTGCGAGGAATTTGAGTGCTAAACCAATGAAATCGAGTGATCTAGCATGTCGTCTGTTCACACGGAGTATCTGTAACAAATCTGATTATTCTGCTCCTTCACGATTTTGTCTCTCTTATATCTGTAAACGTCTGAAGTAGTTCGTCATTCTCAACGTGTCCATCAGAAATTGAAATGAAATACGAGTCCGGTAGTTAATGACTTTTGATGCAACTGAAGCCACAATTGACAGGAACAATCTACAAATGACAAGAACAATCTCCAAAAAAATTATCTCAAGTTATTTTTATGTACTCGTTTCCCGTCAATTAAAACATTAGTCCCTAGGCCTTGTTGTACTGTACCCTAAACATGCCATCTATTGAACTTGCTTTCCAACCTTCTGTTTTTTCTTACAAACACTTTTTCTCCAGGCTCAAAAGTCCGGGAAGATACATTCACGTTACATGTCTGCAAAGTCTTCAATTGAGCAGATTTCAACCTGCCTTTGATATTGTCGAAGATTTCTCGAGATATTGTCTTGAGAACGTCCATTGGTTTCATGCCCGTAACGGAGTGCACAGAGTGTATTTGAATGTGGACAAAAGAAGAAGTTCTAAAATATCATCTATGTGCTGCTGAGCTATTACGCATCTTGCAATTTCCAAAAGTGTCGAGTGGAATCAAAAAACAAAAAGCTGTTCCGCACCAAAATGATCCCTTAAGAATGTACGGATCATACTTGATTGAAATGAGCTTTCGTTATCTGATACGACTAACTTAACGTTTTTGAATCTGTTCAAAATTTGTAAAAGTGCCTGTTTAATATCTAAGCTTTTTCTTGAAGCAATGGGGATTGTCATTGCGAAAATTTGTCTACACAGGTTAAGAAATCTGATTTATTCGTAATCAAAATATCATTATGTATAAGTTGCCCTGGATAATCCGGTATTGGTGTCGGAGTCACCTCTGCCTAGACAGGTTTTCTTTGGCATTTGTTCTCTCTATAAATCTTACAATTCTTAATCACAACTTCTAACTTTTTTTTAATGCCGGGAAAATAATATTCGTCTACAATTTGCTCAAAATGCCCCTGCATTGATCTGTGGGCGCGATTGTGTTCATTTGTTATAATATCCATCTGGTCGTTGTACGATTTCCTTTAAGATCATCAATAGATTATCAACATTGAGGTCATTAATCGTATGCCGTAAAAAACGTTGAAAAATAATTTTCGTCATCCTAGAGCAAGAGTCAGACTTCAACATTATGAACTGGTTCTTAAATTGATTCACCGGGCACCTTGTTTTGCTGATAGTATTCGTCAGCGATTCCTCGCTGTGGACCGTATCGTCGTCTTTGTTGTTATTAATGTATTGCCTGGATAGGGTGTTAGCCACAACATTCTCCTTTCCCGGTTTATAGAAAAACTTCGGAGAAAATTCCTCAATAAAAGTGCACCATCTTTTCATCTTCGAATTCTTGTACGACATGGCAAATGTAAGCGGTTGGTGTTCAGTAAATATATGGATGTCGGACACGCCGTAAAGGTAGTGTCGCAGTTTTTTCAACGCCCACACAATGGCTAACAACTCCCTTTCATTCGTAGCGTATTCACATTCAACTCTAGAAAATGTTCTAGATCGTAAAGCAACAGTCGATGCGTCAGACGTCAGCTCAAACTTCCTACTGTAGTCGGGATAGGAAAGCAGTACGTCCTCAGATGATAAGATCCTTCGACACTTGGCCATTCTCGCCCTGCATGTATCTCTTCAAGGGTTTGGCTATCCTGGCGTTATCCTTAATAAATCGCCTGTAGAATCCGGAGAGTCCTAAATTTGATAGGAGTACAGGAACTTCAGGCATAGGGTATTTGTCGTTAATGGTATATTCATTCAGTTTCCTAAAATCAATGACCAATCTGTGATTCGGATTACCATTCTCGTCAGTACCCTTCTTTCGAACAACAAGGACGGGCGAATTATACGGGGAGAATGATTTTCTAATGATCGCATCTCTCAGAAGTGATCCAATTTCACCATTAACAAACTCCGACATTTGTACGAGGTACGGGTATAAACTTGAATAAATCGGCTCATCGTTCTTTGTCGAAATCGTAGCCTCTGCACTAGTGTTATAAGGTAGTGCCCTATTGAAGTCAGCGAATGATGCCTGATTCAATGATAAAATTCTATCAAAATCTTCTATTAATGTGTCGGGAACTAATCATTTATCGATATTCATAAAATTTATCTGTTTAGATGTCTCGTAGACCAAGGGGTTTCTGTTCTTTCTGAATGACAAGGCGTCATTTCTTATATCAATTACTGCATTAACCTTTTTTAAAAAATCATAACCTATAATGCCTTCAAAATTTTTTAAAGACGGGAGCACAAAAAACGTGGCATCATAGCCAAAGATTACCATTCCACACTTTTCACTTATAAGATTTGTACCGTTTATCGAATTTACGTTAAAAGTATTCTTAAGTGGCAATACACCAACTAAACAGTCTATGGGCTTAATAAAATTTTTAGATATTCATGTATCAATCAGTAATTCAACTCCCTGCCTCTAATCGATATTATTATAAATGGGAGTTGAGGTCCTAATCTAAAATATTCAATTCCTCAATTGCAACGTCTTCCTCCTTGTAATGAGAGGGTTCGCCTATACATACTCGTAGTTGGCATAATCAACCCCTTGACGATCTTCAGTGATTTTCTCCTTGTACCTTCTGTACTTCTACCGGAGGTGTTATTTTGAAATTTTGTCTAAGGGTACCTTGGTTGTTGCTGGTTAGCAAAAGCTGTGGGACGCCTAAACATGGACGAGCTAGGATCTACGTCCATTGAAACTTGCTGTGATGTTTGCGTACGATTACTATTATTTACAAGATTTGTTTTTTGAATGCTCCTTGCCTAATACGAAGGGTGTGAAATCGGGGGTGGTGCGGCTGTTAACTAGTGTGCACGAGACACTCGGACATTGTCACCCACCGCAAAAATTCTAGCAAACTCCTGTCTCCTTTGATCCGATTCCAACTCTTGAGCCGTGACTAATGCGGTCAGTAAGTCAATAGGTCTAGCGGAGAACAAAATGTCACTTAACGGACGTCTTAATCCCGAGATAAAGACGCGCAACGCGTTATCCCTTGCCCGTTCATTGAGAGCATTGACTATGTCATTGTTGCTTGGGTAACTCATCTTATTCTTATTTATTATTAGAGTCAGATGCTGATCCACAAGAATAAAGTCAGTTATTGAACTATCTCCCTGCCTTAAGATGCTCAACTCATTCTCGATAATATATAATTTCGTCCCTGGTTGCCACTTTAATGGACGCTTGCTCGTTAGGTACTTACAATATTTTCCAATGAATCATGCTTATGAGGTAGATGCTTTTATTTAATTTTGGCTCTTATACTATATTGCTGTGTCTTCTCTGTTCTTGGCTACTTCGTTCTGTGGGTCTTCTTTCTCGGCTTTATTTGGTTACTTCTTTCTGTGGAGCTTTTTACTCGGCTTTATTTGGTTGCTTCCTTCTGTTGCTTTTTTTTATTGTTCTCTTAATCACAAAGATTTTTTAAGTATGTTGGGCTAGTTTCTGTTTTTTAATAAGATTTTTTTGTTAGTTAGTTTTTTATATGTCTCTTTATCACAAAGATTTTTAAGTATGTTGGGTTATTTTCTCTTTCTTTAGTTTGTTGGTTTTTTTTATTGGTATTATTCTCTTTATCACAACGATTATTTTAGTATTTTGGGCTAGTTTCTCTTTTTCACAAAGATTTTTTTTTTGTTTGTTGGTTTTTTATTTGTCTCTTTATCAAAAAGACGTTATAGTACGTTGGGTAATTTTCTTTTTTTTACAAAGATTTTTTTTTATTGTTTGTGAGTTTTTTTATTTTTCTGTTTAGCACAAAGATTTTTTAAGTATTAATTAAGTTTGGAATTATGACCGCTTTACGAGGTCGTGTGAAACACTCTGATTTTTATTTGATTATTCATTTATAAAACTACCTCTGCTCGTTGTTTATAAATTGTTAACATTTGCATTCTCCCATAGAATGAATGCAATGCATATTATATGGGTTGAATGTGATCTTAGCTTAAACTGCAAATAAACAGAATTCCTCCACGCTCAGTGGTATGAAAAACTTGAATCGGCACTTAAGTTTTGGCAGGTTTATAAAATACGAGGTAGGCGTTTAACAATGGTTAAACTTATAATTATTAGTAAAATGATGAATAGTAATCTAACTACCATTAACATGTACATGCACGGCACACAAGTTGACATAGTCAACTAAACTCTTTTTACAATACACACACGTTGTAAAAGAAATCTATTGATGTCTCTCAATGTGGAGGCTCTGTAGAGGCAAGAGTGAGGTGTATTTTCGTCGGTAATTGTGTGAAGGAAACTTGAAAAGTAAGGTTTACAACAGTAGTTCTAATTCGTTTGGGGAGAGCCTGGCCTTATGGAGTTCGGGTTTACTTTCAACAATTGCAGCAAAGCTTTCTAAAGAGGGTTGCCACGGACCCGAAATCATGATAAAAGCAATGTCAGTTTGCCATTTTGTTAAAAACTTGTCTTCTATTTAAATATAGATGCAAGAGGTCTTGAGCCGGTTAATCCCTGTTCAATTTCTACACAATGTGAAGCATGATATAAAGTATAATTCTGTATCATTAACTCAAAACTTTCATTTTTTGAATTATTCCACTATTCAAGTAATTGATATGTATTCCCAAGATGAATAAAGCGAACTGCTTCTGTTTCTCAGTTTGGTATTTTGGATTACAACGCCAACAAATCACGTGTTGATACAATACATGCAATCGGTCAACACACCGCTGACCAATGGCCATATTTTATTAAGAATGGTGCGCTTTGCTGATTTTATATAACGAAATTAAGCCAATAAAAAGAAGTGACAGACGACGGTTATTCCTACTGATGCTGACAAAACAATTGGCTCTAACAAACATATGGGGACGAGCGCTGAACAACCGCATATCCAAAGATACGGAGCGCAATGGAAGCATTTGGTGTAAAGTTAAGAAAAAAACAATTCTAATATTTAAAAGCAGAATAACTACATAATATTGTTCTTTGTAGATATTATCGACAGAAGGAGCCTATACTTTTCTGTCGCCTATACTTTTCTGAGTACGGACGGCTGCGGAAAACAGGAGCCTTTTGCTATTCCTGTAACAATCCACTTTGTTCAGGACATTAAACACTTATACATCGATGCAACACCTGCAAACAAAATATGTTGAACAAGGGACTATCTTTACAAAAGTAGTTTTTAAGCATTTTTCATGAAAACTCGTTAAAAATTAACACCATTATTAAATTAAAAAATTACTTCCTAAAATGCAATATACATTTATAATTAGTAAAGGTGATTCCTGAATTCTCACGAATTAAGCGAGATAAAAAGGTGTTAAAGCATTTGAGAATAATCTATTCATATTCCAAAAAAAATTAGTAGAAAATGCATGTAGAACATCTAAACAAAAAGAAAATGACTAAAAGAAAGTTTTGTGTAACGTTAAACAAAATTCGATTGCAAGCTGATACCTTGCCTTTTACGATGTGGAAGAGGTTAGTGCAAAAATTGTCTGTAGAACTATTGTGAATGCCAGGTTTTCATCTTGAAAGCCTGGAAAATATTCTATACTTGGATAAAATTTTATTTTCGTATGAGCTCAAATTTTGTATAATTGACGTTAATAGGCGTAAACGAGTCAGGCGCAGAGCAGAAAAAGCAATGAATTTTAAAAACCCAGTTAAAACTGTTAAGCTTAATGGAGCTAGCGTAATAGTGTGGGGATGCCGTCTGCAGGAGTATTCTGGTATTCTTCGAAAATGCCATGAACCAAAACGCTTAGTGGGATATTTTAAGATTACATGAAGCAAAGTGCAGCTAGTTTAGTGATGCCTAAAAATTTCAAGTTTCAACAGGACAACGACCCTAAGCATACAGCAGATAGGGTCCAAACGTGGCAGCATTACAATGCTCGTTTTCCGCTACCCCACCTCAAAGCCCGGATTTGAACCCGATAGAGGACCTCCGGCAAGAGCTTGAGAAAAAAATAAGAAAGTTGGAGATTTCCAGCAAAGCACAGCTTAAGAATGTTTTGTAAAAGAAGTGGAACAATATCTGCAAAATAGTTAGTTTTAGTATCCAAAATCTCATTTAATTTTTGACTATTTGATTACGTATTGGTTGCCATTGTCCGATACCAGTGTTTTTGGCGTACTAAATCAAAAACTTAATCACAGCTAATACAGCTTTGAACATGGCTTTCAAATTTCGAATTTTGGTAAATGGTCTAGTAATATAAAACATAACGAATTTCCTCACTTGGAGCTCGGATATGGGTCTATACAATTAAATTGGTCTTTCTATTTCAAATCAATTCTTATTTGAATAAATATTATTTTCTCCGATCAATAATTTGACGCATTGTTTTTGGGAAATGCAGGATGCAGGAACATTGTAAAACAAATATTCCAGATATTTGCAGTGTGTTAGTGTAAGAGTCTTAGATAAGAAATTTGTAAATGTAACCGCTTACATGAAAACCACTAATATTTTTTATACACACTAGTGCTAGAATATCCAGCTTTGGCCAGTTCCGAAAATTCAATTAATTTGCTCATAAGAACAATCATAAAAATAGTTGTACGCAACAAAACGTATGGCAACTAAATCTAGTAAAGTCGGGCATGGGCGACTGTATTATACCCTGCTCTTCTGTATGTCAGAAAAGAAAAAATTCCGTACTTGAGAATTAAGATTTGGCCTGTAAAAATATTATTTTTTGCTTCTTTGCAAATCTGACAACAGAATTCCCTTCTTGCGAATTAAGATTAGGCCTTATTTTTATTTTATTCTAAGAGAAGTTTTAAGAAAGCCACCATGAGCAACTTGAGGTGGACAATATGCCTTTTCGACTTTGTTCTTGGTTAACTCCATAGAAACCCACAAATTCCATGCAAAATTCATTCCATCATAATGAAAAGTCCTTTTGTATTCCTAGTTATCGAATAATTTTAAATCGTGCAAACTGGACGCATTCTTTTTTCATTTTTGCAATGAGCTCTTTCTATTCCTCTGATTCAAATACAGGTCATTCAAACTCCAGTTAAGGTTTATCAGACTCATTAGCACTGCAGAATCCTCTTCCACACCATATTGACATAATGTGTCTGCGACTACGTTTTGCCTTCACTGCTTGTGCTTAATATCAAACGAAAATGACTAGAAATGCAAACTCCACCTGGCTAACCTCCCACTCAGATCTTTATGAGACATCAGCCATTTCAGGCTACTATGGTTGATGATTACTGAGAACGGCATTAACTCAATATAAGGCCGAATAGGCATAAAACTTCTCATTTGTTCGGGAATGAAAATCTTATTTTGCGCCGGATCAGGTATTAGCTAGTTACCGCCAACAATATACGAGTACCCAAATAATGCAACTCTTTGGAACAAAACTTCCATTTCGCCACGATTATGCTTAAACCCGCACCTACCAAACAATCAGCCACTTGCTTTTTAAAATGTGTCCCCCGAAGGTTTCAAAGGCTCTTTGTAAATGTCCCAAATGTTCTCCTTTCAGAAAAATCAATATGGTAGCTCTGTGCCGACAACCGCCAAATTTACCAAAACCGGTACAGGTTTTATGTCAGATGATTTGTTGCAGATGACGAGGCGGAAATGCAATTTTGTTGGTGGTTTATTGAGACTGGGTCTGGGTTCGTGTAGAACTAGTCTCCCTAGTCTCAGACTAGTTCCGCAATCGGTTTCCCTGGCAAGTAGGGCAACTAGGAGTTGTCACTTTTTCCAGTCAGCCATAGTAATCTACGAAGCTATGGCCAACCTTCCCTTCAAAACCTCCTTCTGTGGTTTTATCAACCTCGAAAATCAATCCATGTTCCTGATGAAGTATAAATGTAAAGCCCATGCTTTAAATTGGACATCATATTTTCACCCTACTTTACCTTCTCGAGGAAATGATTTAAACGGTAAATTCTAATTTAAAAGACTAGTGACGCTAGGGAAGACTTTAGTTTGCTTTTCATTCCGAATACGGCGTCTTCTGCTGATTTATCGGAGTCACCACCGCTCGGTGGAAGTCCTTAAACGACGCAGTCGGTTGTTGTCGGCGGTCCATTATTTTTTTCTGGGTCAGGATTTTGGTCCAAACTTCCGAAATTGTGTGAGAAACTCCTCTGTCCAGGATCGGAAGGTTGATAAGCTCCTAGGAGTCCAGCAACATTACGGAAATCTGCTTCTAGTAGCAGCTGACATTTTCTATAAGATCGGACTACGAAATTCTGTAGTTCTTCCAATGCAGCCACACACAAATATGGAATCTTCAGCGCCGAATGACTTGCTGGAACCCTCAAACTTGAGCCCCATTGTTAAATTAACTTTTACGAAAGTTCTCGGTGCCATTAGATAGATATCCACATGGTAGTGGATGTGAGGCAAAGTAGGGATTCAATTGTACATTCGGCGGAATTTGAAACTGTAAACCTGTGTGAGGAAAGAAATTTACGGGGGCCAAAATGATAGTGGTACGACGGTAGTTGGGTCAGGGTCATGTTGAAAATGTGCGGCAGCAGCTGGTCCTCTTAATTCTTCGTTCTCGCTACCTTGACCGTTCTGCTGCATTGCGGTAATATTAGCGCTAATCCACTCGAGCTTTCTCCGGATATAGTGCCACTGATGAACCAATCATCTCGCGTACCTGGCTCGTTCACCCTGCCGCAACTCAAGACGTATATTTGAGCCGTGATACCCTTGTAATCCGGTAAAATTACGTTGTTGTTCATGTCTAGTTCATCTAGAAAGACATCACTCTGAGGCGGTGGTGGTTCTGAAGATGATGTTGTTGATGATGTTGTTCAAGACCGCGGAAGTTGACAACGCTGATGCAACATTATCGCTTCTACTTGTTGTAACCGTTCCCGTGTTCTGCGTAGAAGTATTTGCGAGATGGGCATGCTACATAAGCGCTCGCAAAATACGTTTAACACTCACCTCCGCCTCTAACGCAACAAACAGTTTGCTATCGAAGACGCATTTGGACAAGCCAATTGAGAGTAATACACCCGCTATGTGTTAAAAAAGAAGAAAAATAATAACGGATCCTTGAGATTTTCACAAGTTACTGCAAATTCTTGGTTTTTACCAAATCATAAACCCACGGTGATAAACGTAATTAATCAAATTAACCTTTGATTGATAGCTCATAAAATGCATGAAAAAGGGGAAAATATATCAGCAAAATCAGTCGTTGACAGGCAATCGCCGAATAAACACGTGTTTGTCTCAAAGCGGTTATCTCTTCTTAGGATTTGTTTTGCCGATATTTATATCGTTTGTTTCGTTCTTCTCGTATTTATTTTCTACACTTTTGCTTGCTCGTTTTATTTTTTTATTTGATTGGCCGAAAAAAAAACAAATATTTATCGCGGTATTTTAATAAACTTGCCTTCACAATGGACGGTGACGAATCCCCGTACCGAAATAGGTTTAAAGACCTAGACCCGGGGAGTGTGAAAAATAAGAAAGCAAGAAATAATCGGCAACGTATTGAAGAAGCTGAAGTTTTTATAAATGCCGATGTGATTAATGACCGTCATTTGCCTCGTTATTTGGTAGCATCGGCCTTACCAGAAACTGCTAACACAGAACCTAAGCCATTATCGTCATACAACGTGTTTCAAATAGGCAGAGGACTTGACTACATATCAACTGATTACATTGATGTCACCGAAATGCGTAATGGAGATCTCATGATTAAAACAAAAGATCTCAATGCAGCACAAAAATTTCTCAAAGCAAAACACATTGATATTGTACCAGTAAAGATTTCCCTACATCACAACTTAAACTCTACGCTTGGCAGAATATTCTCAAGACGCATTGTCAAAATGTCACAAGACGAACTTATAGCTGGAGTAATTGGAGTTAAAAATCCACATGTTATCGACATTAAGCATATCCTTAAACGCGATGGTGAAAACTTTGTACCCACAGGAGCAGCGATAGTAACTTTTAACAGCTTAACTAGACCACAGAAAATTAGTATTGGCTGGGAAAAATGCACAGTGTCTGAACACATTATGAACCCTATGCGTTGCGTCAATTGCCAAAAATTGGGGCATACTAAAAACAGATGTAAGAATATTGCCTTATGTGGTGAATGCGGAAACGTAAATCCACCTCATGAACAGTGCACACGCAAATTCTGCATAAATTACAACAACGACATGTCCAACGTTCATAAAACACAAATCCGTTAACAAAATAAAAGCAGATCGCAGATGCACAATAAAAGAAGCATGGAAAGTATTCAATGATAACCCATCACTTCATACAATAGACACTTTTCAAAAAAAGACAACATATTCGGAAGCAGTCCGTGGCATTTCCAACGAACTACAAAAACAGACGAACTCTTTACTTCAAAGCGACAAACCGGCAAATAAGAACAAGAATGTAACTGACCTTACCACCTCGGCGAATGAGAATATCATAACAAAAAATCAAAAATCAAACGATCAACTGTCATATCCCTGAAGGAAATTAGGCGTCATGTGTCTCCATGTCACCACTTTTGTCGACTATTTCGGTTGACTTTTTGGTGACATTGTCAACGAAGCGTCTACATTTGTTTTTTTTTGTCTTTGATGGGTAGAGAAATTTTTGACCGCTGCAACGCTGATCTTCTTCTTGATTGTTTTATTCTTTAGTTTTGTTTTGCAGAAATAACACGTGCATGCACGCAAAATTAAAGGTGTTAAATTAAGGTACAGAAAAGTGTATAAAATGAGTAAACGAAATTATAAAAGACTAGTAAAAAAACAGTAAATTTTGTATAAAAATAGTGTATAAAGAAAACGAAGTAAACAGTGAAAGTGATTTTTTGGAGCCAATTCAATATATTGCGGAGCCTGTTGAAGATGGCGGGCAGTCTCTTGAAGATTTGGCTACTCCAAAACATAATTTGTGCGACAAATTAAAGCAGTGGTATATTGAAACAGCACCTTCCAGAAAATGTTTCGAGAAACTGCTGGCTATACTACAGGAGGAAGGCTTGGATGTTCCACTTTCAGCAGCAGCATTGTTGGGCAAAAAACATGAAGTCGCAATTACTATGGATTAATGTACCTTTTTTTACTATGGATTAATTTAATAAATCATATAATTTTAATAAAACAAACTCATCTGATTTGAATTATACTCCACCCAATAGTATTTCCGAAAGTGTAGACAATAATTATGAAAATGTAGTACTGAATCACTGGTTCCAACGTCTCCAAAAATGTAGACAAAATTACTACAATGTACTACTGAATCACTGGTTCCAACGTCTCCAAAAATGTAGACAAAATTACTACAATGTACTACTGAATCACTGGTTCTAATGCCTCCATGTGGTACCATTAGAACCACCTAGTCAATAGTTCTAATGTCACTAGTGGATTCTCAATGACAAGCACATGGTGAATGTCAACAGTATAGAGCATTGTCTGGGATATGAACGGTCAGTAGTACTGGTGACAAAGTCAATAGTGAATCAGTACTGTTTCGCTGCAGACATTTCCTACAGGGATGATAATGACACTAATATTAATGACAAAGAACAAAACACACATTCTAACAAAGAAGCAAACACAAAACCTAAAATAAATCAATTAAAGAAAGAAAAGGTATATGAAGAAACAAAAACAGGCACAACAACAAATTCCATAATGAACAAACAAAAAAGCAACGAACAACCAACAACCTCTAATCTTATGCCAATGGAAGAAGAAGTGGATCTGTCTGTATCAGATATGAAAACTCCACCTAGACCTAAAAACGCATCATCCGATGATAACTACATAAAACAACTTTATAAAAAATACCCCAATTTGGACGTTTTGATAACACCCGAAACACTAAAAAGAACAATGCCAAATCAAAAACAAAATAAATAATAACAAATAAATTAACTTTGACTATATTTTTTTTTAAATATTCTATGAACTTTGATTAAAACATTACAATTTTACTGTGGAATGTTCAGGGCCTTATTGCCCACAAATGTGCTTTGGAATCTCTAGTATATAAACATAAAACAAGTATTATTGCATTACAAGAAAATTATGTAATTAAAAGAAATAATGCATCTCCCGGCTATAAAATAGACCACTATAATAGAACTACGATTACGACTACAATATTCGTAATTAGCGAGTTAAAGAATGGGGTCTTTGTTTTGCTGCCTTAAATTTAATTTTTCCATTTCTTTCTAACCGGAAAGTTATGGTAAAGATTGACGGATAACTGCTATCCTTGGCCTTATTTACTGACGGACAGTCTCAGCGTAATTACTGCTTTTCAACACAACAAAAAGGGATAAAATGACAACTTTATAACCAACACATCTATGACACGTCCAATCCAACTTTTATGGATACCGTCCCTTATTGGTAAAGACGGGAATGAATTTGCCGATAATGCAGCTAAGAACGTCATTAGGTTTCGGATGATTCCATGAGGTTCCATGCCCAAGCCGTATAATTAAGAGCTCTATTGTATATATGCATATATATTAAAATTAATTTCTTTTTGAATAACCATATCTTATAAGCAATGTAAATATATCTCTTTTGCGCGCATATGGTCTCTGTTACCCTGCGCCTTTCTTTTTTGTATTTTATAAATTTATTTATAAAATATGTTTTCAATAAATAAATAAATAAATATCAGCAAAAAATATGTCATCATACATTTTCATTTTATAGTTATTTATTAAGCGTGTTTTTTAAATAATAATTTTGATTCGCTATTTTAAGCACTATATGACCACAAACGTAACAAAATTCGTTAATTTTTTTGGCTCTTGGTTTTTTCCATATTGAAATTTTGAATGCTTTTCTGATAGTTTTCACTCAAAACTAGTAATCAAAAAACTTAAGTCTTACGGAGACGACTATGTTATACCCTACACTCCTGAATGTGCAGTAAAGCCAAATGAAAATTGGTTCTTGGACCCAATTTACCTAGATTTTAACACTAATGTCATGTTCAAACTTGTGAATAAATTGCATTGTTTTTGGTAAAATCAGTTGATCATATATGAGAAAGCTATATCTGAACCGATTTTCTCAAATTTCAACAGAACCCTTCCTTGGCACGAGGAACTTACGTGTGTCAAACTTCACCAAGATTAGTTGTTTTATGTGTCTCCTAGAGCTAATAACTCAAAATCGGATGAACATATGTGCGGGTACTATAGGTTTTAATTTGCTCAAAAACTTACTCGTACTTAATTTTATCAAGATGGGATGTAAGATGTGGCTTTAAAAGCTAAAAACAGAAAAATCGGCTGAACATATATTTGGTAGCTATATCTAAATCTGAACCAAATTTTGGTCTAATGAACAAACGCGTCACATATGTGGTATTGTAAGTCTTATTCGGATACGAGGGATCTGCTTCGACATGTGGTGGCTGGTGGGACAAACATCCGGAACGGTAGCGCCAATTCGCGCCCAATAAAAATTAAGCCGGCGGCACCATCCAGATTTCAGCTAAGATAGAACCACGCGCGTCTGCCGGGGTAGAGTCTTCTCCTCTGGTGAAATCTACGAGGGGATGTCCCCCTAGCACTACATTTACGCTATAGCTGGATACTGCTTACATGATTTCATCAGCGTTCAGACCTGCCTGGTAGTTTCGATGGTCTAAAGGCTCTTTCTTGTACCGCTGGACCTCTGTCTCGAGATCATGAATATCGTTCCTGATCTGCCTGGGCGGAGACATCCTGAGGTAGAGAGTTAACAGTGTCGGAGAGAACACCCCACCCTGGGTTACTCTTTGTCTAACTCTACGGAGCTTCGACTTCCTGTCTTTAAATTCTACATATGACAGGCGCCCACACATATATTTTACGATCCAAAGTTTCAAACTAGGGGGAAGGCACGTTTCTGCAATGTCCTCGACCAGTGTGGCATGATTGACTATGTCGAAGGCCTTTGTAAGGTAAAGAGTCGCGAGGACCGTTCTGCCGTTGGGCTTGTTCTGGTAAGGGCTGCGACTTATACGAGTGGTGACGGCGCGTTAATCAGTTGTTGTGCTGTGCTGCTTGCGGAACCCATGCTTATGATCAGCACATGGAAGGTGTTCGATCAAGCTACTGGCGAATGCAAGGAGATCGGCCTATACGATTCCTCTATGCTTGAGTCTTTGTCTGTCTTCAGTAGCGGAACCACTCTACTCATTTTACAGACATCGGGAGTTATACCTAGCGAAAGATTGAGCACTTACGTCATATAATTTACTCCCAGGGAGTCTAAGTGCTTCAACATCAGCATTGAAATTCCGTCCGGAGGCAATAATTTTAATAGTTCCAGGTATGTGTACGCAAACATATAAACATATGGGACATTTACAAAAATCTATTTTACTTAGGTATACGTGGATATTTTGGTACTTATTTGGATGAACTGGCAATTATACGCTTTTTAATCATGAAAGAGAAATCAAATCATCCCCTAATAACCTGGAATTGTAACCAGAAACCCTAGGACGTGAATCCTGACTCCCCTTTATCGAAGATTGCTTCTTGCTTGGTTATATTTAAAAATATGACTAACTTTCGGCCATTGTAATTTAACAACAACAAAATAGGTGGTAATTAATTAAAACCTGATTAACTCCCAAGACTCAAAAATAAAACTACTTCTGGACGTGCTACTTCTCTTCTAATGCAACTTTCTTGCCTTCACTTGAACTATTGCAACTTGACGATGACTGTAATATGTAACCTCCGAAACTAACCTTTCCTAAGTCCCACAACATCATATTAGGGAACAAGGAAAAACTTCTATCAAATCAGTGAGCTGTGCACGATTCAATTCTTACACTCACTGACCAGGACTCCCTTCGTTAAAAACCAACAGCTTTTAAAACGTTTGGTCCTCGTAAAAGTATTTTATTCGCGCATCTGCGGAAGCTGATAACTAACAGTCTTAAAATAGACTTTTGTTGCATCTTAACACTAACTCAAACTTGATGAACTAGATGAGGACTCTTAATCCTTACTTCACCCGGACATACGGTTTTAAAATACAATTGCCTTCCCGGTACTAGGAAAATCTTTATTTTTTGGTCCCCATCAGTGTTGCCGCTAGACAATTTTTTTCCGACCATAACAGCCCGAAATCGAAGGTTTCCGACCAAATCGTTGAAAAGTCATTGATATATTGACAATAGCGGTTTTAGGGCTAAGCCTCGACAAAAAAGGTGGGATTACCAAACCGCAATAGAAGAAGTGTCAATGCTATTCGTGTCTAAAGGAACTGTCCAGAACTATGTGTCTTCAAAAAAATAAATTAAAAAAGTAGTAAAAATAATTTTTTGCAGCCATTTTAGAACTTAACTATCAAGCATAGGCCCGCTAACTTTAAAAAAGGCGTCAACAAACTATTTTTCTAAAGAATCAAGACATGCTGAAAGTAGTCATTTTTTTGTTAACAATTAACTTAATTTATTTATTTTTTGTTAATTGACTTCCGTGTAATATATTTAGTCTTATATATCCAGACTTACATTTAATAATAAGAGGCAAAAATGCTCAATAATTCAACCAAACTAGCGCGGCATGGACCTTGGATAGTAGCAAACAAAATAATAAAAAAACATCATACCAGCCTATTGAGATATTTCCTCCACCTGGATATCGAAGCAGATCCCCTTTAAACGAACTGGACTTCAAAACAAAATAAATTGTGGTTACAACAACAACATAAAATAAAAATAACCAAAAACACATGGAATTAACAACAATACTAACAATCTCTCAACAAACTTATTATACAACCACCAAATATAATATTCATAACATAATACACATTTCTTCGTCGTGCATTCGCTTCCCCTTAACCCCCCCCCCCCCCCTTTACTATCCATGTCATGTATCCTCATATGTTCAACTTAATAGGCCTGATGTTCTAGCTCTAAGTAAGACTCAGGTCCGTGGAAATCTGATCGACATGATTTTCATGTTTCTGGGTACCACACCCAATTTCTTTTTATTTCCCACAGGGGTCGTGTGGTATATGTATGTAATGACATAGGGCTAGCAACACTTGAACGCACGAGATCCAGAATTTAACATCCTTTAGGTTAAGTTCGGGATCGGAACACACATACAACATTTCGGGTTTATATTCTATAGAAGTCCAAACTCGGAAAGGGAGGTTTCCCTTAATGGCTTTGACGCCCTTTCCGATGCCATATCGGAAGTTTTGGAGAGTTATCCAAACAGTGAGATTGTCGTCGCTGAGTATTTCAAAGTTCACAATTCCGGCTGACTTTCGCATTCGAGATGTATAACTCCGGAGGGTCAATACGGTGAGCTCTTCGCCTCGCAAAATGACTTGACGCAACTAGTTTATAAACCGATACATACTCCATGTGTCGAAGGGCACCAACATAACATTCTTGAACTTTACTTAACTTCGCACCCTGAAAAGTACAAAGTTAATGCGGCATTATATGAACTATGGAAGGCACGTTGGGCTGAGCTCATCCACTTGTTTTAGCAGTTTTATTGGAAACATTGCTTTCTTGATAACCAGCCGAAAACGGTTAGTTTATCCAGGGATGCTGTCAAATCTAAAGATGAGGCGTTAAAACAGAAATTCCAATACTAAACTGCTGCTTCAATAGGCAAGAACATCGTGAGCCAGAGTGCTAAGGCGTGAACAATTTCTGCACGAACAACGTCTACGTACAAAAGGCCCGGATGGTATTTCGGCACTTGTCCTACGCATGTGCTCTTCGACGTCCATTGCGCAACCTTTTAAACTTAGCTTACTCTCTTTCCAGCATGTTTGAGGGTTAGAACGTCCAGCCGATCCACAGAAATGTGAAGCCGTAAATCCCTGCAAGTTATCGGCCAATTGCGATTTGTTCAGCGCTCCCTGTGGTAATGAAGATTATGGTGAACCACCATGTGAGGTATTTAAAGACAAACAACCTAAGTGGACGCCTACTGGCTTTCATGTCGGAGGTCATGGCTCTGCACATCTGCAAGCCCTTTAAGAGTCTGACATCGGTAATACCTTCGCTCGATTTATTTCGATCTTTCTTAGAGATAGCACTATACGAGTTGTTGTGGATGGGTTCTTATTTAGCGAACACAGGCTGGCCGCAGGTGTATTTTCATTGGCGATCTTTTGGGTCAGACCAAAAATTCAATCTACTCATTTTCAGATGACAGCAATCTCTGACCGAGTCTTCAAAAAAGTGAGGACAATAGGCGAATCATGGACGAGACACGTTGCTGGGATTTACTGGCCATTTTCGAATGGGCTCAAGTGAAAAGAGTAGGTTTTAATGCTCGCATGATACAATGCTGCTTGTCTATTGATGGTATGAATATTGAACAATCAGATGCTCTTAATGTTTTGGACATAAAAATACAATGTGACGCTCGTTGGGCGCGACATGTATTCGAAGTGTAGAATGAAGCACTTAAGTACATAGGCTTTTTAAAGCGGTGCAAGCAAAAAGTTCACTCCTTCTGATCTTTTTAATATCTATACAACTTGCATCTGACCGAAGATAAAATACAACTCTCATATATGGGCAGGTGCTCCAAAAACATTTTAGGAGCTATTTGACCGTGTTCAAAAGAGGGTTGCGTGATGATGTTCTAGCGTTACTTTCATGGTGAGTGTCCAAATGTTGGTCTGCCAGCACCCTTAAACACTTACTACAAACAGCAGAGGCATGCGACACCACACCCACCCTCAAACAGTATTTCATCCAGCTCGAGCGGTTACGGAACCGTGAACTCGGCAAGGCTGGATATGCGGACACCAGCCAAACCAGTCGAGTCGATATTACCGGTCCAGGAGGTGGAGACTATCACGATTTCAAGTGACAGCAAAAGGAATATAACTCCACTCGGAGAAGGCGCCAGTTCAAACCCTCGACCCATTCACCAACAGTTTCCGCCTACCAGATTTCTGATGACTTGATTGACGAACTCCCAATCACACCAGAGCTGTGGTTTCGTCGTCCGATCACGAAGGAGAACGTGTACGGCAGAACGTCCAAGTGCACGGACACAACGCCGCCTTCCTTAACGCAACTGCAAGTAAATAGAGTGATTGTTGTTTCAACCGAAACAAGAGAAGACCTAACTAAAACGGAACAGCCGGGTTTGAAGTGCCATGTGGAGCTGTCCAGCGAGGCTCTTACCCAGTACAAACGGGTGGTGGAGCATACTACATACGCGATGGAGGATCACGACGGTCTAGTACCAGAGTAGTGACTTAGTGAAAGAAATAAAGTCAATGTCCTTAACTTAAGTCGGGTCCCTGGAGTACTTACACAAGGGTCCAATGTCCCTGGAGTACTTTCTCAGGTCTCCAGACCCTGCATATTCCCCTGACGCTTTCCCTTGTTTATCCGTGAGCCTTCTGGAGTACTTACGAAGGACTGCAGACGCCACATATTCGCTAGACGCGTTTCCTTGTTTATCCGTGAGCCTCCTGAAATACTTACACAGGGCATCATACGCCACATATTCGCCTGACGCATTCTCTTGTTTATCCGTGAGCCTCTTGAAGTACTTACGCAGGTCTCCAGACACTGGTGCATCATGATACATATACATAGCGTAGTCTTGTTGCCGGATACTTTGGTTAGTGTAATTTTTGTTTTAAGCTACCAATCATTTATTGTTTCCTACTCTGATCTATTTAAAAACTTGGAAACTAAGGTTTGCCTTAACGGATTTGACGCTCTTTCCGATTCAGCAACGAAATTTTGGTAGTCATCCGGACAGCAAAAGTGTCGTTGGTGGGGATTTCAATCTCGATACTTCCTCTTGGCTTTCTCATTCGAGCTAAATAACTGCGTTGAGCCAATATGCGGGGCAAAACGACTTGCTCAAATAGGTGAATAAATCGAGTGATAGCCTAGACAGACGAAAGCGTTATTGTGCATTAACAGAATTAATGCAAATTAACTCGTGCATTACCTCCTCCCAAAATGAATTAACTCTATCGTAAATGCACAAAATCACACAGAATTTAGGTATTTCATCTGACACAGTGTCACAATTTATAAAATAAATAAACAGAACTGTAATCAAAAAATAAACAGAGCTGTAATCAAGCTGTTAAGTTGTTTATTGTTGGTAGCAGGGATGATGCATGTGGTTGGCTAATTGGTACAAAAAAGGAATAAAAAAGTACTTATTAAGCACTTTTTCAGGATACTGAAAAAGGTATCAAATGAGTTGCGAGGGTACTACTGTACTTTTCCAAGTCAAAAAGTATCAACTTTATCATCCCTGGTTGGTAGTGCATTTACAATTTTAAAATGGCAAACAGTTGCTTACAATCAAACAGCTGTTTACTAAATGCAGTTACCTAAAAGCAGTTACATATATACAGATACTGTTGACCAAATCCCCGTTTTTCATCATTTTTTTGCGGGAAACATACTACTAAGAGTGAACAAGTTTCATATATAATGTAAAATGTAAAATGGGCTGGCCTCAGGGCATTTAAACTTAAGTTAGGATACAAATTCTAGATAGATACTAAGGTATGCTAGAAGCAAATAATAGACTTAAGAAGAATAATGTAACCTATACAAGAAATTGAGGAAATAAATGAATTGAATTGCAAACAGATACTGTTGTCTGTTACCATAAAATTTTAATTTGCATTAGTGGATTTTTAATGCACACTAACGCTGTCGCCTGTCTAGGGTATTAATGTCAAAAAGAGAGAATTCCATAATCCTTGGAATTATCGTCCAATTGAGACTTGTTTTGTGCTCTCCAAGGAAATGGTAAGCATGATCAATACCACTATGTGAGGTATATAAATTGCAACGACCTGTATACTAAGTGATCGACTTTATTGCTTCCAAAAAACCGTCTACCAGTTTGGTGAGAGTAAGGCCATGGCTCTTGTAGATTCCTTTGTAGATTCACGCACTGTCCATTCATAGTCCCCATTTAAACAAGGCAACTTGCGCCAATTTTTACGATTCCCTTTTAAACTTGCCTAAGTTTTGATTTTTGGGTGAAAAATACTAAAATATTCTGCAGCCAACTTCACCTTTAGACAAACACAAAAGGAATTGACCGTACAAAAGGAATTGACCGGGCAAGTTTTTCCCTTTCTATTCCCCTCTCTCCTACAAACTGAGAATTGCGGCCAGTAAAGTTGCCTCGCGCAAATGGGGACTTAACAAAGCTTATTGCTTTTGGAATCGGCAACAAATTTGCTCTGAGATTTCTAAGCGATCGCACTGTACGAATTGTAGATGGTTTCTCATTCAAGGAAAATAGACTTTCCGCAGGTGTACCGCAGGGTTCTGTCCTTTCATTCTCTCTTCTTATAGTTATTTAATCTATTGGGTCAGACCGTTAATCCAATCATCTCATTCGCGGATGACAGTAAGCTCTGTCGTTCATATTTATTCGACCGTAGCCAAGTCTTCAAGTTATTTAAGAAAGGGGAATTATTATTGGAATTTGAAGATAAATATAGGAAAATGTAAGACAATACTATACACCTGAAAAAAAGTAAAATTATGGTTCTCGAAGGAACTGGAAATCATTTGGTAGCACATTTTCCATGCATTATTCTGAAATAACAAAAGAGTAAATAAACAAACCTAGGGTTTACATGGATAAATTCCTATATGTGACAGCGCACTTTTTTTTTGATGTGGACAACATCTGAGCATCGAATGAGACTATGCCCCAAAAGTGTTCCCTCCCAGAGATATTCGCGTTTTATGAAAGTGATGGTACACCAAAGATACACGTATTTATATCTTTAAAATGGCTCTCCTGAACAAAACTGGTTGTTACCCTTAGGCCCCTTTCTATTTTGCGCGTCATATATTTTAATAATCATGTCAAAGAGTCACTTTAAAAGGGCAGGAATGCTTTTTTCATATAGAAGACACTTTTCTATTCAAAATGTATAAAAACGAGAGTTAAATTAATCATGTATCAATTCTTAATTAGACCAATTATTACATATGGATGTCCAATATGGTTTAGTATCTCTCCTTCATACATGGAAAAAATTCGAGTGTTCGAACGAAAATGCCTAAGAGTTGGCACATCCCTATTTAGATCACAACAAAGTATATACTTATATATAAAATACGTTTCGAACAAAACACCCATATGACGGAAAATATATCAAGAGTAGATACCTTCATAACTAAATTAATTAGAAATACTATTGTCGGAAATATTGAATGTAACCATTTAATATTAGCCCCGTACTACACAAATACAGAATATATAGCCGAAACAATAGAGAAAGGTTAAGTCCCACCGGAAGCGTAGACAGAATGAATTTGATTGAGGATGCAAATGTCATCTCAATATTTAAGCATTAACATAGATTAATGTAAAAGCAATTGTCAACAGACCTATGACAAACAAACAATGATCTTAGATTTGATAAAAATATTCCTTACTAAGATTTATGTAATAAACTAAAGCCAAAAGCAAAAAAATTGGTGGTAAACGGAATAGATGTATAAATTTTCTTTTGTTTTAGTTCTTAGAGAACAATGTTTTTCTCAATATAAATAATTATAAATTAGAACTTGTAAATGCAAAACCAATAATCTGTAAAAATACTTGAGAGCCCGGACAAGGGACGTTGTATGTTTATAAAATATTATATACTAATTTTTAACACCGTACTCTTTACTCAGCAACGCTATGCATTGCGTTGGTGGTTGGCATGCCATTTATAGTACCTCCCTCTTCCAGTGCAGACAAGAACCTACAAAACTTGTTACATAGTACGTAAAACTTGTGTAACTTGTGAACTACATTATATTTGTATACCGGCTTTGTGCGCATATACGAAAAAATATTTGTCTTACGATCGGCTAATAACTACTAATAATAAATGCGATTATAAACTACACCTACAAGCTTAGTTTAGAGGGATAGATATTGGTATACAGCCAAAACCCGAAACACTAACTTTTGGTCCCGTAATTATGGGCATATGTGTACTCAAAATAAACCAGGACAATTCTGTTCGCGGTGGATGGTATTTAAAGTTCAGTCTACCCGAAAGTTTTTGCTTGTTTTTATTTTTAAATCATACTGATTGACTCGGCTCTACCATATACGATTGTAACTAAAGGAACGGTCACACTGGGCAAATATTTAAAGAAAAACGTCGAATATTTCTTTGCCGCAATCTGACCCCAAAATATTTTGAGCGACAAAAACAAATCAGCTGATTGAAACAAAAATATTTGCCAGCAAACAAAAAAATGCCCAATGTGAACACAGTGTGACGACTCAGAACAAATATTTTCCTCTATTTTCGGAAAATATCTATTTGATCTTACAAGATTTTTGTAACGGCAAACAATAAGAAATAGTAGCTGGTAAAATCGGTGATTTCAGTGCAACAGCTAAACGTTCGGAGGCTGAAATTGACTCACGAAGTTGTGTCGTCTTTGTAATAAGCGGGGAAACTAATTTCAGATACACAAAAATATTTATTAAAAATGTTAATGGTCTACATCTCATTTTAGTGCTTAACAAATAGTCAAACTCTGCTGCGTTCATACGAAAAAGTTTTTATAGAGAGCTGGTGTACCTGTACGCATTTCTTTTAACAACTTTGAGCAGCATCCTTCGTTATTTCGACTACGTACCCACTTCCGAACCCATTGTCTCTTTTGCGCTTTTTTGCGTTTTCCTCCTCTTATAAAAATACGGTCACACTAGTCAAATATTTGAAATAAAACGTCGAATATTTTATTGCCAAAATCTGAACATAAAATATTTTTGAGTGGCAAACAACAAAACAGATGATTTTGGGGAAACAAAAATATTTGCTAGCAAACAAAAATAAGTCAAATGTGAACACAGTGTGACCACCGAGAACAAATATTTTCCTATCTTTTCTTCAATTATTTATTTGATCCTGCAAAATTTTTGTAAGAGCAAACAATGAAAATAACATCTGGAAATATCAGTGTTGTCAGCTTGTAAGAATATAATCATTAAAATAGAAAAAAAAAAACTCGCAATTTCAATTAGAAAACAATATTTTGATAAAAAAAATAGTTTCTTGTTGGTTATGTATTGTTGACCTACATGGTATATATATATTTTGATTTGATTAGTCTGGCTCGAGGTCATTTACAAATACAAAAAACAACAAGTGTTGGTGTTTTTTGCATTTTGTTTTAATTTATTCTTTTCTAATATTTCGATCGTCTTCGACGATCATATCAGCAGGGAATATTAAATTTAAAACAAAACAATAAACATCTTCGCTTCATGGGTTTTTTACGTTAAAAAAATCTTTAGAACCACGATGCACAAAGCAGGGTGCCGACAATCAAGTGGATCTCACAGACCGCTTGATTGGTATCGATAAAAATAATCCAATATACTTATAAATATTTATAGATTTAAAGTAAAAGTTTATTTATTTTTTTACGCATTTTTAATCTGTGTGATTTTGAAAATGAGCAGCTCGTTTTCGTGAACTTTAACAAATTATTCGCACGATCAAACCAGTCGTTCAATTTGAGTGACATCTGCAAATTGTGTATGTATTAGCGACATTTGTGGAGGTCGTTAAACAATTCTTCTATAGAGCGCAACAGACGAACTCTTTCTATCGAAAAGAATTTACAAACAATGGGTCTGTGAGATCGGCCTGACCATGTGACTCAAATTGTTAGACCGGACTGTGACACTCGCTTTACTGTCTGCACTCGTCTTATCAGATAAGTTGATCATAATACATATACAGCTTTAAAACTACGTACCGATGCGCACGCAAAATCCAATTTGAGCAGTTTTATGTCAACTTCCATACAAATTGTAATACATTTCTAAACCAAATCCCGAACAAATTTAAAGGAGGTATATAATTTTTGCCTGATACGACAAAATTTTTTTCATGGAAGGCGTCACTATAATAATGAAATTTCAGATTAATTTAGTATGGAGACGTAGCTAATAATTGTGAACGTTGATTGTATGCAGAAAATATTGTTGGAAAGTTTGCGTACACTGATAGACCGTGTGTGCTAGTCTCATAAATCACAAAATATTTCCGCGATTATGTCGTAGAAAAAAACACTGAGTTGGTGACACTTACGCCAAGTAAACAGCTGTTGCTGGCATACTAT
This sequence comes from Hydrotaea diabolus, assembly GCA_963513945.1. NCBI lineage: Eukaryota > Metazoa > Arthropoda > Insecta > Diptera > Muscidae > Hydrotaea > Hydrotaea diabolus. Next base: position 97,908,278 of record OY740716.1, on the reverse strand, counting down.
TAAAGAAAAAAATCAGCAAATCAAATAAGCAAAAGGTAAGAACATTTAGATTTTTAATACATAGAAACTTTATAATATTATGATTTATTTCACAGAAAATGGCAAGTGATTACGAAGTTCTTCAAAAGAAACCACGCTCAAAACCAAAAGTGGTAAAGGAATGGGAAGAAAAAGATGTAAAATTAATTGGATTGGTGGAGGTAAATTCATGTTTGTGGAATGCTGGTGATGTCGGATACCACAATAAAATGTTTCCCGACAACGCTTGGCGGAATATTTCGAATATATTGTCTTCTTCCTGCATCATTGCTTTTAAGAGGTTGACAGCAAATAAATTCCTATTTTTTAATCAAATATTTTTTTTAGTCAAATAGTTGTTCAAATGTGAACACACGTCAAACATGTTTTCCCAAACTCCTATTTGACATCTGTTTGAACAAACAAAAACGGTAAAATATTTGTCGGTAGTGTGAACACAAAATAAAGCCTGTGTTATTTTGACAGAATTTTGAGCAAATATGATAAAATACATTTTCGTCAAATATTTACCCTATGTGACAGTACCTCAACAAGCTCGTAATTCGATAAATTAAATATTTTTTTTCAAGAAGTTGCAAAAAATATTAAAGTACTGACTGTGACAAAACTGACATTCCCACTGAGTATGTTGTAAATAAATGTTGCTTACCCGCATATTCCGGCCTCGACAGTTCCATATGAATTTGTTCATTTTCATTCGCCATCAAATCAGCGAACGATATATAACACTCAGCTATGTATTGATTGGTCATACCAAATAGATCTTTATCTTTAATGCTGAACAGTATCAGACTATTTTGTTTATTACGCTGTTCATCAGTCAGTTTTCTGTTGATTGCATATAAGTTTATAACAGAGAATATGATACAAAATATTCAAACTTACATTGTAAATTGTTCATCATAGAGGGGAAAGCTGGTTTTATTGTGGACTGCAGTCTTAACGGGTTGTATTCCTACAAACCGGTTTAAAGGCAGAAAATGTGCTTTAACGAACGAATCACACGATCCATTTGAATCCATTGGAACTAAATTTCTAGCATTCATAATCTCCAGCTGTAAAATAAATGAAAAACTTTAATGTGTCGCATTCGTCCATCTAATATTTAGTAGCAATTAAAATAATGAAGGGATAAATCAAACAAAAAATACAAAAGTCAGTTATAGCCGGCATATTTAAAATGCATTTAATTGATATCAATACTAACAAGTTAAGTTCGACCAGAGCGAAGTTTACACGCAAGAAATAAACTTGTGTAAAATGAACCAAATTGACCTTGAAATTGCTTTTGACATTGTGCTGACAGAATTTACATACAATATTTAAAATACATTTCATAAACGACGTTTTTTAAGTTAGAAACTTACCACTAAGGCGCCGTCAGTAAAACTTGCTTTTACAGTCAATTGACCATACTTAGACTTCGATGCGTCTTTTTGGTGACCAAGTCTCTCCAAATAATACTGATGAATTAAATCTGCCGTTTCGAAGCCATGCAACTCCAAAATTCTTTCTATTTCTGTCAACACTTCAAAATCGGACGAAACCATATTTCCTGTTTTAAAGCAGGAGATCATTACCCGCAATGTATTGTGCAAATTTTGAAAAAATGCTGGCGGTCGGCGTTTCTGAAATATATATTAATTCAGATTCTTTTAAATCCCATATGAAATTTTAAGTTACTTACATCCAGATTCGACTGAATTAGATCATACATAATAACTGAAAGCTCAGCCCAAATAGCTTCCAAAATACGGGCAAAATTAAACTCATTCAATGTTTCATACAGCGTACTCAATGAAGATTCCAAATATATCATTAAGCGTTCCATTGAGTTCGAGTCTTCGTGCAAAACTTCAGCACCTTCTGCTAAGAATCGTCGAATTGGCGGTGACATTTTGCGGGCCACAATCTCAATTAGTTCTAGAATTTGATTTCTCTGCGTATCCAAGGCATTATCTATCACATTTTTTATTGTAACTTCGCACCGTTCGGCCTCCAAATTGGAGCGATATTCAGCAAGGCGCCCAATGACATTATCTGTACCTAACTCCTAAAAACAGGAATGTATGATCAGAAAAAAGTTTTTGTACGGTATAGAAGCTTAAAAAGAATTGAAGTTGTTCCCATCTCAAATTAACTCTTAAGCTATTTATTGATCTGTTATTCTTAGAACCAAATACTCGTATATGATGTTTTTATAATTTACACAAACCACAATTTACAGGGATGTGATACAGCTATGTATGATTTTGCATTCTATGAATGACAAGTTCTTTTTTTATTAGTCTAATGCAAGTTTATTTTAACAAATATGAATTCGTTAAAAATGCCAGTATTTGGTTATATGTATGTATAAACAAGATATTAAGAGGGTACGAGTACGTGGTATATATTAGTATATATTTGGCTCAAGAATTGAATTATACAAAAACAGGGTTTAATTCTAGAAGACAGCGGCAAACTTTTTTTATGTCTATAAATCAAACCGACGTACTGAACAGTCAAATATTTACCTTAATAAATGATGGTAAACTTTGTCGTATGTAGTCGATATTATTGATTGCTAAGCACCATTCTGTAGATACGTGAAAAAATTCACTAGTGTCTTGCGACAAAACATCGACACGTCGTGACATTCGTTGGGCATAGAAAACACAACACCGACAAATATCCTGCGTATTTAGAGGTAATATGTACATCATATCAATCCGTACTATTATTTATTAAAGTACTTACGTCTACAATTTTGGCCACAAATGTATATGAGCCTTCAACATCAGGCCAATCCAGTTGTTGCCAGAAAATTTTAATTTGATAAAATATTGCTAATGTATCAACGGCAGACGAACTGTACTTGACGGTTTCATCAACAGCCATTAGCTCGTCCAATTCTATTGCTTTCTCGATGCGGTTAAGAGCTTTTATAACAGATATGGCCAACCAGTGTGCTACTCCAGGCATAAACCAATTGTGGAAATCCATAATAGCCAATTCATCATCGGGACAAAGAGATTTACCTAAAAGAGGCAAGTTCACAAATACACTAAAAAATATAATCCTAAGAACGATTGTTAAGATCGTTTGTTTATTTCGGTACTTTGCTTAAACACTTTGAACATGGATTAATCTCGAGACATCTTGCATCTACTTATAAATATTAATAGAAGAGAAAATTGCGATTTAACGTCCATGACGACCGCCATTAGAAAGCTTTGCGACAATTGTTGAAAGAAAAACTGATGGTTCTTAGCAAACGTATGATAACTGCTGTTCTTAATCCCATTTTTTTAAGTTTTCTTCAAACAATTGGCCACGAAAATACACTTCACCTTTACCACCTCTACAAGACTCCGCATTAAAAGCTACCTATAGATTTTCCTTTACAACGTGCGTTGTGAAAGGAGTTTAGTTGACATGTCAACTGTTTTGCCGTGCATTAATATATATTTAGCTCTTTTGTTGATATCGGTCTTTTGCTTTAACACCTTAAACAGAGATTAACCGGCTCGAGACCTCTTGCATCAAAATTTTAAATGAAGACAAGTTTTTTACAAAATAGCAAAGTTGCATTGAATTTCGTAGCTGCACACTGCTTTCATCGCGATTTCGGGCCCATGGCGGCTTAGTGGAATGACAGACTTGGTTCCTGTTAAAGGAACTATGGACACAGAAATATATTTACAAGTTTTAAATAAGAATGCATTCCCCTTAGACGAAAGTGATCGAAGAGTTAATAAACTAGCATTTGATTAAAAGTTAAGGACTTCCTATCTGCTTGGGCTTTTATTCGGTTAGCAAGCTTGTTGCCTCAAGTCGCTAAACAAACAAATTACAACACATATTTTTGTATCAACAAATTAAACATGACACACCCTTCTTGATAAAAAATATGATTTTTGTTGTGTATAGAATAAAATAATCAAACAAGAAGCGGTCCTATCGTTGAATTCGTATTGGGTACACCTGCACGAGATGAGATAAGTGAAGCTTTAAATCGACTTAAGCTGATAGTTCTAAGAAATTTGGCACATTTTTACAAAGCAAAAGTTTAGCAATTAATTGATTTTATTTTTTTTTTTCAAATTTATACATTTTTATTGTATGCTTTTAACAAACTCGCCTTTTGTTATTAAATTATCTTTGGTGTATAGAATGAGAAAATAGAGGTAGACTAATGTTGGGTAGTTCAAAATTAATACATATCTTTGACAGCGAAATTCGTGTGATATGTTCGTCATATAGCGAATCAGTCATTACTATTATTCTTTTACGTAGTTAATCCGTCGGTTGGTCATCTGATCTAATATGCATGCATACGGAATCTGAATACTTACCCATCACAAGATAGCGCTTTAACACCAAGTACAACTCAAATAAAGTGGTCCCCATATTAACATTATCAATGTTTGGCAGTTCTTCAAAATTGTCGTCTGGTACATCGATTCGCTTAATATTACTACACACTTCATCGACAAGCGATTTAGCTATTTCGACGATTTTTTCATCGTAAAATTTAAAAAGCACCGTAGAGAAACTAACTCTAATTTTCCTGAAAAAAAATCAAATGTGAGTAAATTAGATGGCATGCTGATGATTTGAGTGGTTGCTTACTGATAGAAATGCTTGTCAAAGTACTCCATTGCTCTCTGCAAATCAGATCGGATCATTTGTATAAGTTTTATTAAAGACTGTAGATTATCCTCATCAGATAAACGATCGATATTTGGGCGATTCGCTTCAATAATGTGTTCAAGCCATTCCTTCGTACCTGAGTTTATGGCATCGACAATAACACTGTCGATGCTATATTCGACGTCTAATTTTCGATTTATCCAACCATAGACGCCAGGCGAAAACAATTCAATACTTTTGGGTAAATCGAGTGCCTTGATTTTAGCTAGAATATCTAATACCTCACATAATGTTTTAACGATTTGCTTGTCGCTAACATTTTTGGCACGCAGCTTTCGCAGGACAGCGAAAGTTGAGGGAAGGATACGTTTAACACCATCCCAAAAAGTTTTTATGTCTTCTGACTCATTTAGATGATATTTGAGAACTGGTATCACAGTATCTAATATAGAATTGAAAAGCGAAAAGCTTAAGGGGTGCTCTTCGTGCATTGTCGCATAAACAGACCACTGACTTAAAGCACACTCGAAGTTAGACAAACCGGACTGGACGGCGTGTTGCAATCTAATTGTTTCAGCTTTTGCGCTAAATTTACCGCTCCACCAATAGTTTACCACCTGTGATGATTCCAATTCATGCATTAGTAGCAATTTAAGTAAATGCCTGTGCTCCTGCACGGCCACATGCTTGTTTTTTTCTGCACTGAGCGCTAAATTTACTAAAATAGAACCTCGACTTTTTGCCTTATTTCCTTTTTCCAAATTGTACCAAACAGTTGTTCCAGAGGCTGGAATAGACTGAAAAAAATAATTGTATTATTAGACCTTCCTCTAAGTTTTCTAGCATTTAGCATACACACTTTCAGAGTAATCGCAGCTCTTCCGATTAGTTCGTTGTCATGTTTCCCCATTGATGCTGTTAAAGCGATCTCCTTCATCAATTTTCGCAGACCTTTAATGCCTTTCACATCCATTAGCTTATTAACCTTTTCCTTGACAGTTTCAGCTGCGTCAAAGTCCCTTTAAATAAAAACGCTCATATAAAATAAATATAAATATTAATTCTGGACAATCTAAGTTTGGTACGCGGTAGTATATATGTACTTAGTAGGGACATAAATACTGTTACGTTTTATGCTGTAAAATAAAAAGAACTGAATGTTTTGGACCAAATATTTTTTAATATATTTATTGATGTATATTGAATCCAAAAAGAATCTACTTATTCGAAATGTCCGCTTTTTGCCTTTACACACGCCTTAAGTCGCACAGGCCAATCGTCAATAGCTGCACGAACCTCGTCCATTGGAAAATTGTCCACAGCTCGAACCAATGCTGTCTTAAGAGATCCAATGTTGGGGTATCTTTTGTGACAAACCTTGTCCTCTAAAACTGTCCAGAATTTGTAATCCAATGGGTTCAAATCTGGACTGCCTGAGGGCCATTCTTCAGAGGAAATGAACGCTGGCAAATTGTTACGAAGCAAGTTCTCGGATGTTTTAGCCTTATGGGCCGGCGCAGTATTGCTAAGAGGCAGGGAATTGCTAAGAGGCTTCACAACAGCTTCCAAAACGGTTTCTTGGCAAACTTTGGCCGATGTTTTGACTCCTTGTTCGCAGAAATGCAGGTCAGTGACCCCATCGTAAGAGACAACCCACCAAACCATGACTGAAGCTGGGTGATGACCCTTTTCCACCCTTGGGATCAGTTCAGATGCTTCCTTAGATGACCGCGCATACACTCTATCATTTTGCTTGTTAAATTTTTCCTGAACGGTAAAAATTTTTTCATCGGTGAACAAAATTTTTCTGTTCAATTTATCAGCGTGCTTCACCAAAAGACGTTTGCATATTTCAATCCTATTTTTATTAAAACTGCAGTCAATAAATGTCCGGTACGTCGTTTGAAAGCCCGAAGTCCCAAGTCTTTTTTAATGATTCGACTCATGGACTTTTGCGTGATATTCATCTCACGGGCCATGATTTTCTGTTTTGGGAGCGAATTTCTGAGAATTCTTGATTTAACGGCTTTGATGACATGCGGTGTTCGAACAGAGCGTGGGCGGTAGCGGTCTTTTACATCTGCAGTCTCCTCAAACAGTTTTATGCAACGGTAGACGAACATGCGTCTAATCCCTAGTGGCCGGAGCGTTTTGAAAATATCGCTTTTTTCATTTCACTCTTGAAAAGCGCTATTACAGCGATACGGTTCTCATTATCTGACCATTCCATTGCAATTCCATTCCAATTTTAAAATCCCGTTACAGACTTACGCTATTGAGGTTAGCTTTCAAAACCCATATGACATTAACGGGGTATGTTCAGTTCTACTATTGAAATGGGTGTGTTTAATGTTATGTCCCTACTAAGTATGTACATGTACGCAAATAAACATGCCCTCTATTGCATTTGCAATATCGCGGGAGTGACAAATAAGTCACTCTTAGATGTTGAAATTCGTCGTCTGCGATACCATTTCTTCATCGTTGGAGTACGGAAGATACTTGAGAAGTTTTACCCCCCGGTACAACTTCAAAAAGTCACTTTTGCGTAACTACAAGGAGTCACCAATGCCCCCTTGGACGTTACTTTTAAGTGCCTCTTAGAAGTCACTAAAGAGTACCTTTTGAGAGTCACTTCATTGTGCCCTTTAGAAGTAACGTCATAATGCCGAAATCTCAACTTACGGAAGTCGAATTATTATCCTCAACATAATAAAAATTGTTGTATTCGTAAAATTAAGTTTTTTAATATCATAAATTAAGGAAACATTTAATAAGAAAGCAAATTCGTAATATAAAAAAACAGAAAGAAGTAGCTTACTGTTTTGTGGAAATTTGTTGTATTTTTTGGACTTTGTGTTAGGAATGATAACTGAGGTTGGCAAATTGGTACAAAAAAGGAATAAAAAAGCACTGGTACCGCAGAGGTACCAAGTTTTTATACGCTACACCACATGGTATTATGGTATAGTGTTAATGTTTGTAACCCTAAAAATACAAAGAGATATACCCGAATCGATTTAGCGAAGGGGTCAATGTAGTGCCATGTTATGATAGCTTACTAAGGCCTTTCCGGTTTCAGCTCAAAATCCACAGCTAAAAAAGCCATATATTACATCCACCTCTGACGAAACTTTGTATAAACGTGACGAGTCACAAAAATGCATTCGTGTTCGGTCGGTAAATCCATTACAAGCTACATTGGATCATATCGCCCAATGTACTAAGCACTTTTAGCCCCTATGCAAACGTCTCTCCAGAGTTGATCTTGGTTAAATTTAGTAGAGTGCAATATGGAAGATCTACTATCAATCATAGTAGTATCGGTTCACGTTTTTATATGGTCGACATGTATAGGTAAATGCCGTATTGAGGCCCGTTCTACAAGTCCTATGTTATATCCGATCTCAGTTAAATTAAGCATGAGCGACTTAAAGCAAATATACCGAAGTTCGAACATTTTGGTCTATCTTTTGATATATCCCTGCGTTTTACAGGACACTTCAAAAATTAGATCAAATAATTAGTCCTATAACTAATTTAAGTGAAATTTTGCCGTTCTATAGCCTTCCACGAAATATGTTGTTCATATAGTCGAAATACTCTTAAAATCCATATTAAAATCGACTTATCTATTGCGTTTTTCCTAGCGAGTTTTCCAGGATTCCTTAAAAACTACTTTTATTTACGCACTTTATATTCCATTCAATGAATTTTTTGTTGGTTCAAGCATTGAAAAAATACATAGTACGTTAAAATTAACTATTCAATTGCGCAAAATTTAGTTTTTTAGGTATACTAAAAAAGGTAAAAAAGAGTTGCTTGGTAACAAGGTACTTCTCTAAGTAAAAAAGTATCAAAAATAAGTACCAAAGTATCAGCTTGATCGTCCCTGCCGTGTCTCTAGCATGCAAAATTTGCTGTTAACTGTTAACGTCAACTTTTGTATTGTTTCGCGATTACTGCGACTTTGACAGAATATTCGTGTCTATAAGTATTATGCACACCGACGGATGGCTGCGGATCGGAATTATTCCAGTTTCCTATTTGGGTATTATCAAAGAATATAAATTGTATAGAATGCGCATCTGAGCTAAAAAGTGAAACTTTTTTGGCATACGCTTCAGATGCGGGGGGAAAGTAGAAAGCGCTAGCAAACACACAGTGAGAGAAATGATGCGACTGACGTCAGTGTGGAAAATCGAGAAGGTGTACAGCAAATTGAAAATGTTAAAATTTCTTGCACCTGTTTGATTTTTGGTTAAATTTAGAGAAAAATGTCAAATTCCTGAAAATAATTGTAATACAAATTTATATATTTGCGAAAATCATTGATTTTGATTTTCCAAATTCGAAAAATGTTTGTAATGATGAGATAGAAGCACCTTTATGTAAGAATTGCGAAAATGAAACAACATTAACCGAAAAATATAAAAGGCCTTTAAAAAAATATAAGAAATTATAGTCAGTGCTAAAAACTGAGCGACAGATTCAAAAAATGCATTGAAGTCGTCTGTTGATTGTCTTCAGAATATAAGCAACGAAACCTAAATTTTCTGCAAGTTTTGGCTAAGTTATAGTTCAAAAGAGTATTCAGACGATGTTAGATATCTGACTCAGAATATATTTTATATGTCTTAGTCAACTTATGCCTTTTAATGAAATAAATTGAATCTCAATTTACCTCACGTTAAAATTTTTACAGCCTGGTTTCAAAAACAATAGTTTTGAATCCCTTTAACAAAGATGTTCTCAACATGAAGGCAAGGATTTAAATAACATGGTGTTATTGATGGATAAAATGTCAATAAGGAAGGAGTTAAGATACAACACGCATCTTGATTTAATAGATGGTTTCGAAAGAACCAATAAAATTGGTACGCAAGTTTGGCTCAAATGTAAATATCGTCATTAAATATTTAGTTCGAAAAATGGTTTACCAGCTGATACTTTGACCAGATTATTGAAGCATAATATAACTGTGCTTAAAAGTCTTGGCGTAAAAGTTAGAGTGGTAGTATGCGACCAAGGTTCGCCTCTTAGAAAATGTTTCTCTAACCTTGGAGTACGAGTATCGGCTGAAAAAACATATTTTGATGTGGATAACGGTAAAATATATTGTATGTTCGGCATTTCCCATTGAATAAAATCTTTACGAAATATGTGGCTAAAAAGTGACTTAAAAACTTCTGATGGCAATGTCAGTTTTCAAGTAATAAGGGAACTTTATAAAATGGAAGCCAACGCAACAACAAAAATGTGTCCGAAACTAACTCGACAGCATATCTTCCCTCAATCTTTTGAAAAAATGCGGGTTAAATTTGCAACCCAAATTTTCAGCAAAACAGTGGCCGCAGCAATCAGAACAGTAGTCAAGACAACTAAGTTTACTAAAAGTAGTAATGATTGGCCATGTCCACACTCACTTTTTTGATAAAAAAAATTTTGATTGCCTAAATAGTGGAACACTTTATGATGATAATTGCCACAGATATGCACTACAATTAAACAACGAATCTCACAAATACATTTAAGCTTTTCTGAAATACTTAGAAGAACTAGAATTTGCTGATAAAAGGAAGAAAGTTTTCTGTTTAGTCGGGATGAAAATAACTTTTAATTCTGTTTTGTTTTTGGTCGACGAACTTTTGATAGATGAAAACATTTTTGTTGTCATGACAAAATCCTGCAATCAGGACAAGTTAGAAAACACTTTTGCTATATTGCGTCAAAAAGGAGGAAACAATAGCAATCCTTCAGGAAACAATAGCAATCCTGAATTAAAGGCATTTTGGCAAAGTTGATAGTCGCTAAAATTGTTCAATCAAGTTCCTTTGGCAATTGTGAGCAGTCTCAGGTCGAGAAAATACTGATTGAAGCAAATTTTGATAGCTCCCATTTAGCTTCTGACCAAACAAACACAATCCCAAGCGAAGTAACTGATATCGACTTTGACAACCATATTTATGCCGAATATTTTCACAAAGATGTTTACGATAATTCAGCTGACATTAATATTGAGGTTGTTTTGATGAAGTACTTTGTTGGTTACGTGGCATTCAAAATTATACCAAAGCTGGATTGTAGACAGTGTGAGAAGTAAAGAATGCTGGATGAAGTTTTGACGGCTTCCAGTGAACTTTTTATATTTTCAAAAATTATCAGTCAATAACAAGCTTTGGAAACTTAGTTGCTCCGTCTGTTGCCTTAATGAATGTGTGCAAGAAGCATCTACTTATTTTTTCATAAAATTTTTGGCTTCAAAATTTGCTTCATTTAAACCTATTTTAACTTATAAAAATTTTATTAAAACCAAAATATCTAAAAAAAATTCAATTGCTATTCACGAATTCAGATAAGAAATCTTTAAAATACACGCCAAATATTGCAAATTTGCTAACAATGCTATCATATCATACGCTGTCTACGAGACTTTGTAAGAAAGCAAAATAATAAAAAAGAAACATAAATACACACACTATAGCCGCAGTGCTCGCCCTTCGTTTTTGCAAACGCTTTCGCTCTCTGCAATGCGAGCGCAGCATACACAGCTGAAAGAAATGAGAGTGCGTACGCTGGACGGGTAGCACAGGAAATACCCGTCATAGAAAATGTTAGCTTGTATGAGATGCGCATTCTATATGATTTATATTCTTTGGTATTATGTAAGATGTCGGTAAGGCCGCATTCGAGAAAAATTCGTTTTATGTATACAGCATTTGATTCACTTCTCATTCAAAGTGATCCGATAAATATCCGATCAAGTAATTTGTTGTATATTTAGCGAATCTAAAAATTTTTTGTATCTTGCTATGGAAGCTAAAAGGTATAATAAGAAACTGAAATATGTGAACGCATAAGTACTTATAGATTATTTTAATTTTTAGGCAAACAGCACAAGAGAAGCTGTTAGCTGTACCAGGCTAACATTGTAGTCGTTACCGGTACCTTTTTGGTAGCTGCTTTCTGCCAGAAATCGAAGGAATGTTGCCAAAACCTGTCGAAGTAATTCAAATTAATTCATTTTGATTGAAAATAAACCTTGCTACTCGCATTGCATTTAAAAGAACTAACAACCCTCTTTCATACTGCTTTACGTGTGCCACGATTTTTTTTTATATTAAAAAAGGTCTATTGATGAATTCAATGAGCGCTCTCAACTTTTGTTTGTTTTGTTTAGCAAAATGGAAATTTGACAGTATACTGCATGTATCGACTGCATGTCGAAAATAGAGATCATCCGAAGGTTTGGATTATACCATTTTCTTAGGAAGTAATACGAATGCAGATCGAGTCTATCCGTTCCGCGGTGAATCCGTCGGCGTGCGTAATAAACACGAATTATTGACTTTATTAATTGGTTTACCAAAAAAGACTTCTGGCGAATTCCTGCTCATGTGAATGAGATGGGGTTTTGTGTCCAAGCCAGACAAAAAGGCTATGAACTTTTATAAAAACATTCAATGAAATATATTAATTAGTTGCTACACTTTTGTATTTGAAAAATGTGTAAAATGTTATTGAAGTATCTAGTTGAGTTGATTTGAACATTATCCGCATCTCTTGCAAATGAACCCAATGTAAATTCGCCGCTAATACCTCTTGTTGTTTGATTATTCCTGGGGAGCAAGATGCAGTTTCTAGAATATGTTGAAACTTTCCACAATATCAAGGGTAACCTTAATATTTTGCCATCTCAAATTGAATTGGCCAATTTTTACTTAATTTCGATTGGAACAGCAAAATTTTATAGAATTTTCCTAATTGGGGTTTTTGCACATATTTTCGGCACCAAATGGTTTTCACAACAGGCCATGTCATGTTAAGATACATCTGTACGTAAAATAAGCCTATAGAGACTAACAAAACTATAAACAAGTGATGCTTAAAAACTGAATTTGGACATCCTAAATGTGTTTTAGCGCAGTAAGTCGACATTTACACGTGCATTTGTACATCTGCAACTCTTGTGCTATTCTTATGTTCTTAGGATAACATAATAATAGAACAGAAGGGGGAAACACTACAGAGTGCGTTATAATTATTTTTATTCTCATTCGCAATTTAGTAGGCTGTAGAATAATTTAAAAAAGGAGGTTGCTAAAAAGTGTAAAAAAATTTATGACATTTGTTATAAAAAGTGTTATAAAAGAATTAAAATAATCAAAATGTAAACAAAATAACTTTTCACTTATTTACACAACAATTTAAGTCTACATGCGTCTCAAATTTATAAGAATGTCAAAAACAACAATATTAAAAACAAGAATTTCAGCAATTTAAACGCGGAGGAATTGCACATGTAAATGCAAGTGGGAAGTTCAAGAAAAAATCGTAAAGAATTGCTGCAATTAAAAAGGTACGTGTAAACAAGGACTAACCACTTATTTTTTATAAGCATCTTCGTGTGTATTTTATCATGCGCCGTTAGCTCTCGCTTTGTTTAGATTTTCTTGTGTGCTTTGGCTCTTGCTTTGTTTAGATTTTCTCGATGAAAGTCAACCAATTGCTGTCCAGTAATATTTTTAAATTTTTCCTTGATCTGACTGGAATGTTAACCTTGGCTGTAATAATGTATTTCAAAACACGTAAATTACTTACATTTTCTTACTACGAACTTAAATAATCCTAAAGTTTGTCATAGCAAACATTTGCAAATGTTTATATGGCATCCTACCTATTTCATATGTTTTAACAGCTTTTAAAACTTGTCATTTTCAGAGTTTTTACACTGAAATGTCGTCAATCGTCATTTGGACTAATTTTATTTTCAAAATCGTCAACACTGGAAGCCCATTGTCCAGCATTTTTCAGAGCAAGGTCTCGCTGCTCAATTGTATAACATTCTGAACGATTTCGGATCCTTGCCGTGTTTTAATCGTAACTCGCTTAGGTCTCTAACGCAATAACTTTAAAACATTGTACAAAAATATAAAAATGATTTTGTTTACAGAAACTTTGGACAAGTTGTCTTAAAATCCGCTTGTCTTAACTTCCGGTTGTCTAAAAAACCACTAAAATATTTGTTGAAAATTGTCAACAAGTTAATGATATTGCATGTATAATGTCAGTATAGAAAAGCTCTGCCATAAATTTTGAGTTGGGTTTGGACGTTTATTTCAATGGTTATTAGACTACCGGAAGTTAAAAAAAAGGCTCTAGTGTACCTGAGCCTTGAGTCTGTGTCAAAAACATACAATCAATATATGAGTGAGGTTTTCTACACCGCACTGCTATAACATGAACTTTTTTTAAGATTTTAACATGTATTTTCATGGGTTTTGGACAGCCGGAAAGGAAGAAAAACGAAGCGTAAAGAAAAAGCTTCAGTGCCCGGGCTATTAATGAAAATTTTTGGGAAGAAAGTTATTTTCCGAAAAACCTCTACAAATTTTTAAATCAAACGGTTTACGATACACGATGCCAATCAGTTCTTATATACAAAGAAGTTTGAAAAAATTCTCGTGAAGTTTTAAAGTTATCACCTAATCGATCACGTACTCTTTTAATAAGTGAGTACCAATATAACACGTCTTCTTTTTTCGAGGGATATTTTGTTCAGACAAGTCTGAACGAATTTTGAAATATGTGTGCATTTGTTTTGCGAGCAATGTTTAGTATTTTTTTTTTGTTTTTATATTCGTTGGTGTTATTACTTTTTATTTTGTGTGTTACTGATTGCTTTATATTTGTTAGTTAACAAGCAGCAGTCGCAAAGTTTACATGCATAAACATATCGAGCCATAAGCGCTAACCTATCGTAAGTCAAATTTTTGGAAAAAAAATTTTATTGCTGAAAAATAATCGTTAGGACAAGCCTCATCGTTTTGTATTTTTAAAATGACAAAATTGTTAGTAAAACATCAAAAAAAAAGCTTTTGCATTTTATCGTAAATGATTGTTTAAATTTTATTGTGTAGCAATTTTATCGTAAGTCACACATCAAATTGCTGCAGCAATCGCAAATGTGTTCAGATTTTTTTTTTTTGTTTTTTGATACAGTTATATGAGTAGGTAGAAATCTTAAATTTTTGCATTAAAACATTTGCATTTTTAATAAAGTTGTTTGAAATAAATAATAAAAACCGTCTCCTGTAAAATTTGCATTTTTTCACTTACGATAGGTTAGCGCTTATGGCTCGATATGGCGGACGACATATTTTCTGTTTAGTTTGTAAATGAGAGCGAAAGGGTAAAAGAACTTAAAACACAAGGGAACGAAATTTAACTTTTTTGTTGACTGAAATTGCAATTTTTGTTTACTTTAGGTCGCTTATTTAAAATCTAATCTTTTTTTTCATTAGCTCGATTTTTAAGTTTAATTTACACACAGCAGCAAACACAAACACATTATAAAATGCAATTTTTGTATGGAAATCGCGAATCAATTAGTTTTTTTCTCAGTAAATTGTGAACAAAATCAAAAGCTGTGCACTGATTTCAATAAATTTAAGCTCATTTCATTCGAAATAATATATTCAACTAAATGCTTTTGAACAAAAGCTTATTATTGTCGCAGTATTATTTGTTTATCAATTTTTAAAGAATTTTTTTTTGTTTAAATTGTTTCTTCGAAACTCAACGATTTCTCTAAAACAACTGGGCAAATTTTAAAACAATGTAAGCACGGCTTATAGATAATGTTGTCGAGGAGTTTTTAATTTTTGACATAAAAGTATGTCGCGAAAAGACGAGCTGATAGAAAAAAAAATGCTGATTTAAATTCAACATCCCAAATTACATTAAAAACAATATTTAGTTCTTAATCAGCAAATACCTTGTTCCCTTGTGTAATCATACTTTTTTATTACTTATATATCTTTATTTTTTAACATTGACTTCCTCTAGCTCAATATTAAAATCCGTCTGTAAAACCGTACGAATGCCAGAATTCTAAACGACGAGTCGGCAAACACATCCGAATTTTGTTAGACGTCAAAATTCTAAGGACATTTCAAATTTTTCTTCAGGACGATGTGCAGATATGAATAATTGTGCGAATATTTAATTATTTACCAGATTTCAATTATAAGGACCTCATTCCTCGGATTATCAACTATAGGCCTGTTTTAAGAAGTAGAGAAATATATTTTTTTATTATTTCATGAGTACATTTAGCTGGTATTGATGGAACTTACAGAGAAAAATGTTCTTCCCAAATAGGATTTAAGGTCTCAGTTTTAACGGATGAATTATAACGATGTGAACCTTTAGATTCAAGGTAAATTGTTACAAATGGATCTGAAAATCCGTTTGAGTCCTTTGGTAAGAGATTTTCAGCTTTAATTATTTCAACATTTAATCGTATATTTGGAGGCTCTTTCCGTTGAGCCAAATCGAGTATCTCCTCATGCTTCGAATTGTGTATCTTAAATGCTTCTTGAGCAAATTCAATAAGAGATTCTTTACAGACGTCATTGGCCTCACACCCAATATTATTCGTTATTTCAAAGAGAATTTCCTCATATAAATCCTCTATCTGTAACAAAATAACAAAATAATATTAGTTAATAAGTAACTTTTTGTAGTAAAGCATCCTTTATGAGCTGAATATAAAGTGTGAATTATATCATATACATTAAGGCGGGTCAAAAAGTTTTACGAGTCACCTGCTAGGTTTGAAGCCCATAGAGAAAGTATTTCAGAAAAGGAAAAAACAATTCCGCGAAAATTACATACCGCCAAAATTGAATTTAATGTACAATTTCGTATCGTCGAATTTGTATCTCCAAAAGCTTCACAGTTATTTTTGACTTCGAGTTCATTTTCGACTAGTTACATGCTATGCAACAAACTTAAAGATACTAAAACTTCTAAAAACTTGAGCTTTGAAAGTATTCATATATATTCACAACCAAAAAAGTTATATGAGGACCTATGAATATAAATAAATACTTTCAAAGCACAAGTTTTTAGGAATTTTAATATCTCTATGTTTGTTGCATAAAATGTTGTAAATATGAAAGAAGAAAATTGGGTACCCGTGTTAACTAAACGAAAATATAGCTTCACGAGACACAAAAAAAACGATGTACTACACGTTACGATCCGACTTTAAACGAAAGAACTGTACAATTTTGGCGGTATTTAATTTTCGCAATTTTTTCAACATTTCTGATATACTCTCTTTATGGGCTTCACAAATAGAGGGTGACTGGTAGAACTTTTTTTAACACTGGGATCGGCCCGCCCTAATATACATAAGTAGGGCACCTAAAAAGAACAGTCAAAATTAAAAACGACCATTAAAATGTGAGGATTTCTATTGTTCATAAATTAAATGAATGGATACTAGTGTACTCTAAAAAACTACTTCAAAATACTTAGTGGTATACATATTTATTTCGTTATATGATGGAACTTTATGTAGTTTTAGATAGTAATGATGCGGCAATCTCAAATCTGGCAATCGATGACAATAGGGTTCCTATACGAGTGAATTTTGCAATAGAGCCGGAAAAATTGACATGTGGCTTATAAAATTTACATCACATAATGTCACTCATCTGACAAGCCATGGGACTTGACATTCCTTGGAACAAAATTTCCATCAATTGTATTTCCATATTCAATTCGTCGTAGTGAAAACCAAAGCATGCAAGGGTACAAAATATACATTATAAACACTGGATGATGTGCTTTTTATAGCATGTCTCTAAAAAACGCGATAACTGTCAAACAAATTTAGTTAGAAAATTTTGTACGAATATGGCTGTTTGAGATTGTAAAAAGGCGAAATCAACAAAGGGGAAACAAAGCTTCCCTTTAATGGACAAAAGGTACCTTGGAAAAAAGTACACTTTTTTGAGTATTTGTTTAACAAATCATAGCTTTTTGCTGACAAACAAACGGCCAATGTTAGTTGAGATGCAATTAGCCCGTTACTGCCTGCCCATAGATCGGCTTGTACGATTTTTATGAAATTTGGAAATTAATGTCCAAAGAACCATAGAAGTCGAAAGAAAAAAACTCGAGTTTTACCTGAGATATGACATGAGTGTTTAAATACCCGACATGCATTGGTATTTCGACAGGTATTTCGATGCAAAATTATTCGGCGACAGAAAGTTCAAACTGCTATATTGCAAGCTCTTTTTATCTTAGTGACAATGAAGAATTAGACGAAAATGTTCAATTCTTGCGAGATGAGCCGTAACTGCCTAATGAGATTGCCGGACAATTCGAAATCGAATGTGTTTACAATGACACCAACGAGAACATACCATCAGTCGGTGATAATGATACGGTAAGTTATGAACCCGAAGAAGACCAAGAAGAAGGTGATAAGCCGGTAGCCTCAACATCTAGTGGTCTGAGTTCAACACTGAAGTCAAGTAAGGCACCGAAGAGACCAAACATCAATGAAGGAATCCAATTAAAATGGTCTCGGTCACATAATTATAAGACTCACATAATAATTATAAGACTCTATTCGATCATACGGCCAATTCACAAAAAGCTTTGTATGAACAAATTGGTGCTATGTAAGAATCCACTGCAGCATTGGGAGATGTTTATCGATGAGGAGGTGTTGAACCTATTGGTCACTTCAACCAACCATTACGCTGCGGCCAACAATTGTACATCGTTCATGACATCAACTAGCGAAATTAAAACATTTATGGGCTTGTTGTATATCACAGGTTACCACACTTTACCGCAAATACATAGCTATTGGTCAAATCGAGAATCATTGCGATGTGCACTAATAAAAGAATGTATTTAAACGAATGAAACAATTCTTTCACGTGTGCGACAACTCAGCATTGGATACGAAAAACAAATTTGCAAAAGTCGCACCATTGAATGATTTATTGAACAAAAATTTCTTCAATTCGGTGTATTCTCTCACCACCTTTCGATTGATAAACAAATGATTGCATACTACGGCCGGCATGCGTGCAAAATGTTTATCAAGGGAAAACCCATTTCGTTTTGGATACAAGTATTGGTGTTTGGCTTCAACATAATGCTATTTGCATCAGCTTATTCCATATGCTGGTGCATCAGAACAGGTACCCAGGTTTCGGGCTGGGAGAAAGGGTAGTCCTATCGCTGTTGCCACATGTGGAGGACCGCGCCAAGCACACAGTTACATTTGACAATGACAGTCACAAACTCATGACTCGTTTGTCGAACGAAGGATATTTCGCTTTAGGAACTGTTCGTGATAATCGGACCAATCATGCCGATTTAATGGACGTCAAGGAAATGAAAAAGAAGCCTCGCTTCTTGAATGAAAAAAGAATAAATTATGAACAAGCCCAGCTATCATCATCCGGGTACAACGTCGGCTTCTGTCCGCAATGCGGTGGCAAAACTGAGTATGGTTGTATGAAGTTCAAGATGAATTTGCATCCCGCTACTTGCTTCCTGGATTATCACAACGGTTTTGCAGCGGATCAGAAGAAAATTGTTAAGGATAAGTGATTTATTTCGTTTAAGTACCATGTTTTCTTAATAAAGTTACAAAGTGTTCGATTTAAATATGCTTTGTATTCATTTTAAACAATTTTTTTTTATTTTTATATATAGCAAACAATTTTGTTATATATTGAAAAAATGGAATGTCGGGTATTTAAATACCCATTTGTATTAGACCGGATCTGGAGGCCAGGTGTGTTGATGTATCGCTGCCTGATTTTTACATAGTTTGATTCATTACATCGTAGACAACTTAAGCTATTCGGTAAAATTAGAATTTTTTAATTTCTTCCATTTTCCTATGTTTGACAGCACTTTTCCGGAGCATTTTCCGAAAAAAATCTTCGATTTTTTCTTGCAAAAAACAAAAGATAACAAAATTAAAACAAAATCCTGCTAAATGCTTTAATATACTGCGACATCGCTCATCTTATGTATTTATGTATCAACACTTTCTTGGAAAAGTGTTGGGGGTGTTGCTAGACCTTTAAGCTTTTGTTTCCCGAAACCCCGTCCGTTCTAAGAAAGGTTAACTTGTTACCGTTAATCAAATTTTGTTTGATGTACATATATTATTAAATCGGTCTTAAATTTGAGCTTGGACGTAGGGGACCAAAAGATCACCAATTTTTAAATAAGAATAAGTTTTACTAAGAGTCGAAAAATTAATTTGTTATGAAGATTTTGTTAAGATTGGGGTTGGACTTATCGAGCCAAGAGGCCTAAAAAACGGCCCAATGGTAAAAAGATGAGACCAAATGTAAATATCGGAATTTCAATACTCAAATCTAAGCAAATTTCAATACGAACCAAATATGGATTTTTTTGAAAATTTGGCTAAGAGTCTAAACAGAGAATTGAGTATAACACTGTGGAACAAATTCAGGATAGAAAAAGTTAGGTCGACTCTGAAAGTGAGGGGTGAAAATGTAGGCTAAATTAGAAGACCCGTATCGCGCCGTTTGTTTATGTTAGTTCGATTTTTTTTTAATTGACCTTCGAACTATGTTGTCAAATACCGATTTTTAGCATATTGTTTATATGGTTTTTTGGCTATAACTCGTCGACTAATTGATATTTTTTCAATCTGTAAAAGCCAAATTAATGCTCTGTCCAGCAATTAAAACTTTTTAAAAAACTTATTTAGAACATTTTTGTGGTGCTTATGAAGCAAAATGTTGGAAAAATTATTTTGTTTTCATGCTTTTTAAAAATATTTTCTCCAAAACTAAGTCTTTTTTGCTCTCTGTTTGATCTATTATATGCTTCTTAGTTTCTTCAATAAATTTCATCATGATACAAAACTTGCGTTTTCCAGCTTAATATTAATTTACTTCTCATTTTTTATGTATCAATTTTGTTCAGTGTTGGTTTTGAAGAAACATTGAAAAAGAAACTATTAAAATATGTAATAAAAATATAATTTTGAAATGTTAGTTATGAAAAGTTTTAAGTAAAAAAAATAAATTAATGATTTGGTCAGTTGCCGTTTTGCAGCGGCTGTGGATCAAAATCACTGCTCTCTCTAATATCTTGGTCATCATCATCAGAAAGGTCGATAATTTCGCCCAGCAGATATTCTGGAAGTTCATCTTTGTCTTTCCCTTCTTTCTCTTTTTCCTCGTCTTCCTCTTCTTCAAAGGTGTTTTTATACCACCAACAAATTTCAGCGAGTATTGCTTCTGGAGATTTCTTTCCTCTATACCTGAAACGAAAATAGTTTTCAATTGTTAACATGTTTTAATTGTTCACTCTGACAAAGATATTAGAAAAATCTAGGAATTGAAAAAATGCACACTCTATAGTTACCTTATTTCAAATGGAAGCGCAGTTTGGCGACAACGTTCGTCTTGCTCATCAGATTCAGTTGGCAACTGTTGAGCGAGTTGATCAAGATGCTGATGCAAGAGATGAATTTTGTACGACATATTAACCCCAATTTCATTGAAAGCTGCCAACATGTTTGCAACAGATTGCCTGTAGTTATCTTTGCGTTCTTTACCCAAAAGTCCTTTAATGACTGCTTTCAATGCATGCCATGCATTCAATTCTCGGTTTGTCAGAACTTGGTGAAAATCATGATGACACAATAGTTTCCGTATGTCGGGGCCATTAACAACCCCTTCCTGAATTTTGGCATTACTTAGTCTTGGGAAAATGTCTTTTAAGCGGTTGAACACTGCTGGCCTTTTTGCGATACATTTTTTTTAGCAATGCCAAGTTTAATGTAAAGCAAATGCGACTATACCAGTTATGCTGTTTGTACTGGTTTCTTCCTTTAGTACCTTCTCCGTATCGTGAATCCCTATCGCACAAAAAACACTGATATTTTGGTCGGCCAGATGCTGTAAAGCCTGTAATCAATGAAACTGTTTTGAGGACGCAGCAAATGCGCCACTGGTGTTCGTTATACAGGGTGGCCCAAAAAGGACCGAAGGATTAAAAATAACTGTAATTTTATTGTTTTTATTTTTTATTGATTTTTTTTATGTTTTTAAATATTTAATTCATGGAAATTTTTTACATTTAAGTGTGAAATATAACATCTCTCAAATGGTGTCCATTTTCTTGCAAACAAAAATTGGCTCTTTTAACCGCATTTTCCATTACTGCCCTAGAGTTTCTGGTTCCAAGTTGCTTATTTCTGCTTGAATGTTGTGCTTAAGCTCTTGAATTGTTTGGGGTTTATTGATATACACAACTATTATCAAATAGCCCAACAAAAAAAAGTCTGGAGCGGTCAAATCTGGTGAACGTGGAGGCCAAGCAAAATCACAATTTCTGGAAATTATTCGTTCACCAAAAATGTTATGAAGAAGTTCCATTGTCGCTCTTGCTGTATGCGCAGTTGCTCCATCTTGCTGGAACCATATGTTTTGATTATTCTCAACATGTGGACGCAAAAAATTGTCTATCATAGTCCTATACAGAGCCCCGTTAACCGTTTCTGGGTGACCCTCCACATCTTCGAAAAAATATGGACCGATAATTTTATCAGCCATAACACCGCACCAAACAGTACATCTGGCGGGGTGTAATTCACGCTGATGTAATGCCCTAGGATTGTGAGTGCCCCAAAATCTACAATTTTGTTTGTTTACATAGCCATTTAAGTGGAAATGAGCTTCATCGCTCATTATAAGATTGTTTAAAAAGTTATCATTTTCTTCTTTTTCCAGAAGAATAAAAAAATTCAATGATTTTGACGCGTTTCTGCACATCATATGTAGCCATGATTTATCTCCAAAAACCAGTAAATAACCTGCAAAAGACAAAAAAAAAATTATTAAAAACAAAAAAGATATAACCATTTTTAATCCTTCAGTCTTTTTTGGGCCACCCTGTATTTGACTACTTCCAGAATATGCTTCAAATTATCGAAATTTTTACTAGTGTCATTGCTATATGCAATCGGAACAGAAGCCATTCTATTTGTGTTGTGCAAAGCACAACTTTTGAGCTGATTAGTGAACTAGCTGATGCTGATTATTGAACTATTTTTTGCATCATTCACATTGAAGAACTCTTTTTGGCGTTTTCGATATGCTGTTACTTTGGTATCTTTCGGCAGCAACTTATTTCCTTTCAAAAATGAAGCCAGTAGTTCTGATTTTTTCTGAGTCAACCCCAAATTTGCAACAATTCCATCCAATTTGTTTTGTGTGACTAGGATTGGGTGCTTTGATGTTTCATAGGATGTACCTTCACCAGGGTCGTATTCTGAGAGAAATGCATTGATGTAGCAGCTGCGGTTGTAGTACGAGTACTGATATCTGTTTGAAGATCAATACTTCGGTATGTTGGTACTGGAACGAATTCTGAGTGCGGTTATGGTAATTGGACACTTGGCACTGCTACATAGGTTTTATTCTTTGCTTTCCTTCTATTCAAAGTTTTATGGAAGTTGATACATCCATAGCAATTTTCTTCTTGATGAGGGCTGTTGTCTAACCACATCATTGGTATACCAAAAGGCATAGCCTTCTTCTTTTCACTTTTCCATTGCATAAGAGTTGAATAGCAATTAAAGCAAATTTTTTTAGGGGCATAGTTTATGTCAGTGATGAACACATGCGAGAAATATTGTTTATAGGCTTAAAAAAAACACTCGCATTGCCACATTTTTCCACAAACATTGCAAAAAATGGTCCATTTTACATTTTGGTTCCGACATTTTTAAAACAATACATATTATACTTACAATGTTTTTTAGTTATTTTTATGAAACCGATGCACTTAACTTAAATCACTCACAAAATGAATTAAGTTGCAAAAAAAAATTAATAGCGTATTTTATCACGACCGAGCGAAACTTAAAAGACATCAGCTTCGGCAGAGGTTCGAGTCTTAACTGAATCTTTATTTTTGAAATTAGTTCGGTTGTACGAAATAAAAAAACGCTACCTGTGCGGTGGTTGAAACCCAAAAAGTTGTTTTACTAATTCCTCTTTTTCTTTTTCAATGTTTCTTCAAAACCAACACTGAACAAAATTGATAAATAAAAAATTAGAAGTAAATTAATATTAAGCTGGAAAAATAATACAAAACTTGCCATTTCCAGCTTAATATGATTGTTTTCTTTTCAAATGAAACTTATTAAAGAAACTGAGATACATATTATAGATCAAACAGAAAACAAAAAACACTTAGTTTTGTGGAAAATAAGCATGGAAAAAAATAATTTTTCCAACATTTTGCATCATAAGCACCACAAAAATTTTCTAAATCATTTTTTTTAAAAAAAATAATTGTTGGACAGGTCTCTAGCAATAAGTTGGCTTTTACAAATTGAAAAATATCAATTAGTCGAAGAATTATAGCCAGTGCTACCGTTTTAGCATT
This sequence comes from Hydrotaea diabolus, assembly GCA_963513945.1. NCBI lineage: Eukaryota > Metazoa > Arthropoda > Insecta > Diptera > Muscidae > Hydrotaea > Hydrotaea diabolus. The sequence goes on along the minus strand of OY740716.1, from coordinate 97,884,338 downwards.
TTTGCAGCTAAATTTAGCATTTTTTTTGTATTTAGCCGCAAAATTTTCATTTAGCATTTTTCTAAGCTTTTAGCAATTATTAATTTAGCATTTTTAGCATTATTCTATCTAAAAAATTTCAAATATTTTAGTACTTTTTGTTATAAAAAAATCTAATAATTTTTAGTTGACTACACATTTATACATAAAACCATGGCGATTCAGCTTTCAGTGTCTTCAGCATCATAACGCTACCTGATGAAATTAAGTATTTGGTTATAAAAGCATTTACGCTGCGATTACTGATTATTTAAATTGGTAAGAGCTTGTGACACTACATGGTTGTCAATCAGCTGTAAATCGCATAGAAAATCAATGGCTAGAGTTGAAAACTCATTTTGAAATTGCCGCAACGGTAGAATCATGTCATCAAGCCAATATTTTAAAAAATTGTACACTAACAAACATATCTGAAGTTTTTGAAACCTTTGCCGTAAGCTGTAAAAAATTTAAATAATATGTTTGAAAGTAATAATGCTGACCCTACTCTGCTTCTATCAGAACTATATGTGACAGCGCACAGAGAAAGGGACCTAAGGGTAAAATTTTCACTCTTTTTTGATGTGGACAACATCTGAGCATCAAATGAGACCGATCACATGCCCCAAAAGTGTTCCTTCCCAGAGATATGCGCGTTTTATGAAAGTGATGATACACCAAAGATACACGTATTTAAATCTTTAAAATGGCTCTCCTGAACAAAACTGGTTTTTACCCTTAGGCCCCTTTCTATTTTGCGCGTCCCATATGTTCTTTTGAAAGACCTTTCCTATCAAATTGATTTAAAATCTGACACTTTTGATCCCTTAAATTCGCGTTTAGAATATTTTCTTTTGTTCCAACACCATGCATTAATTACAACTTTGAAGAATTTTTAAAATCAAAGAAAGATGTAATCAATTCTGAAGAAGAATATGAAATAAGAGTTACTTGCCGAAAGTTTATAGCTCAGTTAATATTTGAACAACAAATGGAAGATTTCACAGTGGACGAAATAACTATTTTGGAAAAGCAATGGCAAAACTCAACAATTGATTTCTGGATAAGTGTATACGAATATAAAAATGCTTTAAATGAAAACCCGTTCAAGGAATTGTCTTCTTTTGTTATGAAGTTTCTAGTTTTACCATTTAGTAACGCAGAAGATAAAAGTTTTCAGTGGCATGAACCTTATAAAAACCAAAAATAGAATCATATTGAATACTATGAATTTACTTCTTTACATTAGAGGTGGATTGAAAAGGTTAAATAAATGTTGCGAAAGTTTAAAAATTACCAACGATCTCATAAATAAAATGTGATAAAAATATGTATGATAATGATATTTCGACCGACGGAAGTTGAGGAAGAATATTCATTTGATAATGTATTTAGTTTATAATTAAAATTTATCATTTGTAAACAAATGATATTTAAAAATGTACTGAAGTGCCATTAAATAGAGATTTAAATTTTTATGTTATTTTTTTATATAAATATACATATATGTATGTATGTACAAACCAATGTGATATTGAATTGAATGGTCACTTTTTCTTTTATGTATGTAAGACTCTTTATGTTTCTTTTTTATTCAATAAATAGTTTTTTTTTTGTTGTTTGCCATGGCTCAACAATACATGGTTGAATTATTACTTGAAATTGTTTTATTCTAATGAAATATATTTCTAAGGCAACATTGAATACAAAATTTTTAAAAAAAAAAGCTTTATAGTGATAATTTTTATAAAAAACGTTTTTTAATTTAGCATTATTTTTCGGCATTTTAATATTTTTTTAGCATTATTTTAATGCTGATTTAGCTGCAACACTTTTTTAGATCTGGTCACACTGATTATAGCGAAAATACCATATACACAATATGCTGAAAATCGGCTTTTGACTGCAAAGTTGAAGGTCGATTAAAAAAAATTCGAACTAACACAAACAAACGCCGCGATACGGGTCTTCTAATTTAGCCTATATTTTCACCCCTCACTTTCAGAATCGACCTAACTTTTGCTAACCTGAATTTGTTCCACAGTGTAATGGTAGCTTGGAATAAAATAATTTGCCATCATCAATACAAGATTCAGAGTCAATTTTTCTTTTTAAAAAAGATAAAAAGAATTTTTGCTTCAAAACATTGATATGCTTCTAATATGATATAGTCGCATTGTATTATACATTTTGAAAGCTCATTTCATTAACAACAAAATTGTATTTATGTATATGTTTTTTTGTATTTATGTATACATATGTATATGGGCCCAATTCCACGACTGCCAGTTCCATGCCCCAGATTGTCCCGAAACAAACACTCTTCGGCCAGGGACAGTCACCTCAACATTTTTTCGTCGTGTGTCCATTTGTCCATTTTTTCGTCGTGTGGGACTTCCCGGAATGTCTGCTCCAAATGTCACTAATCCAAGCCGGGATCGACCAAAACCCTGGACCTTGCATCTGTTCGATTTGTCAGAACCGTGTACACCATAGTGCTACGTCTGTAAGGTGTAACCGTTGCATGTAGTGGGTACACTTTAGGAGCTGCTTAGGTCTGAACCACTACAGGGAGTTGTGATGTATACAACGTGTTACGTAAAGATCGCACGAGAAGTGGAGATGGCGAACTGGCTTTCTAGTTGCACCATTCTATACACTCTATAATCCATGGGCCTACATGGAATGTATGGGGGTAGCAGTGAAGTCAGGAACTGTCGAGATAGAGCTGTACAACGTATACATCCCGCCGGTTTATTTGCCTGACATTAGCAATCTGATACAAGGCAATAACCGCTTGGTCCTAGGTGACTTGTGCCATTCTCTACAAGACAACGGCAAGTGAATGAGGACAGCCCTACGCGGAATATATGCGATTGGCCTATCTCGCCAGACCTAACTAAGGCATCGCCTGCCCTGGCAACTCATGATCTAGTTAGGAACAAATTCTCCATCAACAGAACACCCAGCTTCAAAATCTCAGAACGCCGTACGCCTCTATCAAAAAAAGGGTGATAGGGATGCCTTAGTAATCTACCCATTCCGACGGATGTTTGCGTATCCGAGAAGAAATTCCGTGCCATTATCAACGCAGCAGCCGCTCGCCATATTCCTGCTGGCTTAAAAAATTAAGCCAAATTGCGAAAATTATTTTATTTTTGGATTTTTAGAAAATTTTGTAGTTATTTAGTACACCATATTTTAGTGTACTTATATATTGTAAGCCGTTTTTTATGCTAACAAACCAGCTGTATAGGGACTATATAAAATAATGGGCCTTAATGGTCGGTACAAGATTGGCCGTTTGTCCTACGTCATATTCTGTACCCAATTTCATCGAAATCTGGAAAAATTGTGTTTTAAAGCGTTAGTACGAGGGCGACCGCAAAACTAACTGGCCTGGCACATTTTTTGTTTTACTAGCAATTTTTTTTTGTTTTTTAAAAGCAATCTTTTATAAGCCATCTGTCGAAATTTCCGAAATATTAAATGATTATTTTCTTTGTTACAGGTGATTGAAGTAAACAAGTTTTATAATTTTTGAAAAATGGAAAATAAGGGTTTCGTGCGGTAATTAAACACTTTTATATGAAAGGTTATACGCCACATTTAATCAAAGATGAATTGGATTCTGTTCATGGTGATAATGCACCATCATACTCCACCGTGAAATCCTGGGTTCAACAATTTAAAATGGGTCGTTCAAGTACGGAAGATGAACAACGCTCTGGAAGACCGAAAACTGCTACTACTATTGAAAACATTAGAAAAATATTTAATGAAGTGACTAAAGATAGACGAATAACGCTCAGAGAACTTGTTGATATTGTTAAAATACACGAAAAACAAGTTTGGAGTATTTTACATGATGAACTCTACATGAAAAAGCTATCCGCAAGATATGTGCCGCGTTTGTTGACTTGGCTCCAAAAAATATCCCGTTGGACCAATTCCGAGGAGCTTTTAGCGATTTATCAGCGTAATCCAATAGAGTTCTTGCGCCGATTCATAACTGTTGATGAAACATGGATCCATCACTACATCCCAGAATGGAAAGAACAGTCAACACAATGGAAAGAAGCTAGTAAAAGTGGTCACAAGAAGGCAAAAATTGTTAAGTCTGAAGGATAAGTAAGTAATGGCCACAGTATTTTGGGATGCAAGGGGTATAATATTTATTGATTATCTTGAGAAAGGAAAAACTATAAATAGTGAATATTATTGTGCATTATTGGATCGGTTGAGTGAAGAAATCAAAATAAAACGACCGCATTTAGGAAAAAAAATGTTCCTTTTCATCAAGATAATGCTCCTTCACACACTGCATTTTTAACTCAACAAAAACTGGCCGAATTACGATTTGAAATTGCTCCGCATCCACCATATAGTCCAGATTTAGCTCCTTCTGATTATTTCATGTTTCCAAATTTAAAAAAATTTCTCGGTGGCAAAAAATTTTCGTCCAATAGCGAGGTTATTGCTGAAACTGAGGCATATTTTGAAGGTCTTGAAAAATCTTATTTTTCGGATGGAATTAAAAAACTTGAAAAACGTTTGATGAAGTGTATTGAGATGGAAGAAGATTATGTTGAAAAATAAATAATAATAATTCCAAAAAAACGGTTATTTTTATGTTAGGCCAGTTACTTTTGCGGTCGCCCTCGTATGTAAAATTGTGGAATAATATCACCTATTTTTAGGACCTGGAAACTTTTTGATCGTAATTAACTGTGCCAAATTTCATAAAGGTTGGAGTTAATATGTGGCTTCTAGAGCTAAAACATAAAATCGGTAAATCATATCTGATAAATCTTTATTTGAGTACGCAGCGATTTTCTTCAATTTCAATTGCGGGCGTCCCTTGTCCACAAATTCTTCCAAACATGATATAAGCTGGAGATTATTAACATGATATAAGATCGGACAACAATTGTGAGCTGTACATTGTTAAATGGACTATATCAATATACCAGTAATGTAAGAAAACACATACTGCTTGTAGGCATACCTTTTATTCCTAGCCATGCACCTTCTGGTATTTCCCACACAAATGAACCCATATAAATTGTTCCCTAGTGCATAAAATTCGCCTCAATTGTAAACTGCGTAGTATTTTTTAAGCGGCTTAACCACTAATCTTCTTGCACCTCCCGCACATGTGGCGCTATCCTAGCGTAAATTGAAATCCACTTAACGTTTTTCCTTATGTATAAATGTTCATATACTCTCCACCATAGAAAAGGAGTATATAAGTATGTACAAGATCTTCATATCGTTTGCTACTCCACTTAACATTTTTCCTAATGTATAAATGTTCATATACTCTCCACCATAGAATAGAAGTATATAAGTATGTATAAGATTTTCATATCGTTTGCTACTATTCTAAATTTTTGTAGATGTATGGCGTTCGGTTGGTATTGAAAATGGACCAAGTCTGACAAAAGGGAAAAAGAACTCCCTTTGAGGGACAGAAAAATGCATTATCAAATATTTAATTTTTTGACATTTTTGCTATGTAATTTGATTAATGAACCTTTAATCATTGTTTTTATACGCTTAGTTTATAGTCAGTTTTATTTTTTGAAATTTCACAAATCCGAATAAGTACCTATATTAACGATTTAAATCAATTTAGGATTCGGCCTGTAAGCACATATTTGTATTAAAAACAGTAAAATTTCGTCCCTAATCAGAATTTAACGGTAAAAGGCGAATGGATGGAAAGAGGATGAGAACCTCTACAAACTGTAAATTGAGAGCAAAGGCGGCGTTGGTTATTCCAGCGGCAAACCTGGTGGTGCCAGTACCATCCACCCATTCAAACGAAATAGGGCAATGGAAGCGACTGTGACCACACTTACCAGCTCAGCGCTACCTGATTGTTCCGAAAGTAGCACGGACTCATTCGACAACAGTACAGACAGTCCTATGGAGGATGACAATGCAGTATCAACGAGCAAAAGAAAGCATAACCCAACAGGCAGTGCAAGACGCCTTGTTACAAGCTCAAAGTTGTCGTCCCACGGAGCAGCAACGGTGTGCCAGCTTTCCGCTGAGGGCATTGGAATCTCAACCCCATGTCAGTCAGGAATCCACAAAGCTATCTACAAGAAAGCTGCTCGGGTGAAGATATACTTGGTAATCACGCTTTATCTGCAGAAGTGGCGCATGTACTTTTACGGTAAAAACACTGAGAGATTTGCATATCAGGCCGTGGTCCCGTGGCCGTGGTCCAGAATGTGTTAGATGAGTTTAACCTGTGGGGATCAATTGTGATTATTGTTGCCGATACAACAAGCGTGAGTACCGGCAAAAAGACAGGCTTTGTAGTTTGACTGCAGCAAATGTTTGAAGAGAAAGGTCACCACAAACCCAAGTTCATCAGTTGCCAGCACCATGTGCTGGATCGCGTTCTTCGGGTTGTCATGGACGATGAGCTCCATGGGTCGACTAAATCACCAAACATCGAGTACTTTTTTTGCAGGGTTTAATGATCAATCATGATCAATTAAAAGCAGCCTTCAGCAATGGTAAAACTGAGATTAAGGAAACAGGCGGCTGGAGAGACGACATGAAGTTTCTCTTCCACCTCACACGTATCTTCCGTCACTTCACTGAGAGGAGTGATATCCCTGCATAAACTTTACAAAAGTTTATGCAGATCCCAAACATCAGCAATGCACGCTGCAACGCTCGTGTCATTCTTCTTGCGTTTATTCTGATGCCTGAAACCCGGAAAAGGTTGCATAAAATCTGTTCATTCATTTCTTACTCATGGTTTGATCATTGGTTCAGTAGTTAATTGTTCCGCGCTGAAGATTTTGAAGAACTATTTGCAGCTCTGAATGACTATCCAACAGCTAATACAAGACTAATACAACTCCTGCCCGAACAAGGACAACCTCCCACTAAGATTCATCCTCTCCAATGACAACGTGAATGTGTGACAACTTCCTTGTGTGTTTAATGATCCTATGTAATGTTACATATATGTGGCTCTAAAGCTTGTGCCCAAAATGCTGATAAATAAAAATTTTAAAATCACGCTTTCGATTTATATTCAGTCCATAGTCAGTCCGAGTTGCTGCCAACGGCGCCGAATCGACTCTCCACGGTCTTGGTGTACACTCTCAGCTACGGCCGCTACTTTTTCTTCACTGCGTGCTGGACGTGGTCTATTCGGTCAAATATTATCCAATAATGAATGCTGTGTCTCAAGATAGGTGATGGTGTTGCGAATAGTACGCTCAGTAGGCCGATTATTTTGATCGTAAGTTGAACAAGGTGCACGAAACACATTCCTCACAGAACGTGAATTTTCGTAATAAAGTTGAACGATTTGTAAACGTAAACGCCAAACAATACTTAACAAAAAAAAACATGACTGCATGACACGACTCACACGCGATCTTTCAAAAAGGTATCTCTACTTGGATCAACCATTATAAAAGTCATTACCCTAATGGACATATGGGAAATAAAAATCAATAAAATTTCATCACGGGTCCAAATATCATATTAATTTTAAAATTTTACTATTTTTAAGTGCCACGGGTATAAAGTCCTTGAGTGACGAAAATGATATTTTTCGAGCATAGACATATGGGTATTTAGTGGAATTTTATGAAAAATCTATGTCTTTGTGTCAAAAGACTTCCCGTAATGCTTGGAGACATATGGATTTCCAGAAAAAATTACATTTTCTCGCAAGTCCAAATATGTATCCAGATTTAAGATTTAGACCAATTTTGAACTCGGACTTGCCCATATGGTTCCAAAAATCTACGTTCTTCAATTATGTCCTAATAGATTTAAAAACAACAACATTTTTCGTCACAAATCCGAAAAAAACCCTCCGACTTGGCCCATTGGTCAAAAGTCGCTTTATTGCACGCAAACGACGTCCCTTCGAACGGCAGTATGACATTAGGCCCCACGAAAATACACCCCAAACCAAAAAGGAAATTAGTCCCCAAATGTGGGGTCTAATTGTATAAGTATTATGAAAATAGACCCCACGAAATTATACCCCAAACATAGAATGAAAATAGGCCCCAAAATTTATATTTGAGCCTAATTTCGTAGTGGTTATTTGAAGGTATGCAAATACATCCCAAAATATAGAGTTGTTGTTTCCTGTATAAACTTGGGGTCTATTTTCATTTTTAGGTTTTGGTGTAATTTCCATTTATGTTTTACAAAATGAACTACAAGTACCAAAAAAGGCCCCAAAACGTGTAGAAAATCTTTTACGTACAGTTTCAGTTGTGTGTAAATATTAATAGTTGACATATTCTCTTTTTGCACTTACACATTTGTAATTATTATAAGTTTCTACGTGAATTGGAAATGCAATGTCATAAACCAGATTTACTGTTTTGCGGTCCCAATGCTGTGCATGACCTAAAGTGCATAACCTAAAGCCTAAAGGCAGGGGCCCATGATTTACCTAGTTACAACATGGATAGTCTGTTTCTGTCCACTTCAATAATGCAATTGATTGAATTCTCTATTGACGAAAGTATTCATAAATAAGTTAGTAACAATGATTAAAAAAGGTATTTTTATAAGAAGTATGTGGTTTCAAGTTTTTCAGGTTGGTCATCATGACATAAGTGTTTACCAGCAAAGCACTTGTACTACTTCCTCTGGTATTATAGGAAAGTTAGTGGAAAAAATGGAAATTTTTTCAAGTTTGTCCAAGCGATCCGGAGTTCTTCAAAAGTCGTCACTTTGATCTGTTGTGCGACAGTGGTCCAACGCAAAACAAACAAAGGAGAAGAAGCAGAAAGGAGTCTGTAATCGTATATCTTTGATATGTTGTGCGACAGTGGTCCAACGCAAAACAAACAAAGGAGAAGAAGCAGAAAGGAAGGTGTAATGGTTGAAGCGACGTTGTTATTAGAAGAGGCGTAGATAGCGGTTGGAAAATTTCTTGAGAGAATGATCCACGAATCAAATAGGGTTTGTTGTGGTTTTACTCTCAAGAGACTGAGCCTGTCGAAGACTTAGAAGAACTTCCAATCGATGACGAAGCTGAAGACGAAGGTCCTAATGTTGCAGATCAAAATGTTATATTATGTATCATATGTGTTGAAAGGTTTCCAAACATACTACTCTTACCCTGCAAACACTTGCTGGTTTGCGAGGAATGTAATTTGAAATTCCAGGCAAATGCAAATAATCAATAAGGATATAAATGTCCTCCGTACAAGATATTATAGGTAATAAACTATATAATTTTCAATAAAAATCAACGCTTTCCTTTCTTCGCCGAAGGAAATTAGACCCAAAAAATATTTAGAGTTACATTGAGTTATCCAAATTAAATTTTATTGTCTGTAGTTTTGCTTCCTGAGGTGACTTGGACGGAGTCGAAACAGCATTTGAGGTTAATTCAATACATCACGGCGAACCCCAAACGCCTATATTTATGTTATGTACTGGTAATGCCACGTAGTTCAGACATAAATAAAATTGTCAGCCGAAACATCAGTTTCCACAAACATGTTAAGATCTAAAAATTTACGATATAAAGGGTTTTCCAACCATAATGCACGATTCGCACCTTAACGCCAAGCTTTTGTCCAAATTAATTTGCCATTTTTTTGTTTTAGTGTTACAAATTTAACACGCAATTGAGCAGCGCGCTAAAATTGTTGAAGCCCGATTATGGGCGTAAAAATCAAAGTGTATTTCCCAATGTGTCCACAAGCAGGATAATTGTGCTCAAATTTCAGCAAACCGCGTCTTTAAGAAATGTAAAAACACCTGTGCATGCCCATCCAGTTCGTTCTGTCATTGTGGCACACTTATTCGAAAAAAAGGTCTGCCAAGCAGTTACAGTGAATGGTGTTCCCTATCGAAAGAAAATAACGGACTGTTGCCAATTAACGATATGGACCTAGACGATATGTCCAACAGGATGTTGTCACAGCCAATGAAACAATGGCTCTTTTGCGTGAGAAATTCAATGGCCGTATTATTTCGATGTTAATTGGCCGCCACGATCATGTGGTTTGACTTTGCTATCCTATGTCTGTGTAGACGTCTGTTAAGTAGAGCAGCTGATCTTTTTAAATTTTTGTTGTGCTTAACTGTTTGCTTCTTAAATTTATAAAATTCAGTGAAAAAAGATTAAATTTTAAAAGAAAATGAATAATCCTGTTTTGAGACTGACTTGAATTCAATTTGTTGTTGCTGCTGGTAAAGAATTAACAGTTTTGCCGTTGCTTTATGCTTTGTGCGTTCCTTCATTGCTTATGCCGCTATATATTGTTTTTGTTGTTTTTGGTGGTTGTTGAATTTGTTTCCATTGGTTACATGCTTCCTGTGCCAAGGCTTCTGAAAATGACCTTTTAGCTTTGAAATCCATTACGATTTCTGCTTTTATTTGCTAATCTTGTGAATCCAAGCTGAATGAGAACGATTAACGTAGTGGTATGGTGGATGATATTTGTAACCTCAACAAGTAGTTTTATGATTTTTTTTACTGCTTACCAAGCTGAGCAGACCTCCATTAAAACAGTCCTTCCTTAATGAGATTAAAACTGGAATGACATCTTATTGGGATTAAAGCTGAAATAAATTCCTGTTTAAATGAAATAAAGGCTTATATTGCTCAATGTTATTTGCGATTTGAGCATATTGTTTCATCTTCCTCATCTAAAATTTCCACCTTTGATACTGAAAACTATGTTTTACATCGTAGACTTAACCGCGCTGATATTATATCATTGCTGTTTACCTGAAGGATTTAAAGATATAGTTGGTGATATTGCTCTGGGCGATTTCTATAAAATTGAGGTGCAGAGGCGAGATATTAACTACGTTTACCATATGCATAATCGTAAACTCATTTTGGATAATTTTAATTGTGTGGATATTCGTGATAGCATTATGAAGGAATATTTTAGAACTCGCTCTCTTAAAGTTAATTATGTGATTTAAGTTATCGTCGCAGACAATCTTAGACCTAAGTTAATTCTTGTGGATGAAACTGAAGTTGACCGGAATGCTAATGATTAGAATCGGCTGTTTCTTTCTATTTATGAATTTTTAATTCTTTACGCTGATTTAAAGATAATTTTTCTTAACTATTGGATTTTTCACCTTGTTTTAAAGGTGTTTTGTCAGATCTAGGTCTTTTTTATATATTTAAAATTTTTTTAAAATTAAATTTTCCAACACGCTTTATTGATCTTAACGTGCTTAAGATCAGCTGTGTTATTTAAATTAATGGATATGTTTTTGGATTTCTGTTTTCATATAAACCTGTTAATACTTTTAGTTTATATCTTTTGGTTCCCCACAATATTTATTTACTTGGTTTCATGGCTCTTGATTTCATGCTATTGGTATCTCTGACAGACTGAAATTGGATGTTTCTGCACGTGCTGTTTATATTTAATTTAATTTAATTTATTTACATTCCGTAATTAAGAAGCCTTTCGGCCGATAAAGCTAATTACAGTAAACTACAGCTTAGATAGAATTAATATAAAGAAACATTTTAAAGTATTAAAAAAATTCAAGTTTAACAAAAATTCAAGTTTAACAAATATTCAAGTTTAACAGTTACTCAATAATAGTAGTAAAAAAAATATATATGTATATAGAATACTATATGTATACAGTCGAAACTCTCTATAACGAATTCCAAGGGACTGGATATTTACTTCGCTATAAAGAAAATTCGCTATATAGAAAAGAAAAACAATTTTGTTACTTTTAACATTTTTTATTTGTAGTAGTCAGTTATTTTGGTTTGAAGTACAATTTTCCACTTTTCTTCTTCAATATAATTTTCTAATACATTCAGAGAAGTAAACACAGTATTTGGTACGTTGGTTTTCATTTCCAAATAGGTACGGAAACCTTCAACTGATGAAGAAAGTTGTCCATATGTGGGTAACGGTTTCGCAATATCGGCAGATTCTTCTTCGTATTCGTCTGAATCTGTTAAAAGAGAAATAATAATGTACATCAGAAAATTATTAGCCGCGGATTTTCTTTATTGTTGTTTCTTTACCTGAAATAGCTGGTGCTCCAAAATTTTCTTGAACACTTTCGAGGATATCTTCGTCGGAAGGGATGTGACGTTTTTTAAATTTTTCAAGCCAGCCTACACTTGCTTCAAATTCTCCCAATGCTTCAGCAAATTGTTTTGCTTTTTCTCTCAGTATTGGTCCAGACAGAGGAAGATTCCTACCACGTGCGGCGAATACCCATTTCAGCATTGCTTCGTCAATATCCTCAAAGGTACAAGTTCGAAGCTTCTTGCGTTTAATACTGGATGCATTATCGGTGACACTGGTTAAAAGCTTATCCTTGTTTTTTAAAATCGTAGACAAGCTACTGGAAGGAATTCCAAATTGCTTAGCAATGTCTTTTTTTGAAGCTTTTCCGTTTTCAACTTCTTTTATGATCAATAGCTTTTTTCCACAGTAATACTTATGCGCGGAGTCATTTTACAACTTACTATCGCGATATGCAAAGGCAAACTGATAGCGACTGCAAGAAATGTGAGAGATGATAATGATTCCAGTTGTCAGTTGCATAGTTCGGTGGTTCCCCAAAATACACTTTCAATTTTATGGTAAATAAACGATTCAAAGCATCAGTCTCTGCTTGTGCGTTGTGAAAGCAACAAAGTACACACAGAGCAACAATAACAACACCAATAACACACAGCAAAGCGACGTCGATTTCTTTTTTGTGTGCGTGCGTTCGGTTTTGCCTACCACTGATGTAAATAATAACAAAAAATTATTTGAATAAATTCGTTATATGGAGATTGAAAACGCTTCAATCTTGAAGTTACGATCGCAAAAATGCTTCGTTATAAGGAAATATTCGCTATAGGGAAATTCCTTATATGGAGATTATAATACACTCAAAGTAGACCCAAAACACAGTGTTCTTATAATTGCTTCGCAATAAAGAAAATTTCGTTATATAGGAGTTCGTTATAGAGAGTTTCGACTGTATAAGAATTAAAAAATGTTGTACATTTATGCAAATTCATGACATGATAATCCAAAACTAAAGTAGATGTTCCCAATTTAAAGAAAACAGGAAAACAAATGTTGACACCCTTACTGGGAAGAAAACTCACAAAGACCATAATCAGAGCATTTCAAAAACTATTAAAAGAAGGCAATAAGAGTTGTATAAGTAATATATGCTACTACAAAGATTCAAAGTGCCTAAGAAGCTTTTTGCGAAATGTTGAATCGGACATATTAAACGTTTTTAGATAATCAGGTAGCTTGTTAAACACTCGAGCAACTCTGACTTGAAAAGATTTTCCTAACAAGCGGTCAACTCTAGGAATAATTAATTGATTACTACGTGTGGAACGCGTGAATGTGAACGACTGAACCAGGAACTGTGGGCATTGGTTTCTGTAGACCTTATAAAACTGCAAAAGACATCGTATGCCAACAAGTTGATCAAATGAACAACCTAAAAATTGTTTTACAAACGATTGAATATGCGAAAAACGACTCACATGATACAAATAGCGCATAGCTGAATTAAAAGCAATTTTTATTTTTTTCATATATGTTTTTGCAGTCCCAGCATATACTTCTATACAATAAAGAATATTAGACATTACTAAGGCATGCAACAGCTGCTTCTTAGCATAAAGTGGTAGCACAAAGTCTGTGTTGTAAAGTTGACGAAGGGTAAGATTAATTCGGGAAACTACAGCGTCAATATGATGCTCAAAGTTTAATTTGTCATCAACAACAACCCCCAAACATTTAATGCTACGAACAATTTCAATGAAAACATTGTCATATTTCAATTGCAAGTCTACAGGCCTCGTAGAAAATACTAGAGCCTTAGTCTTTGACGAATTTATACAAAAATTACTAGACACCATCCAGCTATGCAATAATTCCAGCACATCATCAACCCTTGCTTGAAGTACATCAATAAATTGATGCTCTCCCTTTAACACTAGCTGAACATCATCAGCATATGCATAAGAAGTGCGTGAGCTACCAAGACTATCAAAAAGGTCATTTATAAACAATGTAAACAAAATAGGCCCAAGGACCGACCCCTGGGGCACCCCACTCCTTACCGACAAAACACACGATGAAAAACTGTTAACACTTACGTATTGCGTCCTGCCACTAAGATAAGAGCTTATTAAACGACAGGCGCTGGCTTCAAATCCGTAAAACATAAAAAGTTTGTCTATCAATAAACCATGATCAACTCTGTCAAACGCCTTCTGCAAATCAAGGGATATAAGCACACTTAGGCGCTGATTAGTAAAATTACTTCTCAATTCATCAGTTAAACCGGCTAATAACGCTGATGTATTCCTTTTATTGCAAAATCCACACTGACAATCATTAAGCAAAGACTTTTCTTCTATGTACTCTAACAATTGTCGCTTTAAAATGTGCTCCATTATTTTGGATAAAATTGGCAAAAGAGAGATTGGCCTTAGGTTCTCCAGCGAGTCCGAATTTAATTTTTTCCTAATCGGAGTTATTTTGGAGCATTTCCATTGTACGGGAAATACTGACGTCATTACGATAGTGTTCACAAGATGCAAAAAATATCCTACAATGTAGGGAAAAGCTGCTTTAAAAAATTTCAACGGATACCCGTCGCTGCCAGCTACATTTGATGTTATAGCTGCAAATGCTAAATATAGATCATCCTGCGAAACACCATGAAACGAAAACTCTCCCATGCCTGAATACCTTTGAAATACTTCATCGATGTCATTGGGGAGTTCCAGTTGATTCTCAACAAATTTCTCGTTGAGATCATCAATTCCAACATTAGCCAAGTGCGCAGTACTTTCAGATCGAGAATCTACCACCCCTCCATTTTTAATCCGCCTCCACAATTCTTTTGCATCTACTCCCTCCCTAAACAACATAGCATGAGCTTCCCTCTTAGCCTTTCTTACAATGGACTTAGCTCGGTTCCGTGCTCTGCAGAATACTTTCCATTTCTCATCGCTTCTGTCATCAAGATAGGCCTTGTAAGCCAGGTCTCTCAGTGAAAGATGATACGTTATTTGACGAGAATTGAACCACTCATTCCCGCCCGAACGCACTTTTCTCCTTCTTAACGGAAAAGCAGAATGAATATGGTCCAACCCGGCCATAAAAATATCCAACTGTTCATCCACATCTGAAGAAAATAGCATTCTAGAGAAATTAAACGAAGTGATTTTATCCAACAGAACTACACTATCAACACTACTATAGTCATAGAACTCATAGTATTCATTGCTTTGACGTCGCAGAGTTACATCTAAAGAAATATAAATAAAAGCATGCTTAGAGAAAGCGGGACAAAATACTTGATTCGAAAAAATAACATTATCAGGTACTGAAAGTAAAAAGTAATCAAGCAGAGATGTTGATTGATGATACTGATCGAAATGAGTTGGCCTAGCATTGTGGTAAATCGAGACATTCAGCCTAGAGCAAGCGCGTCTGACGGCCATCGACCGCGATACATCAAATAAGTTATTATTAAAATCGCCCATAATAATTATCTTAGAATATCGTACCAACAAGTCTGAAACCTCACTCTCAAATGCATTGAAATCCCCATGTGGGAGATATACTACACCAACTAATATATTATCGCCTGGTGTCATCAACTCCACAAACAAACATTCCACGACACCATAATTATTGCTCCTATAAACAACGTTAAAATTAATATTCTTTGAAATAAATAAAGAAACGCCGCCCCCTCTCTGATTAGGCCTATCGCTTCTGCAGAAATTATATCCCGAAATGCAAAGGCTTTTCGATGATATAGAAGGCTTAAGCCACGTTTCACTGACACCAACAATATCTAAAAAACTGTTCTCCACAACGTTTCTGATTTCTGATAGTTTAGAAGATCTGGGATTTATACTAAAGCTTTGCGTATTAAAATGCGCAACATTTAAATTAAACTGCAAGCTATTAAGCTGGGAACGTAGAAGTTGATTATCATGTACTATATTACCTAATTCACTATTCATATCTTAAAGATCTATTAAATATAAGAAAGTAACAAATTAGTTCAAGTGCTCATTGTATCCCAAAAAATTAAAAAAAAAAGTTTAAGACAAAAACTGCACGGCAGTTAAATACTCATAACAAATTTAGATAAACTTAACAATGGTCAAGTCTAGCCGGCAATGTATTATTAGCACACGTATCCGCATCTAACAATTCGGCACACTGAGCCAAATCGAGCACCTTGCGATTACCATTCGTCAGTATAACTTCTACCTTAGGTCTGTCCGCATTAATTAGCTTGAATTTATTGATTTTCTTTTGCCTCCACAGCTTTCGACAGACAAACATAAGCTTAGAAGCAGCATGGTTAAGGTGGTCATTCAGGTACACTCTACTCTCCACATCACCACCAATAATATCGCAGAGTCTCAAGGAACGCCTGTTGTAGCATGCCATAACGCAGTCTCTTACATACACCGAGTTCAGCTTCACCAATACGGATTTTCCGTTTGAAATGTAGCAACAATGCTGAATATCGCTCGGATTAAGCTCTAAACCACATAACGAAGCAATTTTCACTATTGGCTTTCTCAAGTCAAGCACACCCTTTGGCAGACCATTTACTACAATGTCCGCCCTGTTTAGCCTTCTTCGCAGTACATCATTCTGCCTCTCAAAATCCTGTGAAGTAGTGTTGAATCTGCTTTCAAACTGTTTTACTACAGCACAACAGTTCATCATGTCTTCTTCCAATTTCTTTAACCTCAAGTTAACATCAGCACGAAAATTCTGCATAACTTCGTCAATTTTTATATTTAAATCGTGAAGCTGCTTATCCATTGCCAACTTAAAGGCTTCTAATTGGCTTCTTATTTCAAGGGCAACATCACTGGAACCAACGCCGCTTTGCAAACTACTTCGACAGCTTGCGGCATTTTCCTCTGCCGTCGGCATATTGCAATTTTGCTTAATGCACTTGGGACATTTAAACAAGAACATCTTATTCTTGTACAAAAACGAATGCTGCTGCTTTGTAATTTTTAGGCATGCAATGTGGTAGATCTCATCACAAATACAACATCCCACGCTGTTCTGATTTGCCTGGACAGTCAAAGCGCACTTAGGACATTTGTATATATTAACGTTCGCTGCCATTGTAAAGGCCCATTTAGTCTCGACGGTTGACGGTAGACAATCAGCTATTTCAGTTGGGGGTTGCATTTTGCATGTGTTAGAGGGAGATAACTACAGTTTGACGGTTGACGACGGTAGACTTCTGCAGGTTGCAGAATCTACCGTCAACCGTCGAGACTAAATGGGCCTTAAGCTGCACGTAAGCCGAGTCAGATCCACACAGTTCTGCTTAACCTCAGCAGACCACAAGAAGGAATCAAAACAAACGATCAGAGCTGTCTTTACTTAAACAGGTGATGGAAGTAAAAAACACAGATGAAGAAAGCAAATCAGCAAGACGTAATCCACAGGCTCAGTAGCAAAAAGACACCAACGCGATCACACAATGGCGGCACTCAACTCTTACTTCTTTTGTTAAAATTAATCACCACCATACATACATATGCACATATGAATGTATACACGCGTCGAATTTAACATATAGCGGCTATTTCAGCGTAAATTCAACAGCACTTCATTTATTTAACAAACAACGGTTCGCGTAGATTAAAGGCAACTACATTTAGTGCATATTATTAACAGTCTCACTTTTTTTTTAATAATCTTCCGGGATCGACGATTTTTTGCTAGCTTTGCATATCAGAGTTGCCACGCTTTTCTATCTGTCCCCGACTTTAATGCTTTTTTCTCTTACGCTGCGTTATTATACCCTGCAAAACTCAGTGGAACAGGGTATTATAAGTAAGTTCAGAGGCAAATGTTTGTAATCAAACTTCAGATCGCAATTGTTGTCCAATTTTCATGAAATTTGCCAAAAGAATGTGTTTCCGGAATTTAAATTCTACAGAAACGAACGTGGGGGCTCAAGAAGAGGTGGAGTTGTAATATATGAATGAATCTAGGCATAAAGTCGTCTTAAACACATTTGTTTTAGGAAAATGTGAGACTCCTTTTCTTGAATTCTTGAATTTTTTCGGCGTTGTCTACTTACCTCCTCAGGTAGACCTTGGGACTATTGAGGAATTACACTATGATATTTTCCTAAAATATTCTAACGTAATAGATTTTGGAGATTACAATTAACATATGTTCAATACATCAAAGGCAACATGACTCCGTTCGATGGGTACACGATTGAATCCATCAGTTTTACACAATTATAGACCACCGCACTATGATGTTGCTCAAGGAACATCATCACTAATAGACTTTATGTTGGTAAGTAATAATTTGCTGGCATATTATACTCGTACCAACCAGGTTTAATGTCCTTCTATACGCATCATTCACTTATTTTTGCGTCAATTGATATTAATTTGAATCTCTTAGAGGAATATATTGAGTATCACGGTGAAAAAAACTTTGATTTATACGGATTATTGTGTAACGGATTTTTGTCTAGTTTTTTTCTTTTTTACTGCTGTTGGTGTTAATAATAAATGTTCAATCATTTTTCTCTTTTGTAGAGTATTATACTTTCGTTCCTGTGGCCAGCAGAAAACTTTGCTCAAGAAATGATGGTTATATGAAGTCGAGGGATGTGTTTTATTGCTGTTTTTAAGGGATTTGGCAAATAGTGCATGTCAAATTAATGGTAGTCACTAGAAATGGACAATTTTCAGTTAGTATCGCAACATGCAAAATCATTATTTGTGATAATTCAATCACTTAAGTTCTAACGAGTTTGGGCGTATTCTTAGGGGTGCAGGCTGCATAGAAGAGATGACATATTTTATGAATGTGTCGTGGAGTGGCATCTGACGTTTAAACTTATGTGGACCATGGACCTTTTTATGATGATGGCTTTATTTTTCTTCAGTATTGATGATATTATAGAAGCTGTGGGGAAGGTGAGATCTAAGTCTGTCATAATCGATTTGCTTTTACACCATACTGACACCATACGTAATAAAATGAATGACAATGAAATAAGTGTCTTAGTGTCTTCAGATTTGTCCAAAGCGTTTAATTTAATTTGCCATGGTACAGTGTTTAAAAAACTTCAGAGTCGGCTTGTAGACTTGTAATGTCTCACCTTAGTCACTTTAGTGTTCTTTCTATAATGTCTAGTGTACCGAAAGGTTCGGTAAACTAAAGCGAATTATGAACACTGCTATCCGGAAGGAGTATCATTTCTGAATATGTTAACCATAGGAGTACGAGTATATTCCAGTTCTATGATTTTAAATCTATATTTGAAATTTTTTTTGTAGTTCGAGTAGCCAGATGCTGGAATTAATTGTCTATTGAATTGCGAATGCCTTTCGTTTAAAATGTAAATTACTATATATCAGTTACGCCTTTATAATTATGTTTATAATTGCGTTTATAATTTCATGGATACAAAAATATCTATTTGGGAATGCATTGATAAGTAATACGGTTGTTTGACCTGTGGGCTTTTGTATTACTATACGAATAAATAAATAAAAATAAAAAAATATAGACCATCGGATAGAGGTAGACCACCGAAGCCGTGGTGAGTATTTGGCCGATATTTTGTTTCACACATATTGGTTATTCAATGACAGTAAAAAAGATTAAGATAATTTTCTAAAAAAAAATTTGTTTTATTTACAATTTGCATCGCGAGTTTTAGTTGGACCACCCTTTACTATACTAAAGGCCTCAGACGAACCATGGGCCAAAGACGAACCTATTTGAAATTGCTTAATTTCGGCCCATGTTTTGATTCCTTCTAGTTCTAAAATATTTAGAACCGATCTAGCGACAATATTGAATATTAATACAAATACCTTATGAAATCTCAAAATAGTATTAATTCCTTCCCGTTGCGTAAAAAGATCCTAACACTAACAATACCGATATTTGCATGGTCGGCTAGCTCCCAGCAGTGTTTGAAGTCGTTGTTGACTTTTAACAACCTTTCGTAAAAAGTTAACCCAATTTGGCATAATCGGTCTCACTTCATTAGTGCATCCCGTAAACATTGTTTCAATGAGTCCCTTCTATCTGTCCCCGACTTTAATGCTTTTTTCTCTTACGCTGCGTTATTATACCCTGCAAAACTCAGTGGAACAGGGTATTATAAGTAAGTTCAGAGGCAAATGTTTGTAATCAAACTTCAGATCGCAATTGTTGTCCAATTTTCATGAAATTTGCCAAAAGAATGTGTTTTTGACCAAATATCACAATCATATGTAGAAATATTCAAAATATAAATCAAACATCACAGTGTAAACTATTAATGCTAGATCTCAGTTGGAATTTCACTAAATTAAACTAATTCCGACTGTGATCTAGCGTTAAGAGTTTACACTGTGATATTTAATTCAAACTTAGATTATTTCTACATTTTTTTGTAGTTGTTTGCTTTATGTCTTGCTGTTAAAGTGTCGGAAAATACAATGTAATTAAAGTGCAATGTACATATTGGCAAGAAATATTAGCTAATCAATACAGATATCATCCCTGAAGATGCTGGAAAAATCCCGGCGAAACGCCGGATGTAAACTTAATTATTTCTTTTATGTTATATTCATTTACTAACGGCATTAAAAGCCTGTCTTATAAAAT
Source organism: Hydrotaea diabolus (assembly GCA_963513945.1). NCBI lineage: Eukaryota > Metazoa > Arthropoda > Insecta > Diptera > Muscidae > Hydrotaea > Hydrotaea diabolus. The sequence continues at coordinate 97,863,648 of OY740716.1, read as the reverse complement.
TTAAAGAAATCCCAAATAAGATAATACTTATATATTTTAGAGGAATTATTTCCAAAACAAAACTTTGTAGATCTAATATGCTTTGACATTTGTTTGCAAAATTCAGTACGCATGTTTTTTAATTACTTTCCACAAAACTAATGATATGTCCCTCAAGTCGCACGTGAATACTGTTATCGTAATATAAATAGATCAAAATACGATGATAACAAAACATCCAATGAAATAAACGAACCCTGTAATTTTGATCCATCATAGTCGTATTCATTTTATCAAATTGTTCCATATACCAAACGGAAAAAGTATGGCGCAAAATACCTTACTTTACTTGTAAATCAGTGAAACCAGCTGTTGTGGGATCTGAATCAAATCCCAATGCTCTTTCTGAAGAACCTCAAGATATTCCAGATGCTTTTGACAGTGAATCGACGTACATCGTAACTGACATGGATAATATTTCAAAATGTTTACTATAAAAAGTGACCTGTTCCAACCCATCTAATAACTCAAGGCGTGCATTTGTTTGGATGACCGAACTGGGACATTGAACAACTTTGCAGTACAATCTGCCACCCCTACGTTTCTAATGAATGCCGTACGTTTATCGATGGTTCAGCTTAGGGTCTCAAAGTAGTGTTTTTACATATTGGTAATGAGTATCCGTCAGTCCCTGTCATTTATGGGACCGATGTAGTAGAAAAGTACGAGAACATGAACAAAATTCTACAATTATTAAGTTATAAGAGACATTGTTAATTGATTTGTTGCTACCTTAAAATTGCAGCCATTTTGTGCCTCTTGACAAGTCGGTGCCGCCAATTGCATTAACCAATCACAAATGACAGGATCGAGCCAGTTTTCAGATAGGGTGTGAAAGCATTTAGAACGCGCCACTTGTGTCGTCTTATAATTCCACCGCTGCACACGAAATTGTGGCTCATTCGAAATTTTGTTCTCGACCACGACACTGAAGGCAATGCTATGTATGGAGTAGTTAAAGAAGGTTTTTCCAAAATTAAGCGATGCCAAAGTTGTATCTTGTAAAGTACGAGTATATAGTTATATATAGGATTTCCATTAAGGCTATAACATGTATATCTATAAATACTCGTAAAACACAGAATATTTAAGATATAGCGTTCAAATGTTACATTTTATGAATGAAATTCGATTTCGGTGATATGACCACCACGAGCCCGTGTATAGCGATTTATTCTTTGGGCCCAATTTTCCAAAACTTTTGCACACATTTCGACCAGAACGTTGGCAATTTCGAATTGGATGTTGTATCTAAGCTCGTCTAAAGTTGTAGGTTTGTTGGCATAGACCAATGGCTTGATGTGATCCCATAAAAAGAAATCCAAAGGCGTTAAATCGGATGAACGAGGTGGCCATTTGACCGGACCATTTATCGAGATAACACGTTCACCGAATTTGCCTTTCAGTAATCGATTCTAACGCGTGCTGTGTAGCTAGTGGTACCGTCTTGTTAAAACCACATATCGGTGATATCAAGCTCATCCAATTCTGTCCAATAATAATTTTCTAACATTGCGCGATAGCGTTCTCCATTGACGGTAACATGAAGATTGTGTTCATAGACGAAAAAACACGGCCCAATCACACCTCCGGCATGAAAACCACACCACAAAGTATTTTTTTGTGGATGTTGATTTGTTGTTATACAGTAACGCATATTTTTTTATTGACAAAACCACTCAGCCAGAAATGAGCTTCACCGCTGAAGATGATTTATTTATGAAATTCTGGATTTCGTTACACGCAGAAAAAAAGTATGGTTGGGGTAACAATATTCGTAAAGCATCATACTATTGTTGGTTATATGATTGTGGCACAACAATATTATGATCATCACAACAATAGCATGGTTCACACACAACCATACTATGATCCCCATAACAATATTATGGTCCTCACAACAATATACTTATTCACACACAACCATACTATGATCCCTACAACCATATTATTATTCACATTCAACCATACTATGACCCCCACAACCATATTATGGCCCTCATTACCATAGTATGTTTAACGTACAACCATAGTATGATCCTCACAACCATAGTATGACTTACACACAATCATACTATGATCCCCAACATTTTTTGTAAAGATTGGGTAAAGTTGTTATTTAACAATAGAGAATTTTATTAAGTAAGTTATGTAGTAATAGGAGTGATTTATTGAACAGTAAAAAAATTATTTATTAAAAATATTTCAGTTATACTAATTCGTAGTTTGTTTGGGAAAAATTTAATTATTTTTACTATTATTACGTAAGATCCGTAAAAATAACATTGTCAAACTAAAAAAAAGTACAATTTTGCTGGTATGAATACCGTAATCATGTTATTGTTAACATAAAAGCCATGAAAACAATACGTTTGTTCCACCAACCATATATATATTGTTGCTACAACCATATTTTCATTTTTAAATTTGGAAACAATACTATTGTTACATTTCAACAATATTATTATTTCCGCAATCATACTATTGTCAAATTGAAATTCAAAAAACAATACTATGGTTGCGACTACCATACTTTTATTGCAGAGAACATACTATTGTTGCCGTGACCATATAGGAACCAAATCTTTTCTCTGCGTGTATAAAGTCCTTAATGGAAAACCCTGAAAATTCTCATTTGAAAATTTTTCTTTCTACACTGCTCTACATGGCAAATTTTGGTGTAGATATTAATGTAAAACTCCAATGCTAAAATTCCGTTTGAGGTGAATACTAGCCATTAAACTGGATAATTATTTAGTCTTATTATCGAGGCTAAATCCAAGAGGTTACCATACTGCACTTTTTATTTATTTTGCTTTTGTGGTGTTGTTGATTCAAAAAGTTCAGTTTGGCCAACGTTCAGTTCTTTTTTCTGTTTCGATGTCAGGATGATTTTTCAAATTGAATAAAACTATTTTTAATTCATATAAAGAGCGTGATCGTTTGAACTAAAGGGCCGGTGGCACAAAAAGAAATCATAAAAGGGGGAGTGGTAAGTTCCATTCTAATCTTTACAACGCAATTCTATGCCACAAGTATTTGAGAATTTAAAGCCATGTACACTTATGTAGAGAACAAACAAACATTTTGGTATATGGAAATTAGTATTTTGTCTCCGCACCCCTAGTACTAGTGGAACGTAGGACGTTCAATTCTGAGTGGTATACAACCATCTGTTTGCCAACAGTGTTCGTATATATTGAGGAAAGATAATAAAAGAAGACGGATCATTTTGCATCACGACAATGCGAGCTCTCACACATCAGCTGTAACGATGAGCTATTTGACCACTCAAGATGTCGAATTGATGAACCATCCAACGTACAGCCCTGATTTGACATCCAATGATTTCTTTCTATTCCCTAGCATCAGGAAAAAATCGCGTGGTCAACTTTTTTCATTGCCCGAAGCAGCTGTTATTGCGTTCAAAAATCATGTTTTGGAGGTGTCTCAATTGGAGTGGAAAAAATGCTTCGAAAATTGGTATGTGCGCATGCAAAAAAAGTGTATTGGTCTTAAAGGAGAATACGAGTATTTTAAAAAACAATACAAGTAAAACCATTTCCAATGATAAATTATTGTGTTTTTATTGCCGGACGCGTAATATAAATAGCAACTCTCGTATGGCGATGATATTTGAAACGTATGATGTTGGCATTGATCGAAACACATCCCGGAGGATGTGTTTATGGCCAACCTAATTGACCGATCGTTCTAAAACTTTGACAGAATAAAATGATTAGTTAATTGTTATAAACAATATAATTAAAATATTGTAGAAATGGGGCGTGTCAACGCTTACTCAGTTCTGAACTTAAAAAGCAAAAGAGCATTTCTCTCTTCCTACCTTTACAAAAACAACATAAACAAATAATTATTTCCCATTAATGTGAGGTTTTTCCGCATGAGAGTCCTGCTGCAGACCGCTGTCATATTTTGTTCATATCTATGATGCATATGATAATTACTTTATTTATATGTGACGCGCAAAATAGAAAGGAACCTAAGGTTAAAAACCAGTTTTGTTCAGGAGAGCCATTTTAAAGATTAGGTCCCTTTCTATTTGCGCTTAGAGTCGTCGACTTCACTTTCATAAAACGAGCATATCTCTGGGAGGGAACACGTTTGGGGCATGGGATCGGTCTCATTCGATGCTCAGATGTTGTCCACATCAAAAAAAGAAAATTGATTTTTTTACCCTTAGGTCCCTTTCTCTATGCGCTGCCACATATTGGTTTATCGCTCATGTCCATGGCATTCCTAAACTAATAGTCCTTTTCTCTAATACACATGATGTTTGTCAGGTAGGCTGCCAACGATACGGCAATCCATTCATCTCGTTCTTTTATAAGTTAAAATATTGATCCCTTTTTGTAAAATAAATTGAGTATCAAAAGTGATCTTGAACGATTCAGTCATTTTCGCCTTCTGCAACGCTTCCTAACATTTTCCATTTCATCATGGAAAGAATTACACCGCGAAAACTATGGTTTGAGTCATCCAAAATTGGACCCTCAAATGGACACCCCTGAAGAAAATTATATTCAAAAATTGTCCTTTCGTATGAACAAAAATTCCACACCTGATTTAAATTTTTGAATTCTTTTATTTTGAAAAAAATACCTCTTGATTGATCACCGTTTATACTTGATGTTAGTATGCAAAGAAACACACCCACGCCCCTTATCAAAGTTTTCCTATTGGACCGTATTCCATGCTGGAGGGTATATACGCTTCGATATGGTCGAACTTATTTTTCCACTTGCTTAATTTGTGTTTGTTTGTTGTGTTTAAATGGAACATAAAAATGCGAGCTGATGAGAAAAATTAAGATTAGCGATCTCAATTTAGTAAGACATTTCTATTAAATTCCAGTCAACACAATAAAAAATGTTGTTTTCCTGTGTTATGAATCCTCATAAAATTCTTTAGTTCTAAAATTCGAATTGTTGCTTTGCAATCAGCTAGGAAAATCTTTTAAAAAATACTTTGATTAAACTAAAAAATGGCAACCTTCTCTGGCAAAATGGCAACGCACCTTTATTTTATTTTATCCGGATATTTCACCAAAGTGGAAGAAAGAAACGCTCATTTAAACTTGAAGAATATAAATTCCTTTCAAACATTACTATTGGAAAATCATTAATTAATAGCAGGAATCAGTGTATAAAATGTGTTGTATTAAAAAGTATAAACGCGGACAAATACAATGTTTTTGATGTCGAATGCATTAGTCTTTCTTTATCTAGTGAGCCACCTTCAAGTACAGCATTCAAAAGAAAAAACACTGAAAGATCTTACAGAGTCATAAATTATACAGGGTGACGCACGAATCATGCTACAAAACCCGCACGAAGACCGCACCATGCTTTGCGGTCCTGCATTTCCGTCCAAAGGAAATTAAGGAGTTTGGCGGAACTTTCCCTAGTAGATGGACCATGATAAGGCTGGTAAACATGTTTGCGAATCTGGAAGCATCGCACGAAGTTCTTCGGGTTCAAGACACCATCGCGCTGTGGCATCGCCAATTAAGGTAAGTCCATGCGTTTCGACTCGAAACTTATCGGCGCGAATTGCAGTTTACAGGTGATCATTACAACAGATAATTCATGATGACTTAAACTTGTTTCCGTACAAAGTGCAAACTACAAGCATGTTAAACCCTCTAGGTTTGCCTATTCGAAAGACATTTTGCCAAACAATTATTAAAATAGCCAAAGTAGACAACAGCTTGACAAATTGCTTGTATATGGAGTGAATCTAATCCACAAATACTTCATGAGACGGAACTGCACCCAGAACGTGTTTCTGTGTGGTGCGCAGTTTTATCAAGCTGCACTGTGGGACCATACTTCTTTGAAGAAAACAGTGTAATAGTGGTCAATAAGGATCGTTATTTAAAAACTTTGTTTTTTTTACCAGAATTGTGCCGAAGACATTTCCGATTCAAACGCATTTAGTTCAAGCAAGATGGAGCAACTGCACATATAGCAGAGCTCCAACGAAAATTCCCAAACAAATCAATATTCAGAATTACCACTTTCCGCTGGCACCCAAGGTCTCCGGACCTGAACGCACCATACTTTTTTTAAGGGGTTATGTCAAGCTAAAGGCGTTGACTGAACTGAAGCAGTCCTTTAAAACAAAAATTAAAGCGATCCCAACTTCAACTCTTCAGGCCGCAATGAGTATCTTTCTAATCTGGTGTCGCATGTACTGGAATTAAGTGCGTATATTGCAGTCACCAACATAAATCTAACAGCAAAAATTGTCCAGTTTTCAAACAGAGAAAAGTCAGACTAATAATTAAAAGGAACAAAAAAAGAGCATATTAAGAAGCACAGAATAAACTTCCATCACTTTAAAACTACGAAGTCCCAAGAGAAGAATCAAACCCCGTTTTAGAAATGAAGAAGAAAAAGCATCAGAGGCAAACAACAACTGACCAAATTACTCCTTCACAACCCAGCTTGAAAATAAGGAAGGACTTCTTAAAGGAAGACCCTTTAAAATGCATCTTTTCAGATCCAATACACATTCGATAATGCCTTCTGAAGGCATTCTTATCACACTAAAAATGACCCACCACACATTCTCATGCCGCTTCTCTAAAAAAGCCTGCTAGAAGGCCTCCATATTTCAGGAAGGATGCCCCATAAACATCCTAGCTCCCTTCCGGTGGAAGGCATGCAGCTATGCCTAGTGAGTGAATGCAGCACGAAAGGTGTTGTGCCGTTTGACGCTAATGTAGAATTTGGTTTGGTAGGCCAGTACGAGTACGTATCATATCGGCGTATTCGAATACCAGTGGAGGCAAATCGAAAAATATAATTAAACTGAAAATTTAGTTAGTTACAATTAATTTAGAATTATTAGTTAAAATTATTTTTGTATTTTGCATAGGCACTTTTGAAGGCCTTCTTGAAAGGCTTTTAATAGAAGGAAGCGTGGAAAGCCTTTCCCCGCAATCTAACCCTGTGTAAATTTGAAATGAGAGTAGAATGCCTACCAGCATGATACGTAAGAAGTCCGGCGAGAAGGCTTTGCTTTGCCCTTTCATTTCCCGCTTGGAATATACAGCTTCAGCCATTGCGTATAGCAAACGAAAATGTACAACAAAGATCAAATACTTCTCTAACAAAATTCACAAAAAGAAGCATTAACAATACGAGGGTTGCTATTTATATTTTGGGTCCTGACAATACTAGTGTTCCCAGATGAAAACGGGAACATCCATTGGAAACTTTGACATTTTTTAGCATAACTTCACCAGAACGTTTTGTCATTTGAGGGCGAATTGTTTTGTTTACAGTTGAAAAATTGATCTCAGTCAAAAAACGGAATTATCCCGTGAACATTTTGCGATGCGATGATTTTTTACGATTTTCGGCGTGGGTTATCGAGACAAGAGTGTTTAAACCAACTTCTTTGTACTTTTGGCGATAAAGCACCATCAAAACCATTGTTAATCGCTGGTACCAAGAGTTCAGTCACCGACGCCGTTCGCTCCATGATGAATTTCGTGAAGGACGTCCAACTTTGCCAGAAAACATCGATGCTGTGCGTGAACTGATTAAGCAAGACCGACATGTAACATACCGTGAGATTGAGGCATCCTTGGGCATTAGTATGACAAGCATCAATAAGATATTGCATGTTCATTTGGCCGTAAAAAATTTGTTCTCGTTGGTTCCCACATAATTTGACTAATGCCCAAAAAAAGGCTCGTATGATTTGGTGCAAAGAGATGTTGAAAAAGTATAACTCCAGTAGCTCAAAGGCAGTACATAACATTGCCCGAAACAAAACAGCAATCCATATTTCAAGACGAGCCAAATCCAATAAAAGTTGTTTGTGGAAGAAGTACATCGAAGCAAATGATTGAGTTTTTTTCGGTATAACCGGCCATGTTGCCACAGTGCCTTTAGCGAAACGTAGTGTTCGAAGAAATGAGGAAATATAATAAGAGAAGACAGATCATTTTGCATCACGACAATGCGGGTTCTCACATATCAGCTGACACATCAGCTGAATCGATGAGCTATTTAATCACTCAAGATGTCGAATTGATGGGTCATCCGCCGAACTCCCCTAATTTGGGATCCAATGACTTCTTCTTATTCCCTAGAATTTAGCGTGTTCAACGTTTTTCATCGCCAGAAGCAGCTGTTGTTCAAAAATCAAATTTTGGAGGTATCTCAATCGGAGTGAAAAAATTGCTTCGAAAATTGGTTTGAGCGCATGTAAAAGTGTATTAATCTTAAACGAGAATATTTTGAAAGACAATAAAACCATTTCCAATGATAAATTGTTGTGTTTTTATTGCCGGACCCGATTGAACAAATTATGGATTTAAAGATTTTCACTTTGATAAACTGTCATTTTCATTGCAGATTGCACAAATTTTGCATTTAAAAATTTACTCTTTGATAAACTGTCGTTTGTTTGCCATTTTCATTGCAGATGGCAAAAAACGGTCTGCACTGGTAATTATAAAAACCCTTGTAACAAATGCAAATTCCACAAATTTTAGTTTAACCGTGCTTTTTTTTAAAATATTTTTTCGACTTCGGCGGTTCTTTTTCAAAAGTAATCTACTGTAATACCCAAAATGAAGATTTCCTTTGACAGTGAGAAAAAAGTCTTAAAGACTGGCTGAATGCCAGCCACACAGGAAGAAGGTTTTATTAGAAAAAAATAGCCCTGGATTCATAAAATTATTCCTATATGAAGATGTTTAATAATATATAAACGTACCCTCATAGCAGTCACATTATTATTTTTGATACTTTGTAACGAAAACTCCACTCGAAAATGAAAAATACAGCACCATCTTATTCTAAAGACATCAAGCAAACAAAATCGAATAAAATAACTGAATAAATACCCAAGAATTAGCTTAAATTCTACGTAACAATATATATATAGACAGATATATATATTTTTTTAGGTATTTTCCAACAACACCCATATTGTTTAGTAAATGCTGTCTAGTGTGAGACATTTATTTATACAGCTAAATGACAGCTGGACTATTTTCGAACAATTTGGAGTACTAGTTAAATTAGTAAGACTCTACCAAACAAGATAACATAAAAAAGTAAAATAAAATAAATTAGCAGGTTGTTGGGGGTATACAATTAACTAGATCAACAGATGAAGTAGAGACAAATATGGGATTGTTAAAAAATCAAAACCTAAAACAAAACACCAAATGTTTATTAAATTAGGTAGCAAATTTAAGAAAGTAATAGACAACAAGGTTCGACCACAGGTGAAGTAGAGAGACAATGAGAGAACAATTAAGGGGGGGGGGGGGGAAATAAATATATGTCATGTCAAGTGGCCCAACTTTTAGAACCGATGTCTGCCGATCAGGATTAAACTGCACCAAGGTTAGTTCTACTGAATAGTAGTTTAGACACTAACTTTGAACGAGATCGGCCAAGGACTCTCTGAGCTAGAGGGGGTCGAATTTTGACATGTTCGAATAACAGGTGTTTTTTCGCAGTCATGTAACTTATGACCTATTGTTCCTAGTAAAATTTGTCCCAAGGATTTTAGATAACTAATAATTCAATATTTTTAGAAAAAAATAAAACCTTTTGTTTTGCAAAATGTTTTTTACTTTTTTCCAAAAAGGGGCCTTTTTAACTCAAGCTTTGGTCTAGCTAGGTACGCTTTGGTCTTCTCCTTTAAGGTCATTATAGTCTCTTAGTGGGATGCGACCTTTATATATATTTAAAAAAAGTTTTGTAACTTAAAACAACGTTTTTTAGCATATCCAATATTTTGAATTATTTCCCTTTTTTGTTTAAGTGTTTCTAAAATAAAATAAATATAATACCCTTTTTTTGTTTTTTTAGACGAACGTTCCCACGCCACTCACAGCCGCCCCTGCCGTCCGAGGAGGCCACGTCCCCATGACGTAGGGACAACGTACACATTATGGACCGATCCATAATGGAGATGACAAGAAACGTCATCCATGTAAATTAGCTACAGATACTTATCAACAGCCAATCGGTACAAAAAATATTAATAATAATCACTAGAAAATATAAACACCAAATTAGTACCTTATAATATAACCACCACCTTAATATAATACAATAATATAATCCAATCAAAGTATGAGAAGGACTAGAAGCATGCAATAGAAAATCAAAATATAACCACCACCTTTCTTTATTACAATATTAAAATCTTATAAAAATAATATAAAGCATAATATACATAAGTATTTACGAATAATAACAATTACTAAAATTTTTTATAACAGCCTAAATTCTTATGAAGACAATGAGCCTTGGTGTAATGAGTTTAAATAAAAAATTATTACAGTTTTTAATGAATCAAAACCTAAGGAGAAATCAATTAAATGATACAACGAATTAAAATCAGCACACATTCTACGAAATGGGTCACCACATGCATAATTGTGCCTTTGAAAATCCAAGTGTAAGAACTGATAGTATCTACTAGGTCTAGAAGGGACGTTAATAGAAATTTTTGACATTAAGTATTCAGAAGCCACAACCCCACATATAATTTTATATACCATCATCGTATTCATCATAGTTCGCCTACTCTTCAATGAGGGCAATTTAATAAGATTTAACCTGCCATTATAAGAAGGAAGTTCATAACCAGTATTCCAGTGAAGACCTCTTAAGCAGAATATTAAAAATGTTTTCTGCACGGACTCAATTTTGTTAAGATAGTAGTCATATTGGGGATCCCAAACCACTGATCCATATTCTAAAATTGGCCTAACTAGGGAAATATAAAGCTGTTTCGTAGTATATGGATCAGTAAACTCTTTTGCCCAGCGTTTCACAAAATAAAAGACACCATACGCTTTATTTACCATAGTAATGATATGGTTATTAAAATTCAACTTTCTATCCATCATAAAACCGAGATCAATAAATGAATCAACCGATGCCAATTCAGAGCCACATAAATTAAATTTAGTAGCCAACAAACTACGTCTAGAAAAGCACACATGCTTACACTTTTTAAGGTTTAATTCCATAAAATTAAATTCACACCAAGTACTAAATCTGTCCAAATCACCCTGCAGTATGTGACTGTCCGCAAAGCTAGCATAAGAGGAAAATAATTTAACGTCGTCTGCAAACATTAGTAAATAAGAGTTGATTATAGAGTCGGCAAGTCGTTAATGAATAGTAAAAAGAGAATAGGTCCAAGGTGGCTGCCCTGTGGGACACCAGAGGAAATACGAATTGATCTAGAAAGACTTTTTTCAAATAAAACTACTTGTTCCCTCCCAATTAGATAGGAGGAAAGCCAATTTATGAAATTATTACTAAACCCAATTTTGTTTAACTTGAATAGTAATAGTCTGTGATTTACTTTATCAAATGCCTTACTAAAATCAGTATATATAACGTCAGTTTGCTTGCGACGAATAAATGCATCTATAACTTCAGAGGAAAACTGAAGTAGATTTGTAATAGTTGAGTGACCCTTACGAAATCCATGTTGGCATGGATGGAGTATGGGCGCCACATTATGTGAAACAAAATTTGTTACAATTTTTTCAAATAACTTAGGAATTGCGCTTAATTTAGCAATCCCTCTATACAGACTACCAGATTTGTGAAGTGGGAACAAGTAAGACCGTTTCCATAAATCAGGAAAGTACCCCAATTGTAATGATGAATTAAATAATAAGGATAAGGGTAAGACCAGGGATTCCGAGCAGCCTTTCAATAAAACATTCGGAATGCAATCGGGTCCAGAAGTACTAGTGGGTTTAAGACGGTGCAAGTTTAATTCAATAAGTGAAAAATCTAAAAAAGGAGGAACTATTTGACCTACTGATGAAATTTTGTAAGGGTACGGAATTGCAGGATTAAACGAACGTAGTGAATATGTATTTTCGAAAATGTCAGCAAAACAGTTTGCAATAGACTGATCGCTTGAGAACTCAACACCATTAAATCTTATTCTCGATGGCTTAGAAGAAGTTCGACGTTTTAAATTAACAAATCGATAAAATGATTTAGGGTCTTTTTTAAAATTGTCCCTAACTCTTGTCAAGTACGACCTATAGCATCGACGAGCCTCGATATTGTACCGTTGTCTCGCTATGGAATATCTACCACAATCAGCAGTTAGTCCTGTTCTTTTGAATCTTTTAAACGATTTACTCTTTATGTTTTTTAATCTACATAACTCCATAGAAGACCAAGGCATAGTTTTTTCTACGACAATGGGTTCCATAGGCACTGTTTTAGATACAAATTCATGTAGTATGTCATAAAATTTCTTAACAGCAAAATCAAATTCCGCAATAGTACTACAACAGCAGATAGCATTCCAATCAACAGATAATAATAGGGAATTAAGTCTATGAAAATCACAACGTTTGAAGCTAAATCTAGAACAATTTCCAGCAGGACTAGGAGATCGTGATTGGTAAGGTAATGTAACTGAAAATGAAATACCTATAGTCGGGTGGTGGTTGTCCTCCGGAGTAGAAATTGGGTGCATTCTCATAACTTGAAATGAACGTATATCATTGGTCAAAATCAAATCAAGAATCCTTCTATTCTGGTTAAGAATATTATTAATCTGAGACAAATTCTTTTTTGCCAATAGGCCAGCAACATCAGTGGTCCAATCACTGTTAGTAAGAGGAGTAAGTGCTTCTGAATCAGGCAACATATGCCATGATACAGAAGATAAGTTGAAGTCTCCCAATGTTAGGATAATATCAGACTCATTCATACTTGTAATTATTTTTCCAACGGCAGTCAAATGTTCATTATAAACATCAAAATCGGTCGAAGGAGGAATGTAGGAACAGGTAATAAAAAGTTTTTTAGATCCCAATGCCACACGAACTGCAATAAATTCTAAATTGTTAAATTCATCAGAAAAAATACGCTCAGAAGGAAGACAGCAGGAAACCGCAATTAAGACACCACCACCGATTTTCTCTGTTCTATCTTTTCTATAAATTTTATAATTATTACACAGAACCTCAGAGTTCAAAATATCAGTTTTTAACCAAGTCTCAGAAAAAACAACAATATCAAAATCAAAGTTATAGCTATCAACAAATAAGCGACTTAATTTAGTTTTTAAACCTCTTACGTTTTGGTAAGCTATAGTGTATACCTTATCTAGTTTTTTGAAGAGTTTGTAGACTTAGCTGGCAATTTCGCTAACCTAGATCTCCCTCCTCTATTACTTCTCTGAACAAACTCCTTGAGAAGCGCCCTGTCCGGCCAAAATTTAGGGTCAACAATCTTATCGAAGATATCTTCTGACACATTTATCTTGAATGAGGATAAATGATTAGAAGACGAGTTAAATTTAAAAATATTCAAATCAAAGTCACCTTCCAACTTCGACTTCATATAATAACTAATGTCATCTATTTCGGTGTCAGGGGCAAACCGAGAAATAAAGACAGTCCTTCTCGCTGGAATGACTGTCAATTTTCTAGGTCTGCTATTACTTGACGAACAAGCCAAATCAACCGTTTGAACAACCGGCCTCTCTCCGGCCTCAACGTCAATGAACACCTCACTGACATTAGTAGGACATTTTAAAACCGGTGTCTGTAGGTTCACACTCTAAGCTGAAATTGAGTTCGGTGTTCCTTCCAGGTTTTTAACAGCAGTATCCATTAGTCCAACTGCACAAGCAATTTCTTCTCCGCCAGAAGACGGTCCCACATCCATCGGCATATCGTTAACCTGTTCCAATACAGGTACCGTGGATGTTCTTTCCGTCAGCTTGGGAGAATTTTTCCTCGACGATTTCTTTCGTTTTGGCGTCGGTGTCGTCGTCTGTGGCACGACAAACTTATCCAAATCCGGATATTTATCAAACATTTCAGAGAATTTAGAAAATTTCTCCTGAATGCTTAATAACTCCAATCCCATCTTGGATACTTCCGCAAGTGTATCCTTGAAGAATTTATAAAACTGTGTATCAATTCTTCTACACCGCGGGAAACACCATCTGATGCCATTATTTTGACCTATGGCATCAGCGGCACGAGCAGAAACGCCGGCACATTCGGTATGACCAAACATACCACATATCCATCAACCAATCATTCTCTCGTTGGATGTTAAATTGCAACCTATGAGAGTGCAAGTCATGTTCTTTTTTTTTATTAAATTATAAAATAACAAAATATACATAATATATATATATATATATATATATATATATATATATATATATATATATATATATATATATATATATATATATATATATATATATATATATATATATATATATATATATATATATATATATAAATTAAAATTGGATTTGTGAACTACACAAAAAGGGAAAAACAAAAAGAAAACAGTGGCAACACTCCAAAACTCAAGAAACACAAAACGAATATTAAAGACAAAGTAAAATGCACAAAAATAAGTTTTGGAGTGTTGCCACTGTTTTCTTTTTGTTTTTCCCTTTTTGTGTAGTTCACAAATACAATTTTAATTTATATATATATATATATATATATATATATATATATATATATATATATATATATATATATATATATATATATATATATATATATATATATATATATATATATATATATATATATATATAAATTAAAATTGGATTTGTGAACTACACAAAAAGGGAAAAACAAAAAGAAAACAGTGGCAACACTCCAAAACTCAAGAAACACAAAACGAATATTAAAGACAAAGCAAAATGCACAAAAATAAGCTACCAACAATTGCAGCTTAAATTATCACAATGTTGTTGTTGTTGTAAAAATAAAACAGCACTCAACAAGAACAAAAAGCACAAATATTAAGATATTTGATAAAACAATGCACAGCACTATATCACCAAACTAAGTAAGAAACACTTCTAGTGATTATTATTGATTTGAACACGGATAAATAATACTGTAACTTTTTTAAATTAATTATTTAAAATTTAGTAGCGCGGAGCACTGAAAAATTGCAAGAAACACGACAGGGTTGCCAAATTGCATTATAAGAAAATATTTGTTTAATTCCCTTTATATTTGAATATTGAAAATGTTGCAAAAAAGAAATGCAGCGAACTACAATCCCGCAACTGCCGGTTCTATGTACCGGATTGACCCGAAACTCTTCGGACAGGGGCAGTCACCTCAACAATATATGTTTTTTGTTCGTCCATTTTTTCGTCGTGGGAGCAGCACTTCCCGGAAAGCCTGCTCCGAATACTACTGGTCCGAGCCGGGATTGAACAAAACCACGGACCTTGGATCTGCTCGGTTTGTCAGAACCGTATACATCATCGTGCTACGTCTGTAAGGTGTAATCGTTGCATGGAGTGGGTGCACTTAGGAGCTGTACAGGTCTGAACCACATCATTGAGTATAGTGAAGCAGACTTTCTTGACTCATGCTGTATCAACGATGTTAGCAGTGGGTCTCTGGATTTGGTGTTATCATCGCCGTCTACATTTTCGTCGTCATCATCATCCAACTACGAGACTCCCCCGCAGTCGCCATCGCAACAGCATCAACATATACAGCATCTTACACCACAGATTGCTGTTGCCACTCCTGACAGTGCATCAATTTTGCAATTTAATTGCAATGGCCTACGCAACAAAATCAGTGAGGTAATAGAATTTATGAGTCGGAGAAACACTATGGTCGCTGCGATCCAAGAAACAAAGCTGAATGCCTCCTGCAGCCTGCACAGTTGTGACGGATACAACGTGCTACGTAAGGATCGCACCAGAAGTGGAGGTGGGGGACTTGCTTTCCTGTTACACCACTATGTGCAGTACAGACCTATTTCGCCTGAGCTTGACTCTAGGGACCCATACGTGGAATGTATGGGGGTAGCAGTCAAGTCTGGAACTGCCGAAATAAAGCTGTACAACGTATACATCCCGCCGGTTGGTAGCTGTGCCCCGTGTTATCTGCCTGACATTAGCAATTTGCTACAAGGCAATAACCGCTTGGTCCTCGGAGACTTTAATGCTCACCACGAACTGTGACATTCTCTCCTAGACAACGACCAGAGGGGCATAGCTTTGGCAGAGCAAATTGATAGCTCTACGTTCTGCACAGTGAATGAGGACGCCCCCACGCGGATTATGGGCGATTGCCATAGCTTGCCAGACAGCACTATGGCATCGCCTGGCCTGATCAACGACGTCACCTGACAACCTGTCATCTCACTAGGATCGGACCACCCTCCCATAATTCTCTCCATAAATAGACCACCCGATTTCATAACCTCTGAACGCCGTACGTTTCTCAATCAAAAAAAGGCTGATTGGGAGGCCTTCAGAGAAGCCACTAACCGCAGCTTTAATAATCTAGCTATTCCGCAAGCAGCACAGCACAACAACTGCTTTACACGCCATCACCACACGTATAAGTCGCGGCCTTAACCAGAACAAGCGTAACGACAGGACGGTCTTCGTGGCTCTTGACCTTACAAAAGCCTTCGACACGGTCAATCATGCCACTCTGTTCGAGGGCATTGAAGAAACGTCCCTTCCGCCCAGTTTTAAACGTTGGGTCGTAAACTATATGTGTGGGCGCCAGTCATATGTAGAATTTAGAGACAGAAAGTCGAAGCAGCGTAGAGTTAAACAAGGAGTTCCCCAGGATGGAGTTATATCCGCGGCTCTGTTTAACCTCTACCTCTCTAAACTTCGTGCACCACCAGACGGCGTTGAAATTGTGTCGTACGCTGACGATTGCACAATTCTGGCGTCAGGACCTAAAGTGGGTGACATTTGAGAGAAAATCAAACGTTACCTCACTGACTTAGCACGTTTTTTTACTGCGAGGAATATGAAAATATCCGCCTCCAAATCATTAGCCACACTGTTTACTGCATGGACCGCAGAAGTACGGTTGTCACTCAATGTGAAAGTCGATGACGTCAACATCCCGACTACCAACTACCCCAAAATCATTGGGGTCACATTGGACAGCCGTTTTAGATCCTCTGCACATGCTACATCATACTTGCCAGAATGCTGCCCTCAGAACATCAACCGGGTGTCTTCTGAGGACCATCTACATGAGGAGACGAAGGTCCTTACCGTGCGTAGACACATTTTCCTGTTGTCTAAGCAATACCTGCTAGGGTGTTTTTACAGCAGTCATCCTAACCACCATCCCTTGAACAGGATGCCTCCGCCCAGGCAGATCAGGTACGATCTTCATGATCTAGAGAGGTCCAGCGGTATAAGAGAGAAACTTTAGTTCATCGAAACTATCAGGCAGGTCTAAACAAAAGTCACGCCGATGATGTCGCAGCAGCAGTATCCAGCTACCGTGTGAATGTAGTGCTAGGGGAACATCCCCCGGAGATTTACCTGAGAAGAAGGTACTACCTCGGCAGACGCGCGTGGTTCTGGCGCAGCTGAGATCTGGATGGTGCAGCCGCCTCAATTCTTACTGGGCACGAATTGATGCCAACGTTCCGGACATCTATCCCGCCTGCCATCAGGGACCACATGATGTGCTGCACATCTTCAATTGTCCGGCCAAGCCCACTCAGCTGACCCCCAGGTCTCTGTGGACGCATCCAGTTCAAATGGCGCGTTTCCTCCACCTGGATATCGAAACAGATCCCCATAGAC
Organism: Hydrotaea diabolus; assembly: GCA_963513945.1. Classification (NCBI taxonomy): domain Eukaryota; kingdom Metazoa; phylum Arthropoda; class Insecta; order Diptera; family Muscidae; genus Hydrotaea; species Hydrotaea diabolus. The sequence goes on along the minus strand of OY740716.1, from coordinate 97,845,981 downwards.
GAACAAGACTTCAAAATAAATATATTGTTGTTACAACAACAACAACTACTTTGTTCCATTGGATAAAGAAATCTTGTAATGAAACTAATATACTTTGTAGTAGCAAAGAGGATCATGAGGAAACATTAAGAACATTGAAGAACAGATTTGATTTTGCGGTAACAATCGATGATACCGCTCAATACCATGTTTTTATACCGTTTGGCGACGGAAGACTCAAGTTAAAAAAGTTGTAAGCCTCTAATCAATGCAAAAATTTGACTTTGCAAAAAAAAAAGTGAAAAAAAATTTAATATTTTTTAAAAATATTGAATAAATACCTATCTAAAACAATCGAAACAAATTTTGCTAGAAACAATAGGTAATAAGTTACATTACGAAAGAACACCTGTTAGGCCTAAATGTTAAAATTGGACTCAGAGAGTCCTTGACTGATCTCGTTTAAAGATTGTATCTAAGCTACTTATATAAGTACTTATACTATACTGATCGGAAGACATCGGTTCTAAAAGTTGACATGAAATGACCCACATGACCCACAGTCGTTTTTCGATTTAACGAACTATATAAAGTATTGTAAGCTCTGTTTTTTGAATCGAAAAATTCGTTAAACCTAGTACTATTTATGTAAAGTTTGTTTGCTCTTAAACTATTGAAATAACATCTATGATATATTGTAGACATTGCCTTTATTATAATTTTAATTTAAACCAAGGTTATCAATGAATTAAATGCAATTCTAATGAATTTGTATTCAGATCTTGCTTGAGAATCGTGCTTACAAAGTATCAAGTAACTAAACAACAGGAACTTTTCTCCAATTTTTTGGGGGGAACTACTTAAACTAATCTATTTTTTTATCACTTGAACGAAAAAAGTCATTAATTGTTGTTTGTATTTTGGTAAATGCTGAGTTCGTTAATCCGATGGTCCGTTAAATCGAAAAGCACCTGTATATCGTAGTTGACTAATTAAGAGTAAAATGGCAGTACTTTTAAGTACGATTTTGATGGAAATATATTACCAGTTATTGTTCATAACAATGTATGTGTGTAATTGGATTCTGTAAGTAATGTTCGATTAAATAAAAGAAGGTCATTCTTGTGTGAACAGCGAAGAAGACAACAACGTCAGATGTGACCGGACAAACACTCCAAAGAAATGAAATTGTATTCGCAGAGAAACAATATTGTTACTGTATGTTCACGGCAACAATAATTTGTTCTCTGCCATTGAAGTATGTTCGTCGCAATCATAGTATTGTTTTCAGAATTTCATTTTAACCCAGATATGCCGACCGTACTACATGTAGTACACCTGTTATGTTCAGGTTTCTGCGTTTACAGTGCTTTACATTTTCTAATCTACTTGTTGGTGTGCTACAGAATATAACGGTCAACAAACCATGCGTTGATAAGTTTTGTCTAGGGTAACTGCTTATGTGTATTTTTTTGGATCAGAGATTTCAGTTTTGTGAAATTGGCAAAAGTGTGAAGATGTCACGTAATCGGTGAGAAAAAGTTCTATATGCATATTTTATTGTTGTTGGGTTTCTATGTTTTTTTAATTATAATAGTTGTAAAAACCAATACGTAGCAAAAGTATATGTGAAAAAAAAAATTATATGTGATTTTAGTTGATGTATTTGCTGACGTACTACATGTAGTACGTTCGGCATTAGTGTGCAAAAATGGTGAAAACAAGAACTTATTTTTTTCCAGATTTTTAACATTTAATGAGATAATAAATGCATTAGAGGAAAGTGATGAAGAGTTTTTGCAAAATTCGTACGACATCTCAATTGTGCCCACTCAAGGTGCGAACAACTACGTCACAGATGAAGATTCTGGAGAAAAAGATGAAGTGAATTTTGAAAACCTACCACCCCTATTATTAAATGCTGAGGCTGAGCTTTTTCGAAATTTATATTCTTTTGATTCGGATAGTGAAGACGACATTCCACTTGCGTTATTGCAACAGGCCAAGAAACGTAAATGTATTAAGTCGTCAGTAAAATGGGTAAAGCACGATCTGGAAGAAACGGAGCCTGTTGTTACAGCATGTGAACAGGAAATTTTACCTACACCTCTTGAGTTGTTCAATAATTTTTTTGATGGTGCCTTGCTGCAAGTTATTACTCAATACTCCAATGACTATGCGTCCAAACACAATGCAACTGCAAATATAACTCCAGACGAAATCAGGTGCTTTATTGGAATTTTGGTACTGAGTGGCTACATTACTGTTTGGAGACGCCGTATGTATTGGCAAAGTGATAGGGATACTCATCATTCTTTTGTGTCTAACGCAATGAGAAGGGATCGATTTGAGTACATAATAAGAAATTTGCACTTTGTGGATAACAACGGTCTGGATAAAACAGACAAGTTTGCAAATGTTAGACCACTTTTACAAATGTTGAACAAGAGTTTCCAAAGTAATGCTCCGAAAACCATACAGCATTCAGTTGACGAGCAGATGGTTCCATACTATGGTAGTCACGGATGTAAGCAATATATCCATGGAAAGCCTATAAGATATGGCTATAAATTCTGGGTTGGGGCAACTTATAAAGGCTACATTATTTGGTTCGAGCCATACCAGGGTGCAGGGACTTTCCCAAGTAATACCTACAAGGAAATGGGACTTGGTCCAAGCGTAGTCTTAACATATTGCGACATATTATCACAAAGCCAACCCAGCATTGCTCACCGATTGTATTTCGATAATTTATTTCAATAAACGACTTGAATTAAATCCCAAGAAAATACTGTCTTTTGCTTCCATATATGCCGAGCGTACTACATGTAGTACGGACCCAAAATCCAAGTTAAAAAATATATTTTTTTATTCTTTCTTCAGTTTTGTAATATAATCTGTCAGAATAATGCTATTATGGAAAACTACAAAGATTGTTGCACTAATATGCCCGTCGGCATATCTGGGTTAACAATAGTATGATTGCGGCAGTATTAATATTGTTAAAAATTAATAATAGTATTGTTGCCAAATTGAAAAATGAAAATATGGTTGAACCAACATATGGTTGGATGGACAAAAGCATTGTTTTTTGGGTTTTATGTTAGCAATAATATGATAACGGCAATCATACTGTATGATTGTAATTTTTCTTAATTTGATGTAGGTTTAAGGTCAATGTTATTGTTACGAACCTTAAGCAAGAATAGTACTTATGCAATAATTTGTTTAAACGCACTGCTTTGGATTTGATTAACTGATTTTTTTTAGTCACTCTTATCTTATGTCACTCTGTCACTGTTTTGAATTTAAAATAAATTGTGGGAAAATAATAGTGGGGATCATACTATGGTTGTAGGGATCATACCATGTTTGCGTGTGAATCATACAATGTTTGTGAAGACCTTGGTTGCATGTGAAACATACTATGGTTGTAAGGATCATAATAGGATTGTGGGGATCATAGTATGGTTGAGGGTGAATCATACTATGGTTGAGTATGAATCATACTATGGTTGAGTGTGAATCATACTGTAGTTGTGAGGATCATAGTATGGTTTGGGAATAAGTATAACAACATATTTTTTGAATAAGACTAGGGAAGAAACTAACTCTTATTTACATAAAAGGTCCGCGTTGATATACGTCTGCCATATATATAAGTATTTCTGGCCTAATAATGAAAATGCGAATAATTATTATAAAAATGGTTTTTATTGCGGTTTTCAACGAAAGCCCATGCGAAACGGAATTGGTGGAAATGATATTGAGCTAGGAACTCATCGCACAGGATACTCATCGCACAGTTCGAAGACTATACGCAAAGAGTAATTCTCATTAATCATAGTGAGACACCCGTATAAGTGATTTGATTTGTAGCCGAAGTAATCGTTGCCAAAGACTGCTGAAGAAAAACCTTGTCGGGTTTAGAAACAGCTGTGCAGTCTGCCTGGCAACCGTAGCCAATACATTTTAACAATTTTTTAGTTGATTCTGAAAAAGAAACAATAAAAATGTCTCGAACCAAAATAAAAACTGTTCAAGTCATAAGTTTTACAAAATATTCTCCAACGTGATTGACTTTTGCGTGATTGACTTTTGCATCAGCGTGATTGACTTTTGCATCAAACCAATTGACGAAGCACTTTTTCCACTTCGGTTGAGACACCTCCAAAACATAGTTTTCTGGCGACAAAAATCGTTGACCACGCATTTTTTTTTTTGATGTGCGGGAATAAAAAGAAGTCATTGTATGCCAAGGGCTGTACGGTGGATGACCCATCAATTCGATTTTATTTTTGAACGCTTCAACAGCTGCTTCGGGCGATGAAAAACGTTGAACACGCTAAATTATAGGGAAAAAGAAGTCATTGAATCCCAAATTAGGGGTGTTCGGTAGATGGCCCATCAATTCGATATCTTCAGTGTCGAATATATATATATATATATATATATATATATATATATATATATATATATATATATATATATATATATATATATATATATATATATATATATATATATATATATATATATATACGAAGAGTCACCTTCCAAGGAAATCTCGACAATGCTACGGGAGGGGTTGTGGCAGCACCGTCTCTTGATATGAAATACAATTCAGAATCTGGTAACGAAAATAACCGTTAACAAAGAAGAACACAAAAGGTAGTTCCTCTCGAAGTCTTCAACACCACAATTGTGGCAATTTGACTTTTTTTTATAATAAAAAGTTTTCTATTAAATAATATATATATATATATATATATATATATATATATATATATATATATATATATATATATATATATATATATATATATATATAAATTAAAATTGGAAATTAAATGTAAGCGCATTATACTTTTCACATTGTTTAGATGACAATTAAAAATATGGTTATATTTGAAGTTAAAATAAAAGTCTACTTATTTTTATTCCCAAAAGTCGATTAGTCGAAAATCGACTTATAGAACCCTATGTTTCTAATAACTCATTAATTTTTGTTAATAGATGATATTTTCAAATGAAACAAGTAAAAATTTTGTAATTGTTATCCTCTTAGGCAGCAATTAAATGTTAAATGACCATGCTCCTTTTCTATTCACGACCTTACCAAGGGTAATTTTTTATTTCAAATGAAATGCTTAAAATTGAATTAGATACTGAAATCTTCTTTGTGACGCAAAAGAACAATCTCAAGCATTTAATTTTTAAAGATAATTTCAGTCATATGGGTGGTCTATTCGAAAGGCCATATTTTATTTTATATATATATATATATATATATATATATATATATATATATATATATATATATATATATATATATATATATATATATATATATATATATATATATATATATATATATATATATATATATATATATATATATATATATATATATATATATATATATATATATATATACCAGTTAGAAGTTCGAATGGGCTCTGAAGTGAGGTCCAAAGTTCCTTGATGCGTTTGTGAAGAAGTAATATGCTCATGATAAGTTGTTGCTGTCGAATTTCAAATCGGTTGTAATCGATCAGCAGAAATATTGACATTTTGGTCGTTAATACGTATAGTGAAGCATCTATCTGATATTCTTTTGATAAATTCAAAAGGTGCAGTTTAAGGCGGTTGTAGTGGTTTACGTACTGCATCAGTCCTCAGATACGTGCAGGTATCAAGTCCTTTCAATATGAACATATTATTTTTTGGATGATGAGCAGCTGAAGTAGGTCGTAACATTCTGAAGAGTTCTTGAAATCTGCAGAAATACCTATAACTCGTTTATCATCCTAGGTAAAAATTCGTTAGGTAGACGGTTATGCTCTAAGATCCTTTTGAAATCCATGTTTACCAAAATGCACTAGCAACCGATTGGGCAGACGTGTCTTTAAAAGGCACTTCTTCGGACTTTCTGGAAAATCAATCAATCATCGTCAGACAGTATCTGCAGTCCTGAACAAGAAGCAGCACCACAATTTCTAAGTGGATATAATCGAAACGGTTCTATGAGTGAGGAACGTCAAATTCGTTTGGCGAGAAGCGATTGTGCCGGGTGCTCTTTGACAAAGTTGATAGTTTAAGCACCAGTTGTTTATGACTTTTTTATTTCTTGGCAAATGTATTTAATTCGCAGTTGCGCTCGGTTTGCTAGTGCAGTGAGGTCGGAATGTATTGGCGAACATGTCCAAATGAAATGTCGCAATATATTGATGAACTGTCAAATGAACAATTTGGACTTTCAAAGAATTGTTACCTTCGAGTATGATGCGCAATTCTTCGCCTTGTTTCAATTTCAAAGTTGTCTGGGTGATGCTTTTTCAAGTCGTTGAGAAAGTGCGTAGACTAGAAGATTGTGTTCAGTCTTGATAACAAAATGACGTGCCTCCAACATTTGACAAACATATTTCACTGCCTCGTAAATTGCTAGTAACTGTCTGTCATAAGTGCTCGACCAGTTTTGGTTAATTTAGCAGAGGTCTCAAAATGACGTTAAAGTTTTGTTCTAGTACAACTCTAATGGCTATGTCAAATGCATCAGTTACGAGAGCGAGGTTCAGGTCCAGGTCTGGAGAAGGATGTGCCAGCATGGTGGCTTCACAAAAGACTTTTCTTGCAGGTTTCAAACGAATTTTCAATTTTTCTTTTGTCGTTTTTCTAAGAAGTAGAAACAATTTCATTAAGGGACGCTTGTAGATGTGCTGCACAAGGTATGCAACGCCGATAGTAATTTACAACGCTAATAAAACGTCTCAGCTCACAGATAGTTTCGGCTTAGGGTGGTTTATTACCGCCTTTAAACCATTTTTATTAAGAATGTAGCCAAGAAGTCTTACCTCAGGTACACCAAAATAACATTAGTTTACATTAATGGTCTGACCGTGTTGTCGTAAGCGATCAACAACAATTCTCACGACGTTGTTCATGATTACTTATATGACGTCGTCAATGTAGCAAAATACAAAATTAAGTCCTCTAAAAACTGAATCCATGAAACGTTTAAAAGTCTGCGTGGCATTTCTTAATCAACAAGGCATATACATAAAATCCAAAAGTCCGGCAGTTTGCATACGGCAGTTTTCTCGATGTCTTTGTCTGCCATATGTACTTGATAAAAGGCACTTACAAAGTCTAGCGTAGTGAAAATAGTTTTGGCCTACCAATATTTCGAGCCGTGAATGTGGAACTGTTTGTGAGATTAGTTTCCTATAATCCCCACACACTCGCCAACTACCTGGCAACCATGTGTATAGGATTGGCATAAGCATAATTAGACGAGCGGCAAATACCCTGTTCACTTAGTATTTCCATTTCAGCTTTTGCTGCTTTCAGCTTATCACCAGATACACGGCGTAAAACACCGGGAATTGATTATCGTAGCGCAAATGACTTTGTGATGTCTTGAAATTCTTGAAGAAGGTCTGACGTTGAAGTATTCAATGTTGAAATTGAAAATTCTTTCTGTTTGAGGTCTGTGAGTAAATTAAAATTGACTGGGAAATCGGTTCCAATTAGGGGTGACGTACATCGGCAATTACAAAGTTGATGGGTTAATTTTCTGTTTAATCACAGATGGGATACAACAGATACCGAGAATCCAGATTCAATAAGAAAACGGGATTTCTTCGATTAGTCGTATAGATGTAAACGATTCTCAAAAAATTTGTAATCACCGCTGTCGCAAACCATATTGACTGACGACATTTCGTGCTGCATCCCCAAATTAGTGATGAAAATAACATAAACTATTTGACTCGTAGAATACTTGTCGGTTTCAGGTGGTTTGGTGGTAACGTCCTCCATAGATAGCAGATCGTCGTCCTCATGTCTTTCACTGACCACATCAAATTTCTCGGAGCCAGCAGTCACCTCACGCAAAGCAAATGATCTATGAGCAAACCATAAGTCTAGATTATGCTCGTTGAATTTCGGAATGTGGGCTCTCTGCAAGTTAGATCGAGCTAAGGACACGCTGTAGGTTTTGAATCTGTTGCAAAAGCTCCTCCATATTTGGATCCCCCAAAGTCAAACTGCTGCTTTCGCAAAATGCAGAAGTTTCACTGCTGGCAGAACTAATTTGCTTATACTACACAGGTTTTCGTTTTCTAAAGCCACGTCAAATTAGTCACTCGAAAAAAAATCATTATCATGTTCTGTTTTGTCTCTAAACCGTTGAAAATTTGAAAAAAAAGTTATTGTAAATTTCAATGAATATTGTGAAAATAACTCGATGCTAAATAAGTTGGTTTTACATTTTGGTTTCGTCGTAGTTCGATGTCGGGTCACCAATATGGTAGTTTGGGTAATTAAAAGACGTTGAAAAGGCAATATTGATGGCAATGGTGTTCCAAAACAATTGACGCCCAATCTAAAGAGAGCGTCTGTTTGTCGTAAAACAAACCCTAATCCAATACTTATATGGAGAACAATGGTGGGCGTGTACTCATTTATTGCATTACTACGAGGGCGTATCAATAATTCAGTGACTTTCGAATTAAACAGTATTTTTTGTAAAAAAAAAAAAAAAGTATTTTTTAACAAAATCTCCATTTAGATAAATACACTTAGTCCAACGTTTCTCCAATTTTTGTATCCCTTCCAAAAAATAGGATTTTTAGAGGTTTATGAAATAGGCATTCGTTTTTTCATTGTTGGAGCTAAATCTCTTTACACCGATCCATTTATTTAGGTTTGGAAATAGGAAAAAGTCACTGCGGGCTTCATCCGGAGAATATGGCGCGTGTCTGCACGCGTGTGTACCCGTGTATTATCTTGATGAAAAAGAACTTTTTTTTTGGCGACATTACGTTTAAGGTCAAACGCGGCAGGCATCTTCCAGACAGCTTTTATAAACCCAACTGATCATGTAAAATCGAAACCACACTGCCATATGAAATGCGAATGGCATCAATAATCACACGCACTTTTACTCGTACTCTTCGATCGGCCAACACCATATCGTGGATTTCTTCGACATTTTCGAGTGTGTTGACCTCAATTTGCCGGCAAAACGTTCAGCGTCATTTGTACTTGTGCAACCACAACGAATATCAGTAAACCACTTTTTTACCCTTGAAATCGATGGTGCAGAGTCTCCATAGTATTTATCACGCTTTTCAATGGTTTGATTGGCCAAAGTTTACCAAGAACCCGTTTTGGAAGCTGTTGTGAAGCCTCTTGACAATTCCCTGTTCCGAAAACAGCCATGGGCTTTCCAGCAGGATTCTGCGCCGGCCCATAAGGCTCAAACGTCCCAGGGTGGCTTCGAAACAATTTGTCAGCGTTCATTTCCTCAGAAGAATGGCCCTCAGGCAGTCCAGATTTGAACCCATTGGATTACAAATTGTTGACGGTTTTAGAGGACAAGGTTTGTCACAAAAGATATCCCAACATTGGATCTCTTAGGACTGCTTTTGTTCGAGCTGTGGCCAATTTTCCAATAGACGAGGTCCGTTCAGCTATTGACGATTGGCCAGTGCAGTAAGACGTGTGTAAAGGCAAAAGGAGGACATTTCGAATAAGTAGATTCTTTTTGGATACAATAAACATCAATACATATATTAAAAAATATATGGTCCAAAAACATTCAGTACTTTTTAGTTTACAGAATAAAACGTGTGTAACAGTATTTATGTCCCTACTAAGTAGATAATCGCTTGGAAAAAATTAGAAGACATTCTGAAAATGTCATGACGTATATTTTTCATTATGGGTCGATGGATTTACTTACGGTCATCGTGTGACATACTGTCTCAGCATGCTCCTCTAATAGATTCTTATGGACTCCGCGAAAATGATGTGCAGAAATGCTCCCGTTTCTATTCAGTATTCGTTTTCGAGGTGGCACTTGTAGCGATTGGGTGGAACCAGCCCCACAAAGGTATTTTCTTCCTGAGGTTTGTCTGTTATTTAAACTCATATATTTCACATTTAGATTCTCTGAAGAATTAGAGTTTCGTAAGCTATCACTGCAAGAAAGTGAAAAAAAACTCATCTTCACAAATTAAATTGGACTTTTTATTCGTTCTTGGTATGTTTCGGCTACAAAATTACGCGAACCAACTCAGTGCGCATATAATATGACAGACATTTTCTGGCCCTTTGGATATTTACTTTCTGTACAAACAGTGTAAGGCACGTGCAGAATAACCCTGCACTTTTTATGTATGTACCATTAGTTTGCAATATCAATTTGGAAACATTGAACATTAAGTGAAGGACGCCGATCACGACACAATTGACGTAGAGCACTGTGGTGTTGCTTTTTGTTCCGATTCTCTTGTGTGTTGATGTTGACCGTGAGCCAATTTGAATGATTTTGAATGAAAATTTAGATTTTTCATTTCGATGAGCTAGCGGTACTACAACAAAGCTCTCTCGCAAAAGACGCAAGAGTAAAAAGTTCATTGAGTAAATCAGTATCTATTCTAAATTTAGCAAACTTTCGTAGAAAATATCTCAACAGTGTTTAATGTAATTGCTGCTTTCGTTCTATTTGTTTATGAAATATATGTATGTATGAACATATAGAAGTATGTATAAACATTAGACTGGGCAACTTTATATAAATAAAATAAAAATTTTGACGCTTTCTAAAAAAATTTCTGAAAATTATTTAATGATTTGAAAGAACAAAAAACACAATGTTAGGTGGACAGACAATTCTATTATTTCTAATCTTCTACCGAAAGGACAACCGGGAAAAAAATTAAGAGTGCTTCATAAAATTGCTTCTTCAATAATTTTAAAAATATACTGATCAATAATAAATTTTCTACTGCTCTTTAATAAATGTAATAATATCGTAAATAAATTATATGGATTTATGGAACGATTTGAATCAATTTATGTTTTATCAAAATTTGTTTACGACACTTGGACCTGCACAATGGCAGGGGACTTGAGAAATTAGCGAAACTATATATGTGACAGCGCATAGAGAAAGGGACCTAAGGATAAAAAAAAAACAATTTCCATTTTTTTTTCTTTTTTTGATGTGGACAACATCTGAGCATCGAATGAGACCGATCTTATGCCCCAAAAGTGTTCCCTCACAGAGATATGCGCGTTTTATGAAAGTGAAGTCGATGATTCTGCACCGAAGATACACGTATTTAGATCTTTAAAATGGCTCTCCTGAACAAAACTGGTTTTTACCCTTAGATCCCTTTCTATTTTGCGCGTCACATATATTGATATTACTATTGTTTGTGCCTAACCAAAATTACTGATATAGATGTATTAGTATATGTATGAGAATTTTTTTGAACGTGGCTGAAGTGGGTTTTCTATCTAGAAAGTCAAAATTTGATGTATATATAGTACAGATCAAGGAGTAGAATAGGGATTTTCATTTTTCGAACTGTTAGCAATAGAAGCGTTGCAAAAGTGGGATTGGTTGCTTGGTGATAGCTGAATTTTTAATTTTTTAAATGTGTACGAACCGTAAATTATATAAATATTATATGAAACTTCAAATTAACCAAATCAACTTTTTTACATATCAAGGGATAGATTCCGTGAAATGGTTTTAAATTGGAGTGTAACAGTGCAAGTGTCAATCAGCCACTTTTGCTATTGAAATGAATATACAAATATTATAAATAAAAAAAATACGTATTTTTAAGCAAAGAAGTCTAAAGCATTGTGAAAATGTTAGGTTTGGTGTATTTTTCCCATTTGTATTTCAGGTAACAATATTCCTAATCTAATTCAGAACAATACTTAAACTCGAAAATAAAAAGCTGTTAACGTGTATGTAATACATTTACAGGCTTAAGAAAAAAAATAATGCAGCGAGTATTTAAAAATTTATCGATTTGGCCTTTCTTGGATTTGCAGTGTTAGCAGTTGTAAGAATAAGGTTTGCGTGAGAGAACATGTTGGAAAAAAGTCGGAAGATTTTGTACATTAATAAATTTTGTAATGGATTGCAAAAAGAAAAAAATATAAATCGGATTAGAATACTAACAACCTAACTGGAAATCCAGAGTGAGTTGTTGATATCGATTAAGGAGTTGTGCTATATGCTGTTAATGTCAGTACCAAATAGATCCATGTAAGCTGCATTCAATCGTCAGTTGAGACGAAAAGGTCAATGTGATCAAAGTACTTTGAATAAATATGAACGACGGAACAGACAAAATGTTCCTTATTTTATTGGATATAAGATTAATTCGATGATAAACCTTCTAAGAATGCCGCTACACAAGCAAAAGGCGGCCTCAAACAGCATATACTTTCTTTGAATCCGTTGATCCGAAAAACATAGGGTGGGCCAAAAGTTACCATAGGGCTAAAAACTTTAATAACTTTTTCGTTTATTAATTTATTTTCAGATTATATAATATATAAAATGGATTTTTTTTTAACACTAAGTATGACAAATAATGTCACTTTTAGGACCCTCGTTTTCGTTGATGGGCACGTTTTAGAGAATTTTTCAAAATTTGTGGCTATAGCGTTCGAATTTCTGCAACAATGTTGGCTTTGAGTTGAAGGATTGTCTTGGGCTTGTTCACATATACTTATACTCGCTCCTTCAAATAACCCCAAAGAAAATAGTCGGGTGCTGACAAACCTGGCGATTACGCTGGCCAAATAATTTCCGAATTTCTAGAAGTTATTCGCTTTCCAAAAATTTGACTAAAAAGTTCCATTGCGTCTCGGACAGTGTGGGCAGTGGCTCCATCCTGCTGAAACTACATCTCAGGTCTGTTTCAAGAGCAGGACGTAAAAAATTGTCGATCATAAACCGATACCGCTCTCCATTTAGGGTTACAGCACTTCGATTTTCAATCTGGAAGAAGTAAGGCCCAATAATATTTGCAGATGTGATCCCACACCATACTGTAGACTTAATGGGGTGCAATAGGCTCTTGGATTTTAGTACCCCAGAACCAACAGTTCTACTTATTAACAAAGCCATTTAAATGAAAATAAGCTTCATCACTGATGCGTTTGCGTTAAAATAATTGATCGATGATTTAAATAATACAATTCTATTATTCTGGTTCTTTGTTCAGTTGTGAATATCTCCATTTTTTATTCTCCAAGTGTTATTTACTTATATATAATCTGAAAAAAATAAATAAAAATATATAAACGAGAGTTATTAAATTTTTAAACCCCATGGTAACTTTTGGTATAAGATGGTGATAGAGACCGGCTTTTACGGCACCCGATTTTTGCAATAAATTAACCATTAACGACACTCACTAATTCAACATGTGTGAGTGCAAGTAAATGTTTCCATAAATAAATGAGTGACAAAAGTTTTTCGAACCTGCTTTCTTGATTTTTTTTACACGATTAAAGGTATTTTTATTTAAACAATTAAAGACGTTTCAAAACAAGAACTTCCGGATTACTAATAATCAACTTTTATCTCAGTTATTAAAGAATTTTTGTTTTTATATAAAAAAATTCTGTTCATGTCCGTCCAAATATAAAGAGTCATTTTACCTTTGCAATCAAACAGAAGACCGACTTGAAGAAGAAATCCACTTTACTTTGAATTTTCTCGTGTTTGTTTTTATTATGTAGCTGTTATCTGAAATTATAGCCTTTATTTATAAAAATAACAATTATTCTTACATGCATATTAATTAACTGGCGCATGAAAAGTATTTAATGTAATGAGTTTTTTTTAGACGTGTGGTTTTCAATCTGGCCACACTTTTTTCGTAGTTAGTGTTTTTGATAGATGTCACTTGATTTATGCTAAGTTTGGTTTGTCATTTCATAATGAATAGACGTGCTAATGACTAGACTTAATAGAACGACGTTTGCAAATCGTGTTGAGTGGGCTTAAAACAAGATGGCCACCGATCCTTTTAACAAGAAAATTTTGTTCAGCGATGAAGCTCACTTTTGGTTAAGTAGGTAAAAGTCATGGTTGAGACGCTGTTACATACTCAAAAGACATTGTTTGGTGTGCTCTATGGGCAGAGGGAATCATTGGTACACAGTTCTTCAAAAATAAAGCCGGCCATTATGTTTCAGTCAATGGGAAACGCTATAGAGCCATGATTAATGACTTTTTCGTGCCTGTATTGGACGATGTTGATCTGGACGACCTTTGGGTACATTAAATTAGTTATCGAAGATTGAAATCGTTTTGTGAACTTTAATGTGTCCCTTTCGAGATCCTGTAAATACTCATATATAAGGAGTGATAATAAATTGCAATGTAAACATGGCCTTATGACGGGTTATCCAATAGGGACATAAAAATTTCGTATTTTTATGTCAACTTTCTTTGTTAAAACGTTATTCGAAGTCAACATTTTCATCATGGTAATGTTCACCTACGAGCAAAGTTTGTGGATTAATAAAAATTACTACCGAAATTCTGAGTCGGTGGCTCTGGCAAAGTTTAAAATTATCTTTAGCGATGAAGCTCATTTCTGGCTGAGTGGTTTTCTCAATGAACAAAATATGCGTTATGGGACAGCATCATACCCACATGTGATTCAAGAGACTCAATTGCATCTTTAAAAAATTATAGTGTGGTTTTCATGCCGGAGGTTTGATTGGGCCGTATTTTTTCGTCGTTGAAAACAATCGTCATTTTATCATCAAATCCCACTTTTGCAACGCTTCCTTTGCTAACATTCGAAAAATGAAAATCCCTATTCTACTCCTTGATCTGTACTATATATACATCAAATTTTGACTTTCTAGATTGAAAGCCCACTTCAGCCAGCTATCGTGCCATGTTAGAAAATTATTTTTGGCCTGAAGTCGATGAGCTGGACATCGCCTATATGTGGTTTCAACAAGACGGTGCCACTAGCTAACCAGCACGCGTTAGAATCGATTACTGAAAGACAAATTCGGTGAACGTGTTATCTCGATAAATGGTCCGGTCAAATGGCCACCTCGTTCATGCGATTTAACGCCTTTGGATTTCTTTTTATGGAGTCGCATCAAGTCATTGGTCTATGCCAACAAGCCAACAACTTTAGACGAGCTCAAATACAACATCCAACTCGAAATTGCCAACGTTCTGGTCGAAATGTGTGCAAGAGAGGTGGAAAATTGGGTCAAAAGAATAGATCGCCACACACGCGCTCGTCGAATTTCATACATAAAATGTAACATTTGCGCTACACTTGAAATAAATTTGAACTCTATATCTTAAATATTCAGTGTTTTATTAATATATGTAATTGTTATGTCCTTAATGGAAAACCTTTTACGTTGTATTTTGTTTTCGTACATTTGTGAAGATGCACGAAAGCTGTTAAGATATCAACTTCAAATCTGCAAATTATTAAGTACGAGTATACTCGTATACGTTGTTGACTATAAACGAGTATAGTCAACAACAATATAAAATTATATGATGTAAATATATTTGATGTGCCTCAAGTAATTAGTATTTTAAGTGTGTTGTAGCTATTGTAAAGAATAAGTAAAAAATTAAAATTATTTTCTTTAATTCGCTCATAAAACAACGTTTTTTCAGCATGTTATCGCAAATGTCCTAAAAACCATCTTTTGCCTAACTGGAGATTCCATTATTTTATTACCCTGAAAGAAAAACCATCACATATGTATACCACCGAAATTTTATGTCAATTTCATCAAAAATATACGAAACCATTTTTATCCAAAAAACTGTTTTAACCCGCTTTTATTTACTCGTGTTGTAGTCAAAAAAGTTAATGTAAGTGCAAAACAACCATTTCAGATGTATTTTAAAACACCTTTCAGTTAAAATCTTTTGTAAATGACCCACTCTTATGTATACACATATACATAGGTATATCTTGCCTAAGAAACCACCTATAGGGTTTGATATGTACCTAAAGATATCTTAAATAAATAAATATGTACTCGTACATACATACATTTTCATGTTCAGTGTTGGCCTTTAGTTTTCGCGTTTACTTGGTGCCATTGAAAACAAACAAACCACGAACTTAATTAAATTAAATTGCATTTTGTTTTCAATTTACAAAAACATTATTCATCTTTCTACAAGCATCTTGACTATTGCAGCTTCCATTTAGAGTAAATACCATGTCATGGTAGTGAGTCAATTACAGTACAACACTTTTTTGAATAGTGAATGATTTCTTCGTGAAATAAACGACATAGGTGTATAAAGTATATCCCTAAAAAGACTATGAAGGGGGCCCCTGTGGACCTAATCTTTAATATAGATCCATATTTGTGAAAAGAATTATCCATTTCTGAATACCCATATGTTCCCGGACATTAGGGGACGATTTTTGGGTCGACGGGACCGTGGACCACGCCCATAGGTCTACGCTTCCAATTCTTCCAAATCCTAAAAAAAATATAACACTCGTATTTAGATTCTTCACAAAATGCCACTATTTTTGGCTACCCATCCATATGTCCATTTTCGAAAGGACCTATTTTTCGGCACCATAGTAACCTAAGATCGATCCATTGGTCAAGGTTATAAATCAGATCAATTCGCAGAATTAATAGCTTATTCGGATTTCTGACGAAATGCTATTATTTCTTAAGACCCATATGTCCATAGTGAAGGGTGCCGTCGTTTGCACCGAACCGATTTCCAAATTTACCCAAACCTTAATTATAGGTATATATTTAGATTTGTGAACAATTTTTAATTTTTCTAGATACTCATGTGTCCCCGAGCATAAGGGGCAATTTTTTGCCCATTAGAGCCCCAAAATGTAAGCTAGCCATTTTTTAATTTAATTATTAAAATTATATAGTTTAAAATTCAAAACAAAATTTGTTCAGGACTTTTTTTAGTCCTTCAAAAGGTAAGTTTTTCCCCTTTCGACCAATTAAGTCCATTTTTAATATAAACCTATCTGCAACCATAAGATATAAAGGGGGATCCATCTAGAGGTATTTTTTCAGAACAAAAAAATATAAAAATTTAAATTAAGTGTGGAATCTTTATTGGCAATTTAAAAAAGGACATTTTATGGCATTTATTTTTGAAAATATTCCTTCAAATGTTGGCAACTGTATTATGGAAATAGGCTTTCGGTGAGAAAAGGGAAGATCCTCTGTTTTCGACCAAAATTTTGTTTAGTAATGAGGCCCATTTATGGCTCAACGGCAAAGTCAATAAACAAAATTGCAGCATTTGGGCTGAAGAGCAACAAGAAGAGGTTCAAGAGGTGCCATTGTACCCAGAGAAAACCACGGTTTGGTGCCGTTTATAAGCTGGTGGAATCATCGGTGCATATTTTTCAAAAATTATGATGACCGGAACGTAACCGTGAACGGTGCTCTCTATCGCGTCATGATATTGATCTATCACACCTGTAGACATTTTTCTTACGTTACGTAAAGTCCAACGTCTATGCTGACAAACCAGCTCCGATTCAGGTTTGGGAAGCCAACATTACGCGTGTCATTAAAGCCATACCGGTCGAAATGCTCGAACGAGTCGTCCGAAATTGGACCCTCAGAATGGAAATCCTGAGCCGAAGTTGCGGCCAACATGCGGAGGAAATTATATTAAAAAAATAAATGCATAAAATGTCCTTTCAAATTACCAATAACGACTCCACACTTGATTTGAATTTTTTATTTATTTTTTTTTCTGAAAAAATACCTAGCTCTTTTCGTTTGGCCTAAATTGTGCTTTTAACAAACGGACGGATGGACATGGCTACAACGTTTTCAAATTGTACTACGATCAATAATGCAGGGTGTCCGCCGGGAAGGTATACTACAGGGTGTCCGTCGGGAAGGTATACTACTTTGTTTATTTATAATTTTTGATTAAATGAAAGAGAATGGATCTTATATTGATAAATGTTTTTTTAATGTCGGCAATTATGTATGTAATAAATGTCCGCCTCACAAACACGAGCCCTTTTGAGAACATTTTTCATTACATTCAGCACAACGCACACTGACTGAAAATCGTTTTTCGTTGGCCAAAATTCTGTAACTTTTGAACCGATCAAAATATTTAAGTTATTTTTTTTAATGGATAGATATTAAGTTCAGCTTGACTCAGTTTTAATTACATTAAAATTGATTGAGGACTTTTTAAGGAATTCTAGGTCAAAGTTAAACTTTTGATTTTTTTTAACTTTTAGAGTGAAATATGGGTTTATTATATTTTTATTTATTAAAAAATGTAATATTTGGATTTTAATAATAATTATAAATATTTTTTGTAATAATGGAATTTTTTTATTGCTACATTAAAAAAAATTTTTAGATTCAAAAAAAATAGTAAAATCAACAGGAGATTTTGCTATTACAGAAAAATTAAACAAAATTTTGCTGTCAAATTTCCAAATTTGTTTACACTCAAAGAATATTTACACTTAAAAAAAACGTTAATAATATTACCAAAAAATCTTGCTATTACTACAGAAAAATTTATTATTTTTTGCTGTCAAATTTGATAATTTTAAAAAACATTTTTAAAATAAAAACTGCAATAGATTTTAATAGCATTTATAACAATGGTAGGTTATGTTTATTATTATTTTTTACTAATACTATTTTTTTCGAACATAAATAACAATGAAAGGCAATTATAATTATTATTCATTTGACTCAAATATTGATTGCAAATATTCCATATTTTGTTCTGTGCTATATCTGTTCTTTAGTGGTTTTTTGGCTTCTTCATCTAAATCCCGATGATCCACTTTCCATTGATTGCGAATACTGGAGATGAACGGATCTACCGTTGCGAATAATATTATAAATAGATCTTCATTTGTGGAATTTCGTGAAATTTTTCTGGCATTGTGCTCTTTATATAATCTGTAATCCTTGTTCCTTTTTTCTGCGGCTCCTCTGATAGTTCTCCAAGTGGCACCAAATGATATTTAATGATATCTTCTCCATGGTAAAGGATTTTGTGAATTGTTGCAGTCATATTTCTCCATGGTTAGTTGGTTGTATATTTTTTTGCAGTTTCCTTTGCATAATCTCACACATTTTAAATCTGAAAATAAGGCTTAAGTGCACCTCTGTTATTTCAGATGCTGTTTCTAGATCTGTAAAGAATCTTCTTGCGGTATTGCCATCATTTGTTTGCCTAACCCTTGTTTTGGCTGATCTATAATCAATCCAAATTTCCGATATTCATCATGAACATGTTTCTTTTTTGAACGTCTTAAATCTTTGTTGGTTTCGTTGTTTCTTATTGATCCTGAAGACCCGAAATCCAAATCATAATCCAGAATATTTTTCAATTGCAATGGTACAAATGATACCATGAACATATCTGAGTCCGAAATATTTCCACATACAACTTGTCTGTATTGTTTTTGTCCCGGAGAACCATCACATCCCCATTTACAAAATAGAATTAACTTTGTGTTTCCAAGCGTTTGGCTGTGTGATCAAGTAGAGATTTTAGTTGTACCTCTGCCGAAATTGGTGTGATTGTAATAGTGTCCTTTGATGGCAAACAGTTCATTTTAGCAGCGGTTATGTGATGATATGCTGGATACAAATTTGAGCCCTTTTCAATCGCACGCAATCTGAGCTGAATATATTGGTGTTTTGTTAATTTCAAATCCAGAAATTATGCTTGTGAACTGTTTTGCATCGCTCGGAGTTGGTATACTTTTAAGAATCCGTTTTGTTCTCATTGGACTAGCTTTAACAACTTTTTCAATGATATCCACTTTTGTAAATTGGTTCTGTGATCGTAATTGATGTAGAAAAGATTCTTTTATATTTGTACAACCAATTTCATCGTTAACATCTTTAAGTTTCCGCCTCTTAGATCTATCGCTGCAGTTGTCCAATGATTTGCGTGGTCTTTCAGCCTCATCTGGCTTTGTTGTTTCTGCAGCGACAGTAAGTTGGCCTTCTAACCAGTTTGCACTTTTTATATAAAACTTTTGGTTCCTGAGCTAACTTCTTTGTAGCGTTTTTTTAGTGCTTTGACGAAATTAGATATTTGTTCTTGTATTTCGGTGCTACACAAATTTAAGTTTAGTTTTATTTTAACGTAACTAAGAACATTTTCCTGATTTTTGTTTCTAAAATACTCTTCGACCAGTTCTTTATAACTGAAGCTCTCCATATTTTTCTGAATATTTTTATTTGAGTCTTTTATGTTTTATCACTTGCGAATACACTTTAAGGATTAACTTATTACTGAGTAAACACTTATCGAATCCGTAATTGTATATATTTTTAGATACATGATATTCACACATTGATCTTTAATTTCATAGCAGGTAGTACTTAAATTGAACAAAACTGCACTTGTTACCAAGACTAAATCAGGCAAAAAATTGGAATTACAAAAAGGCGTAAACATTTTAAAAATCGGTGACAAAAAAAATATACTTTTGGCCAACGAAATCAAAATTTCAGCCACAGTGCGGCGTCGAAATGAAGATGATGGATTCTTTTGAACACTTTCTTGACAGCAGTAATGTTTTCAACCGAGCTTGCAGTACGTTGTGGTCCATCAGCTACAGGCCCTCTTTCTTCGCAATCATTCACTACACGATAAATACTGCGTATTGTTGGCAGGTTGTTTCTCCCAAAAATTTCACGTAACTTTCTCAACGTCACGGTAGTCGATAATTGATTTTGATAAAATGTTTAATGATTTATCGAATATTTTTCCATAATTACCTGTCAAGACTAATGTTTACCAAAATGGCTGCAAAACAAAGTAGTATGCTTTCCCGGCGGACACTCTGTATAAGTATATATACTTTGTAAGGTCACAGATAAGTATTTTGAGATGTTACAAACGGAATGACAAACATATTAATTTTCCCCTCCTATGGAAAAGAGTAAAAAAAGGTTAATTGTTAATTATGCTACACAATAGCCGCTTTCTTTTCCCTTTATACTTTATACCACACAAATTCATAATGCTTACTAAACGAGTAAGGAAAAACGATAACTTCCAATCTTTTCGAGAAATACTATAAGCGAACAATTACCGAGCTCGTTTAAACTCGCTTGTATAACTTTCTTGCCAAAATATTAAGTATTTAAAACAATCGGGTCTTAACGTAAACTGTCTATAGTTTTCTGGCAACAACATGATAGTACTAAGTTTATATATTCTTGAACAATGGTGTAATGTTATTGCGTTAGCGAACCTAAGGCGAGTTGCCAATTAAAATTTGAAATATTTTCCGATTGAAATTCATATTTTACATTAGACATCAAATTTCAAATTCATTTTTTTGAATTTGCTAGCTTAGCTCAGTACATCCGCTTTAACGTTGTAAGGTCTGAAGTTCGAACCTTAAAAAATAATTGAAAATTTGTATCCTTATTTCTTTTAAACAATTGTTAAATAATCGTTCAAAAATTGTTTTAAAAGAAAATAAAACTTTTTTAAGCTTTTCCTAAATTCTAAGCCACAACCTTAAACATTCTAAGCGAACGTTCTACTTACTAGGTCGCAGACATCGATTTTGTTTGATGGCAAATGTAATATATACAAATAAACTTCAAATGACATAGGAAGTTTTTGAATTCCAATACAAGTGACTCTATGTTTATTTTACCGTCTACTTGTCCCATATATGGTACGAAAATAAAGCAGCAAATGTTTTCCGAAAGAAGAGAACACTTTTAGTTGTAAGTAAAGCCAGTTAATATTAATGAGTTTAATCTATTTATCAAACTATTTAACTAAACTAAAAACAAGAAATTTTGGAAAAGGCGACAAAAAATGTATAAACAACATAAACCGTTTGTACCATTTTCAGAACGAACACAAGGTACAGTTTTTATTCAGATACAGTGGTGCCAGGTAAATTTTTCAAAAAATCTTCAAATTTGAGAACAAAAATCGTCATATGTTTAAAAAAATATCGTCGTGCAACACAAATTAAAAAATGTACTTTTTAAAGTTTTATTACACAAAAATTAAAAATACGTTTTCCGATAGTTTGAAATAAGTTTAAATAATTACATAGGTTAATTGGTATTAGCTTGTTTAACAAATATTGTTAAAAAAAACGTCTGCAGCTATTATGAATAGCTGAAGCTATTTAAACAAATTATTTTGCGGAATTTGTTAACTGTGGTATGTTAGTTATTAGAAAAATATATTGACAGTCTTTAAACCGTATTTCTCTTATTGTTTCTTAATTCGGAAGTTATCATTATAAATGTAATGATGGGCAATTGAGTTTAAAAATTTAACTAGTAACCCGCTCATTTTAATATCAATTATGTTTTGAGTGGTGTTTTTTTCGAAGCTTTAATATTTCCGACTCGATAGCAAAAACGCAATATTTAGTTGTTTTCTAAAAATTAAGCTCATGTATATTGGAAACGCCCTGCAGTATTTTAATCTTTAAAAACATCTCAAAAAAAAAACTAATTGTAGTAAAAGAAACAACAAAGCTAATCCCTTTGTTTGTTCCATAAAAAAAAAACAATAACAAACATTAACCATCGTCTGCTGCAGCGGCAGTATGGGTGGAAGTGATATGAGCACTGCTGATAGTGAAGATATGGAAAGTGATACTGCTTGGCAGTTGGTAGGACCGACAACAAAACGAAAGCAAACAAAACCCCCGAAAGCCCCTCAACCGAAACGTCACCAGTTACTAGATAATGATAATAACGATGATGATAATAACAATGATGATAATAATGACAATAATTGTGGTGCTAATGAAGATGAGAATACCAAACCACCGCCTATAACACTGTATGACAAATTTAAGCTTTTGGTTGCACACATGAAAAAAATTAGTATATTCTGAAAGAGGAGGAAAAAATAAAATACACGTGTATCCCACTTTTTCTGCATCAATTCGTATATTTGCAAAAAATTTATGGATATGGACTTGTATGTTAATACAAAATATGTCTATATAAGTGGTTTTTAACCAAATATATATTCACATTTTTCGCGAAAATACGAATTGATCTAGAAAAACTGGGACACACGGGTAGTTTATTTTTCGACGTAGATTCCGAATATATAGGTCTTCTTCATGTGTGCAAAAGCGTGTTGAACGGTGTAATAATTCCAAATGTTACCGATATTCGGGTAATGGTGAACAAATTTTCAATAATAATTAAACCAAATGATTTTTCATATAAAAGTATGAGAGATGGCAGTATAACAGTATCCCTGAAATCAACAGATTATTATAGAGCTCTAGTTAATTATCTTGATGATAAAGGCAGGCATCACATACATATATCAACTAAAGCAAGACAAGCCATACCGTGTAGTAATTAAAAAATTACACCATTCAACTCCAACTATGTTAGTTAAACAGGAGATTGAAAAATTAGGGCATAAAGTCAGACACATTATGAATGTTCGAAGCAGAATAATTAAGGACCCTTTACCCATGTTCTTTCTTGATTTAGAGCCACATACCAATAATAAGGATATATATAAAGTAAACTATCTTTACAACTGTGTCGTCAAGATAGAACCATCAATTAAATCTGATGATATTGTTCAATGTCACAGGTGTCAGCAATTTGGTCAAAAATAATAAAACAAAATGATTTTTTATATAAAAGTATGAGAGATGGCAGTATAAGAGTATCCCTGAAATCAACAGGTTCTTATAGAGCTCTAGTTAATTATCTTGATGATAAAGGCATAAACTTTCACACATATCAACTAAAGCAAGACAAGCCATACCGTGTAGTAATTAAAAAATTACACCATTCAACTCCAACTATATTAGTTAAACAGGAGATTGAAAAATTAGGGCATAAAGTCAGAAATATTATGAATGTTCGAAGCAGAATAAGTAAGGACCCTTTACCCATGTTCTTTCTTGATTTAGAGCCACATACCAATAATAAGGATATATAAAGTAAACTATCTTTACAATTGTGTCGTCAAGATAAACCCCACAAATTAAATCTGATGATATTGTTCAATGTCACATGTGTCAGCAATTTGGTCATACCAAGACTTACTGCCATAACCACTATAAATGCGTGAAATGTGGAAGAACTACTGCACCGCAAACAATTAATCAGAAGACCACATTTGAGAAATTATTCACAACCTATATTTGATATTAGTGCTTCCAATTTTCCCCATATCAAAATCCATCCCAGAATACTAAGGATGCAACAAATCCCAGCCAATTCTTTTATGCTGTTAAAATGACGGAAATGTAAAAGAATTCAGCTCCTTCAAAAAAATTGAAGAACTTTTAACAACTTTAATCAACAATCTAGTTAATATGATGTCATTACTTTTTGCAAAACTATGCAAATAAATCTAAAAATAGCTATATGGAATGCGAATGGCATTTCCAATCATATCCGCGAAATAGAAATTTTTCTAAATATGAAGTACATAGATATACTTCTTGTATCAGAAACTCACTTCACCAGTAAGTCATATTTTAATATCAAAGGATTCGACATTATCTGCGCCAATCACCCAAATAATCGAGCTCATGCAGGTTCGTGTATACTAATAAAAGGTAAAATCAAATATGAAATATTACCTGCTACTCAAGAAACATATCTTTAGGCAGCAAATATAAAAATTAAAAGTAATACCGGCGATTTTGTTATATCATCCATTTATTTTCCTCCTCGATATACGGTAAAATCAGAAGATTATCAGCGTTTCTTCGATTCCCTTGGTCATAAATTTTTCGTAGGAGGAGATTTTAATGCCAAACATCCATGGTGGGGTTCACGTCTTACAAATCCGAAGGGGAAAGAGTTGTATAAATGCATAAAAATTACTCTACACTATCCACGGGCTCAGCTACATACTGGCCATCAGACCCAAACAAGATTCCTGATGTCTTAGACTCGGTATCGCAAGCCAACTTTTACAAATAAATGATTGTAATGAACTAAGTTCGGATCATTCGCCATTACTTGTGGACTACAACATTTCTGCAATTATTAAGGAACAACATAATTATATATTGAATCGTCACTCTGATATTTCACTTTTCCAATCCTGGCTTGACGAACATTTAAATTTAAACATTCGACTTTTTTTTTTTTTTTTTTTTTTTTTTTTAGACGAACGTTCCCACGCCACTCACACCCGCCCCTGCCGACCGAGGAGGCTACGTCCCCATGACGTAGGGACAACGTACACATTATGGACCGATCCATAATGGAGATGACAAGAAACGGCATCCATGTAAATTAGCTACAGATATTTATCAACAGCCAATCGGTACAAAAAAATATTAATAATAATCACTAGAAAATATAAACACCAAATTAGTACTTTATAATATAACCACCACCTTAATATAATACAATAATACAATCCAATCAAAGTATGAGAAGGACTAGAAGCATGCAATACAAAATCAAAATATTACCACCACCTTTCTTTATTACAATATTAAAATCTAATAAAAATAATATAAAGCATAATATACATAAGTATTTACGAATAATAACAATGACTAAAATTGTTTATAGCAGCCTAAATTGTTATGAAGACAATGAGCCTTGGTGTAATGAGTTTAAATAAAAAATTATTACAGTTTTTAATGAATCAAAACCTAAGGAGAAATCAATTAAATGATACAACGAATTAAAATCAGCACACATTCTACGAAATGGGTCACCACATGCATAATTGTGCCTTTGAAAATCCAAGTGTAAGAACTGATAGTATCTACTAGGTCTAGAAGGGACGTTAATAGAAATTTTTGACATTAAGTATTCAGAAGCCACAACCCCACATATAATTTTATATACCATCATCGTATTCATCATAGTTCGCCTACTCTTCAATGAGGGCAATTTAATAAGATTTAACCTGCCATTATAAGAAGGAAGTTCATAACCAGTATTCCAGTGAAGACCTCTTAAGCAGAATATTAAAAATTTTTTCTGCACGGACTCAATTTTGTTAAGATAGTAGTCATATTGGGGATCCCAAACCACTGATCCATATTCTAAAATTGGCCTAACTAGGGAAATATAAAGCTGTTTCGTAGTATATGGATCAGTAAACTCTTTTGCCCAGCGTTTCACAAAATAAAAGACACCATACGCATTATTTACCATAGTAATGATATGGTTATTAAAATTCAACTTTCTATCCATCATAAAACCGAGATCAATAAATGAATCAACCGATGCCAATTCAGAGCCACATAAATTAAATTTAGTAGCCAACAAACTACGTCTAGAAAAGCACATATGCTTACACTTTTTAAGGTTTAATTCCATAAAATTAAATTCACACCAAGTACTAAATCTGTCCAAATCACCCTGCAGTATGTGACTGTCCGCAAAGCTAGCATAAGAGGAAAATAATTTAACGTCGTCTGCAAACATTAGTAAATTAGAGTTGATTATAGAGTCGGCAAGTCGTTAATGAATAGTAAAAAGAGAATAGGTCCAAGGTGGCTGCCCTGTGGGACACCAGAGGAAATACGAATTGATCTAGAAAGACTTTTTTCAAATAAAACTACTTGTTCCCTCCCAATTAGATAGGAGGAAAGCCAATTTATGAAATTATTACTAAACCCAATTTTGTTTAACTTGAATAGTAATAGTCTGTGATTTACTTTATCAAATGCCTTACTAAAATCAGTATATATAACGTCAGTTTGCTTGCGACGAATAAATGCATCTATAACTTCAGAGGAAAACTGAAGTAGATTTGTAATAGTTGAGTGACCCTTACGAAATCCATGTTGGCATGGATGGAGTATGGGCGCCACATTATGTGAAACAAAATTTGTTACAATTTTTTCAAATAACTTAGGAATTGCGCTTAATT
Organism: Hydrotaea diabolus; assembly: GCA_963513945.1. Lineage (NCBI taxonomy): Eukaryota > Metazoa > Arthropoda > Insecta > Diptera > Muscidae > Hydrotaea > Hydrotaea diabolus. The sequence goes on along the minus strand of OY740716.1, from coordinate 97,819,295 downwards.
TAGCAATCCCTCTATAGTTCGATACATCCAACAAACTACCAGATTTATGAAGTGGGAACAAGTAAGACCGTTTCCATAAATCAGGAAAGTACCCCAATTGTAATGATGAATTAAATAATAAGGATAAGACCAGGGATTTTCTCTGTTCTATCTTTTCTATAAATTTTATAATTATTACACAGAACCTCAGAGTTCAAAATATCAGTTTTTAACCAAGTCTCAGAAAAAACAACAATATCAAAATCAAAGTTATAGCTATCAACAAATAAGCGACTTAATTTAGTTTTTTAACCTCTTACGTTTTGGTAAGCTATAGTGTATACCTTATCTAGTTTTTTGAAGAGTTTGTAGATTTAGCTGGCAATTTCGCTAAACTAGATCTCCCTCCTCTATTACTTCTCTGAACAAACTCCTTGACAAGCGCCCTGTCCGGCCAAAATTTAGGGTCAACTATCTTATCGAAGATATCTTCTGACACATTTATCTTGAATGAGGATAAATGATTAGAAGACGAGTTAAATTTAAAAATATTCAAATCAAAGTCACCTTCCAACTTCGACTTCATACATTAACTAATGTCATCTATTTCGGTGTCAGGGGCAAACCGAGAAATAAAGACAGTCCTTCTCGCTGGGATGACTGTCAATTTTCTAGGTCTGCTATTACTTGACGAACAAGCCAAATCAACCGTTTGAACAACCGGCCTCTCTCCGGCCTCAACGTCAATAAACACCTCACTGACATTAGTAGGACATTTTAAAACCGGTGTCTGCAGGTTCACACTCAAAGCTGAAATTGAGTTCGGTGTTCCTCCCGATTTTTTAAAGCAGTATCCATTAGTCCAACTGCACAAGCAATTTCTTCTCCGCCAGAAGACGGTCCCACCTCCATCGGCATATCGTTAACCTGTTCCGTTACAGGTACCGCGGATGTTCTTTCCGTCAGCTTGGGAGAATTTTTCCTCGACGATTTCTTTCATTTTGGTGTCGGTGTCGTCGCTGTGGTACGACAAACTTATCCAAATCCGGATATTTATCAAACATTTCAGAGAATTTAGAAAATTTCTCCTGAATGCTTAATAACTCCAATCCCATCTTGGATACTTCCGCAAGTGTATCCTTGAAGAATTTATAAAACTGTATATCAATTCTTCTACACCGCGGGCAACACCATCTGATGCCATTATTTTGACCTATGGCATCAGCGGCACGAGCAGAAACGCCGGCACATTTGGTATGACCAAACATACCACATATCCAGCAACCAATCATTCTCTCGTTGGATGTTAAATTGCAACCTATGTTCTTTTTTTATTAAATTATAAAATAACAAAAAAAAATATATATATATACATATATATATATACATGTATATAGTAAATTGGATTTGTGAACTACACAAAAAGGGAAAAACAAAAAGAAAACAGTGACAACACTCCAAAACTCAAGAAACACAAAACGAATATTAAAGACAAAGCAAAATGCACAAAAATAAGCTACCAACAATTGCAGCTTAAATTATCACAATGTTGTTGTTGTAAAAATAAAACAGCACTCAACAAGAATAAAAAGCACAAATATTAAGATATTTGATAAAACAATGGACAGCACTATATCACCAAACTAAGTAAACAACATTTCTAGTGATTATTATTAATTTGAACACGGATAAATAATACTATAACTTTTTTAAATTAATTATTTAAAATTTAGTAGCGCGGAGCACTGAAAAATTGCAAGAAACACGACTGAAAAGCGAAGATGAACTGGATGATGCTGTCGACTATTTTACGAATCTTATACACGAAGCTGCAGCTATCTCAACCCCAATTAATTCTGATAATCAAACAAATCAATTTGAGATAACGTCAGAAATAAGATGTATGATTCGTCAAAAAAGAAGATTGAGAGGAATATGGCAACGTAGTAGACACCCTGTCGACAAAAGTATATATAACAGAGCTTGTAAAGATCTTAAAAAAGCTTTGGATGAGTACAAGGGACAACAAACGGCTACGTTCATTGAACGAATAAACAACTCAAAATACGACGATCACTTGATATGGAAATCGACCAAATATTTAAAAAGGCCAACGAAACGAAACTCCCCAATTAAAAATACCGATGGGTCCTGGTGTAGATCCGACAAGAGTACTTCCGATGCATTTGCGAACTATTTAAAAAATATTTTTCAACCATACGATTTCAAGAATGGACCTAAGCAAAAAGAAATAGTTGATTTCTTGGTCGTTCCATGCCAAATGGACATACCAATCACCATCTGAGGTAAAGTGCGAAATTAAAAAACTAAACAAGAAAAAGTGTCCAGGGTTTGACATGATAAACGGCCAAATAGCGAAAAAATTATCAAAAAAAAAATCCATTATGTTTCTGACATTAATATATAATTCCATATTGAGGCTCCATCACTTCCCGTCACAATGGAAATGTGCGGAAATATTAATGACACCAAAGCCTGGAAAGTCGAAAACAGAAATAAGCTCTTACAGGCCAATAAGTCTACTTGCAACCTTCTCAAAAATTTTTGAAAAAATATTTCTAAAAAGACTTTTACCCATTCTTGAAAAACAAAATATAATTCCAGATCACTAATTTGGATTCCGACACAAACATGGCACACCGGAACAATGTCATCGCATTGTGAATGTAATAACTGATGCTTTTGAAAAAAAGAATATTGCTCAGCTGTATTTTTAGATATTCAACAAGCCTTTGACAAGGTTTGGCATCAAGGACTTCTGTTTAAAATTAAGCAAAAATTGCCTGCACCTTATTTTTTTTTGTTCCTAAAAGATTATCTAACGGATAGATGCTTTTATGTTAAAGTAAAAGTTGAAAGATCCCAAATTTTTCAAATGAATGCAGGGATAGTGTATTAGGACCAATTTTTTATACTATTTTTACTGGAGATATGCCCATATCTGAAGACGTTACTGTTGCCTCTTATGCCGATGATACAGCAATTGTAGCAACAAGTACTTGCCGCAACGAAGCATCCTCTATAGTGCAACGTCATTTAAACTCACTTGAAAAATGGTTAGCTCGATGGAACATAAAAGTTAATTCCACAAAATCAAATCATGTTACTTTTGCCTGGCGAAGCGGCGAATGTGCTCCAGTTACTATTAACAACGAAATAATACCCAAACATGATACTGTAAAGTACCTTGGCCTTACTCTGGAAAGAAGACTTACCTGGAAACATCACTTTAAAGCGAAGCGGATTCAAATAAAAATAAAAACCAGCAGGCTATACTGACTGTTAGGACCAAAGTCGAAACTCAACCTTAATAACAAGATTCGAATTTACAAAGCCATTATTAAGCCAGTTTGTACCTATGGCATCCAGACTTGGGGAACCGCAAGCAGATCCAGTATAGACTTCGTTGAAAGATTTCAATCAAAAACATTAAGGCTTATTACAAATGCCCCATGGTTTCTTAAAAACCAAACATTTGGAGAGACCTGAATATACCGTCCGTCAGCGAGAAATCTGCAGATTTAGTAAAACCTATCTACAAAGACTAAGTGACCACGTTAATCCCTAAGCTATCTCTCTACTTGACGACAGCACTGAAATAAGAAGACTACAACGTATTCATGTACTAGATTTACCATTCAGAAAGTAGCTATGTATCATATGTATTTAAACAAGTTTTGACTTAAGTTACATTAGAAAAAGATTTTCCTTTTGTATATATTTACGCATCCTAATGGGGATGCAAAATTCCTGTAATGTACTAATAACATATGTTTTAGCTATTTTGCTTATTGTTAAAAGACAGATCGCAAATAAAGAAATTTGAATAAAAATGTAAATTGGAAACGCCCTGCAGTATTTTAATCTTTAAAAAGCGTCTTTAAAAGTATAATTTGTTATAGCCGTCTTCGTACTTAGGCTCGACAGCTATTAAGTATACGTATTTATTCAGACAACAAATTATTTTTTGGAGGGGCAAGTACTAAAGGACGTCCTACTTGCATGAACGACATTGGATTACTAATCTATTACGACTTTGATACCTACACCAGAACTTCCACCATTATTTGAACTTCGTAATAAGCACCACTGTCAAGAATTTAAAAGTAAGTTGTAAATTAACGCAATTATAACTTGAACAGTTTTAAAAACAAAAAAACATATTTAACAAAATATTACGTATAAACAACAATAAACAATCTCTCTTTTTTTAATTGGATGTTTGTACTGTGTTATTTTTAAGTTTCAAGTCGTCAAAGTGTAATGGGTTTTGAACCAAAAATCGTCAATTGATATCGATAAAAAAAAACATTATTTGAATTTGTCTCCGAATGAAATTCTTTACAAAAGAGCACATGTAATTAATCTCAAATACTTGTGGTAATTCGCGATCGGATACAAAATATCACATAAGGCGCACACAATTTTTTGTCTCGGGCAACTTGTATGTACCGGTTCACTGATCTAGAATAGAATTGTAGAGTTAAGAATGAAACTACCCACTCTCGCTGTAATGGTTCTTTTTTGTTGCACAAGCCCTTCTGTTCCAGCGATTAAGCTCCTTTGCCACTTTGCATTTGCTTCGATGTTTTTGTTATTAATGGACTATGTCGAAATCGCATTCTTTTCTCGAATTGAAAATTGAAATTTTATTTAATTTGAAAAATATTCATTAAATTAACACAACATCGGAACAGAAAAAATATTCTACGTTGGCCAAAATGATACTGAAACTACTTAGTAGGGACATAAATACTGTTACAACATTCAACACACCCATTTCAATAGTAGAACTGAATATACCCCGTTAATGTCATATGGGTTTTGAAAGCTAACCTCAATAGAGTTAGTCTGTAACGGGATTTTAAAATTGTTTCAACTTTTATCATGGAGTGGTCAGATAATGAGAACCGTATCGCTGTAATAGCGCTTTTCAAGTGTGAAATGAAAAAACGATATTTTCAAAACGCTGCGGCCACTAGGGATTAGCCGCATGTTCGTCTGAGGAGACTGGAGATGTAAAAGACCGTCACCGCCCACGCTCTGTTCGAACACCACATGTCATCAAAGCCGTTAAATCAAGAATTCACAGAAATCCGCTCCGAATACAGAAAATCATGGCCCGTGAGGTGAATATCACGCAAAATTCCATGAGTCGAATCATTAAAAAAGACTTGGGACCTGGGGCTTTCAAACGACGTACCGGACATTTATTGACTGCAGCTTTAAAAAAAAATTGGATTGAAAAATGCAAACGTCTTTTGGTGAAGCATGCTGATAACTTGCAAAGAAAAATTTTGTTTACCGATGAAAAAATTTGTACCGTTCAGGAAAAATTTAACAAGCAAAATGATAGAGTGTATGCGCGGTCATCTAAGGAAGCATCTGAACTGATCCCAAGGGTGGAAAAGGGTCATTACCCAGCTTCAGTCACGGTTTGGTGGGGTGTCTCTTACGATGGGGTCACTGACCTGCATTTCTGCGAACAAGGAGTCAAAACATCGGCCAAAGTTTACCAAGAAACCGTTTTGAAAGCTTTTGTGGGTGGTTTTAGAGGACAAGGTTTGTCACAAAAGATACCCCAACATTGGATCTCTTAAGACTGCTTTAGTTCGAGCTGTGGCCAATTTTCCAATGGACGAGGTTCGTGCAGCTATTGACGATTTGCCAGTGCGACTTAAGGCGTGTGTTAAGGCAAAAGGCGGACATCTCGAATAAGTAGATTCTTTTTGGATACACTATATATCAATAAATATATTGATACATTATTTATGTCCCAACTAAGTATAAAGAGGAACTGCATTTTTGTAATGTTTGGGACTACATAAACGACCTTTTAATTTTATAAAGAAAACAGTTAGTTTTTTGCTTTGAAGTATTTTGCCAGCTCCATTCAATTTTATTAACTTATCTTTGATACTTGCCTCAAATTCGCAATGAAGTCAATCGTAAGTCAATCGATATAACAAATTTTCATATTTTCAGCTTATTTCAAGTAGTTTAATTTTTTTAATGTACAGATGGCGCTATCCCCAAGACATTGTAAAATATTGGGTTTCCCCCTTTATTTATAACAGGGTGTATCAACAACTAAAAAAATATCAACTTGGTCGCATCAAATTCCAAAAAGTTTTGTATGGTAAAACCTCTTGGATTTAACCTCCATAAGCCTGCGAAACGTTTTTGGGGCCACATAAGCCAAGAATTCCTCGTGTTTAATTCATCTCAAACACTGTTAAGCAAATACTCAAAAAGTGTATTTTTTCCTAGGTACCATCAGTTTCTTAAGGGGAAACTTTTTTTCTCCTGGCCGATTTCACCCATTAACAATCCCAATTGCTTATGACCATAAGCCATCCTCATGCAAAATTTCATGACGATCAATATCTCGTAGTGTTGCAAATGGAATAAAAAAATGTAATATACCATCCACCCTTTGGTGGAGAGTATAAAAATTATATATATATTGATATCTTTATTGTTTTCGCCAAACCCCAGCTAGCGCTAAAGGAATTTTTTGACCGTGGGCAGAGGCGGTCTAACGTGGATTACATGTTAAAAAGACAAAATTTGATAGTCAAAACGGGCGATTATAGTGACAATATGTGACGCGCAAAATAGAAAGGGACCTAAGGTTAAAAACCAGTTTTGTTCAGGAGAGCCATTTTAAAGATTAGGTCCTTTCTATTTGCGCTTAGAATCGTGGACTTCGCTTTCATAAAACGCGCATATCTCTGGGAGGGAATACTTTTGGGGCATGGGATCGGTCTCATTCGATGCTCAGATGTGTCCACATCAAAAAAAGGAAAAAAATGAAAATTGATTTTTTTTTACCCTTTGGACCCTATCTCTATGCGCTGTCACATAGGACATCAGTGTACTCAAATTAAAGCAAATTTCGCTACGAATCCGAATGCTGAATTATTTTGAAGTTTTGTTTGGCAGATAAAAACCAAATCATTGCGCTTGCTTGGCACATGAGGGGTGGAGGGTTGTTGTAGATGGCTTCTCATCCAGAGAACATAGTCTGACCGCACATGTACCACAGGGTTCATTCCTTTCTCCCTTACATTTTCTTATTTCCATTAACGATCTTTTGCGTCAGACGATGAATTCAATCTTCTCATTTGCTGATGCAGGGAATCTCTGTCATTTATATTCATTCGACCGTAGACCGAGTCTTCAAAAAATAGAGGACAAGAGGCAAATCATGGATGAGGCACTTGGCCGGGATTTACTGGCCATTTCCGAACGGGTCGAGTGAATAAAGTAGTAGAGTAAATAATGTGCGTAAGACACAGTGCTGCTTGTTGTCTTACAAGCTATTCGCCAACCCAACACTGTTGTCCATTTCTATCGACGGTAGTGATATTAAACAATCAGATGCTCTTGATGTTTTGGGCTAAAATACAATGTGGCGCTCGTTGGACGAGACATGTATTCGAAGTGAAAAAAGAAGCGCAGGCTTTTTAAAGCGGTGCAAGAAATAGTTCACTCCTTCTGATCTCTTCAATATCTATACAATTACATCAGGCCGAAGATGAAATACAACTCCCATATATGGGCAGGTGCTCCAAAACCATTCATGGAGGTATTTGACCGTGTCTAAAGGAGGGTCCTGATAGGCCACAGTAGGGTATCCAATTCTATTTTTTCCCTTGAGTATTGTCGGAATGTAGGTTGCCTGATGCTGTTCTATCGTTACTTTCATGGTGTGTTTTTATCGGACATCTGTCACCTTATTCCTGACGTGAGGATGTTCGGCAGAGATACGCGACTTTTTAGGCATTCACTCCCGTTTGTTATCGATTGGCCAGTTGACCGCACTATACACTACAGATCAAATTCATTTTTCCCTCGTACAGTCCGTATGTGAAATCGACTTGGGACAAATGTATTTTCCACTAATTACGGCATCCAGAAGTTCACGGCAAGTGTCAATAAACATTACACCCTGTTATGTCCCTCCCATCCTTTACTTTCCAATCGCCAACGCAATGCACCATATTTATAGGGAGCACTCACTAAGTTTTTATTTTTGATATATAATTTAATAAGCTAACCTTCTAATCAGATATATATGTGATTAGTATGCATATATTCTATAACTCTTCCATTAATTGGCGTGGTCATTGGGCCCAAAATGTCTCTTAATGTTTGGACACACATGGGTTTTCAGAATAGGTAAAATCTCACAAATACAAATATGTACCTATATTTAAGATTTGGTATTCGGATCATATAGCGGCCCGAAAATTGGTCTCCTTGAACTAAGGACCCATACCCATATAAGTATAATAAAACAGTAACATTTCGTCACAAATCAGAATTTAACATTGTTTTACAATTCGAAGAATTTATTGTCTTCACCAATGGGCGTAAGGACCCCAGGGCGCTAAAAATATATCCTTTCGAACATGGACATATGGGTACTCAGAAACAGGTGACTTTTCTGACGAATCTGAACATGACATAAATTGTACCAATTGGCTGGATGGGCGTTTAACTAATGGACAAGGTTTATGGGTCCTGGTGCCTTAAAATCGTCTCCTAATATTCGGGGACATATGGGTATCTATAGCAGTGAAATATTCCTAATAAATCCAAATATGTACCTATACTTAAGATTTGTTAAAATATGATATAAATTTTACGATTCTACTAGTTTTAAGTCCATGACCCATGGGTTTTAGGTCTCTAGGGTGCCGAAAAGTATGTCCTTCGAATATGAACATATGGGTACTCAGAAAAGGTAGAATTTTATGTAGAATCTCAATATAACAAAAATTTTACGATTTGGATAAATTTGAGGGCTTGGCCTAGGAGCGCCCTGCTATGTTCGGAGATACATGGGTGTCTAGAAAAAGGTATATTTTTCCACAAGTTCAAAAAGTACCTAGTGGAATTTTCTTCACTAATCTCAAAATGGACAGGACAACGGTTCATAGGGCCTTAAAAATTTAGTTCTGGCAAACATGTACCCATACTACAATGCTATCTATGGTAGAGTATAAAAGATTTGGCCCGGCCGAACTTACAAAGTGTCGCCTTGTTTTATCCACTTTCTTATACATCTCCTATTTTGGCACTTTTTATTCCCATTTCTATTTTCCAAGAATTTATTTTCATTGAATTAATCAATTTTTTTATGTTATTGTATTGATGTAATATTGTTTTTCTTACTTTTTAATACTTCGCCCATTTTGGCACTTCTTAATCCCTTTTTATCCCCATTTCTATGTTTTATGCCACCCAGTTCATTAAATATGAATTTTTCTCACTTTATATTTCATCCGTTTCGGCGCCTTTTTATCCACATTTCTATTTTATATCGAATCTTGTTAATTTATTTGTTTTTCTCACTTCCAGCTGCCTAGCTCGTTTTTGGCCCTTTTTTTAGACCTATTTCTATTTGGTTATCCTGTTGGTTATTTGGTTATCCCCATTTTTTATTTCCCCCGTTTTGGCTTTTAAACCTTTTTTTATCAGCATTTCTATTTTCCATATGGTATGGTTTTTTTTTTTAATTTTTTAGTATTCTGCCCACATTGCCCCTTTTTATCCCTTTTAATAAATGTCTACAAATTGTATTAAGAAGGTAGCCATTTATTCTAAAAGTTCCAAGAAACCTCTAGCATCTACATTTTAATAGAAGCCACGTTTTTTACAAAATGTACAAAGTGAGTTTATCGCTATTTCGGGTCCGTGACGACCTTTATCAGAAAGTATCGCAGCAATTGTTGAAAGAAAACTGAACTCTATACCTGATCATATCTGATTCATGGCTAAAAAAATCCCTATTTTCGTTTCTAGTGTCATCAATTGACATACATATAACCCAAATTTAAATTTCCTTTCTTTGAATTTGAATTATAAGTGACGTCTATTCCCCGAATTTGATGACTTTAGCTCCAGCAGGTTGATCCTGGCATGGATTATTAGCTTGTTAATGAGGGATACATTTTTTTCGCTATTACCTTCTTAACGTAGGAATTTCGAAATGTCCCTTTTCGATCATCTACATCTAGACTTACACTTGCTGTTTTTAAGATTATTTGGGACGCTGCATCATAACCTGGACTTTGTTTTTTATCAGCTCGACTTCTTGCTTCCACGATATTCAGCCAAAAAAATCCATAACTCGTCAACAAAATTATCTCTAAATCGTGCTTAAACTGGCCATGTTCTAACAGTAATTTGCTTAGAAGGTCGATTTCGCGATTACTTCACACCATTGTACAAACATATGAAAATAATTTTGTTTACCGAAAACTATAGACAATTTGTGTTAAAGCCCGTTTGTTTTAAATAATTTAATTTTATGGGATGAATGAGCAAAGTTTTTACTCGCTTAAAGCCTTTTATTCTACTAATTAAAAATCAACAAAGAAATTAATAAAAATGCTCGTAAAGTTTTGAAGTTATCGCATTAGCGACCACTAACTTGCTTAATAAGCGAGTACCAATTGAACACGCCAATTGTTTTTAAATTATCACACTAGTTTTAGAAATATCGTTGAAGTTTTTTGTTCTTTAAAAATTTACAATTTAGCGGCAAAAAGCACAGTTTAAGCTTAAAAGGATTTAGTCCAATATATTTTCTTCACATTTAACTGAGAAATCTAAATTGAAAAAAATCGCACTTTCCATACAAAAATAACATTTTTATACCCCCATCATAGGATATACTTTGTCATTTCGTTTCCATCATATCGAAATACTGGTCGGAGACCCCATAAAGTATAAATATTCTAAATCATCGTATTATAAAATGATCTAGCCATCAGGCAACACTATTGAAACCAGGTGGCTAAAATTTTGCAGAAACATGTGTTGATGGACTGAAACAGTTGGTATTGAAAATTTTTCCCTTTCAAGGACTGGATCAACCTCTGAAAAAATCAACAATCCTGAACTAAAAAAACACAATATCTCATGAAATATTAGAGATACGAGGTTGCTATTTATATTTTGGGTCCTGACAATACTCGTAGAACTTCCATTGGAAACTTTGACATTTTTTAGCATAACTTCACCCAGAACGTTTTGTCATTTGAGGGCGAATTGTTTTGTTTACAGTGTGTTAAAAAATTCATCTCAATCAAAAAATGGAATTATCCCGTAAACATATCGTGAGATGATTTTTTAAGATTTTCGGCGGGGTTGTCGAGACAAGAATGTTTAAATCAACTTGCATCGACTTTTGGCGATGAAGCACCATAAAAAAAACACTGTTAATCGCTGGTACCAAGAGTTTAGTCTCGGACGCCGTTTGCTCCAGGATGAATTTCGTGAAGGACGTACAACTTCGGTCACTTTGCCAGAAAACATCGATGCTGTGCGTGAACTGATTAAGCAAGACCGACATGTGACATACCGTGAGATTGAGGCATCCTTGGGCATTAGTATGACAAGCATCAATAAGATATTGCATGAGCATTTGGCCGTAAAAAAAATTGTTTCCGTTGGATCCCACATAACTTGAGGAGTGCTTAAAAAAGAGAGATGAGAGATGTGGAAAAAGTGTAACTGCGGTAGCTCAAAGGCAGTGTATAACATTGTCACAGGTGACGAATCATGGATCTATGCATATGAACCTGAAGCGAAACAGCAATCGACCGTATGGGTCTTTCAAGACGAGCCAAATCCAACAAAAGTTGTTCGTGGAAGTAATACATCGAAGAAAATGATTGCGTTTTTCGGTATAACTGGCCATGTTGTCACTATGCCTTTAGTGAAACGTAGGAGGTCAATTCTAAATGTATACCATCTGTATGCCAACAGTGTTCGATGCAATGAGGAAAGATAATAAGAAAAGACGGATCATTTTGCATCACGACAAGGCGAGCTCTCACACATCAGCTGAAGCGATAAGCTATTTGGTCACTCAAGATATCGAAATGATGGGCCTTCCACCGTACAGCCCTGATTTGGCACCCAACACCTTCTTATTTCCTAGCATCAAGAAAAAAAATGCGTGGTCAACGTTTTTCATCGGCGGAAGCAGCTATTAAAACATTTAAAAATCATGTTTTGGAGTTGTCTCAATCGGAGTGGAAAAGTGCTTCGAAAATTGGTTTGTGCGCATGCAAAAGTGTATTGATCTTCAAGGAGAATATTTTGAAAAACAATTAAACCATTTCCAATGAAAAATTATTGTGTTTTTGTTGCCGGACTTAAAATATAGTTAGCAACCCTCGTATAATATATTATGGTTATGCAAAAAGCCTACTCAATCAGGGTGAAAGGGTGTTTAATTGGTGTGCGTATACTAAGTGATAAAGTGAACGCTAATCCGGTAATTCTAAAGACTTTAGAATTTTCCTTGTATACCAAAATTAAACAGAAAAAAAATAATTTAAGAATTTAAGCTCACAGTTAGAAATATGAAGCCTCTAAAATGCAAATGCGTTAACATTTACATTTTAAAACAAAGAGAGCAGGCGGTTTTAATTAAAACCATGCTAAATGAAAGTTAAACCTACTTTTTTTGTTGTTTAATTAATTATAAATTAAAACAAAAATTGGAATTGTTTTTTTTTAAATTAACACAAATAATACTACTACTTAAACTCGCCAAAAGTTTTATTATACTTTATATTTTTTTATGAATGCAAAAAATTTCCGAATTGGAGTTGTTAAGTTGAGTTGTTCAGAGCAAGTCTGAACCAATGGTTTGGATTTACAAATGGTTTTTAATTACTATTTTTAAAAATGGTTTTTATGTACTATTGAACCTCGGTTCTGGTTCAAAAATCATAGAGAAAAAATATATTTTAATAAATAAAAGAATTAAAACAGGGTATATAACAAAAAAAAAGTTGATTACATTTATAAAAATGGAAGCAAATGCACAAAATGTGTATTTTCGTAAAAATTAATCGGGTATGGTTTGATAATTTTATAATAATTTGCCGCTTTGGTTTGGTTCGTAAAATATTTTCCAACTTTGGTTTGGTTTCAGTTAGACACAAAAAAGTGATATCGTCTGGTTGAAAATTGGTACGGTATGCATCCCAGTATTTTTAATTTAAAATCTGTTTCATTCAAGGGTTCAAATAGGTACATTAAAATTTAAAAATATTATGAAAACCGACAGTCATTTAAGTAAAATAAATTCGATTTCGGGGTTAATCTTTTCTAAATTGAATACACTTCATGTTCATGTTTTCTTTTAAAAAACTGAAAAAGGTTATATTTTCGGAAACATTTTGTGCAATATTTATACGCACAAATAGGTACTTACATTCATTCCAACAGATTTTTCAAAGAACTCTTCTTTCCTTTCTTTAAGGTCATTCACGTTCAAATCCTGCTCCAAGTCCAACGTTCCAACAGCTGTATAATCAATTTCTTCTTTGCTCTGGCAAGTTTCAACCTTTTCTTCGATTTCGTCGTCGCCTGTTGACTCCTCAGCAAACGGCGCTAAAGATGTCTTAAGATCATCTTCTTGAACCACCGTTTTTTGACGTAAAAGAGATCCGAATTTCTCAAAAAAGCCATCGTCAGCATCTTGCAACCTGTTAATTTATGTAATACTGATCAGCAAGTTGAATTATTTTATAAAATATGAATTTTTCAAATTTAAGCATGTTTAACATAATTACAAGAATAAAGTTCTGAATCTTGGGGACTTTTTTTTCAAATAAGTTCCAACCCAGATTTGTACCTTGGTGTACATTAGGGATACAACCAATTTTTTGGCATAGTACCATGAGGTCAACCATGTCCTAGTAACCACGAAAATCATAATCTTTTGTAATTTTTCTGGAAAAAGTTCACGCACCAATTGGTTTTTCTAAACAGCTGTAAGTTAAAGTAAACGAATTAACTATTAGCATTATGAGAGATTATTCGTTACACATTTTTATTTTTTTTCGTTAAAAAAGGTTAAAGATGCGTTTTGGTTTGCTGGAAAAATCTCTTACCATCTGTAAATATTAATGCAATTTCATACTTAAGTTTTTTTTTATTTTAAATAAACATATTATTAAGTTTTCTTAACCAAAAAGAAAATTAAAATTTTTCAAAACTTCATCGCGGTTGGTGCGTGAACTTTTTTGACCTTAGCGAAAAAATAAATATACGTTCCCTTATAGTTTTTTATGCTCTATTGGACTGTGCTATGCCAATTTTGATATTTTAAAAAATTGTTAAAAAGTTGTATCCCTAGTGTACATGTGTTATAGTCGTGCTCACTTTACAACACACCGCGACAGCACACATAATCTATTTCAATAATTACTTTACATACTTAATGTCTCTGTTGAGCCGCAATTACGCAAGAAATCTTCGCGCTTCGATTTTGCCACGTCGACTATTTTTGCGAACTCACTATAATACTATAGTATATAAGTAAATGCCAATTATTCCGACACCTATCCTGCACTAGCAAAGTGTGCATTCACAGATCGTAAAGGCGTGCCGTGGAATGTTATTATTGGACAAAGGGATGTAAAAAAGGTTTTTACAGTTTGTACTTTCCACTCTTTAAAAATTAAATTTTTAGATTCCGTTGAGATTTCAAAATCAAAATTAATAAAAGATAAAAAGAAAAACAAGCAAAAAAATAAGGTCATTCTGGGACGACTATGAGATACCTTACACCACTTTGTTATTCAGAAGATTTTCACCTCTGTCTGGAGTTAACGTAAGGTCGAACTTTATGCTTTTTAAGCTCGAGGGGCATATTTTTTGTGAAAACATATACCGATATGATCTTATTTCACCAACATTAGTATTAGGCTTCATTTAATGTGTCATTTGAAATGTTTTCTGTATTGCGGCAGGAATTGAAATTGGAAAAAAATTGGTACGAGGGCTATAGCAATATATAGACCAATATGGTCAGACATCGGTTGTATGGTTATAAGTAGCTCGTAACGTACTATGTTAAATTTAAGTACAATCGGATTTTATTTGTGACTTCGAGAGCGGCATGGACCGAGTGGTCCAATTTTATCAGGGCTCTTACAATACTACACTTTGTGTGGGGGCCAATCTAAAAATGGCCCGATTTGGTCCAGTTTTAAAACAGTTAATTATTGTTCGATCATAAAGTATCACAAAATTTAAGCTATTAATGGAGTATGTATAAGTATATCGGAGAATGTATGTTGTGTTCTATTTGCGAGTGAACGTGTTTTAAAGCCGCTCCCAAAGAATGTAAAATATTTATTTCTGAACTTTACTAAAACAACTTCAAGCGATTTGGACGCTTATCCTACATCCATCTAGTGGATGTTCTTGACGCGGTGTGTCTTGCAAATAAGGAGAATACAAAAAAAAATAACTATCGAAATATCAAAAATTAAAAGACAAAATTTAACTAAACCAACAAAAAAAAATCAACCAAAGCATTTTGCAAAACAGCTAACGCTAATATTGGTCAGACCGTATGCCACTTAATCACTCTACCTATAGACGGCAGCCTCAACGGGCAACACCACAGTATATTTCTAACCGCAAAACCTCTTTCCCGCTCGCACTTTTGTTCACCACACATGCAAAGAAAAACGACACCTTTATTACCTGAATTAAGCTCAATGACAAATCCAATAACAACAAATATCGAAGAGCCGTAAAGCATGCCCCAATAAAACGCATCGAGTGAAAAAAGGAAACCAAGATACAAACTGGTATGGGCCGCTATGTACTCATTACAGAACGTGAATCCAATGCTAGATCTCCCACAAAAAAGATCCTAATCCTAAAATACGTAGAGGGACGGATACGGTGATCGCAGCTCCATATGCTCCACTAAGTACCGACGAAAATACTGAAGGAGAAAAGAGTGCCGTACGATTAGCAAAACCTCCCCTAATATATTTGCGAGAGCAAACATTTAACACGCTTGTAAACACATTATTCCAGTTATTTGGGTAAAGACAACTTTCGCGTTGTATCATTGAAGAGAAGTAACGTTCTCGAAACTAAAATACAGACATACTCCGTACTCCTGTATAGAAAATTAGTAGACAAATTCGATAGAGAAAAAAGGAACTACTACACATACCAAATAAAAAGTTCAGAGGGCCTAGTACTCGTGGTTGTACTAGAGAGTATTGATAGTTCCGTATCACCTGAAGAAAATAAAGAAGAGATTTCGAATGGGTTACGAAATAAAGTCAGTAATAAATATACTGAACAGGAACAAAATATCCCAACCCATTTTCAGCGTGGAACTAACCTTCGATTCTTCACGAATAAAGAAGAAGAGTCATCCAATATACGACTTAAGATACCTATGCAATAGAAGAATCAAGGAAGAGGAGCCACTAAAGCGCAACGATCCACCCCAATGCACAAATTGCCAAGAATTTGGTCATTCAAATGCCTATTGCAAGTTTCCCTCCATATACTTCAGGTGGGGCGATCGGCACAAATCTGTGGATTGTCCTCACCCAAAAATTGACGTAACGTCAAGCAATGCAGATAATTCGGTGCAAACCATGAGGCAAACTATAGGGGCTGTAGTGTTTATACTCAAATCAAAAATTACAGCAAAACACAAGGTTTGCAAGTCTATGCACAATATCAGCATTCAGTATATCCCAACTTATCCAACGTGACCGCCATGGCAGATTCTAGCTCTCAAGAAATTAAGCAAGCCAGTATCCCAAAAGGTTCATTCATTCAAGGTATGTCATACCCTCACATGCTCAGAAACGGTGAACCCGCCTCTTCAAAATCTTCTCTTGAAAACTCAATAGAAAAACTAATCCAAACCATGCCTTCCGGTATGACAAATATGCAATGTATGACACAGGAAATGATGAGAAACAAAAGCATGTCTTGAACCAATAATAGGCTCATTGATAATTTGTTATTAGAATGCAAATGGCTTAAGCCAACATTAGCACAAAGTGGAAGTTTTTCTTTAAAATCGAAAAAGCGATATACTTTTAGTCTCTGAGACTAATTAATGGCTACTCTACCTATGACACAAAACCACCCAGCGGCAGGACATGTTGTGACGCAGCAATCATTATACCTATTACTATCAAACATTGTCTACTGCCCGAATATACGACGAACCACATACAAGCGACATCCGTTAATATCACCGTTATCAAAACTGTTGTATCGTCAATTTATTGTCCTCCAAGATATAATATTGACAAAGGTCAATATTCTATATTTATCAATACGGACTTCTTCTTAGCATTGGGTCCGATTACAATGCTAATCAGACATTCTGGAATCACGCCTCACTTCATCGAGAGGTACACAACTACCTCATGCCGGAATATCATCTAAACTAGACGCGGTTTCTAGCGGACAACCTACGGGGTTGCTATTAATATTTCGGGTCATGACAATACTAGTACTCCCAGATGTAAAAACTAACATTGGAAACTTTGACATTTTTTAGCATAACTTCACTCAGAACGTTTTGACATTTGAGGACGAATTGTTTTATTTACAGTGTGTTAAAAAATTCATCTCAGTCAAAAAATGGAATTATCCCGTTAACATTTTCGTGCGATGATGTTTTACGATTTTCGGCGTGGGTTATCGAGACCAGAGTGTTTAATCAACTTGTTTCGACTTTTAGCGATAAAGCAAGATCAAAAACCGCTGTTAATCGCTGTTACCAAGAGTTCAGTCTCGGACACCGTTCACTCCAGGATGAATTTCGACGCTGTGCGTGAACTGATTAAGCATGAACCACATGTGCCATACCGTGATATTGAGGCATTCTTAGGCATTAGTATGAAAAGTATCAATAAGACATTGCATGTGCAGTTGGCCGTAAAAAAAAATCCTTTCGTTGGATCCCACATAATTTGACGAGTGCTCAAAAAACGAGTGCTGGATTGATGCAGAGAGATGTTGAAAATGTATAATGCGGTAGCTCAAAGACATTGTATAACATTGTCACAAGTGACGAATCATGGATCTATGCATATAAACCTGAAGCGAAACAGCAACCGTCAAAACATTTTTGTATATCCATCATTAAATCTATTATCAGATCACTATCCAACAATTCTAACCTTGATTGACATTATACGAGTGTATGAACTTTTAACCTCTTCTAATAAGCGAACGAACTAGATAAGTATACGAACTACATTAGAGAACACTTGGTTGGGCAAACTCCCTTAAGATCGTCAGATGATATAGAGTCAGCTGTAACCCTTTTACTGATGTATTAAACAACGCAAGAGCAGCAACTTCTACAAAATCCCCGCCTCAAGCACAATTTTAATATACAGCCACAAAACATCGACGTTCTCATTCGAGAGAAAAGGAAGCTCAGAAGAGACTGGCAACAATACCGCTCTACAGCTCTTAGAAGAAGACTTAAAAATTGTCAGAAGGAGATAAACGCTGCCTTAAGGTCAATCGATGAATCCGATTTCATAAATTACCTACGGAACCTGGAACCATCGGAAGAAACAGATAAAAGCCACAAAAAACATGCAAAGACCGATAGCTCATGATTCAGCTCTACGTCTACAAAACGGTGGTTGGGCAAATACACCAAATACTAATACAGCGGTCGTCGATCCTACAAGCTTGAACAGTACAGGAACCCCAAAACGAGACATATACTCAAACAATCTACCTATGATAGACGAAGTAGTCTTGAAACCACCTCGCTTAAGACACAAAGATATCGAACACTCAATAAACGATATCTTGATTCAATATACACCTAATCCTGTTTTTGCACGGTACATGTGTTCCAGAAAATATCGTGTAAAAAAAATCGTGTAAATAAAGACACTACTTAATGGAAAAATGTTAGATTGGTTCAGCAACCCAAGAAAGCCTACGAAAATTAATACATAATTCGGTAAAATAAACATAAATTTTATTCTTCAGTATACCATGCCCATTTTATTTCACATATTATATAAAGGAACTTAAAAAATAAAATCATTTTAAAGTTTTTAAGCAATAAAAATCCAATTTAAAACAAAAAAATCTCCTATGCAAGGAACATAAAAAAGTTGTATAGAAATATAAAAAATGGTATAAGGGTAAATTCTATTCGGTATTAGTTTCTGAATGTAAGCGCATTCTTTTCTGCTGCGTTGGAGCAATATCTGTTTCGTCAGTAGAATTGTTCAGTTCTACGTCCACATCTTCAACTGCGTTCATTGGTAACTGCATATCAGAACTTGTTTCAGGCACAGGTTTATTTATTTTAATAGCAAATTCAGTTATAGTACGTTGCGATCCTACTTTGGAGAGTTCTTTGTACAGTTCCTTGAATCGAGCCATACAGGATTGTAGATCTGATTGAAATTTCACAGCTCCC